>BSBN01000638.1:624926-1249852 GCA_027924645.1 Cunninghamia lanceolata
GAAAATGTCAAAGAAGCAGATGAATGCATCCTGAAGCTAAGAGAGAAAGTTACTAGATCAAAGGATAGGAATAGAGAGCTAAGTGAGTAGTTAATTGAAGCAAATGAAACCCTAAATAATTTATCAACGTTGGTTGAAGGAAAAGAAAAAGCTGAGGAACATTTGAATCAAATATTGAAAGATAAGTCTGAGGAATGTGAAAAATTGAGAAAAGATGTGTTACTTCTGAAATATGATCTAGAAGCAGCTAATAGCTATAAAGAAAAATTCAAAATAAGCTCTGCAAAGCTTGAGGAGTTGATTGAAAGTCAGAAGAGTTCAGATGACAAGCAAGGCTTGGGATTTGAGAAAGGACAAAGTTTGAAATCAGGTCAAGAAAACATTGAGATAAGGAAAAACAAAGGTAATCAGTTCTAGAATCATAGAAGAAGACCTAGAAGACCTTTGGTCAAGTAGCCGAATGCTCAAAGGTACCCATCTTTCAACGGTCATTGTTTTAATTGCAATAAGTTTGGTAATAAGGCTACTTAGTGTAGGAGTAGAATGAATTAGAATGTTCCAACATTCTCTTGTCAATGTTTCAATTGCAAGAAAATTGGTCACAAATCAAATGAATGCAAAATTCTGGTAAGGAATGGTTTTAACCATGCAAGGAATACTCAATCCTTCAATGGAAAGTGCTTTGCATGCAATAGATTTGGGAATATGGCTAACCAATGCAAATCAAGAATGAATCCAATCAATAGAAGGAATCAGAGTCAGAGGAATATAGTTTTCTACAATTGAAATAAGTTTGGACATGTTGCAAGATTTTGCAGATATAAGAATGAGAAAAGAGACTATCCTACAGAGAAGAGGAAAATAGAGCAGAGAGAAGATAAAAGTAAGAACAAGACTGATCCAGTGGAAATCAAGAAGGAAATGAGAAAGGTCTGGATTAAGAAGGATGTTAATGAAGTCAGGGATGGATCTGCACTAGCCTTTGGTGCATATACTTCCTCCGAGAAGTAAATTGGGAACTCTGGCTCAGGGGGAGCTATATTGAAAATCCAAATCCCCTAGCTAGATAGTCAGTACTGGGATTCGACATGAAAACATGATGAAAAGCTTTATATGATAGATATTTTGGAAGAAATTCTGGTAGAAAAAGTTTAAATACAGAGCATTGTGGAGCAATCCTAATTGATTAAAGTATACAGAAAAGACTTTGATAGCTTTTTGTGAGCAAGCATTTATGACGACTTAGGCTTTCATATCAAGGGTTAAAAAGGAGCTCATTCAACATACAATTCACTTTGCATTCAAGCTATCAAGTGTATAAGAGAAACTAAAGGTGAATTCTAAGTGATTTCAATGATCGTTAGAGGTTCAAAGTGAAACAAATGATTCAAGTAAAGAAAACCCTAGCTTGACAGAAAAGGTATTCCCAATTGAAACCCTATTGTGAATTTGTTTAAATCTTTCCAAAAATGGCAACCCCACAAGTTGTTGATATCACTGAGTGAGCTTGACCAAAATTTAAGAAATATCCCTTCAAATCAACAGAAGTTGATCAAATGGGTGCATTTTTGGGTATACCATATGGTGTAATGCACGAGGAGGATGTTAGGGCTTACATTCATGTTGCCCTAGAAGAATATGGTGACAATAAATTCACATATTTATATCTAAAACATTTAAGTGGTGACCAATTTAAGTTGAAGGAAGAATACAAGGCTTTGGAAGTGAAGAAATTCATTCAGTACAAAGACTTCCCTTCATTTACGGAGGATGAATGGGTCTGGTATGTGTTGAGCAGGATCCACAACATGAGTTCATGTGGCTCAAAAATCCCTTTAATATCATCAAGGATGTAATTAGGACTGTGACAGGTTTAAACTCTACCAATAATGTGCCCTTGTTAAAAGCTGTGAAGAATAATACTATGATAGAAGCAACCAGAGCCCAATTTGACAAGAGGGCATTAACAGTTAATGATATTGCAGATCATGCAGTGAGGTTTGCATCAATGGTAATTGGATATAAGATCTATTTCACCAATCGGGAGAACTCTGTCTTTGGTACTACTATATACATTGCTTATCAGATTATTAAGGAGAATGCAGATTATGCCCTCTACGAATTGCTATGACAATAATTAATGGAAAACCTGAAGAATTCAAAGGATAAAAAATACCCCTTCAAGTTTGGCAAGTTGATCATCTGCTTATTCTTCTATTTCATGCATGAATCACCAAGTATGAAGAATTTGTTTTGGTTAAATAGTCAAACGGTTGCGGTGCAAATTAGAGATCATCTAAGAAGCATAGGAATTCATGAGGAACAAACCACAACCATATGGGTCTATTTCAAGAATTTTCAAAGAGTTATGCAATCTAGGGAAAGGATTCCTAAGGGAATTGCGGACAAATACAAAAATGGCATATGCTTCATTGTCACAAAAGACCAATGTATGATGGAGGCCGTTGAGTGTAGAACAATCTAGATTATGCCAATGGGATATGAAGTAGATGGAAAAAGATTGGACAATTATGCCCAACACATGTTGAGTAAACCCAAGGACCCCAAAGAAGAAAGATTTGGGACCTATGAGGAGTTGTCAACAAAAGTCCATATTGAATAGAGAATGCTTGAAATTTAGAAGAAGGCAAGAAAAATAGCTGAAGAATATGCACAAAGTCAGGGATTCACAAAAGAACAAATCTTTGAAGCAAGAGAAAAAGCTCAAGCAGATAGGGTAACAAAAGAAAAGAAGGAAAGTGAATCGGTTATGGCTCTGTAAGAGCCTAAGATAAAACAAGAGAACCCAATAGTGACAAAAGGAAGAACTAGAGGTTCAACCTCTACAAAAACTGCATCTGTATCCTTTGGTCCCACACCTTCTGTAAGTGTGGAAGCCCATACAACAAGTCACAAAAGAACAAAGACAAAAGCAAAAAGAGTGCATGTAAGTATAGGAGTTGATGAGGAGGAAACAAAATCTGATGAAGAGATTAAAAAGATGAAGGTTAAATTAGCAGAAGCCTCCGATATTGGTCAAGGCAAGTCCTTCAGAAAGGGAAAGGAAGAAAGAAGCAAAAGAAAGTAGAGCCTGTAAAAGAACATGCTACAATAACCCTAGAGGATGTATTGAAGGCCATTACACTTGATGGTAATCTAAAACTTATTGCCCAATTGTATGATGACTATGATGATGTAGACAAAAGTATCATTAAGACTGCTATTGTCAAATACCTGGACATATACAACAAAGCTCTTATTGAGATAGTTTTTGATCTTCCAAATAGTTTGGGAAGCATAATGTTTGCAAGGAAAGAAGATTCTATGGGTAAGGATGTTGAGCTTAGAGAGCATACATTAATAAAGCTATGTCCTAAAATCACCCCAGAAGAAAAGGTAAAAATCTCTAAAGCGCTTCATAAAGAATTTAGAACAAAGAGGAGAATGAAAACTCTAATGGCAAATGACATTGAGAAAGTAGTCAAAGAAACTGAGGATATCACCTTAAGAGTGTTGAAGGAATTTCATCTCCCAACCATATATGATAATGAAGAAACAAGTGTTGGAGATGACACATCTATTTCAGAAGCTAACATGGATCAAGGCTTGGAGCAAACTAATACAAATCCTCTGGTAAGAGACAAAGCAATGGAAGAGCAAGAGGAAGAGAAAAGTCTTGAGAAAACTGAGGAAGACCTTGAGGAAGTAGCCTCAGAAAAGGAATAATTTGATCAAGCTCTGACTGCTAATGATCAAGAAAATAAGGAGGAAACTACAGAACAATATAAAGTTGATGATCAAGAACTTGATCAAGCTAAGATAAGCCATGCACCAAAGCAAAATATTGGACAGCAAGAAAATATGGACATGGAACCTCTGGAACAAAATCAAGAAGAAGTGTCTGAAGAAATGACAAGAGACACTGCTACTGCCCCAAGTGATTTTGTCATGAAATTTTTGGAGAGAATCAAATTTGGATGAGTCTTAGCTCTTACAAGGACCAATCAATTTGGCCTCAATGTCTCCTGTGCAAAAATTCAAACTAGTGTCAATTGTTCAAGTAAAGGCACGGGAAGAGATGTTGAAAACACATATATAGGACAATGAACTCATTGATGCAACATCTAATGTGTTGGAGAAGTTGATGCTTGCATACCAGAAAGATACACCATTATCATCAACTGATCAACTTAAAGGTATGATAAAATCAGTCAGCACTCATTTTGAATCTTTGAAAAGTCTACAGAAACAAAAGTAAGGAAAGAGTTTGTTGAGAAGATATTAACTAAGTTGAAGACCATGTTGATCAATGATAAAACTTTATTAGATAGTGGAATAAAAGGTATATAGAGTGCCATTAAAGAAGCTTGTGATTTGTACAAATTTTGTTTATCATGGCCAAATGCCACAAAGGAGTTAGAAGAAAAGATCAAGGATCTGGAACTGCAGCTGACAAATATCTCTAAGTCATTTGATCTAGCAGTTGAGTCAGTAAGTAGCAAAGAGATAGAAGTTATCAAGATTCATAATGACTTAAGTAATCTAATGAATAAGATAGATCAAATGAAAAATAGAATGTGTCAGTTGAGAGAACTAATAAGTCCTAAGCTAGACTCAATGTCAAATCTTGCAGCAAAAGCATTGCAGGTAAGTGCACTAATTGACACACCCTCTGATATACAAAAGGCAGAGAAATTAGTCTTCCTAATAAATGGCCATATTCAAATTTTGGACAATACAAAGAAGTGTTGGGATGGAGAGCTGGCTTAAATCAAGATTATTTTCAATGACATCCTACAACCCACAACAAATTAAGTTGAAGATTGTACTTGTACATATGCAGTAGAATATAACAGTTTTTACTGACTTGACACAATTTTGACTCTTGTACATACACCTTTTCCATTGATGTCAAAGTGGGAGAAAAAACTAGTGAAAAATAGGTAAACACCTAAGGGGGAGAAGAAAAATAGAGTGTATATAGAAAGTGAGAGTAGATAAGCATTTTTCATCAAGTGTTGCCATCAATGCCAAAGGGGGAGATTGTTGGCAACATAATCAAGAGACACTGCTCTGATGGAAAGTTGTATGTGTCATTGATGGCAACAAAGCATAGTAAAGGGGTTTTCAGTCATGGCATTAAGGTCTGGTAAAGGTCTAAATGGCTAAGTATGGGCAAGCTATAGAATGACAGAGATTGGGTCAGTATGCCTTTGTAGTTGAAGATCATTAAATGTGGTTCAGGTATGTTGTTCATAGATATTTGGTGATCACATGTTCTAGTGTTCAAGTTCTAACTTCCTCCAGAAGTCATATGGTGAAATGTCTAAGTTTGGGTGAATAGAGTTAAGACATGAACACTGCACAGTACCAAAGTAAAAAGGTCCGCATTCCTCCGCTGTTACATATTTTGTCTTGTGGTTCTAAGGCAACAAAGATACTTATTATGACTACCTAAATCTAGAGTTATAGCTTCTGAAGTACCTTTGATCACTTTCTACAAGTTGTTCTTTATCAGCTTACAATCTGACAATGTTTCACAATGATTGAGTGACAGTTTGGAGATCCGCATTTGTCTGTAGTTGAATACTATGTTCTGTAGTTCTAAAGGTATGACAAGAGAGCTATAATAGATATTGGATATGATTTTTAGAGTCTCATATGGTCTTCATTGGAAGTTATGATGTGTCAATTAAACTGGTCAAGTGTGTACTTAAGGGATAAGCCGAGAGACATGTTAGATCTATATGCGGTGAAGATATATTGTTTAAACAATTAAAGTGGTTGAATGATTGGTCTCAACCTATATGAAGACTATTGTATGTTTGTTTGGGTCCGCATTGATGTTTGTGCACAAAATCAAGCCGACAAGGTATAACATTTGTATACATGTTTCATGTTTGGCTTGCCGACCTAATTGTGAGATGAATATTGTTGCAGATATATATACTTGATGGATTTTGGTGTTGGAGGGATGAAGCAGAGTGATTGAAGTGTGAATTAAATGTGTGTGCGATCTAAGTTAGTTTTGTGATCAGAAAAAGTTAGTAAAAGTAGAAGGGTAGAGAATATGTGAAGCAAAGCAAAAAAGTAAGGCAAAAATTATGAAGACATTTGAGTTTGTATACTGAGTTATTAATGGAGCTACACTTTAGCATTATGTAGATGCATTTGTAGAAGTCATCCCTTGGTAGTGAGCCAATTCTTATTCTATCTTCTCTTCTATTTTCTTGGCAGTGAGCCTGTTGCAGTGAGCACTTCTTTGGACAGTGAGTCCTTGGGCAGTGAGCCCTAAGGAAGTGAGCCTTCATGTAATTCGGTATTGTTATCATAATATATTGTGAGCTAACACTCACCATGGTTTTTCCCTTTTTGGGTTTTCCACATAAAAATCCAAGTGTCTGTGTTATGTCCTATGGTTGTTGTTATTATGTTTGTTTTGCTTTCAAGTTATTGAATGTGGTAAATGGATTAATAAATGTGTGAAAGAGAAGTTTTATAGAATACTAATTTACCCCCCCTCTCAGTATTCTTTGTGATCAACAAACCTATGATAGGGTCACAATATTTCAGTCCGCATTTCTTCGCTATGAAGAATTTTGCTATGCGGTTGTAAGGCAGTGTTGTTGCATACTAAAGGAGTCTAAATCCAAAGATTCAAGTCTTGAAACCCTCTGGAGTGAAATATAGAGTTGACAAAGTATCAAAATCTTTAATGATAGTGTCAGTGGTATATTGAAATGCTCTACATTCCAAAGTAGATGAATATCTTGCTATGTAGCTTTGAGGAAACATTTATGGATGTCAGGAGTGTGTATTTCAAGTGGTAAGCATTTTGGTGGTTTGCATGTCGAGTTGTGAACTAATAGTTAGTTCATGCTATAACTACTTCACCAGTGGTGCCAATCCAAAGGTTCTGAGGTTGTGTGGAGTTGAATTATATATGGAATAGAATTATGAGAGTAATCATAGGTTGTGTCGACCTATATCAATGTGTTACACACTTTGATTCTCTCTGCAAAGCGTATTGGGTTGTGTTTTTGGCTGACAAGTTAAGGAGTCACACGGTACATCTTTCATCTTGACCTAATTGATGTTTTACTTGAAAGCGGTATATATACAAGATTGATTTCTTGTGTGAGTGTGTGAGGTGTGAAGGTGTATGCGAAAGAAATTGTGTGTGTGTGTGTGTGTGTGTGTGTGTGTGTGTGTGTGTGTGTGTGTGTAAATGAAGCATGATGAGAAGGATAGGATAAGATTGTGGAGAAGATGAAGTGTATTAAGTCAGTATTTTGAGCTTCATTGGAACTGTGTCTTCAGCATAAGTCAAATGCATTTCTAACAGTTCACTTTTGGCTATGAGCCACCCCTTCTTCTATATATTTCTATTCAGGATAGTGAGTCCTTTGGGAGTGAGCCACCTACAGTGAGCATTGTCTTTTGGATAGTGAGTCCACCAATTGTATCAACTTTAATAGGTTGCATTATAATATATTGTGAGCTAACCCTCACCAAGGTTTTTCCCTTTTTGGGTTTTCCACGTAAAAATATAGTGTTCTTGTGTTATATGTCTTAATGGTTGCTTTCATGTTTTCTTTTCTTAAACAAAATTAAATATGTTATGTGAAATGAATGTTTAGATACTTAAGTGGTTTCAAGGAATACTGATTCATCCCCCCCCCCTTAGTATTCTGGGTATTTAACAATTGGTATCAGAGCCTGTTCCTTGGAAGAAACTTAACTGCTTGAGGAAGATCTTGAAGTGTGAACATATGGCAACTAGGAAATATCCTATCCCTCTGGAAGAAATCCCTGTTGAATATACTGAAGAAGACTACATAGTTGATATGGAAGGAGAACTCAAATCAGCTCATGAGGATCTTGAAAAAGCTCTATGTGAAAATAGAGATTTGGAAGAAAATATTAAGGAAGCATATGGATGCATCAAGAAGTTGAGAGAGCAGAAGAAAAGATTCAAAGAAAGATACAAGGAAGTAAATGAACAACTTAATCAATCAAATGGAACAATCACTAGTCTGGAAATACAAATTGAGGAAGGAAAAAGAGTCGAAGAATGCCTAAATGAAAAACTAAAAAGAAAATCTAAAGAATGTTCAAGGCTTGAACAAGAAATTATGGTCCTAAAGAAAGAGCTGGAGAAAGCAAAGATTCAAGAAGATAAATTCAAGAAACATTCCATTTTGCTTGATGAAATGATTACAAATCAAAAGGCTCCTAAGGAAAAAGAAGGATTAGGATTTGAAAAAGGTGAAAGTTCAAAGGCAAAAATTCCTAAGAAGAACATTAAACAAAAGAAGACTGAAGATAAGAAGGTTAACAACAGAAAAGTCTGGAACCAGAAGAAAATTTTCAAGAGGCCACCTATTAGACAACCAGCTACACAAAGGTACTCTGGCTACTGTTACTCTTGCAATAAATTTGGATAGAAAGCTATGGAATTGTTGGGTGAATATTTTGTCGTCAACTCATTGACAATAAAATGGTTATATCAACCACAGTGTGATGAGATAAATCTCTCCTCTCAACAAGGGGAGGTTCCCTTCTTACTACTTATTGAAACAAGATAAAACTACTTTAAAATAAAAGTATTTACAGTAGCTCTAACCATGTAGAGGGTGTGTTACATTCGTCCTTTTCTCTTCTTTCAGAAACGATGTTTACAATGTTTCACAGTAATATTCAATAATGCTTCTACACTTATAATATTAACCTAACCAATAATCACCAATTATCTTGTAAGTTGAAGCACAAAGTCTTTCAACTCACTTTACAAAAAGATTTAGAAACCAAGTGAATAATATCAAGAACAAAGTCTTCAAATTATCCCTAGAAAGATTTTAAAAGTAACTATATCCCTAGTTGGAGTACAAATTCTATCGACTAACGATACCACTGATCCACGTGAATGTAATTGAAAATCATAGCACAAACTCTACAAGTCCTCAACACGATTCATATACAAAGTGAGCAACTACAAGCTCAAAGTCATTATAATTCTCCACCAAAAAACTCTTTCAACACACATAGATTCAAGGAAATAATATAACACAAAGTTCATATAATTTATCTTGAATGTCCTCCAATCATGATAACCAAACACCACTTTATCCAATCAATCAACAAGAGAAATCAGCAAAAATGCCATATGTACAACCTCACTAATACAAATTCGATTCAACACAAAGTTTGATATCAAAACTTGCCTTCTTTACTGACTGGAATTGATCATGCAATTTGAACACAAAGTCTCAAAGTTGTGTCTCAATTTGGGCAGCACTTCGTTGCATAAGAAAAAGATAAAAATTACAATAGGGGCCCTCTTTATTTATAAGGAGGACCCTGGAGCAAAAATAGGAAACCTATAACTACTTTGACTTATTCAACAAAATAGTCCTATTTGACTTGGGACTTCCTTTGTCTCACATATAATTACATTTTGGAAAAATACATGTGAATATGTCCAAAACAAAATACAAATTGCATATACAAAAATGAAAATAAAGTAAGGCACAAAGAAGAATATCAACTGCCACCATCATTCTTCATTGTAAATACTATTAAAAGGTAAGACTGCAAATTGCATGTCTGATTTCTATCTATCACCACTATCAACACTCTTCAGAAAATTGTGATACATGGCCTTTACTGCTTCCATCTCATAAATGTCCAGTCCAACTGTATTGTCTGAAACAACATGAGCTTTGTCAATTGCATCTTTCACTACCTTTATCGTCTCTTCATGCTTCCCAAGACTGTCTTTCAAATTATCAAGGTTTGATTGATAATCTTGGGGTTTATCCATTGAAGCAATTGAAAATGCTTCATCTTCAAAGTTCTTCTGGATCATCTTTTCAAAGGCATCGACCATCTCTTCTGTAGGAAGAAACTTGTGATTTTTAGTTGTTGCTTGCAGAAACTGCAAAAAAACCATGATCTCGCAATTAGGGGAAAAATTGGCATTTTGGGAGAATTGCGTAATGTTGACCATGTTCACAAGGATGAGCTTGAAAGGACTAAAGCATGCACAAGTCGAGAAACCAGGCGAAAGTGGGCCAAAGGCATGATTTTACAAAAAAATTCAGTGTTAGGAAAATTTGAGAAAGTTTATGCACGGGTAGTCAAAATGACCGCTCCTGCATGTGGTAGGTTCCATTTTTGGTGTAAGGGCATCCAAAATAGCTGCCTCTGGAGGTAGGTAGGTTGGTTTGAAGAAGAGGTGAAATGGCGGTCAAAATAACCACTTTTGCATGTTGGTAAGACTATTGAATCTTTCATGTATGAGCGGTTATTTTGACCACCCTTACATGAAAGTAGATATGTAGATCTTTAAGTGCACAAGTGGTCAAAATGACCACTCCTGCATGAGGGTCTTATTTATTTTATCATGCATAGTTGGGGGTTTTTATCGACATTGCATGATAGTAGATAACAAAAGTCAAAAGTGTTTGAGCGGTCATTTTGACCATCATTACATATGGTATAAACTCATGAATTTGTATGTAGGGGCGACTATTTTTTCCACCCTTACACTTTGGATAGTACAAGAAAACAAAGGCAAGGAAAGTGAAGATAACATGTATGGGCGGCAATTTTTGCCGCCCTTACATGTTGTAAGGGATAAACATGCATAAGCGGTCAGAATTACCGCCTTTACTTGCTAAGTGAAAATGAACATGTTCGAGTGGCGAAAACCACTACTTTAGCATGTAAGAAAACAAGTCATGCATTGTCGGGGGTTTTGGCCGATTTTGCATGTGTCTTACTAAAAACTTTCTAACACCCAAAAAGCTTAAAAATTGATATTTTGACAAGCTTAAAACTAGTCAAATTTCATGAATTTCAAGAAACCAACTTGGGGAAGTGTTCCAAGAGCTTCTTAGGTGTCAAAGGACTACACACGAAGTCAAGAAGACTTGCCTCAAAATGTGAACTTAGAGTGTAGGCTACAAAATGGACAAGTTTCGTAGGGGTCATCCTACAAAATGAGCGCATCTAATTTTGAGGACAACAGCTGGCTATAAGTGGGGAGCTTTCTTTGATCGTTCTATGAAATCATCAAAGGGAGAAGAATCTAGTCTCTAAGTGCCTTCATCAATTCCATTGGGCTATAGATTTAGGCGACAACAAAAACATATAAAGACTAAAACAAAAAAGACACAAAAGCTGTACAAAAATACACAAACTTATCTGTCGCTTTACTTTGAGAAAAGCTTCAGATGTTGTCTGTTGTAAGGCAGCAGAAAAGATATTCCACTTATTTTTCTTTTTTTTACTATTGAAAAAGTAACATTTCTCAGTATTTGTCATTCTAGGATCTTCTTCTGCATCCAGATTGAATTGCCCAACTTCCACTGATGATTTTGGTCCCAACTTTCGTCGCCGTTTGACAAAGTGATCATGCTTATCAAAAGTTTATCTGAGGAAACCAATCCTTTGGAAATGCTATTTCCTTTCAACTACAAAATCTATTTGCTTGAAGAGAATGATCCATATGTTTCTAGACCTCCATTTGAAACACTATCTAATAACTGAGTATCTTCATTAGAGATCAAGAAGTAAGTACCCATATCAGAAAACTCAAAAAGAATATGAGCTTTTGGATCATCAGAGTTCATTACTGTGTACTTAGCCTCCCTTTCAGGATGAACCTCCTACATAATGGCCTTAACATGTATTCTTGCCTCATGCACTTGAATCTTTGTCTCCTCAGCATGATCTATGATACCAACAAGTTGATTTGGACTTGCTATGGAAGACGGAAAACTCTCATCTTGAGGTTTTATATTAGGGGTATTGGTCTTAGGAACAAGGGATGAAGGATGAAGATCTGATGTACTTACTTGGTTGTCACCAGCCACATATTGATGATCAGATTGATTTTCTAACTGTGTGAGAACATCATAGGATTCACAAAAAGTAACTTCTTCTTGCTCACCACATCTTCAAAGTTTAGGAACCTAATGGTAGAGTGGCTAGCTAATCACTACTTCTGTGAAAAGATTAGCATCATCTTCTCCTTGATCATATTCTAATTGAAGAAGATCATCTTGCTCTGATTCATACTAGAAGATCTGCATTCACAGGTGATGTTTCCAAAGCAAGTATTCATTGTTGTGGAGGAAAATTGTTTTGACTCTGATCCATTGAAGCATTGCCTTGGTAATTTGAGTATTTGGGAATGTCTTCCTTGGAATGTCCTTGTAGAGGGGAATGGACAAACTCTGAGACATCTATTTTTTCAGAGCTAACATCTCAACAACCAAATTTTGTACCATAGGATCTGTAGTCCTGGTAGAAGGTAAAGCCAAAGTGGACTACTCATTAGGCCCAATAGAATCCTTTTTCAACTTTCCTGCCAAGATCAAATCATCATCCACTTCAACTACCAAACTTTGAGCAATTGCACAATTAGTTGGTACTGCTCTTCATAAAAGAAAACTTACTTTTGGCAACTGTGAATTGATGAAGAAGCATTTTAGGTTCTCAGCTGTAGGTTGAGCAACAGTTGGGATCATGTTCTTTAGCTTATTGAACTTTGCCATGAACTCACGCATGGGCTCATGTGATTTCTTTTTCATTTGAGTAAGTTGGGCCAACAAGGCATAAGCATCTTTTGTTGGCTTGAATCTGGTTTCAAACTAATTTCAAAGTGTATTCCATCTAGTGATAGTTCTAGGTGCAAGGTGAAAGAACCAATCAGCTGCAACACCTTGGAGTGTTTGTACAAACAATCTCACAGAAACATCTTCATACTCAACTCTGAGAACACCGCATGTAATGTAGAATGTTGCAATGTGCTCATCCAGATGTTGTTTACCATCCCTGTAGAACTTGGGAAAGTTCTTATGTGAACCTTGAGGTAGTTCATGTAGAGGCTGGGACAGCCATATTCCTTGATAAAACTTTAGAGAAGATATAACAAAAATATATTACAAAAGATGAGACTGGTATGCTTCAACCAAAAGCATGAGGCTCTTGGATGCATATTAATTCCCCAGTAGAGTCGCCAAAAACTGTTGGGTGAATATTTTGTTGTCAACTCATTAAAGGCAAAATGGTTACATCAACCACAGTGTGATGAGATAATTTTTTCCTTTTAGCAAGGGAAGGTTCCCTTCTTACTACTTATTGAAACAAAATGAAACTACTTTAAAATAAAAGTATTTACACTAGATCTAACCATGTAGAAGGTGTGTTACATTCATCCTTTTCTCTTCTTTCAGAAAAGATGTTTACAATGTTTCACGGTAATATTCAATAATGCTTCTACACTTCTAATATTAACCTAACCAATAATCACCAATATTCTTGTAAGTTGAAGCACAAAGTCTTTCAACTCACTTTACAAAAAGATTCACAAACCAAGTGAATAATCTCAAGCACAAAGTCTTCAAATTATCCTCAGAAAGATTTTAAAAGTAACTATATCACCAATTGGAGCACAAAGTCTGTCAACTAACAATACCACTGATCCACATGAATGTAATTGAAAATCATAGCACAAACTCTACAAGTCCTGAACATGATTCATACACAAAGTGAACAACCACAAGCTCAAAGTCTTTATAATTCTCCACCAAGAAACTCTTTCAACACACATAGATTCAAGGAAATAATATAACACAAAGTTTATAAAATTTATCTTAAATGTCCTCCAATCATGATAACCAAACACCACTTTATCCAATCAATCAACAAGAGAAATCAACAAAAATGCCATATGTACATCCTCACTAATACAAATTTGATTCAACACAAAGTTTGATATCAAAACTTGTCTTCTTTATTGATTGGAATTGATCATGCAGTTTGAACATAAAGTCTCAAAGTTGTGTCTCAATTTGGGCAGCACTTCGTTGCATAAGAAAAAGATAAAAATTACAATAGGGGCCCTCTTTATTTATAGGGAGGAACCTGGAGCAAAAATAGGAAACCTATAACTACTTTGACTTATTCAACAAAAAAGTCCTATTTGACTTGGGACTTCCTTTGTCTCACATGTAATTACATTTTGGAAAAATACATATGAATATGTCCAAAACAAAATACAAATTGCATATACAAAAATGAAAATAAACTAAGGCACGAAGAAGAATATCAGCTGCCACCATCATTCTTCATTGTAACTGCTATTAAAAGGTAAGATTGTAGATTGCATGTCTGATTTCTATCTATCACCACTATCAACACTCTTCCAAAAATTATGATACATGGTCTTTACTGCTTCCATCTCATAAATGTTAGGTCCAACTGTATTGTCCTAAATAGCATGAGCTTTGTCAATTCCATCTTTCACCACCTTTATCGTCTCTTCATGCTTCCCAAGACTGTCTTTCAAATTATCAAGGGTTGATTGATAATCTTGGGGTTTATCCATTGAAGCAATTGAAAATGCTTCATCTTCAAAGTTCTTATAGATCATCCCTTTGAAGGCATCAACCATCTCTTCTGCAGGAAGAAACTTGTGATTTTCAACTGTTGCTTGCAGAAACTGCAAAAAATCCATGATCTCACAGTTAGGGAAAAAATTGGCATTTTGGGAGAACTGCGTAATGTTGACCATGTTCACATGGATGAGATTGAAAGGGATAGAGCATGTGCAAGTCGAGAAACTAGGCAAAAGCGGGCCAAAGGCATCATTTTATAAAAAAAATTAGTGTTAGGAAAATTTGAGAGTTTATGCACGAGCAGTCAAAATGACTGCTCCTGCATGTAGTAGGTTCCATTTTTGGTGTAAGGGTAGCCAAAATAGCCCCCTCTGCAGGTAGGTAGGTTAGTTTGCAGAAGAGGTGAAATTATAGTCAAAATAACTGCTTTTGTGTGTTGGTAAGACTATTGAATCTTTCATGTATGAGCGGTCATTTTGACCACCCTTACATGAAAGTAGATATGTAGATCTTTAAGTGCATGAGCAGTCAAAATGAAAGCTCTTGCATGAGGGTCTTATTTATTTTATGATGCATAGTCAAGGGTTTTTACCGACATTGCATGATAGTAGATAATGAAAGTTGAAAGTGTTTAAGTGGTCATTTTGACTGTCATTACATATGGTATAAACTCATGACTTTGTATGTAGGGGTGATGATCTTTTCTGCCCTTACACTTTGGATAGCACAAGAAAACAAAGGCAAGGAAAGTGAAGATAACATGTATGGGCAGCAATTTTTGCCGCCCTTACATATTATAAGGGATAAACATGCATAAGTGGTCAGAATTACCACCTTTACTTGCTAAGTGAAAATGAACATGTCTGAGCGGTGAAAACCACCGCTTTAGCATGTAAGAAAACAAGTCATATGCATTGTTAGGGGTTTTGGCCGATTTTGGATGTGACTTACTAAAAACTTTCTAAAACCCCAAAAGCTTAAAAATTGATATTTTGACAAGCTTAAAACCAATCAAATTTCATGAATTTTAAGAAACCAACCTGGGGAAGTGTTCCAAGAGATTCTTATGTGTAAGAGGACTATGCATGAGGTCAAGAAGACTTGCCTTGAAATGTGAACTTAGAGTGTAGGCTACAAAATGGACAAGTTTAGTAGGGGTCATCCTACAAAATGAGAGCAGTTGATTTTGAGTAAAACAGTTGGCTCTAATTGGGGAGCTTCCTTTGATTGTTCTTTGAAGTGATCAAAGGGAGTAAAGTCTAGTCTCTAAGTTCCTTCATCAATTCCATTGGGCTATAGAGTTAGGTGACAACAAAAGACACAAAAACATAAAAAGACTAAAATGAAAAAGACACAAAAGCTATACAAAAATACACGAACTTATCTATCGCTTTACTTTGAGAAATGCTTCAGATGTTGTCTACTGTAATGTAGTAGAAAATATATTCCACTTATTTTTCTTTTTCTTTACTACTAAAAGAGTAACATTTCCTAGTATTTGTCATTCTAGGATCTTCTTGTGCATCCAGATTGGAATGCCAAACTTTTGCTGATGATTTTGGTCCCAACTTTCATCGCCGTTGGACAAAGCGATCATGCTTATCAAAAAGTTTCTCTGAAGAAACCAATCCTTTGGAAATGCTATTTCCTTTCAACTACAAAATCTCTTCACTTGAAGAGAATGATCCATATGTTTCTAGACCTCCATTTGAAACACTATCCAATAACTCAGGATCTTCATTAGAGATCAAGAAGTAAGCACCCATGTCAAAAACTCAAAAAGAATCTGAGCTTTTGGATCATCAGAGTTCATCACCATGTACTTAGCCTCCCTTTCAGGATGAAGCCCCTACATAATACCCTTAACAGGTATTCTTGCCTCAAGCACTTGAATCTCTGTCTCCTCAGCATGATCTATGATACCAACAAGTTGATATGGACTTGCTATAGAAGACAGAAAACTCTCATCTTGAGGTTTTATATTAGGGGTACTGGTCTTAGGAACAAGGAATGAAGGATAAAGATTTGATGTACTTACTTGGTTGTTACTAGCCACATATTGATGATCAGATTGATTTTGTGACTGTGATAGAACAACATAGGATTCACCGAAAGTAACTTCTTGCCTCATCTCATCTTCCAAGTTTAGGAAACTGATGGTAGAGTCGCTAGCTAATCACCCTTCACCTTTCATGAACAAATTAGCATCATCTTCTCCTTGATCATATTCTGATTGATGAAGACCGTCTTGCTCTGATTCATAATAGAAGATTGCTGCATTCATAGGTGATGCTTCCAAAGCAAGTATTCCTCATTGTGGAGGAAATCTATTTTGATTCTGATCCATTGAAGCATTGCCTTGGTAATTCGAAGTATTTGGGAATGTCTTCCTTGGAATGTCCTTATAGAGGGGAATGGACAAACTCTGAGACATCTATTTTTTCAGAGCTAACAACTCATCAACCACCTTTTGCACCATAGGATCCGTAGTGTTGGTAGAAGGTAAAGCCAAAGGGGGATGCTCATTAGGCCAAATAGAATACTTTTTCAACTTTCCTGCCAAGATCAAATCATCCTCCACTTCAACTACCAAACTTTGAGCAATTGCAAGATTAGTTGGTGTTGCTCTTCGTAAAAGAAAACTTACTTCCGGCAACTGTGAATTGATGAAGAAGCATTTTAGGTTCTCAGCTGTAGGTTGAGCAATAGTTGGGATCCTATTCTTTAGCTTATTGACATTTTCCATGAACTTGCACATGGGTTCATGCGGTTCCTTTTTATTTGAGTAAGTTGGGCCAACAAGGCATAAGCATCTTCTGTTGGCTTGAATATGGCTTCAAACTGAGTTCAAAGTGTATTCCATCCAGTGACGGTTCTAGGTGCAAGGTGAAAGAACCAATCAGCTGCACCACCTTGGAGTGTTTCTACAAACAGTCTCATAGAAACATCTTCATACTCAACTCTGAGAACACCGCATGCAATGTAGAATGCTGCAATGTGCTCATCTGGATGTTGTTTACCATCCCCGTAGAACATGAGAAAGTTCTTACGCAAACCCTGAGGTAGTTCATTTAGAGGGTGAGTCAAATTCAATAGCCCAAAGGCATTTCCCCATGGACCTGGGACAACCATATTCCTTGATAAAAATTTAGAGAAGATATAACAAAAATATATTACAAAAAATGAGACCAGTATGCTTCAACCAAAAGCATGAGGCTCTTGGATGCATATTTGTTCCCCAGCAGAGTCACCAAAAACTGTTGGGTGAATATTTTTTCGTCAACTCATTGATGGCAAAATGGTTATATCAACCACAGTGTGATGAGATAAATCTCTCCTCTCAACAAGGGGAGGTTCCCTTCTTATTGCTTATTGAAACAAAATAAAACTACTTTAAAATAAAAGTATTTACACTAGCTCTAACCATGTAGAGGGTGTGTTACATTCATCCTTTTCTCTTCTTTCAGAAAATATGTCTACAATGTTTCACGGTAATATTCAATAATGCTTCTACACTTCTAATATTAACCTAACCAATAATCACCAATATTCTTGTAAGTTGAAGCACAAAGTCTTTCAGCTCACTTTACAAAAAGATTCACAAACCAAGTTAATAATCTCAAGCACAAAGTCTTCAAATTATCCTCAGAAAGATTTTAAAAGTAATTTTATCACTAGTTGGAGAACAAAGTCCATCAACTAACAATACCATTGATCCGCACGAACGTAATTGAAAATCATAGCACAAACTCTACAAGTCCTCAACACGATTCATATACAAAGTGAACAACTACAAGCTCAAAGTCTTTATAATTCTCCACCAAGAAACTCTTTCAACACACATAGATTCAAGGAAATAATATAACATAAAGTTTATAATTTATCTTGAATGTCCTCTAATCATGATAACCAAACACCACTTTATCCAATCAATCAACAAGAGAAATCAGAAAAAATGTCATATGTACATCCTCACTAATACAAATTCGATTCAACACAAAGTTTGATATCAAAACTTGCCTTCTTTATTGATTGGAATTGATCGTGCAATTTGAACACAAAGTCTCAAAGTTGTGTCTCAATTTGGGAAGCACTTCATTGCATAAGAAAAAGATAAAAATTACAATAGGGGCCCTCTTTATTTATAGGGAGGAGCCTGGAGCAAAAGTAGGAAACCTATAACTACTTTGACTTATTCAACAAAAGAGTCCTATTTGACTTGGGACTTCCTTTGTCTCACATGTAATTACATTTTGGAAAAATACATGTGAATATGTCCAAAACAAAATACAAATTGCATATACAAATATGAAAATAAACTAAGGCATGAAGAAGAATATCAGCTGCCACCATCATTCTTCATTGGAACTGCTGTTAAAAGGTAAGACTGTAGATTGCATGTCTGATTTCTATTTATCACCACTATCAACACTCTTTAGAAAATTGTGATACATGGCCTTTATTGCTTCCATCTCATAAATGTCCGGTTCAACTGTATTGTCTGAAACAACATGACCTTTGTCATTTGCATCTTTCACCACCTTTATCGCCTCTTCACGCTTCCTAAGACTGTCTTTCAAATTATCAAGGGTTGATTGATAATCTTGGGGTTTATCCATTGAAGCAATTGAAAATGTTTCATCTTCAAAGTTCTTCTAGATCATCTTTTCAAAGGCATCGACCATCTCTTCTACAGGAAGAAACTTGTGATTTTCAGTTGTTGCTTGTAGAAACTGCAAAAAAGCCATGATCTCATAGTTAGGGGAAAATTTGGCATTTTGGGAGAACTACGTAATGTTGACCATGTTGACAGGGAGAAGTTTGAAAGGGCTAGAGTGCGTGCAAGTCGAGAAACTAGGCGAAAGTAGGCCAAAGGCATCATTTTACAAAAAAATTTAGTGTTAGGAAAATTTGAGAGAGTTAATGCACGGGCGGTGAAAATGACTGCTCCTGCATGTGGTAGGTTCCATTTTTGTGTAAGGGTAGGCAAAATAGCCGCCTCTATAAGTAGGTAGGTTGGTTTGCAAAAGAGGTGAAATGGCGGTCAAAATAACCACTTTTGCATGTTGGTAAGACTATTGAATCTTTCATGTATGAGCGGTCATTTTGACCACCCTTACATGAAAGTAGATATGTAGATCTTTAAGTTTATGAGTGGTCAAAATGACTGCTCATCCATGAGGGTCTTATTTATTTTATCATGCATAGTTGGGGATTTTTACCGACATTGTATGATAGTAGCTAACAAAAGTCGAAAGTGTTTGAGCAGTCATTTTGACCATTATTACATATGGTATAAACTCATGACTTTGTATGTAGGGGTGGCAATTTTTTCTGCTCTTACACTTTGGATAGCACAAGAAAACAAAGGCAAGGAAAGTGAGGATAACATGTATGGGCAGTGATTTTTGCCGCCCTTACATATTATAAGGGATAAACATGCATAAGCAGTCAGAATTACTGCCTTGACTTGCTAAGTGCAAATGAACATGTCCAAGTGGTGAAAACCACCGCTTTAGCATGTAAGAAAAAAAGTCATATGCATTGTCCGGGGTTTTGGCCGATTTTGGATGTGACTTACTAAAAACTTTCTAACACCCAAAAAGCTTAAAAAATGATATTTTGACAAGACTAAAACTAGTCAAATTTCACGAATTTCAAGAAACCAACCTGGGGAAGTGTTCCAAGAGATTCTTAGGTGTTAGAGGAATATGCATGAGGTCAATAAGTCTTTCCTCAAAATGCGAACTTAGAGTGTAGGCTACAAAATGGACAATTTTTGTAGGGGTCGTCCTACAAAATGAGCACAGCTAATTTTGAGGACAACAACTGGCTCTAACTAGGGAGCTTCCTTCGATCATTCTTTGAAATGATCAAAGGGAGAAGAATTCAGTCTCTAGGTGCCTTCATCCATTCCATTGGGCTATAGAGTCAGGCGACAACAAAAGACACAAAAACATAAAAAGACTAAAACGAAAAAGACACAAAAGCTGTAATAAAAATACATGAACTTATCTATCGCTTTACTTTGAGAAAAGCTTCAGATATTGTCTATTGTAAGGCAGCAGAAAAGATATTCTACTTCTTTTTTTTTCTTTTACTATTGAAAGAGTAACATTTCCCAGTATTGGTCATTCTAGGATCTTCTTTTGCATCCAGATTGAATTGCCCAACTTCCACTAATGATTTTGGTCCCAACTTTCATCACCATTTGACAAAGTGATCATGCTTATCAAAAAGTTTCTCTGGAGAAACCAATCCTTTGGAAATGCTATTTCCTTTCAACTACAATATCTCTTCGCTTGAAGAGAATGATCCATATGTTTCTAGACCTCCATTTGAAACACTATCCAATAACTCAAGATCTTCATTAGAGATCAAGAAGTAAGTACCCATATCAGAAAACTCAAAAAGAATCTCATCTTTTGGATCATCAGAGTTCATCACTATGTACTTAGCTTCCCTTTCAGGATGAACCTCCTGCATAATTCCCTTAACATTGATTCTTGCCTCAGGCACTTGAATCTTTGCCTCCTCAGCATGATCTATGATACCAACAAGTTGATATGGACTTGCTATAGAAGATGGAAAACTCCCATCTTGAGGTTTTATATAGGGGTACTGGTCTTAGGAACAAGGGATGAAGGATGAAGATCTGATGTACTTACTTGGTTGTCACCAACCACATATTGATGATCAGATTGATTCTATGACCATGTGAGAACAACATAGGATTCACCAAAAGCAACTTCTTCTTGCCCCATCTCATCTTCCAAGTTCAGGAACCCAATGGTAGAGTTGCTAGCTAGTCACTCTACACCTTTTGTGAAAAGATTAGCATCATCTTACTTGATCATATTCTGATTGAAGAAGACTGTCTTGCTCCAATTCATAATAGAATATTGTTGCATTCACAGGTGATGCTTCCAAAGCAAGTATTCCTCGTTGTTGAGGAAACTTGTTTTGATTCTGATCCATTGAAGCATTACCTTGGTAATTCAGAGTATTTGGGAATGTCTTCCTTGGAATGTCCTTGTAGAGGGGAATGGACAAACTTTGAGACATCTATTTTTTCAGAGCTAATAGCTCATCAACCAACTTTTGTACCATAGGATCTGTAGTGTTGGTAGAAGGTAAAGCCAAAGTGGGCTACTCATTAGGCCCAATAGAATCCTTTTTTAACTTTCCCGCCAACATCAAATCATCATCCACTTCAATTGCCAAACTTTGAGAAATTGCAAGATCAGTTGGTGTTGTTCTTTGTAGAAGAAAACTTTCGGCAACTGTAAATTGATGAAGAAGCATTTTAAGTTCTCAGCTGTAGGTTGAGAAACAGTTGGGATCCTATTCTTTAGCTTATTAAACTTTGCCATGAACTCATGCATGGGCTCATGCGGTTCCTTTTTCATTTGAGTAAGTTGGGCCAACAAGGCATAAGCATCTTCTGCTAGCTTGAATCTGGCTTCAGACTAAGTTCGAAGTGTATTCCATCCAGTGATAGTTCCAGGTGCAAGGTGAATGAATGAATTAGTTGCAACACCTTGGATTGTTTCTACAAACAGTCTCACAGAAACATCTTCATACTCAACTCTGAGAACACTGCATGCAATGTTGAATGTTGCAATGTGCTCATCCGGATGTTGTTTACCATCCCCGTAGAACTTGGGAAAGTTCTTACGTGAACCTCAAGGTAGTTCATGTAGAGGCTGAGTCAAATTCAATAGCCCAAAGGCATTTCCCCATGGACCTGGAACAGCCATATTCCTTGATAAAACTTTAGAGAAGATATAACAAAAATATATCACAAAAGATGAGACCGGTATGCTTCAACCAAAAGCATGAGGCTCTTGGATGCGTATTTGTTCCCTGGCAGAGTTACCAAAAATTATTGGGTGAATATTTTGTCATCAACTCACTGACAGAAAAATGGTTATATCAACCACAGTGTTATGAGATAAATCTCTCCTCTCAGCAAGCGGAGGTTCCCTTCTTACTGCTTATTGAAACAAAATAAAACTACTTTAAAATAAAAGTATTTACACTAGTTCTAACCATGTAGAGGTTGTGTTACATTCATCCTTTTCTCTTCTTTCAAAAAAGATGTTTACAATGTTTCACGATAATATTCAATAATGATTCTACACTTCTAATATTAACCTAACCAATAATCACCAATATTCTTGTAAGTTGAAGCACAAAGTCTTTCAACTCACTTTACAAAAAGATTTAGAAACCAAGTGAATAATCTCAAGCACAAAGTCTTCAAATTATCCCCAGAAAGATTTTAAAAGTAACTGTATCACCAGTTGGAGCACAAAGTCTGTCAACTAACAATACCATTAATCCATGTGAATGTAATTGAAAATCATAGCACAAACTCTACAAGTCCTCAACACGATTCATATACAAAGTGAACAACTACAAGCTCAAAGTCTTTATAATTCTCCACCAAAAAACTCTTTCAACACACATAGATTTAAGGAAATAATATAACATAAAGTTTATATAATTTATCTTGAATGTCCTCCAATCATGATAACCAAACACCACTTTATCCAATCAATCAACAAGAGAAATCAACAAAAATGCCATATGTACATCCTCACTAATAAAAATTTGATTCAACACAAAGTTTGATACCAAAACTTGCTTTCTTTATTGATTGGAATTGATTGTGCACTTTGAACACAAAGTCTCATGGTTGTGTCTCAATTTGGGTAGCACTTCGTTGCATAAGAAAAAGATAAAAATTACAATAGGGGCCCTCTTTATTTATAGGGAGGAGCCTGGAGCAAAAATAGGAAACCTATAACTGCTTTGACTTATTCAACAAAAGAGTCTTACTTGACTTGGGACTTCCTTTATCTCACATGTAATTAAATTTTGGAAAAATACATGTGAATATGTCCAAAACAAAATATAAATTGCATATACAAAAATGAAAATAAACTAAGGCACGAAGAAGAATATCAGCTGCCACCATCATTCTTCATTGTAATTGCTGTTAAAAGGTAAGATTGTAGATTGCATGTCTGATTTCTATCTACCACCACTATCAACACTCTTCAAAAAATTGTGATACATGGCCTTTACTGCTTCCATCTCATAAATGTCCGGTCCAACTGTATTGTCTGAAACAACATGAGCTTTGTCAATTGCATCTTTCCCACCTTTATCACCTCTTCATGCTTCCCAAGACTGTCTTTCAAATTATCAAGGGTTGATTGATAATCTTGGGGTTTATCCATTGAAGCAATTGAAAATGCTTCATCTTCAAAGTTCTTTTGGATCATCTTTTCGAAGGCATCAACTATCTCTTCTGTAGGAAGCAACTTGTGATTTTTAGTTGTTGCTTGTAGAAACTACAAAAAAGCCATGATCTCACAGTTAGGAGAAAAATTGGCATTTTGGAAGAACTACCTAATGTTGACCATGTTCACAGGGGCAATCTTGAAAGGGCTAGAGCATGCACAAGTCAAGAAACTAGGTGAAAGTGGGCCAAAGGCATCGTTTTACAAAAAAATTCATTGTTAGGAAAATTTGAGACAGTTTATGTTCAGGCGGTCAGAATGATTGTTTCTACATGTGGTAGGTTCCATTTTTGGTGTAAGGGTGGCCAAAATAGCTGCCGCTGCAGGTAGGTAGGTTGGTTTGCAGAAGAGATGAAATGGCGGTCAAAATAATCCCTTTTGCATTTTGGTAAGACTATTGAATCTTTCATTTATGAGCGGTCATTTTAACCACCCTTACATGAAAGTAGATATGTAGATCTTTAAGTGCATGAGTGGTCAAAACGATTGCTCCTGCATGAGGGTCTTATTTATTTTATCATGCATAGTCGGGGGTTTTTACCGACATTGCATGATAGTAGATAACGAAAGTTGAAAGTGTTTGAGTGCTCATTTTGACCGTCATTACATATGGTATAAACTCATGAATTTGTATGTAGGGGCGACAATTTTTGCCGCCCTTACACTTTCGATATCACAAGAATACAAAGGCAAGGAAAGTGAAGATAACATGTATGGGCGGTGATTTTTTCCGCCCTTACATATTGTAAGGGATAAACATGCATAAGCAGTTAGAATTACTGCCTTTACTTGCTAAGTGAAAATGAACATGTCCGAGCGGTGAAAAACACTGCTTTAGCATGTACGAAAATAAGTTATATGCATTGTCAGGGGTTTTGGCCGATTTTGAATGTGACTTACTAAAAACTTTCTAACACCCAAAAAGCTTAAAAATTGATATTTTGACAAGCTTAAAACCAGTCAAATTTCACAAATTTCAAGAAACCAACATGGGGAAGTGTTCAAAGAGATTCTTAGGTGTTAGAGGACTATGCATGAGGTCAAGAAGACTTGCCTCGAAATGCAAACTTAGAGTGTAGGCTATGAAATATACAAGTTTCATAGGAGTTGTCCTAAAAAATAAACACAACTAATTTTGAGGACAACGGGAATGTAGAAGCAGGATGAATCAAAATGTTCAATCATTCTCCAGTCAATGTTTTACATGCCAAAAATTTGGTCATAGAGCTAGTGGATGCAGAAAACAAATGATGAAGAGTTACAATAATGGTATGATGTTTTCATCTTTATGCAATGGATTTAGGCATAAGTCTAATCAATGCAGATCCAAAATGAATAGAAGTAGGCCTACTCAAAATATCAGATGTCACAAGTGCAATAAATTTGGACACATTGCTAAGTTTTGCAGAAACAAGAATGTGAAGGTTGATCTAGTAAAAAGGAGTGATCTAGTAAAAAGGAGTGATCCAGTAAAGAATGTGGATTTGGTAGAGATGAATAAAGAAATGGACAAGATTTAGAAAAGGAAAGAAGAAAATAAAGTGAAGGATGAGGTTGTGCTAGTCTCTAGCGCAGATGTTTCCTCCAGAAACTAAGTAGAAAGCTTTGGCTTAGGTGGAGTTTCAATAGACAATCTTTAAACTCCTTCCAAAGATATGGTGCTGATACCTTCAACACGTGGATATGAGGTGTTGGTTGATATACTTGACCTATTGGAGAAAACACTGGTGGAAAATGTCATGTTGCGGAAGTTTGCAAAGCAATTGAAGGTGAATGCGCATCATAGTTAGGGTTTAACAGTTTTATCAAGTTAAGCATTGAATGCGATTTAGGTTATGCCTGAAGGTTTATAAGTAACTTCACTTAACAAAATATCATTTGAAAATGAACATTCAAAGAGAGAAGAGCAATGAAAGAATGAGGTGAAGCTATTTAGAAAATGAGGTCTAATGTTGAAGAGATGATGTCACCTAAGAGCCTTGTGGAGAAATTTAAAGGTGTATTTGTTGCTCCAAAAGAGTCTGCCAGCATAAGAAGGTTAGATAGGACTTCTATCTCCACTCCTATTTCACCAAAAGCCTCCAAAGCCACACCCTTAGCAAGTTCAGAGAAGAAAGCAGCATCAAGTGCCTCTGTACAACAACAACCTCCCAAAAGGAGAAGAGTAAAAGAAAAGCCTACAAGAGAAAAGTATATCAGTCATTTTGATAATGAAGAAGAGGAAGAGGAAGGACCACAATTGGTTTGGAAGAAGAAAAGAGTGTCTCAAGCCTTTGGAGAAGTGACAAGTGCTAAGAAAGCAAAAACTAACATCATTGACATTGAAAGTGAAGAAGAGGTCTAGAAGGAGAAGAAAGGATTTATCTTTAAGAAAAGAGAAACACAATCTGGTGTAGGAGAAGAGTCTCCCAAGGGTAAAGACAAGGGGAATGAGAAAGACAAATCCCCTCCGATAAGGGATCATATCCCTCTAAAGTTAGATGCTTTGTTTAATAATATTTTAGAACATGCATGATTGTTTAAAGGAGACAACAAAAATGTATACTAAATCAAATAATGAGGATAAATGCTCCACTAGAACAGTTATGACACTAAAATTAGTGAAAAATGATGTGGTAATGAAGCTCACCAAAGTAAAATTTGACAAGAGAGCCCTAAATGTGAATGACATTGAGGACCTTGCAGTAAACTATGCATCCATGATGATTGGATACAAAATTTACTTCACTAACAAAGAAAACTCAGTCTCTGTAACTGCCATCAACACAACATATGAGATGGTCAAGAACGATGCAGACTATAACCTATGTGAATTGCTAAGACAACAATTGTTGGAGAACTTGCAGAAGACAAAAAACTCAAACTACCCCTTCAAATTCAGTACTTTAATTATTTGCTTACTATTTTACTTTCTCAGAGAAATTCCTAGTATAAAGGACATTGTATGGTTTGGACATTCTCTAGTTGCAGTGCAAATTAGAGATCATCTAAGAAGGTTATGCAACTCAGAGACCCAGAATGGTGCATTATAGGCTTTTCTTAAGAATTTCTAGGAGAAAATGCATGGAAGAGAAAGGATTCCTAAGAGTGTTGTTGAGAAATATAAGAATGACATTATCTTCATGGTTGGGAAAGATGAATGCTATATGGAAGCAGTGGAACCCAAAGCTGTTTGGATTTTGGAGATGGGTTATGAGGTGGTATAAGACATAATTACAGGTCTTGCAGACCTAATGCTTAGTAAACCAAAAGATACCTCTACAAAAAGATATGGAACATACGAAGAGAAATCAATTGAATTGCATCTAAAGCACAAGGAGAGAGAAATAAAGAAAAATGTTGAGAAAATGAGGTCTAAGGTTGAAGAGATAATGTCACCTAAGAGCCCTATGGAGAAATCTAAAAGTGTATCTGTTGCTCAAAAGGAGTCTCCGAACATAAGGTCAGATAGGACTTCTATCTCCACTCCTATTGCCCCAAAAGCCTCTGGAGCCACACCCTCAGCAAGTTCAAAGAAGAAAGCAACATCAAGTGCCTCTGTACAACAACAACCTCCCAAAAGGAGAACAGTAAAAGAAAAGGCTACGAGAGAAAAGTATATTAGTCATGTTGATGATGAAGAAGAGGAAGAGGAAGGACCACAATTGGTTCAAAAGAAGAAAAGAGTGTCTCAAGTGTCTAGAGAAGAGACAAGTGCTAAGAAAGCAAAAACTAACATCATTGACACTAAAAGTGAAGAAGAGGTCAGACGGAGAAGAAAGAATTTATCCTTAAGAAAAGAGAAACATAATCCGGTGTAGGAGAAAAGTCTTCCAAGGGTAAAGGCAAGGGGAATGAAAAAAACAAATCCCCTTCGGTAAGGGATCATATCCCTCTAAAGTTAGATGCTTTGTTTAATAATATTTTAGAACATGCATGATTGTTTAAAGGAGACAACAAAAATGTATACTAAATCAAATAATGAGGATAAAGCTACTATTGAAGAAGCTATTGTAAAATATGTGATTATATATAATACTAGTTTAAGTGACATTGAGAGTCAGCTTCCGAATGACTTAAAGGAAGTTTTGAGTGCTAGAAGACAAAGTTTCATTGAGGAAGATGCAAAAATTAGAACCTTTGTCTTGGAGAAAGTTGGTTCCTCTATTACTGACAAAGATAGAGCCAAATTGACTCAAATCTATAACAAAGAATTCAGAACTAAATAGTGTTAATACTTTGATGAGCAAGGATAAGGAAGACATGGAAAGATTAAACAATGAAACAATGCAAAAGGTTACATATCTTGCTTTGGATTTGATAAAAGAAAATGAAATGGTGCATGATGTATCAGTTCCAGATGTCAATATGCCTGCTATTGGAGATAATGTTTAAGAAAATGTTATTACAGATAACTTCCCTCCTCTAGAACTAGAGAAGAATGTTGAAGAAGAGGTTGTACAAGGCAACGCAGAGATACATAAGGCACAAGACACAAAAAAATATGCCTCCTCTGGATATGCAAAAGACTGTAGAGCAGAAGAAAATAGAGAAACAAGAGAACCCAAAGAAACCTGAGGAACAAAAGAATGAAATCTTGCCTCCTCCAGAAGATCAAAAGGATGTAGGGGAAGAGAAAGCCATTCAAGATAGCAGAGAGAAAGATCTTCCAGTGCATTTGGAGATTCCTTGAAGAATCTATTGGACATGCAATTTGAGTTTCAACCTATGGTATCAACACAGTTGTTGCAAGTCCCTATACAGCAAGGACAAGTAGACATGGGCAGAATATCTCCCCTGCATAAACTGCAACTTGGTGATACATTCCATGCCTCCACAAGAAAGGAGATCATACAAACTGACCAAAAGAGTGTTGACTTGATTGATGAAGCAGTAAAAGTACTGCAAGATAGTCTTCTTGATGTAAATATTGACAATTCTTTATCTGATGTAGAACAACTGAGATTACTGATTGATTCCTTTAAGGAATATTCTACCAGATTAGAGGAGAAATTAGAAAAGGAACTAAATCAGAAGATAAATGACAAGAGGTTGGCAGATGTCTCCAACAAATTCTCTACTTCACATGATAAGTTGCAGAGCAATATTAAAGATATTTAGGATTGTGTTCGAGAAGCAAAAGTCTTGTACCAATTTTGCTTGAAATGGCCTGTTTCCATGAAGAGTATAAAGGATTATATGGACTCAATAGAGTCTCAAATTGCTCATTCCTCTGGTGTTTATGATCCAATGGGAGATTAGATGGAATAACAAGGACATTAATTGAGAATCTGCATGGACAATTCTTTTAGCTACATGAGCAAAAGGAGAAGATAATAATGTAGTATTGTCATCTATGAGATATAGTAAGTGCAAGACTTACTTCTTTGACTAGAATTTTGATTGATGCAAAGAAGGTGCTGCAACAAAATCTGGTACCCAATTCTCTAAAAGAAGGTGAAGAATTATATGTGAAGCTTGAGAATTAGTGTAGAGTTCTTACCTTTTCTAAGGAATGGGAAATAACAAAGAAGGATCTAGAGGCACACCTTGCAAAATTAAAGGAATCCAATCAAGGTATTTTGGCCTCTTCAAGCTAAGTTGTACATTTTTGTTCTATGTAAATAACTTTTCCTACTGCAATGTACATATGCGGAGTATATATTTTTGATAGCTTTCTCTCAGATGTAAATTGTTGAGTATAAGGGTGAAGAAGTAAGGGGGAGCCAGTCTCATGTGCATATAGATATATCATCATAAGGTGAGAACCATACGTATCACCTAAAAGGCTTGTTGTTATTAAAGGGCCCCTTTGCCCTTGATGACAAAGGGGGAGATGTTTTGGTGCATGTTGCCATCAATGACAAAGGGGGAGATTATTGGCAACATAAACATGAAAATGAAGAGATTGATGAGCATGGTGTTGGCTCCCAAATCATCAATCATCAAACTCTAAGGGTTTGCCACTTCGTAATTCAATGATAGATTCAACCAACAAAGATGGGAGGTTGTTTGCACGTGCCTCCCCTTCACTTCAGGTTCTGCCGCACCTAGGGGGTATCCCTTCAACAAAAGATTTGACTTTGATATTCTCAGGACTAAAGATTTAGCTTTTCACACCAGGCAGAATGCTCTCACACATACACCAAGTTTTGCAAAGTGAACCAAGGTCAAGGCAACATTCTTGGACTCTATATACTGGTTAAACCGAAGAGCATGCAAGATCCTAACCCTACTTCTACAAACTAATAGATGGAGATTATGAAATGATTTTGTTTTTGTGTATTTGGATGCAAGATAGGGTTTTGAATCATAACTTCAACACAAGAACAGACTGGTGCCTATGTCAGGGCAAGGAGTCAAGTAGACGTATATATGTGAATAATTTGCATAAATTCAACTGACATTCAAGTTTCATGGGGATAAATTGGTATTTGCCTTACAAACACCACCCAAGATTAAGTATTCAACTATCTTTGCTTATGAATATCCTTATTGCAATATGTTCTTCCCAATATTTAACCTAAAACATTTAATCTTCTCCTTGAGCAGAAGTAAAAGATTAAACATTCAATATAGAAAAACCCATATCCCAGAACCTCAAATAACCCTTAGCTATTTAAATTCAAAAGAAAAACACACACAACTTGGAGACAGACAGCTGAATACATGCAATGAAGCATTACTCATATAACATCAACACGAAACTGAAAACATATATGCAAACATACATTCAATATATAACTCATAAAATTACAACACAAGAGATAGAACTATTAGTGTAGGTTTTTATTTTCCTAGTGGGTTATTTATTTTTCCTATATTCCTAGGTTTTTCCTACACTTCTATTAATCTCTCTTAGGTTAATAAAGCATGTCTTATTAGGTGAGTGGTTGCGAGGTGTCACCTTCCTACATGTGAGCATCCATTAGCTATCTTGGGAAGATAATTTGCTATATTTAGTCTGATAGATGGTTGCTCTTTATTGGTCGGTGTTGCCACCTCCTCCCTCTTCCTAGTCTATATAAGCATGCTACTTGACTTGTATTTTGTATCTTTTACTTTTGCATCCCCTTAATGCTATTTTTCTTCTAGCATTTGCATTACTCTCTTGGAGACTAACTCTATGTTGCTATTTTGATTTTGTATCATTTACATTCACAGTTTAGATATCTATTCTTTGCACTAGTTTTCTAGGTTATTAATCTTTTCAGATTCTAATATGGTATCAAAGTTATTCTATGTGCAAGAGTAGATTTTAGTTTCCATATTTGAGAGATTTAGGGGGGCTAATAAATCTTATTGTAGTTTTTTGAAAAACCTAGTATGCTCTTCTCTTGCATCTTCAGATGATCTTGAGAATCAGAAAAGTTTGACAAAAACTTTTTTAATCTCTGGGGTTTGCACATGTGTTTTATGAAATCTGGGTGATTGCAACATTTCTAGTTATACTGGCAGTATTTCTGACTGTTCCAACATGTCCAGGAGGCTTGAGAAAGTCAGATTTGGCTTTCGTTTCACAGAAATTGGAGATCGTCATACACAGTTGCAGAACTAGGGTTTTGAGCTCAAATCTGACAACCAACTTGCATATTTGGTCTTTTGAATCAACATTGTAGGTTCCAGCATCTGATTCAACCTTTGCATGTCATTTTTGGTTGCTGGGGTCATTTTTTTAGCTAAAGGCATTCTGTTTACACTGGAGCAACATCTTCTGTGCATTTGCAAGAAAAACACCTTCTGGGTTTTGTTCACAGCATAGAAACACCATCTGGGTATCTTTCTATTTTTGCATGCAGTCTGTATATTTTGAAGAAATGTGCTTATAAAGCTATAGCACGACCCCTCTCCATTAGCAGTTGTAGTTTTGAAGGCAGTTTTCAAATGCTCCGTTCTTGCTCATACGGACTCCTTTTCCCTCGAAATGTTTTTTTGATTTTGGCTATTTTTTTGTGTTCTATGCACTAGTGCAGATGTTTTTTGATTTTGATGCCAAGATTTTTTAAAAATTGCAGATTCTCAGTCGTGACATTGCACGGTTCTTGTTTTGGGAACTTCGGAGGATCATAACTTTCACATACGATCTTGTATCGAGGTGATTCTTTTTTTGAAAGTGCATGATTTTTCGAGTAGATCGTAGTGGTGTTGTTTATCTCTCTGAGTATTGTGCCAAAGTTGTATTTTCAGCATATGCTCTTCATGAGGGTTTTTAATGCATTGAAATCAAGATCACTTAGTATTTCTTACTAGTGGCAGTTGTAAACGCACTAATATAAAGTGCCAAATCATATTTTCTTGGGGGGTTCTTTGATTGAGTGAAAAGGGGGGGTTGTCTTGGTTGGGTTCTCTTCTTTTCAGCACTTCTCTACATTTTCTTCATCATGGATCAAACAAATCTGCCCATCCTAACTCCATACAATTACTTTGAGTGGAAATCATGCATTACATTTCACTTAAGGAACGCTGGATTAAATAGGATAACTATGGGACTTGAAACTGAACCTGCTAAAGATAAAGATAAGCCTAAGTGGTTTAACAAATGTGATGAGGCATATGGAACATTATGTTTGTCTGTTTCTCCTGATTTGCTCTTTCACATTGAGTCTTTGAATACACCAAATGAAATCTGGAAAAAGCTAGAAACACTATTTGGCACACAAGATTCAATGAGGGGTCATATGTTGGAAAATAAACTAATTAGTTTAAATTTAAGCAATTTCAACACAATCCAGGATTTCTTCACTAAATTGAAATCACTAAGGCTGCAGTTAAAACAATGTGGAATTGAAAAGAAAGATGAACAACTAATTCTTAGTATTCTCTCTAAGCTAAGTTTAGAATATTTTGTGTTTGTTTCTACTTTCTATGCTACTACGGTTGCACTTGGTACTCAATTCACCATACAAGGAGAAGAAGGATTAGATAACGGTTGCTTTAAAAGCAACTAATGAGACCCAATATTCCAAGGGCGACAAGCCTAAGAAAGAGAGGGTCCAATGTGCCTATTGTAAAAGACCCGGTCATGATGAACATAAATGTCTGAAGAAACAAATTGATCACTTGATACACATTCTTGAGAAGAATAATATCAGTGTTCCTAAGTCTATCAAATAGAGTTCTAATGAGGGGTCTAATAAGGCAAAAGAAAACAACAAGGGGAAAGGAAAGGGTGAGGCCCTTGTTGCAGTTGCTTCTTCACCATCCACTTGGGTTCTTGATTCGGGTGCTTCGCACCACATGGCTTCATCTAAGGAAGAGCTTGCATCTTTGGAGCCATGTACTATGCCTTCTATTTTGATGGGTGATGACACTCCTTTTGAGGTGTGTGGGAGAGGGTCTGTTGATGTGGGGGATGGAACATTCCATGATGTTCTTTGTGTGCCCTCATTATCAACTAATCTCCTATCGGTATACCAAATCACTCACATAGGTTCAGGCAAGCGGGTTGAGTTCACACCTAATTCAGTGGAGATTCGTGAGTTGCATAATGGTTCTACAGTTGCAGTTGGGAGAGCAAATCATCAGTCACGGCTCTATCTATTTTCTCACTTTGTTCCTAATCCTCCTTTGACTATTTTGCTCACTCATTCTAATGATGTGAGTAGATTATGGCATGAGCGGTTTGGCCATCTTAACTTCTGCTACTTGCAGCAGCTCAACCAGCAAAGCATGGTCACAGGGTTGCCTTCAGTTCAGTTTTCAGGTGGTGTTTGCCAAGGTTGCATTCTTGGTAAGCATCCTAAGGAAAAGTTTGACAAAGGTAAGGCATGGAGAGCTTCACAGATACTGGAGTTAGTTCACAATGATTTGGCTAGTCCATTTCAGCATCCTTCTTTCAACAGGGCTAGATATGTCCTCACATTCATTGATGACTTTTCTCATTATACTTGGGTGTACTTTCTCAAACAGAAGTCAGAGGTCTTTGATCATTTTCAGGACTTCAAAACTTTTGTAGAGAAGCAATCTGGGAAAGCCATCAAAGTTTTGCACATTGACAATGGTGGTGACTATGTCAACCATCGGTTTGATAGGTTTTGCACTTCAGAGGGGATTGATTTGCAGCATTCAGTTCCATACAATCCTCAGCAGAACGGTGTTGCAGAACGGAAGAATAGGTCCTTGAAGGAAATGGCGAACTGCATGATTCACTCCAGATCTCTTGCACCACAGTATTGGGCAGAGGCCATTAACTGTGCTTGTTATATCCAGAACCGTGTTCCTCACTGAACCTTGAAGGGAGTCACTCCTTTTGAAGCTTCGAGCAGTCGGAAACCATCCATTAAGCACTTTCAAGTTTTTGGTTCTCCTGCATGGGCCCACATTCCTGCAGAGAAACGCAAGGCCTTGGATCCGCAAAGCAGACCTTGCATATTTGTAGGTTATCCTGATGGTGTGAAGGGTTGTCGGTTCCTCCACCCTAATACACATGAGTTGTTCATTAAGAGGAGTGTTTAGTTTGAGGAGGGCTCTTCAAGCTCACTTTCTATCACTTCTCCTACTCCTCCTACTTTGACATTGGAGTCACTTGGGATACATGACAGATCTTCTGATGAGTTAGATTCACCTGAGCAGTCTTCTACCTCCACTTCTGATGCAAAGAGTGATTCAGAGGACTCTCCTCCTTCCTCTCCTAGTCATCATTCAAAGGTTGATGATTCCCCTCCAGATTATCCATGTTCTGATCCACGTTGGGCTAGACAGACCTTGCAGTCTATGGGTGATTGGGTTGGGGATCCATTAGACACCAGGCAGACTCGTTCACAATTTCAGGATGATCCACATGTTTTCATCGCTATTGCCTCAGATCCATAGTCTTTTCATGAGGCTTCTGGTATTCCTGAGTGGGATACATCTATGCAGGAGGAGTATAGTTCCTTGATGAGGAACCACACTTGGGATCTTGTCCCTCTTCCTAAGGGAAGAAAACTTGTTCGATGTGAGTGGATCTATCGGATAAAATTTGTAGCAGATCAGTCGGTTGACAAGCATAAGGCTCGCTTGGTTGCCAAAGGATTCTCCCAGGTTCCTGGGATTGACTACTCTGAGACTTTTACACCAGTTGCCTGAATGAATTCCATCTGACTTGTTCTTGCCATTGCTGCAACTAATCATTGGGAAGTACACCAGATGGATGTGAAGAGTGCTTTTCTTCATGGTGACCTTCAGGAGGAGATCTACATGGAGCAGCCACAAGGGTTCCTTCAGGATTCTTCACTTGTGTGCCGTCATCAGAAGTCTCTCTATGGCCTCAAACAAGCTTCTCGAGCCTGGTATGCCAAGATGGACTCCTTCCTTCTATCAGTTGGGTTCACTCGGTGCCATTCTGATCCCAATGTCTACATTCTATAGAAGGATGATTCACTCCTATTTCTGGTTCTATATGTTGATGACTTGCTGATCATAGGAAGTTCTTCATCCACCATTGGGGCTATCAAAACTACCCTTCATGACAGGTTTGTGATGACTGACTTGGGCTTGTTACATTACTTTCTCAGGATTGAGATCTACCAGTTTGCTTCTGGGATCACCATCAGCCAGTCCAAGTATGCTCTAGATTTGCTCTCGAGGTTTCATATGGTTGACTGCAAGCCTGCTCCGACTCCCTTTCTTTTTGGAGTCAAACTTGAGGCTCAGTGTTCTTCTCCACTTGTTGATGGCACTTTGTACCGACAACTTGTTGGGAGTCTCATTTATCTGACTCATATGAGACCCGACATTTCATATGTTGTAGGCATGGTCTCTCGATTCATGCAGGAGCCTCATGAGTTGCATTGGAAAGCAGCCAAGTGGATCCTTCACTACATTCAGGTGCTCACAGTTTTGGGATTTATTATGCAGCGAGTATTGAGCTTGACTTGGTGGGCTACACAGATTCAGATTGGGCGGGCGATTCTCAGGATCACAAGTCTACTTCAGGTTACAGCTTCTCACTTGGTTTAGGTCTTGTTTGTTGGTCGAGCAAGAAGCAATCTGCTATTGCTCTATCTTCTATTGAGGCCGAGTATCGGGGGGCTGTGAATGCCGCTACTGAGGCCATTTGGCTTCAGAATCTTCTCACTAAGTTTGGTATCCAGATCAGACGGCCATCAGTCATATTTTGTGACAACCAGAGTGCCATTCAGATCTCCCGGAATCTGGTCCATCATCAGCGGACCAAACACATTGAGGTCCACATGAACTACATCCGGGAGCTCATCCATGGCCGCGTTATCGACCTTCGCTACTATCCAACTTCCGAGCAGGTTGCTGATATCTTCACCAAACCCTTCACTAAGAGCAAGTTCCTTCGTTTGCGAGTTTTGTTGGGGGTGCAGTATGCTTCATCTTCTGGGGGGCTTCTTCCTCTCACTCGAAGTCCTGACTCTCTACTTTTGGGGGGTCTCTTCTCTCTCTCTCTTTGGGGGGGAATTTTATGTACATGGGTACCTCATCAGGCTTGATTTGCTGGGACCCATTTTTACATCCACCTAAGCTTTGCTTATGGGGGGGTGTTAGTGTAGGTTTTTATTTTCCTAGTGGGTTATTTATTTTTCCTATATTCCTAGGTTTTTCCTACACTTCTATTAATCTCACTTAGGTTAATAAAGCATGTCTTATTAGGTGAGTGGTTGCGAGGTGTCACCTTCCTACATGTGAGCATCCATTAGCTATCTTGGGAAGATACTTTTCTATCTTTAGTCCGATAGATGGCTGCTCCTCATTGGTCGGTGTTGCCACCTCCTCCCTCTTCCTAGTCTATATAAACATGTTACCTGGCTTGTATTTTGTATTTTTTGCTTTTGCATCCCCTTAATGCTATTTTGCTTCTAGCATTTGCATTACTCTCTTGGAGACTAACTCTGTATTGCTATTTTGATTTCGTATCATTTGCATTCATAGTTTAGATATCTATTCTTTGCACTAGTTTTCTGGGTTATTAATTTTTTTAGATTCTAACAAGAACAACCCAGAAAGCTCTGTATTTTCATTACTTTTCCAAAATTTTCAAGTCTTCAACAACAACAAAATGAGAGCCCAACTCTTTCGTTTATGTCCAAAGTGTGTTGCCCTAAAAATTCACTACTTTTCTGGAGGTAGGTGAGGCATTTTTTAACATTACAATTTCCCTCCAAAGTGTATTGGGAATAAAATATTTATATCAAAAGAGGAGAGGAAAAGATAAATAAAATACACTTTAATTTTCCCCTTTTAATAAAATTTACATTTTTCTAATTTTCCCAATATGAATGACAGTGGCTAGAGGCTCAGTCCTCTGCGCTGATACTTCATTCTTCAACCTCTTCATAGCACCCAACCTCTGAGATGTCATTGCAGTAGTATCTGATTTTGATTTTTTGCCCAAACCAATTTTTTGGGTCGTTTTGATGACACAGAGGCATTTCTGGCACTCAAAAAACATTGCAAATAGTCAAGAAACATTTACCAATGCATGAGGAATGGTCCAAGAGCGAATTCTGAGCACAAAACTACAAATTTGGGTCAAAAATCACCCTCAGAATGATGCTTGAGGAAGAAAAACGTGATCTGCACTTCAAGAACCGCTCTGGGCAGCAAGAAAGATCAAGGAAAACACCTTAAAACCGAAGGAACTCCACTGTTAGCTGCTGCAAAAGGCAGAGGAATGCATGAAATGCCCCGTGATGGGCTTATCGCGCCATCGCGGGAGTCAGGAGAGGGCAAAAAAAGGGGGCCACGATGGTGCAATATCCGTACCATCGCACCACTTTGTTTCCTATTTATAAGCTTTTAAAAGCTTAAAACTTTATAAGCTTTACCTTTAAACTTTGACTTTTTCTTAAAAGTTACGTTTATATTTCAAAAAATGCCCCCCTTTTAAATTTTTAATTTTTTAATCTGTTCATTTTAATATTCCTTTATCTTGCATTTTGATTTTTTAAACCATGGTGAAATTTGAATTTCTTTCGACGGGCACCTGACGCTTTTCCACTGCGGGCAAACCGGGCATCTGACGATTGCAAAAAATTTGTATAGGGGTGTAATCAATTATTTCAAGCAAACCCATCTCCTCGGATTTCACTTCGCCGACCAAATTCTGACACCTGCTTTGTAAACTGATCTACTGGGTGAATCTGCCGCAACTGGAATGCATTAAAATAATGCATCAAATGTTCTCCGATTTTGATGAAATTGAAACTAGAGACATTTGAGACCAAATTGGCAACTGGGTCACTCTCAGAAATGCAAGATTTGAAACTTTTCAGAAATCCAAATTTAGCCTGGTCACAATCAGAAAATAATTTATTACCCCATTAGAACTCATCCTGGGAGCACGAAACTGAACAAGCATGTTCCCAAATGCACCAAAAAACTTTCCACCAACCGAATTTGCAAGATGATTCTTGAGTTGCAAAATTTTAATTGCTAAATGTAGCCTCTAGGGTAGATTGAACAACATGTAAACCAAGCATTCGTCGACACTTTGGAAGAATACTAACACATCAAATTTAAAAAATTTGAGGGTGTCACCATATAGCACTAAGCAGTGTTGTCATTGATGGAAACAAAGTGTAAAGGCACAGTTGTGTTGGTCTAGAGAGGTTCAACAAGTTATACAAATACAGTTGTGTTGGTCCAGAGAAGTTGCTAAGTATGATATGGAAGAGAATACACCTAAGTGTTGATCTAGAGATGGTACTAAGTGCAATATGAAGGAGAGTACACCTAAGCATGATATCTTTCCATTTTGGAGTTTTAGAGTCGGCCACAATTTGCTGAAGATTTTCCTAAGGCATTTGTAGTACAGAACCTATGATAGGGTCACAATATTTCAGTCCACATCTCTCCGCTATGAATAATTTTGCTATACGGTTGTAAGGCAGTGTCGGTGCATACTAAATGAGTCTAAATCCAAAGATTCAATTCTTGAAGCCCTCTAGAGTGAAATATAGAGTTGATAGAGTATCGGACTCTGTAATGACAGTGTAATGACAATGTCAGTGGTATATTGGAATGCTCTGCATTCCACCACAGATGAATATCCTTCTATGCAGCTTTGAGGACACATTTATGGATTCCAGAAGTGTGTATTATTCAAGTGGTAAGCACTTTGGTTGTCCACATGTCGAGTTGTGAACTAATAGTTAGTTCTTGTTATAGCTACTTCACCAGTGGTGCTGATCCAAACGTTCTGAGGTTGTGTGGAGTTGAATTATGTATGGAACAAAATTATGAGAGTAATTATAGGTTGTGCCGACCTATGTCAATGTGTTGCATGCTTTGATTCTCTCTGCAAAGCATATTGAGTTGTGTTTTTGGCCGACGGGTTAAGGAGTCACACAGTACATCTTTCATGTCGACCTAATTGATGTTTTACTTGAAAGTGGTATATATACAAGATTGATTTCTTGTGTGAGTATGTGAGGTGTGAAGGTGTATGCGAAAGAAATAGTGTGTGTGTGTAAATGAAGTCTGATGCAGAGAAGGATAGTATAATATTGTGGAGAAGATGAAGTGTATTAAGTTAATATTTTGAGCTTCAGTGGAACTGTGTCTTTAGCATAAGTCAGATACATTTCTAATAGTTCACTTTTGGCTGTGAGCCACCCCTTCTTCTATCTCTTTCTATTTATGACAGTGGGTCCTTTGGCAGTGAGCCACCTGTAGTGAGCATTCTCTTTTGAACAGTGAGTCCACCAATTATATCCACTTTAACATGTGAGCTAACCCTCACTGTGGTTTTTTCCTTTTTTGGTTTTCCACGTAAAAATCTGGTGTTCTTATGTTATATGTCTTGATGGTTGCTTTCATTTTTTTTGCTTAATGGAAATTAAATATGCTATGTGAAATGAATGTTTAAATACTTAAGTGGTTTTAGGGAATACTGTTTCACCCCCCCTCGCTCCTCTCAGTATTCTGGCTATTTAACAAGAAAAAGAACCATTAGAGAGGGCATTTAAAAATGATTCTAGAGATATTTCTAATCAAACTGTGATCTATGAATGAAAATGAAGATTAAATATGAATCAAAATGCAAACAACAAATGATTATACCTTCACAATGAGTCACAAATCTAAGTAGGGAAGGAGTTGCACCCAAGAGCTCCTCAGATTTTACCCAAGTTGATGTAGATGTGGATTGCTCAAGTGCATTCAACACAATGTAGATGAGATGGGGATTGATAGATTGAGAGATTAGATGGAATGTCTAAAGTGATTTTGGCATTATGATGGTATGATAAGAGGATTTTGGAGAGATTTTGGCAGAGGTTTGATGCAAAATGAAGTTTTTCTCAAATGGCTCGGAGAAGGGTCTCATTTATAGAGTTTTAGAAATGAGGATGGAGGGTGAGGATCAAAAGATGAGATCAAGGGCTAGGAATAAAAGTAAATCTTTTATTTATTTTGGGAAAAGGGGTGATAAATGAGGTATGGATGTGAAAGAATGAGAAATGAATTAAAAATTCATTTGGGGAATGGGAAATGAATTAAGAATTCATTTGGGGATAAGAGGTAATGAATGAGGATGGATGAGGTAAGGGGTTTGTAAGAGAAGTAAATGTGATGTGTGATTTGTTTTAATTTTTTATTTGGAGAATGTGGGGAAGGGTGTTAAACTAGGTTTGACCACCCAAATAAGAGGTTAGGATTAATTAAACAGAGGTTTTGTTTAATTGATCCTAGGGCTAGGATGAGGTAGGCTAGGGTAGGTTAGGGTAGGTCAATTAGTAGGCTAGATTAAAGGATGAGGTAGGCTAGGGTAGGTTAGGGTAGGTCAATTAGTAGGCTAGATTAATTAGATAAGCATGATTTATCTAATTAGTAAGGATTAGGGAAAAGGAGAATTGAACCAAATAAATATTGGGAATATTTATTTGATTAATGAGGGATAGTGTTGTAAGGTCTAGTGATAAATTAATTGAGTTAATTGATCACAAGGGATAGATAGATGGTTAGGGATAACTTAATTAAATAAAATAAATTTATTTAATTAATAGGAGGGATAAATTGGTGTCGAGACATAAGAAATTGTTTTTGCAAAGCAAGCCAATATTAGGTGTCTACATTTGCCCCTCTTTGAGATGGTGTTGTGACTAAGTAACATTATTTCAAATAAGTTAAAACATAGAGTTGGATTGGATAGAAAAAAGATTTTGGCTTAGAAGAATAGGGTGAGGTTTGGGGATAATTGGTAAGGGTGATGCCCCCTTAAGAGGAGAGGCGGGTTGCAAGAACACGATTGTGCTCTCGAAATGGTTGGAACAGATTGGTAGAAGTGGTTGGAGGATAAGTGGTGAGATGGTGGGAGACTAATTGGTGGATGATCATTGTATTGAAAAAAATGATTTAGAGCAATCCTAGGTTTGATATAACAAAGTGGATATTTTCACCAAGGTATAGAAGACCAGGGTGATGATGTTTATCCAACATTTGCATGGACTAGACATGTAGACAAAGGGATGATCTCATGCATGCCCAAGATAGTACAACCTTGTCTAGACGAGGGAAGGGGACTCATAGCATAAGTCCTTAGTACACAAAAGGTATGATGAACCTTAGATGCATAAGGGAATCAATATGCTAGAACCGACCCTATGATCCACAAGATATGAATACTAGCTTGGAGTAATGAAACCAAACCATAGGCACATCATACGAAAGCAAGACTATGCCCCATTCTAGATGTTTTCACCACATACCATGATATAGTGAGATCAAAGTAGCTTTGATGTGATCTTCGAATAGGACAAAAGATAAAAATCAAAAACAAAAAGACCAACGAACCAAACAAGTAACCATTGTATCTCTTGCCAAGATGGATGATGATTGGATAGATTCTACCTATCGTAGGAATGATATATCCTAAGGCAGGAATCGATTGATGATTGGATCATGTTTAGTTGATGTTGTAAGATTGGCTCAAGATATGATGGTGACAAGTTGTGGTTGATGCTGATTTGATAGTTGATAATTTTTGTTAAGGTATGATGCTTTGATAGGTGATGCGATGCTTGGATCTAGTGTAAGCTCAGTGGGTTGGATGGGTGCATATTATGTACCTGAGTACTGGAAATGTCCTTCGTATTCCAGACTACCTACATACCTTGTATCCGTGGGATCAAGGCACATTAAGATGCAGGTGATGATGATATGTAGTTTTGATTTATGATGATGATGTGGGATGGTTGAGGATAGGTGTAATGATGTTGGAAGATGATGTGTTGGATGATTTGAGTGATTTTGAGGATGTTGGAAGATGATGGGATGTTGATGGAATGATGTTGATTTTGTGAGGGATTTTTTTGTTTTGATGTTTTATGGATTTTTTGATTTCTTTTGGATTTTTGATTTTTAGAAAGGGAATCGTTTATTATGAGATGGTTGCATTGGATTCCGTTTGGATAGCCCTTGTGCTAAATACCAATGACAAGGGAACACCCAATCTAGAGGAGAAGGTGATGGGGTTGGATAGGGGGATTAGCAATGAAGGGATAATGGATAGGAAATTTGTGGTAGATATATAGATACATATGGATAAGGGATAGGATGGGTGATAACGAATTAGGTAGGGATACATGATAGGTGGATGGGGGGTTTGACAGTGGAAGGTGATAGAGAGGAGATTCATGATAGATGGATTGGAAGATAGAGATAGGGATGCAAGATAGATGGATGGGAGATGGGGATAAGGATTTTCTCCAAGGGCTATATTGCAAGGAATCATATGCCCCAATGATTAGGATTTTGCATGATGGGTTCATGTTTGAATGGATGGACTTTGTAGTTGATGGATGGAGGATATACTTGGAAAGGGACTATGCTGAGATGTGTCCAAAGCATGTTTTTTGATATTTTTCCCCTTGTCTTTATCAAGATCTAAGGAGGGGGATATAGTGGATAGAATGGATGGGAAATGATAGGATAAATAGGGGATAGGAATATGATAGGATAAGGATAAGATAGTGGATAAGATGTGCAAAGGATATTATGGATGTGGATGAAGGAAATGGTTTTACCCCCAAGTGTAGGGATACAAAATGGATGGAGAAGGGATTACGCATGACGCCCACAAGGGGTTTTCATCATGGTACTTGCTTAAGGTGCCACAAGGAGTGGTTTTCACCATTGGATGGATTTTTCTCTTTACTAGTTTCTTGATTTTTTTTTTTGGAATGGGGACCCTAGCATCTATTTCCATAGCAAGGAGAAGATGGTCCCATGTTGGATAACATTATGGATGACGATTGCATAGATGTTGGTAGATAGGAGAAGATGGAATGTATGGTGGATAGTGGATTATGTGAATTATGATGTGGACTATGTGGGTTATGATGTGGATTATGCAATAGCATGGACCATAGGATTGTGATTGGGAAAATATGTAGGATAGTGGATGAAAGATGGAGAAATGGGGGTATGTGGGAATGTCAAGTGGTGGAGGGGAACCAAGACCAACGGTTGCACACACCGTGATGTATTTGGAAGCTTGTACTTTGGATGTGGAGTTGGGAGTAATGGGGATTGGGATAGAAGATTTTTGGATGGTTGATTTGGGGTTTTAGATACCCAAATGGATTTAGGAATTATGGGATTTTTAGATGGGGAGTGAGATGTTTGGGATTTTGGAGTGGATTGGAAAGTGGATGCCTCATTAGAGTTTGGTGCTTTTTGTTTAGGGACCCACACCATTTTTGTTTTTTCTTTTTCTTGTGATGGTGTGGGATTTGATAGCCTTTTGGGTTTTTGATTTTGCTTGGAAGGGATAACATATTAAGGCTTTTGTGCTTTCTGAGTCAAGGCATTCAAATATTTGAATCCCATGGATTTGGGGGAAGCTTCATGTTTGAAAGATGTGTGCTTTTGTTGGTCTTGATTGAGAATTTTAGGGGGTTTATGGGTGGAGGGGTTAAAAGTGGATTTTTGGATAAATGGATAAGGAGATTTGAGGATGGGGATATTAGGAGAATGAGAGGATTTGTGGATAGGGGTGTTTGGTGTTGGTAGGATAGGAGGTAAAGTGGATTTGATAGGGATATTTGGAGTCAGAAGTAGTGGAGGTAAGTTTGATGGAGGGAGATGGATGGTCACATGCTTTTGCAAATGATAGGATGATGGAGGAGGGATGGTGACATATGATTTGGGGGTGTGACGAGATGCACCATGTTTGGGGTTGGATGCATGGATTTTGGAAGGTAGGTGGATGGTACCAACATGTTTAGATTGTTTGCCTTGGGGTATATAGCCAAGGCCATGCGAGGATGGATGGAATGTGGTGTGGATGGGCTCCAAGATGCCTTGTTTGTGAAGGCCTAAGCCTTTGCCTTGATAGTTCATGTGCTAGAGCATGCGACATGCACTGGGATGTTTGGTGCTTTGGAAACAAGATACAAGTCCATTATTTGTTGGAGAAAGATAGGTGGTGGAAGGGAGTTGTTCACCTCCTACGATGGAGTCACCACAGATGAAGGTGTTTTGTCCAAGTAGATAAGAAGATGGATTTGGGATGGGATTGGTAGATGGAGGTAAAGGATTCATGGGGGTTGGTAAAGGGGTGGTAGAAGATGGTGTGAGATCAATAAGTTGATCAATAGATGAGAAGGAATCGAGGATGGGATTAGATGGGATGGTGGGATCTTGATTAGGAGAAGGGGTTGATGTTTCAACATGCTTTGGATTTGTTTCTTGACATAGCTCGTGTGCTTGGATAGAAGTGGGAGTGACTTGGATAGATGTGGTAGGTTCTTGGATGGATGTGATAGGTGTTTGACTTATGGGCTCTTGAACATGGTTACATAATGGTTCTTGAGTTATGATAGGAGATTGTTCAAGAGGTTTGGTGGGTGTTGGATTGCATGAGGGTGTTTGATTCCTTGCTAATATCCAATGGATGTTATCTTTCATGAGTGTATGGGTTGAAGAACAATATGATGGATGGATAGTGATGGTGGTTTGTGTGGGATTAGGATTGGGATTGGATAGGTGGGTGATGGGATTAGGTAGTAATGGTGGTTCTTGGATGGGTTCAAGGATATGTGTTGGACTAGATGGTGGTGTTGGAGGGGTGGAGGATTTGGGGGATTCCTTTGCTTTGCTTGGTGATGTTCTTTGGAGGAAATCCCACAAGGATTCTTTGGATGTCGTGGGCTTAGGATTTGGAAGATTGAATGGTGGATTAGAAGGTGTATGTGTGATAGGGGTTGGTGGATTGGGAGATACATAAGGTAATGGATTAAGGTTCATAAGGTTGGAGGGATATTGTGATGGGAGGATTGGAGGAGGGGGATTGTAAGGTGGATTTGGTGATGGATTAAGGTTGATGGGATGGGGATTAGAGGATGGGGGATTTGTATGGGAAAATGCTTGTTGATATAAGGTTTGGATTTCAAATATAAGTTGTGATAGATTGGTGTTCCCTTGATCAAAGTTAGCATGACAAAGGTTGGGGGATAGATAAGGTGGAGGTATTGATTGGTTGGGTAGGTACAATGGCATGGATGTGTAAGGGGATGGAGATTGATATGAGGGTAAAGGTTGATATGATGAAGGTTGATATGATGGAAGTTGATATGAGGTTGATGGTGTGGATATGTAGGATGTTTGTTAATATGATGGAGGTTGATGGAATGAAGATTGATATGATGTGGATGGAGATGATATGTAAGATGTTGAAGGTTGATATGAAGGTTGAAAGAATGAAGATTGATATGATGTGGATGGGGATGATGGGTAGGGTGCTTGCTAATATGATGAAGGTTGGGTAGGGGCTTGGGATTCTCCAATGATGAGGTGTGCTAAGGGCATATCTCTAATGTCATTTTTGCATTTTTCCTTAGCATTAGGATCCATGTTCTCATAGACTTTTCTAAGTCTTTGTAAGGATCCATTTTGTGGGAGAGATATGAGATGAAATGGAGGATGATTGATGATTGTGATGTTAGGGATCAAATTTCAAGACCTTAGGATGATTTGATTTGATTTGATTTGTTTTGATGAATGGTTCTCTATGCTTAAGATAGACTAATGATCTTAAGCAAGAGGGTTGATTGGGTTGATTTGATTAGGTGATCAATTAAGGTCTTAATTTTTGATTGGGTTGATTTGGATTTGGAGTTTGATAATTATGTTGGGGGATTTTGTTAATAATGTGAATAGGTGTGGTTGGGCTTTTGGATGAGGGGATTGATGGAGGATGAAGGAGACTAGGTCCTTAACCAAGGTTTAATTTGCAAAAGATGATTTTTGATTAAGGATTAGGAATTGGAATGTTTGATTGGAATGGTTGATGTTGGATTTGATTTTGGTTTTGGATCAATGTTATGATTTTGACTTGGGGTTGATTTTGGGATGAGGATTTGGATAATGTTGATCAAATGGATGGAAGAATGGGATTAAGATGATGATAATGAATTGGATTAAGGATTATGAAGATGATTATGACTAGGGATGAAGTGGATTACAATGAATTTGATCAAGCTCAAGTAAAGGGATTGGACAAGCTCAATTGATGGGATTTGATAAATGGGTGGATGGTGTAGCGGTGTTGGGAGGAAAACCCAGCCCAACGTGAGGGGGGGTGCGGGGGGACGGACGCGACCCCCTGCTGACAGGGGTTCGGGGGCATAGCCTCCCAATTGGAATTTTTTTGAAAAATGGCTTATAAAATTGATGTTTTTGATGAGAAAATTTGATTTTTGGACATGGATGAAGAAGGTGCTAAAACAGATGGAAAATAGCGCTAAAATAGAAGAAAATAGCTCTAAATGATGTGAATGGTTGGATTGATGGATGAATTTGATTTTTTTTGGCAAGTAGACAAGCAATCAAGAAAGAAAACACAATGGTCAAAGGTTTTGTTTGTGAAAGATTTATCAAGCATGCACAACCTAAGGTGAAGCAAGGACAATAATTGTTGAACAAGTAGAGGGATTTTGGCTTCTAGAACAAAGGTTCATAGTAAGGGCATCTGTTTAGGTGGTTATATATGTGGCAGCGCTACTCTCTGTTATGGAGTCTCCCAGCCTCCAAGGGTTACGCCTTAGAGTGTTTTGGGGGAGGTTAGCTGTCGATATAACAAAACAACACTTGTTGTCTATGACTTTCGTCACAAACACATTAATTTATATAGCGGCTTGGAAGAGCTTGTTGCCGCTTGGGTCGTTCCCACCTTTCGAAGTGGGGTGGCAAGCCCTCTAAGGATTACAAAAGCAATACAATCATAAAAATACTTTTGATCCCTAAGTTCATACAAAGATGTGAGGGGAGAGCATACGTATTCTTTATGATTGCATCACACTAAACATGGTTCATTTTAGATCTTTGGATTAAGTTGGGGGTAATAAATGCAAGTTTTGTGAGAAGCTTTTGATTCCGAAGGTCACTAAAATGGTGCGAGGGAAGAGCATACGCTTTTCACGTCACAAGCAAAAGATCACAAAACACTTCACACAATTTTGGTTTTCTTGATTATATGCATGAAGAATGCAAGTTGTTCTTTTTAAGCCTAATGATTTGATTGATGCAATTTGTGGTTCTTTTTAAAAGCCCAAAATCGAAGTGTTTGATAGTTATTAGCACACAATTTGTAAATTTTAGAACACCAAAATTAAATGTTGGGCACACACACACACAAAGATTTGTTTGATTGTTTATTCAATTTTATTGCACCAAATCGAAATGTTGTGTAAAACTAGCATGCAAGGGTTCGTTTTAGTTTCCAAATTGAAATGTTTGTTTAAACAAAAGATAAAAGAGCCCTGCAAGGAAACGTGTTAGTGTCTGCAAAATGATGTTTGTGACCTGCAAGCAAATTGTTAGTCCCTACACAGAACCTAAAAGTTAGTCTCAGAAAATAGCGCTAATACAGAAGCAAGATAGCGCTAATACAGAAGATAGTGCTAATATAGAAAATAGCGCTAATACAGAAAATAGTGCCAATACAGAAAATAGCAGCAATACAAAAAATAGCACCAATCCAGACACAAGATAGCGCTTACATAAAATAGCGCCAATACAGAGGCAAGATAGCGCTAAACTATGTTTTTTCCTTAGTTTATTGTCTGTAGTGAGAAAGATTACGCCAAACTGGGTGACGATAGCGCTAATACGGCATAGATTTGGTCAACAGATGATTTTAGGAAAAAATTTCCATAGTCTCCCCTTCTTCATTCAAGATTCCTGCAAAAATAGAGTACAAAAAAAAAACCCAAGAATCAGCAGGGAGATAAAGAAAGTCAGACGGATTTGTGAGTGAAAGTTAGGAGAGAAAGTGCTCAGCAAAATAGCGCTAAAATAGTAAATAGCGCTAAAACGTGCTAAGGATAGCGCCACTGTGTAGGGTAGAGAGCGCTGGACCTGTAAAAACACATCTCCAAAACAAAAACTCACAAAAAAAAGAAGATTAGATATGGACCTTGTGGGTCCCACCAGGCATGCCAATGTGATCTATGAATGAAAATGAAGATTAAATATGAATCAAAATGCAAACAACAAATGATTATACCTTCACAATGAGTCACAAATCTAAGTAGGGAAGGAGTTGCACCCATGAGCTCCTTAGATTTTACCCAAGTTGATGTAGATGTGGATTGCTGAAGTACATTCAACACAATGTAGATGAGATGGGGAGTGATAGATTGAGAGATTAGATGGAATGTCTAGAGTGATTTTGGCATTATGATGGTATGATAAGAGGATTTTAGAGAGATTTTGGCAGAGGTTTGATGCAAGATGAAGTTTTTCTCAAATGGCTTGGAGAAGGGTCTCATTTATAGAGTTTTAGAAATGAGGATGGAGGGTGAGGATCAAAAGATGAGATCAAGGGCTAAGAATAAAAGTAAATCTTTCATTCATTTTGAGAAAAGAGGTGATAAATGAGGTATGGGTGTGAAAGAATGGGAAATGAATTAAAAATCCATTTGGGGAATGGGAAATGAATTAAGAATTCATTTGGGGATAAGAGGTAATGAATGAGGATGGGTGAGGTAAGGGGTTTGTAAGAGAAGTAAATGTGATGTGTGATTTGTTTTAATTTTTTATTTGGAGGATGTGTGGAAAGGTGTTAAACTAGGTTTGACCACCCAAATGAGAGGTTAGGATTAATTAAACAGAGGTTTTGTTTAATTGATCCTAGGGCTAGGATGAGGTAGGCTAGGGTAGGTTAGGGTAGGTCAATTAGTAGGCTAGATTAATTAGATAAGCATGATTTATCTAATTAATGAGGATTAGGGAAAAGGATAATTGAACCAAATAAATATTGGGAATATTTATTTGATTAATGAGGGATAGTGTTGTAAGGTCTAGTGATAAATTAAGTGAGTTAATTGATCACAAGGGATAGACAGATGGTTAGGGATAATTTAATTAAATAAAATGAATTTATTTAATCAATAGGAGGGATAAATTGGTGTCAAGACATGGGAAATTGTTTTTGCAAAGCAAGCCAATATTTGGTGTCTACACAAACCATTGCAAGATGTCTCTGTAAATGGTTTGTCCTTCAATGTTGTTTAATCACCGTATTGGAAAGATACGATAAGAAAAGTAAATGAAGCTCCAAAAGGTACACAAGCCTTGGTTATGAGAAGGCCTATAGCATCTTGTTCTCAAAGGAGGTCAAACATATAGAAACTTCATTTTTTCCCATTAGGGCCTCATGGAAAGAAACAAGGGTGTCCGTCATTTCTAATGGATGCAAGGATGCAAGAAATAGGTCATTAATCAATGTGATTGTAGTGTGCCCTAAGGGAAATATTTTTAAAGATATGGATTGTGAGGGGTAGGTGAAGGATGCACAATTTATTCTTAACATCCTTATACATTGCATTCAGGAAGTGGGTCATCAAAATATTGTCCAAGTCATAACGAACAGCACAAAGAATCGTAGAGTAGTTGGTATGTTGGTTGAGACATGATTCTCACATATTTTTTGGACACCTTGTGTTGTTCACTCACTCAACCTTATGCTACAAAAGTTGGGTAGGAAAATAGATTGGATCAAACAAGTCTATGTTGAGGCCAAAGAGATCCAAATGTTCATCACAAACCACCGCATGTCATAGGCTATTTTTAGATCATTCTTGCGATTAGATTTGCTAAAGGTAATTCAAACAATGCAATTTTTTAATTTTATGTTTAACTAAATAGTAAATTATTTTTAAAAATTTAAGTTTGCATTATTCTTTGTCTTTAATTTTTTATTTTCAAATAGGTTGTTGAGACCAGATTTGCATCCAACATAATTCTCTTGAGACGACTTGTGAAGGTGTGAAAGGGGCTTTTTGGCATGGTCTGTATGGAGGCAATCCAATGCTAAGAGGGCAACAAATGTATATCAAATGATTTGAAATGACACTTGATGGGATCACATGGAATATCTTCTTAGTTTCACCAAGCCCATCATGACTATGATCCACTTTATTGACATGGATAAACCATGCTTGGGAAAGATTTACAGTGGCATTGACTTAATGATTGAGAAGATGAAATCCATCATAAATGCAAAAGAGCAAGATCCTAAAGAAACTTTCTTCAAAGAGGTGTAGTCAATTTTTGTTGAGCTGTGGAACAAAATGATCATCCCACTCCATCTTCTTGCCTTCGCTGACTCCCAAATATTATAGTGAAGAGATCCTTGCTATGCCAAAAAGGGTGCCACCATACCATGATGCAAAAGTTAACAAAGGGTTTAGGAAAGCACTCACTAAACTCTTCCCTGATCCTGATATGGAGGATGCAGTTATAGGTGAGTTTGTTGATTTTGCAACCTCCACTAAGCAAAGTGTTTTTTCTCTCCACAACAAGTATAAGAAGGATGCTCACTCTTGGTAGTACCTCAATGGCCATAAATTGCCAAACCTTCAAGTTCTTGCAGTCAAAGTTTTGTTGCAAGTAAGTTTATCAATTTTTGATGAATATTACCTGTGATAGGTAAAAATCAATTTAATAAGATCAAGCATATAAATGAAAACCTAATCCTACCACCATCAAAGAATTGAATCCAAGTGAAATCAAAAGCATGCAATTCAAGAACAAGATCACCTAGATTGTATGATTCCTTGTTTGTGATGTGGATTGCTTCTCAACAATGAACAATTGTGGAGGTAAAAGCTGCCATGATGGATGGATGATAATAATATTATGCAAGATTAAAATGCTCAATATGCTCAAGATGATAATGTAGATGCTATATGGAAAATGATGGATTGATGTAGTATGAAATGAGAGGGTGTTTATATAGAATTCAACCAAAATTAATCAACGGTAGAGATTTGGTGGCTATGTGAATGACTGAGATGAATTGATAATCATAGGTGAATGTGTAGATGACAAGTGGAGGAAAGATAAGGCTCATGTGTGATTGTGTACATAAAAAATACTACATGTGAAAGATATTAAATAAAAGATGTAGTCCCACACATGTTTTTAAATAAAAGAGGCACACATGTTAGCTTGTGATGGAAGGTAAAGATAAGTGAAATTAATTAATTAAATAAATTTATTTAATTAATTAGAAAGTGAGTTTATGAATGGAATTTTAATTAAATAAATAAAATTTATTTAATTAAAATAGATAGAATGAAGATAATTAAATAATTAAAGATTTTTTAACTATAGATTAGAAGAAATAGATAATGAACTAATTAAATAAATATAAATTTATTTAATTAATAGAAGAAATAGGAGGTTTAGAGAAAATAGATAAATTGTTCAAGTGTGCTAGACAAATGCAGATGATAGATAATGCAATGTTTGATACTAATGATAATTAGGTCAATTTTAGGTGTCTACATTTTTCCCCTTTGATACAATGTTCATTAGAATGTTGTGTCAAAGAAGATACGATGATTCGTTGGATAAACAAGGTTATGCCCTAGTGTAACTTGTAGGTGATGCCCCCTCGAGAAGTAAGACAGGCTAACCAGGAAGGGTTGGGTTGGCTCGTGATAAGATGAAAGGCTAGAAACAAGGTGGACACAAAGAAACCAGGGGTTGGGTGGGAGAAAATGGGATGGTATAGAAGAACTAGGGTTTGGAAAGGGGCTATAAGTAGGTCCCTCAAGGACAAATAGGCTCATTTGTGCTTGTTGTCTTTAGAAATCTAGAGCTCCCTAGAGTTTTGGTGGTGCATCGAGTGTTGGAGATCTATCAGGATGGTGATTCCACATAGTGATCATCCCACCGAGCAAGTGACAACACATGGGCAACCAGCAGGAGCAGGCTTACCAGTATGTACAAATGTTTTTGCTAAATGCGTGATCTTTTAATGTTAAAAGCGTAATAAATGCACACATGTCACCAGAAGTGAGCAATTTTAGGATAGAAAGTTCAGGTCACTTGTAGAGAAAAAGTGGTTGCTTATGGTAATATAGGTTGCTTATAGGCGTAGACTGATCGCTTAGGGTAAAATGAGGTCGCTTCTAGTCAGCTAGGTCAAGTAGAGAAGAGAAATATGCATATGGTAAAAGCTGATCACTTATAGGCAAAAAGTGTTTGCGTAGGATAAATTAGGTCGCTTTTAACTAGTAGTAGCGCGCATATAGTAAATGAGTCGCTTATAAGAAGAAAGTGTTCTCTTGTAGTAAAATGAGTCGCTTATGATAAAAAAGGTAGCGCATATGGAAAAGTGGGTCGCTTATAGTAAAGATAGTCAATGTGTGACAACAAAAGCCAATTTGTAGCATAAGAGATTGATATGGTGGTGGAATGATGTAGGATATACTACCACCATTGTTGTCACGAGAGCCTCATCCTAGGGATTTGTGATTGGTCAGGGTGTTGGATGCAGAGGAGCGGTTGTTTTTAGATATCATTGGTTTAGAGCATGTGTCGAGGTTAGAGCCAGTGCAAGCACATCGAGGACTGATGACATCGATGGTTGAGCAGTGGAGGAGTGAGCACAGTTCATTCTTGTTGCCGACGGGAGAGATGATGATTACACTGGAGGATGTGTTCCAGATTCTGTGCATCCCGCTTGATGGAGATAGGGTAGATTATGATCTTGACTTGGGTCCAATTGCATTTAGACGACTGTTCGGGACTCCAGACATTGGAGTTGAGGGTTCAGAGATTTTGATGGCGAGGATGGAGGAGCTCTGCGATAGTTTACAATGGGTAGTGGTAGCTATTATCAGATGGATGGTGAGAGATAGACGGGCAAGAGGATTTATAGTCAGATGGGGGACAGTGATGGAGGGGATGTTCTTATATGGGACTAGATATGCATGGGTTGAGTGTGTAGTGGGGTAGCTGTATCATTATTTTCATGATTATGCATATATGTTTGGAGCGAGTATGTCTGCGGGGGTTACAATATTGTATGTATGGGCATATAAGCACATTCTAGTGATGAGGCCGGATGGATGGGTGGCTAGGGTAGCAGGAGAACCATATGCGAGGATGTACAGGGGAGCTCTTACCTATCTGTAGTGCAGGGGCATAGTATACTAGAGACGAACACTGGATGAGGTGGGTAGGTTTGTATGGAGACCATGGATGGGATGTGAGAGATGGGAGGAGGATGATATGGAGCTTGTCTATGCTAGGCAGGCTAGATACAATTTTGGTCGCGACATATATATTATAGAGCATTATTTTCCCTAGAGGGTGTTGAGGCAGTTCAGAGTGCCGCATGCAGTACCAATAGGTGATGCCATTTTTGGGAGGACTCAACAGGAGGTATTTGATTAGGGGCCAGAGATAGTGGTGGATGCAGCTTTGTCAAAGAGAGAGGGACTACAACTAGTGGCATGGCAGTGGAGACAGGGTCCTGTAGATCCAGGGACTTTACCAGATTATGATGCATACTGAGCTACAACTAGGCCGACTCGGTTGACAAGGCCTGGGGAGATAGGGGAGATTGGGATGGAGAGGCCAGTTAGGAGGAGGCATCAATGAGCTCCACCAGTACAGGCAGTGGTACCAACAGCTCCAGAGATTCAGGGACAGGGACAGGGATAGGCTCAGCCATAGGTACTTGCATAGCCATAGGTACAGGTACTAGGAGGTGATGATATTGGGGTTCAGCAGCTAAGGCAAAGGAATAGAGAGGAGAGGAGAGGAGATGGAGGCAACGAGCTCAGATGAGACTAAGGAGGGTGGAGATAGACCAACATTAGGTGGTCTTGGGGTTGAGGCATGCTAGAGCACAGGCTCAGGCTTACCAGACATAGCTAGAGGCTTGAATGCAAGGAGATGATGAGCAGGATGATGGTACTCTTGCGAGGGTGATGGGAGAGAGATGCAACTATGCAGAAGGTGTAGATGGTTACAGTAGAAAGAGATACATCTTTGCAGCATATGCAGGATATGAGAGCTAAGAGGGATACAACTATACAACAGGTGCAGGTTGTGAGGGCTGAGAGGGATATGGCTATGCAATAGGTACATGCTATGATAGTGGAGAGAGATAGAGCAATAGCTGCATTGGGGACAAATGAAGCCACGATGTATCTAGCTACACAATTGACATAGGCACAGGGAGAGCTGAGGAGAGCATAGGGTGAGGCTGAGTATTATAGAGGCTTATATCATGGAGCAGTGCTTGCGGAGTAGAGACATCCTAGCTATAGGAGTAGGTCAGGGGCTTCAGTTTCATAGAGGACAAAAGGATCGAGGTCTGTAGCTTCAGTGATGGGGCCTTCTAGATATGGCAAACCAGGTGCAGGACCTAGTGGTGGACAGGGTGAGGGGGCTGCCAGTAGTCACTAGGGCTACCGTGATGTATATTATTATATCATGATGAGGTCTATGAGCTGATTGTTCATACAGTTTTGATTGCCTATGGATAGCCCATGTTGTATATGTAGACACGTGTATATTGACTTGTACAAGGATATATATATACATATATATATATATACGTATGTATATACATACGTATGTATACATATACGTATGTACATATATATACGTGTGTATGTATATGTGTGTATATATACATGTATATATATATATGTGTGTGTATATATATACGTGTATGTATATATGTATATATATATATATATATATATATATATATATATATATATATATATATATATATATATATGGGATGTTGTAATGATAATGGATGCACTTATGTTATGGTGTTATGCATGTTTGTATTTTCATGATCTATATGAATGTTTATGCAAATGATATGAATATGCAAATGGTAATAATGGAAATGTATCTCATGCTAATGGTATTATGGACATAATGGTAATGTATGATAATAAGGTTATGATAATGCAAATCTAGATGATAATAGTGATATTGATACTGACCTAAGTATGCCTAACACACTTGTTTTGCAGGACGAGGAATGCAAAAAAAAGAAGATGGAGGGAAAGATTGATCTTTGTTGAAGACTATATAAGAATATGATGGAATGGAATAGATGATATGATAGATTTTAAAGTAATTGCTCAAAAGTAAAGAAATGTAATCCTTATGTTTGATATAGCATATGGATGTTATGCACCAGGGTATAAAAGACAAAGGTGTTGAGATATCCAATGCATAACTAGCATGCATGCTACAATGTTGTCTAAATGCATGAGGTCAAGATGTTGAACCAACACACACAAGATATGAATAGCAACTAGTGTTCCGAGATGGACTTTGATGCCACAAGCAAAGGTTTGAGCTTATCTCCACTACACATAATGACACCTTGCTGGTTATATGTATGGAGGTAGTCTTAGCATAGAATAGTCTCAAATGCATAAGAGACTGTTTATCTTCTCAGATGCAAGAGATATTGATATGCAAGATGCTAATCCCAACACATACAATATACCAATACGCATAGGAAGAAAATAAGATCATCCCACATACATGGCATACAAAAGCAATATGACCATGCCCCATTTCATACTTCATCACAACATACCAAGATTTGAATAAATCAAGATAGTCTTGAGTAGGCATAGGAAAGGGATAGAAGATAAATCAAAAGATAAAATAAAAGATACTGTCATCATGTTCTCTTGCCAAATTTAAGTGCTCTTGGATAGATTTAAGCTGGCACCTTGTTGAGAGGAAAGTTGCATCCTGTTAAAGGTTAAGATGTTGATAAGATGTTATAGAAAATGTTGGCTTAAGGCATGAGGACAAATAGCTTCTGGCTTATCCCTGATGGGTTAAAGTGCTTGAGCTTTCGCTAATGTGCAAATTTTGCTTCTTGCTTGAATTGGTCAAAGAAAAGAAGATGGAAGATGAAAGAAGGTGAAGATGGGGTGGATCATCTGTGCTTGTGTATTGGATACTTCCTTTGCATTCCAGATTGCCTACATACCCTATGTCCACGGGATCAAAGCACATTACGATGGTGATGAGACATGATGAATATGTAGTTCTAGGCTTATTGATGATGTAAGTGATGAAAGATAGAAGAAAAGGAGATGAAAGATTAGAGGATGATTAGAAGAAATATGAAAGATGGATGATGAAAAAGGAGCTATCATCTATGCCTGAATCATAGTGCTTCCTTTGCATCTCAAATTGCCTACATACCCTGTATCCACATGATCAAGGCTTTTAATGATAGAGATGTGATGTAGTTCTTGTTTATTGTGTTGATGGTTGATGTCAAAAAAATCAACTTTATTGCTTGGATTTTTTTTATGTTTTCATTTTTTTGGGGATTTTGGGATTCTTGGATGTGTTTGGTTTAGATGTTTGCTGTGTTTTGGTTGCTAAAATGATATGAGCTAGAGTTGTGGGTATCCACTTCCAAATAAGGTTCAACAAGTGCCCCCAGTGTGGGATGAAGTTTATTAGGAAGGTGCTACGATGAATGTGTTCATGCAAATAGTGTACTAAGGTGCCAAATGATATCTTAACCCCAATGAAGTCCAAACTATGAGAACTAGCATGGTAGAGGTAAAAGCGAAAAAGCTTTTATTATGGATGCATAAGGGATAATGTCTTGGGATGTTTGGATAGGGACAATAGTGGATTATGTAGATAAGATAGTGGATGATGCTATGGAAGGCTATGATTAAACAAACTAAGTAAACGATAGAGACTAGTCTCTACATATAACGCCTGTTTGCTAGGTTTTCACTATGGTACTTATCCAAGGTGCATGTTGACTAGGTTTTCACCAGAGGATGAATTATTTATCTTGTACTATTTATTATTATTATTATTATTTTGTCATTCAAAGCACCACAAAATGGTTTTCAGTATTGGATGGATTTTTTTTTGTTTGGGATATGCTGAGACTCATGGGTAGAACTTCTTAAGATGAATGCTATTGACTGGTTCATCCAAGGGAATACCTTTAGGTGTTGAAAGAGTGTATACACCTGATCCATAGATTGACGTGATGACAAAAGGACCAAGCCAATTAGGTTCAAATTTTTCTTGTTTCTCACGATGTTGCTGATTCCTTTGATTCTCTTTAAGGACAAGATCTCCAACTTGAAACCTTTGTTCTCTGATCTTTTTGTTGTAGTTGCGACGTAGATGATTTTGATAGACTTGAAGATGATTGAGTGCTATAAGATGCCATTCATCTAATAGCTCAAGATCATGGAGTCTAGATACTCTATATGCTTCATTTGAGATAGTATGCTATAGGGATACTTGCAGTTAGGGGATCTCAGCCTCAATAGGCAAGATAGCTTTAGTGCCATACACAAGAGCATAAGGTGTAGCACCAGTGGGAGTTCTAACACTTGTTCTATAAGTGCATAGTGCAGGATTAAGTTATAAGTGCCAATCACGACTAGCTTCATTTACTGTCTTTTTTAGGATCTTGATGATTGTTTTATTAGAAGCCTTAGCTTGGCCGTTACTTTAAGGAAAGTAAGGTGTAGAGAATCTATGTTGGATATGGAATGTTGTAAAGATCTCTAACCTCTTTATTCTTGAAGGGACAACCATTATCAGTGACAATGACTTGAGGAACTCCATAATGGCAGATGATATAATGTAAGATAAACTTGGATATTTGCTTACCAGTAATGTAAGTCATTGGTATGGCTTCCACCCACTTTGTGAAGTACTCAGTGGCGGTGATAATGAACTTATGACCATTTGATGAAGTAGGATGGATTTTACCTATGAGATCAAGTCGCCACTGCGAAAAGGGCCAAGGAGTAGTGATAGGCTGAAGTTCATGTGCTGGTGCATGTATTAGATCCCCATGTTTCTGACATTGTAAACATCATTTTGCAAATTGCTATGCATCTTTCTCCATAGTAGGCCAATAGTATCTAGCTCGTAGCTCGTAGAAGTTTCTTAAGAAGACCAGGACCAACGGAATGTGATTCACAAACACCTTCATGTACTCACGTAAGGTAACCTTTGCTTCCTTAGAATCAAGACATCTAAGAAGGATACCATCAAGAATCTGGTGATATAAGGTGTCTCCCAGAATAGTATAGCGAGAGGTTTGATGGATAAAGGTTTGTCGTTGGGTATTAGATAGTTGAAATGGTAAGGTTTGATTGCGGAGATACTCGTATATGTCCTCATACCAAAATGAATTGGGACCAACAATCTCACATATAAGCTCAGACTGCGGTACTTCAAATGCTCGGTGCATTGGACGACATGTCTAGAAGAGATCCAATCATAGCCATAGGATCTGCTACTTTGTTTTGTATCCTTGGAATCTGTTCAAAGGTGATATTATCAAAGTACTTCTTGAAATCGTCCACCATTACCTTGTATGGAAGGATCTTTTCATCTTTTGTTTGATACTTGTCTAAGACCTATTTGATGACTAATTGTTAATCACCAAAGACCTATAACTGTTTAATAGCCCATTGTACTGCCATGTGTAATCCTGTGATTAAAGCTTATTAGAATTTAATCTTTACTTTGTGAAGATTATTTTATAATTTGTATTTTATTATTGTTGGTGCTTATCCCCACATGTTGGGTAACACCTATTTTATTCCTCTTGCAGGAATAAATTTATTTTGGTAGATTCCTCCTTAAGAGGAAACATGTGGCACACAGCTTATGCAAGATGGCATATTGGAGTTAGGCATAATTCCATCATAATTCCATTTCTCCACCTCTATTTAAGAGGTGTCTTTCTCTCTTTCTGGATATATCCTCTTCATGGATATCTTCTTCTTCTTCTTCTTTTTTCTCTCCTTGAGAAGCTTCTCAAATATCTCAAATATCTTTGTAATCTTTCTTTTTGGCTTCTTGACACTTGCATATTCATGAGGGTTTTTCTTTGTTTTCTGGTGCATCTTACAAATCTGGTAATATCTTTCTTGTGTTGTTTATCTGCTTTGCATGTTTTGGTTAGTACTTTGATCCTACAATTTTCCTTTCATGGTATCAGAGCAGGCTGCTAATCATTTTGTGCACGCTTTTTGAAAGATTTGTTGAAGGTGATGACATTGGAGACTTGCACACAACAAAATAGAGACAAGAAACATTATCTATATCAATATAGCTTGTTAAAATAAAAAGTTATTCTATTCTTCTTTATTCAATTTTTTACAAGTCATATCTACTCTGTATGATTTTTTTAAAATCAATATCTATTCTTTTATCGTTATTTTTAGATCTTTATGAAGAAAAAAATATTTTCTCCTTATTCTATACCATTCTTTTTTAAATCAACTAAAAAAAATTTTCAACCATTTTTTTTTAATTTTAAGATCTGTTTTCTTTCATTTCTATTCAAAAAATATATCTTGCTTTTATTTTCCTAATCTTTAACATGCATTTTTTTCAAAAGGGTTTACTATAAGAAACTCTTTTTCTTAGATCTGATGCAAATTAATTTTTTTTAAGGGCCCAAGCCCTTTTTTTTGTTAAAAAAATTCAAATCTAACTCTGATGCAGGACTTGGTTTTATTTGAAACCTGCAATTTAACAATCTTTTTTTAAAAAATATTTTGGGTTGTCCTCATGCATCTACAAATTCAATTTAAAAAAAACAAAAACAAATTAATACTCTAGGGCTTATAGAAAAATGTATAGATCTTTGTAAAAAATTTAGCCCTGTTAACTTAACAAATCTAGGGTTTCAAAAAAAATTCATGCATGTAATAATTTCATAAGAATGTTTTTTAGTTTTAATCAAAAAATTTAATTTTAATCAAAAAGTATTTTTAAAATTTTGCCCGACCGCCGCTTATGTTGGTCATGATGTTATTCATTTACAAACATAGAATAAAAGTTACACAACAACCTTTACTCATCTTGAAAGATACGATGAATTCAAAGAATTCATGATCCCAAGTCTCCGTTGATTAGGTCTTAATCTACTGACGTTACTCAGTGGTTGATGTGCGTTGCTGTTTTCCATTCAGGGGCCTTACGTGTTTCTGCACTGTTCATCATCATCTTCTTCAAATATCCTGCTCTGGATGTTCGCTCTGCATCAGTCTTCAATAATTTCTACCTCTGCACTGTAAATTTAGTCAAATAATGTGCATACAGGCTGATATTTGCATGATTTCTACCATTATTTATGATTCTTTGCATGATATTTTCAATACTACATGCATTTAACTCAAATATGCTAAGGATCTTCAGTTACCTACGGGATTTCAGCATATTTCACTGTTTCTGCTTGTTATTTATCATGATTTGCAGTTATGGTGATGAATTAATGAAATTGAAAAAAGGAAAAGGGTTAGAGAGCGAGATTCCTAAAATTACTGGACTTAGATCACTGATTCACATACCAGCCCCCATACTTGCAATGAAAAGAAGGAAAACTAGAAATCATACTTCACCAGGACATTCCACAAATCCGCATGATCTAGTGCAAAGCTTCAAAGGAAAGTTGACAACTATATGTAATGAAATGAAAGCGCTTCCAGTTGAACACAGCATTCACCAGTACATATCCAGAAATCAACAGAAGATTACGTAAAATTTACAATAAGATTGTAATCTGGAACTTCATATTCATTCAGTATGCTCAAGAACAGGTACATTTACAGTGATCTGAAGAAAGAACCTTGACATTTCAACAATTCTATCCTCATTAGTCTCAGCAATCCGATCTCCTAACTTATTCTACAGTAATTGACTCTTTGCGCCAAATGCGTCTGTGTATTCTAATGTATTTCTCCCTTTTTCTTTTTTTTTTTTTTTTAATGACAAGCTCTGGATGTTATATAGAGCAACCGCCAGAAAACGGTTACAATGATCCAAGGATCAGGATCCTCTCATAACAAACAACGGCCCAGATGAAAAGCACATGCTTCGTCAGTTAGCAAATGTACAGCTGGCACAGAATATTCCAGCATCTTCAACTTGATTCGGTCTCCAGCTGGCGAACAGCATATTTGACAATATCCTCCTCATTTCTGGCCCATGTTGACTCCATGCGCAACTTTGTAATGCTCAGCTTCAACAGCATCATGACTTCAATATTCATCTTCAGCAGCATCATCATGATTTCCTTGCTCAGCTTCAGCAGCATCATGATGATTTCCTGCAAGTAAACAGACAAACATAAGGTTCATCATCATCATGATAAACAGCAGGAAGTAAACACTTTATTAAACATACCTCCCCATGTGCAGCTACAGGCAAACAGGTCTTACCTGTGAAAGTATGCACTAAATGCATAAACAGCATGAAAACAACCAGGTCAACCCCGTTGACCAAAATCAGGCAGTCGGGCTTTCAAATTTCTATCGCTTCATGCCTTTGCCCATTTTCTTTTTGTATATCGGGTTCGAAATATGATGATGATGATCTTAGATTATACAAGGAAATAACCGCCTTTCAACCATCCTTAGAAACCGGCCCTGCATCATCATCATATTTGCATCGGCGTGACTACATATGATCAGGGTGACAATTTTACCTTAGGCCGACGGCAACAGTTATACCGATGCCAAAAATCATGATGATGACCAGCTATATATATCTTCAAAGTGGCCGCAGGATATCACCAAATATGATGATCCTCCTTTCCTAATGCTCTGATGAAAAGCACATCAGGATGTTTTGTTCTTGCACACTCGGGAAAGGAAGACATCGTCATCATCATCATGATGAAGACAAACAGGAGGACCCGGAAAATGATCCTGCCGCTGAGGAAAATCATGATGACGTCATCGTCATCATCAGGCTTCAAAAAATGCAAAGGGATGACGTCATCGTCATGCTTCGTTAAGATCAGGAGGTAAATGGAATATCGGGTTCCCTCTAAGGAAGATGACCGCATTAAAAAACAGTTTCAAACTTCAACAAAAAAATCTCTCCTGGATCCAATAAATGTTTAAAACTCACGCATGCCTCATTTTATTCTAAAAAAAGTTTTTTTTTTCATATAAAGTATGTTTCCTTTTTTACATTATAGTGTTTAGTTTTTTTTGCTTTGAGATTTATTAAGATAAGCCTTTCCTAATATTATATGATCTTTTAAAAAAAAAAATCGAAAATTTAAAGATTCATATATATTCTTTTATTCATTTTAGATGCATTATTAAAAATAATTTTTGTGTATAAAATTTGTTTAGGGAATTTTTTTCAAATTTTTTTTTTGCCTTTTAGGGCATTTTTTAAAAAAAATAAAATTGTTTTTTATCTAATAAAGGTAATTTTTTCAAAAAACAATTTTTGCCTTTTGTTTAAAGTAATTAGGCTTTTTTTTTCATATGAAGGTATATTTTTGTAATTTTAATTTTATGCAATATGTCGATTTTAAGATGTCACATTGTAATTATTGTAAAGATGGACTAGTGATTGTTTGAAAATGCCAAATGCTAATTTAAAGCAAAATTATAGGCACAATACTCATCAAAGTTTTTTTGAAATTTCTTTTCCTATATTTTTACATGTACTTTGTTATTGGACTTGATCAACCCAATAACCTTGAACATGTCTTATATAATAGAGGATATTCATGTAGTCGCAAATGCATGAATATTGTCTTATTTTCTGACCGAATGCTAGGTTCTTGCTTATAACATTTCTCTCAAACCTAAGTCTTGATTTATCTCTATATTTAAAACAAGTCTAGTGTTTCTTCTCAACTATGATTATGTTGTCTTGATAAAGGGAATCTAATTTTTTGTGCCTCATTTATTTGAGATATTAGTAGCTCAATGAAGCTTCTACCTTCTTGATGGTTTTATCCCATCTATTCAATTTTTTTATGAAGTCCAATGCTTCATCTAGCCTCAATGGAGTTCTTTTTTATGCGCAATACGCATTTGCAGTAATGTTGCATAGGGAGCCCTTTCCTAAAGGTCCAGTATGGAGGGCAAATCATAAGTTTCACCTCATTCTTGGTAACCTTTTTGGGACCCATGGAAAATATTTCCATCCACTTTGATGGTATGCACTTACCTTTTTGATGAATTGATCCATGGAGATCATGTTCCTATACTTCTATTAAAGTCAATATGGTTGTTATACCATCTTTAGGACTATTTTCAAAAGTCCTCTGATATTTTATAAAGGCATTATGGTTTTTATAACCATCTATAGGACTGTTTTTCAAAGTCTGTATTATTGAATTTTCAAATGATGGCTCTATGATCTTAGGACTAAGTCCATTATAATTAAAATTGATATAAGTTCCCTTTATAATTCAACAAATGATGTAGTGAGAAGCAACCTAGAATTTTTATTGATATGCCTATATGTTGGCATTTTATAATTTGGGCTATAAGCCATGATTTGTGCTACTTTAGCACTCTTATTCAAGACTTACGGTTATCTAATTTCACTTTTATGCTAGCTAAGCTAACCTTTGCCTTCGTGGCTTCATGACTCAAAATTGATTCATTTTATCTGCAAACTTTTGTTCTGCCATGTATATCTCTTTATATGATCTAGGAGATGAACCCAATGACAGGAAATCTATTTGTGGTTATGGTCTCTTTGATGAAACAGGTTCAATATCTTGGCAGTTCATGAACCTTCAATTTCACTTCTCTTGGCTCTAAAGGAGCTCAATGTTCAGATTGTTCAATGGCATCTATACAAGTACCTTGGCTCATTCAATTCCTTGAAGACTTGAAGACTTGGCTCTACATCAAGCCTCTTTCTTAAATTATATATTCTTATTCACTGTAAAGGCTTTAATGCCATTCATGTAACTTGTAATCATCCTTTGATTGATTTATTGTAAATCTCCCCAAGCAAAGCTTAAGGGGGGGTATTAGAATTTAATCTTTACTTTGTGAAGATTATTTTATAATTTGTATTTTATTATTTTTGGTGCTTATCCCCACATGTCGGGTAGCACCTATTTTATTCCTCCTGTAGGAATAAATCTATTTTGGTAGATTCCTCCTTAAGAGGAAACATGTGGCACACAGCTTATGCAAGGTGGCATATTGGAGTTACACATAACTCCATTTCTCCACCTCTATTTAAGAGGTGTCTTTCTCTCTTTTTGGATATATCCTCTTCACGGATATCTTCTTCTTCTTCTTCTTTTTTCTCTCCTTGAGAAGATTCTCAAATATCTCAAATATCTTTGTAATCTTTCTTTTTGGCTTCTTGCCACTTGCATATTCACGGGAGTTTTTCTTTGCTTTTCCCCCTTCAAAATCTTGGTGTTGGTCTTTGGTGCATCTTACAAATCTGGTAATATCTTTCTTGTGTTGTTTGTATGTTGTGTGTAAGATCTATCAAAATATAGTTTCCACAATGTTGGTGAAGTTAGATTGAACAATTCTTCATTAGGGAACTCTGGACGTATTGGATGGATATCTGTGATAGGTGCTATGGCTAGTTGATCAATGATGACTTATCCTTTTATGGATTTTTTATCCACATATTGTATGTCAAATTCAATTAAGATCATAACCCATTTTGCTAGTCTTCCTGTAAGGATTGCTTTCGAGAGAAGATATTTGAGTGGATCAAAGTTAGATATGAGATTTCTTGTTTGGTTCAGCATGTAATGTCATAAATTTTAAGAAGCAAACACCAATGCTAAACATGTTTTTTCCATAGATGAATAGTTAATTTCATATCCCACAAGAGTTTTGCTGATGTAGTAAATGGCTTGTTATTTTCCTGAATCATCATGCTGAGCTGAAAGGGCACCCAATGCTGATGTTGATGAAGATATGTAGAGTAATAATGGTTGATCAAGTATAGGAGGTACTAACACAAGAGGTGTTGCCAGATATTCCTTTATTTTGTCAAAGGCTTGTTGACATTTTTCATCCCACTTAAATGGTTCACCCTTGCGAAGGAGATGTTGAAAAGGATGACACTTGTTTGCTAGTTGTGAGATAAACTTGTGAATGGATTGCAACCTTCCTTGTAGACTACGAAGCTGCTTCAGATTTGATGGTGGAGGCAATTCCATGATGGCTTTTACTTTGTCAGGATCCACTTCTATTCCTCGTCAGGACACAATGTACCCCAACAATTTTCCAGATGTTACACCAAATACACATTTCTTGGGGTTTAGCCTAACTAGATACTTCTCTAGTCGATCAAAGATTTGTGCTAGTACTTGTAGATGTTATTCTCTTGTCTTGGATTTTCCTAGGATATCATCAACATAATCTTCCATGATAGTGTGGAAAAGGTCATGGAAAATAACTATCGTTGATAAGTGGCTCCAGCATTCTTGAGACCAAAAGGCATTACAACCTAGCAGTATGTATCCCATGGACAAATGAATGATGTTTTGTCTTAATCTTCCTCTGCTATTCTGATTTGGTTATATCTTGAGAATCCATCCATCAAGGATAGCATTTCATGTCTAGCTGTGAGATCTACAATGTTATCTATGCTTGGTAGTGAGAAGTCATCTTTAGGGCATGCTTTGTTGAGATCTCTAGAATCTGTGCAACAGCAAACTCGTCCATCAGGTTTTGCTACATGTACCAAATTTGAAACCCATTCTAGCTAATCAATAGGCTTTATGAACTTTGCTTCTAACAACTTTTGAATCTTTGCTTTAACCAAAAGAGCTATTTGCGGGTGCATTTTGCGCAGTTTTTGTTTGACCAGTTTTGCATTAGGAGATACTACTAGGTGATGTACCACAAGTGATGGATCTAGACCCAACATGTCAGCATAAGTCCATGCAAAATTAATGGCTCTTTTTATGAAGAATGTTGTGAAATTTCTTCTTTCCTGCTCTGATAGTGATGTTGCCAAAAATGTGATCTTCAAATTCTGCTTTATGCCTAAGTTCATTTCTTGAGATTTTTCAACTAGCACTGTTGATTTTTCATGATAATCAATGGTGACAGGAAGATCAAATCCCCCATCCTCAGGTGCCTCAGAGAGGTTTTCACCCTCAGATATGTCCTTTATTTTTACTTTTTCATGGTCAAGAGGTGCCTTTCAGTTTTCACCTAGTGACCTATCTTTTTTATTCTATTTATTTCACTTTTGTGACTGAAGGATTTGATGCTTCTGCTAAAATATGCTAGTTTAGGGAGGTCCATCATGAAGCCTTCTTTGTGATCACCCACTAGAATGCCTTGTCGTAAATCCATGAATTCGGCAATAGCTTCATCATTTTCAAATGTGTCCAATATCGATGCCCTCTGTTGGTCCCAATCGACAAGGTTAGGATATATGAGTGAAAGGGTAATGGACAAAGGGTTTCAACTAGAGGAAGTGGTAGAGATCATGAAGATGGAAGTTTCTTGAAAAAGGTCAATGATATGAAGGGAGGAATTATCAATGGTATCCAAATTAGAAGTCTCTCCTATCGAAGAAGGTTCGGCTTCCATATCGGAAATACACTTAATATCTTTGGAAGGTGGTACCTTCAGCTGATAGCCAAGGCCTTGCTTATTAAACTTCTTAGACACAACAACAGGTTCAATAGGTCCTTGCTCGCCAATCCACCATGTCCTTTGTAACCCATGTTCTTAATGATGCGGAACCCATTGCTATATCTCTCCACTTCAAGTTGGACTTGGTCATTCTCATCATAGAATATCCAAGAGTTAATGTCATCGATGTCTTCATCATCAAGGAATCAACCTTTGATGAACATTATAGGTGGAGCTTTTATGACAGCTGCAGATGAAGATGCCTTGGATGTAAAAGGTTTGCCATGAGATTTGGAAGATAAGGGAAGAGTTTTGACACAACAAGATTCTTGCAATGTGTACTCACCCAGACCGTGTTCAGTGTACTTGATACAGAGATTTGAAGTGGCTTTGCTAGATGATGGCTTGAGTAGGGCAGATGGATCCACATAGGATGAATATGGATATGATTTGGTATTGATAGGAATACGGTTAGGACTTTGATATTTATCTTGAAAAGTGCGACAAAACTTGAATGGATTAGGATCGGCATGGATAGTAACTTCAACACCGTTATGTGGAAACTTGAGACATTGATGGTATGTGGAAGGAATGGATTTAAGGGCATGGATCCATGGACAACCAAGGATAATGTTATAAGGAAGGTTAATATGAAGAACTTGACAACAGGTGTCAGTAGTAATAGGACCAACTTGGATAGGCAAATGGATAATTCCTTTAGTATCTCTCTTAACATCATCATATGCTTTGATAGTAATAACCTTGGAAGTGTCAACGTATTTCTTAGAATATCCCAATTGTTTTATTAGTTTTAGAGAACATATATTGAGACCAGCTCCACCATCCACTAAGATTTGTTTGATACGATGATGTACAAATACTTCTATGTAGAGGCCTTCATTATTTGATGGGTTAATGGATGGCTGAAGATCTTTGTCAGAGAAGGTGAGATGGTAAGGAGCTGCAATGCTAGCTACCATAGATTGGAATTGTGTGGTATCGACATCGTTGGGCACCAAAAATTCTTGCAATGCTTTGTCAAGGATAGCTTTGTGGGTGGGGGATATACGAAGCAATTCTAGGATGGAAATGTGTGCGGGAGTTTTGCTAAGGTGATCAAGGATAGTATAGCTAGAAGATGATCAAGGAGGATTGACAGGTGATCCTTGAATGGTAACACAGCCTCTTCTAGTAGTTATAGCACAATCAGGTGCTTTGCCTTGGATAGTAATGGTAGAAATGTGAGCTTGGTCATTGCAGCCAATCGTGGATGAATCATAGTTGTAATGGATAGCATTCCCAGTATGGGGGTTACTTGTCTTGTCATGAAGTGGATTCTTGAATGCATCTAGGTCATAGTTCAATGTTGGTTGATGTGTGGGTTGTGATGTTGGAGGTGTGATTTTAATTAGACCTTGATCGATGCAATCTTGAATGACATGTTTTAAGCACATACAACTGTTTGTTTTATGTCCTTTAACTCTAGGGTATTCACATTATTCATTCTCTTTGTACAGTGGAGCTTTGAAGACCGGTTTACCGTTAGGTGGTGCTTCAGGTAATATGACATCTCCCACTTGGAGAAGCTTACGAAAAATTACCTCCATGGCTTCCCCTAAAGGAGTAAATTGTAGTTGAGGTGTTGGATTTGCTCTTGATCGATTTCGTTGAAAAGGTTGATTTGCTGTAGATGCAGCTTGGATGTTAATAGGAGCTTTCACTGTTTGTATGTTCTTTGCATCCACAATACCATCATTAACAACATTTTTGTTGTAGTCATGATATTTCCACAGTCCATGTGAGGCAAAAAAGCAATACACAGTTTGATCCAGAAGCACCATGATTCAATAACATTTTTGTTCTTGTTCCAAAAGTGGGATTTATCATTTGACGATTGGGGATTGTTGTCTCTAAAAATCTTGATGCTGACCTTAGCAATTAAAGCTCTCTCAATGGTGGTTCCTTTGGAGATAAGCTTGTCAAATGTGCTAGCACTTTGCAATTGGAATTGAAATGAAAGATCAGGTTGAAGATTTTGGAGAAAGATATCAAGCTGTTATTTCTTGGGTATTGTCCATGATAGTTTGCTAGCCATGTTATGCCATCATTGGGTAAATAAGGAAAAAGATTCACCATTGCATTGTTTGTTGTTGACAAGATCATTCATGTTCACCTCATGTTCAATGTTGAAAGCGAAATGAGAGAGAAATTTGTTTGCTAATTCCTCAAAAGTCTTGATGCCCGGTGGTAAGTGAGAGAACCATTCAAGAGATTGTCCCACTAAACTTCAGGGAAATAGTCTCAAGAGATATGTGTCATCATAAGCAACATCAAGACATGCAACATAGAATGCTCTAAGATGGTCATTTAGATTACCTTTCCCTTTGTATTTGTCAAATTGTGGGATTTCAAAGTGCAGCAGAAAAGGCGGCATGTGAAGTGACTTGTCAAATGGATACGTGCATATGTCTCCCAAGGGAAATGTTTTCTTATTTTGTGCTAGTACCTTGTTAACCATTTGTTCGACATTCGCTTGAGATAGTATCTGTTGTTGCAAAGGGGGTTGGTTTTTTGGAGGTGGAATGTAATATGATGTATATTATGGTTGTTATTGCAGAATGTATGTGGGTATGACCGTTTGTTGAGGTTGTGTGTTCACATTATATGTCAAAGGATTTGTATGTGACACATGTGTTTGAGGATTGTTGCCCTTGAGACACAAGTGGTGGTTGGGTATATTGTGATGAATTAGCTCGAAGATTTTGCATCACATGGGAAGTAGAGGATGGATTGACGTTGGTCAATGGTTGTGGATTGGAAGTTAGGTTTGGATTGTAGTAAGCAGTGGAAGGATTGGTGGACGAAGAAGAATGGACATTTCAGTTTGTGTTTTGGACAACATGAGGATTGGTATACGTCATGTGTTGGGTGACAATGGGTAATCCTTGGGTTGCATAAGACAGATTAACAGTTTGTGAAGGAATATATGGAGGTGGAGGGGGTGACATAAGTTGATCAACATAAGAGACAGCAGTGCTAGGAGTAGCTTGTGATACAATAGGCAGATCAGTCATGGCAATGAGACTAACATTGGGATTATATTGTGTGTGGGATGGATTCGTGGAAATTGTGGAGACCATATTAGAGGTGATAGGAATATGAGTGTGGGGTGTGGTTCCACATGTGGTGCAATAGGAGTAGGGTTTGTAATGGCTGTGAGACTTGTATAGCTTGTGGTGTTTGGATAGCTTGTGAAACTTGTGGATTTTGCGGTATTGGGATAGCTTGTGAAACTTGTGGAGTTTGTACTTGTGAGACATGGATAGCTTGTGATACTTGAGGCCTAGAAACGGTCATAGTAGGAGAAGGTGTATGTTGTGAAACATGGAAAGGTGGAAAGCTCAAATTTTGTGAAAGGGAAGGAAGTACCTCGGTTGGAATTATCAAAGGTTCTAGAGTGTACTCCGAGCATGGTGGGTTTGATGGTGTAGCGATAGGCAATGAGGGAGATGGATTGGAAGGTGGATGCGAAGGTGTGGCTATAGTGGATGGTCCCTTTGCAACAACATCGGGAGTGTTTGGATCATGTTTTCAAATAGCGGATATGTCAAAGTCACTTGGTAATTTGGCTCCCATGCGGGCTAGTTGCAAGAAGTGGCAATCCAGATTAGACAAAATAAGCTTCTCAACTTGGTCCCATACATGTGTGTCTCAAAATTTAGATAAGTCCTCTTGGGATTGCTCTTCAAAAGTCGTTGTAAATGGGTGATGTTGCACTTGTTGTGAAGATGATGGTCCAACAGTGTATCCTTTAGGTATGAACATGTAAGGAGGCATATCGGTTGTGAATTGAGTTGCATCTTTAAGGGGAGTTGATCAAGATTGTTGCATTTTGGCTTCCATCTCAACTCACAATTTTGCTTCCATTTCAGCTCTATATTGGCTCCTAGTTTGAGGCATGATGGTTGATGTTGAAAATTGGACTAGTTTAGCAAGGTTGAGACCTAAAAGGTGATGGTTGGCTGATTGTTTGGTATTGGTTTGTTTTGCTAGTTTGCCGGTTGCTTTGTTTGCTAATCGGTTGCTTGGTTTCTGTTGTTGGTTGCTTGGTTGTTGTTGGTGGATAAACTTCCCTAGAGGATAGCTCACACACTCAAGGGAATAGCTGGTTGCTGGTATTGCTAGGCTAAGTAAAGCCAAAAGGATGATGTTTGGTTGCTGGTTTTGCTAGTTGATTGTTGTTTTGGGATCTCAAAGGGATGGAAATCTCAAAGGTCCAATGGTTTGATATGCTCAAGATAGGAGATAATGCTTAGGTGATTGTAGATGCTCAGAGGACTGTCTGAAAGTTGATGACAAAGCTAAGAAAGTCTGAAAATGCAACTGATTTGGCTGGGTTGATGCTGATTGCTGATATTCGACCAGAAGTGATAGGTAATAGCTTAGATGCGACTAAGAAGATGCCAAAAGTGACTCCTGATATCTCAAAAGCAATCTAGTTTTGTTATAGGTGACAGGCTATAGTGTTAACTAGAGGCGACTAAGTTTACCAGAGGTGATCAATTTTGGTTTAAATGCAATGTAGATTTTGCCAAAAGCGACGGATTGTTGTTTAAAAGTGAGGCAAATTTTGTCAAAAGTGAGTTACTGCTATTTAAAGGTGATCTGGTTTGGCTAAAGGTGAGTAGTTATGGTTCAAAAGTAGTCTTTGTTTGATAGAGGGTGTGTTTGAATGATATTTTTGACAAGAAAATAGTGATTTCAGTCACTCACACTCACAACAATCATAAACTTGTACAATCTAGGTGGCGCAGGAGCACCAAGGCTCAATGCAGCCGTACATAGTTTTGGTTTGTCAATTTTTAGTTTGCAGCTTGTGTTTTGTTTTTGTGTGTTTTCTTCGAGTTTTCTGAAGATGCAATGGCGGGAGAAGCATTTTGTTTTTGATGGGTTTTTGAGCCAAGTGCAAGTTCAAGTTGAAGGTGTTCGGTATTTGTTCAACGGTTGAACCACGCCGTTGAACCTATCAGTTGAACCTCTTCGTTGAACCCCGCGGTTGAACCCGCACCAAGGTTAAATGGTTCATTGGTCATTTTGTTCAACGGCTGAACCGCGCTGTTGAACCTCTTCGTTGAACCCCGCGGTTGAACCTTGAGATTGAACCCCACTACTGAGGTTCAATGGTTCAACGGGTTCATGCATAGAGGATGGTGGAGTTGAAAGCGCCGATCATTTTGTTGGAGGTTGAACCTCACGGCTGAACCTTGCGATTGAACCCGCTGTTGAGGTTCAATGGTTCAACGAAGGAGTATGTATCGGGGTGATAAAAGGCATCGGCACAAGCTTCTTTTCTTGCACTGACAAAGTATTGTCACACCGACAGAAAGGAATGAAGGAAGCACATCGGCATGACCAAAGATATCGGTGGGATGAATGTGAAGGTTGCCGATAGAATGTGGTCTCACTGAAGGCGGTTGTTAGGACCGTCGGAGTAAAAATGCATATCGGCTAACCAAGGAAAAGCTACGCCGGCAATGTAATGGTCCATCGGCGGAAGGGACTTAGGCTAGGCCGATAGTCATCCGTTTTGCCGATACAATGTGTTGGAGAGACATCATGGTAAGTCTGGCCGACTGTCAAGAAAATGCAGAATTCGACCGGCAGTTAGAATACGAACCGTCTGGTAACTGAACTGTCCTGTAACGGACATGGAATTCATATAAAATGTAACATTCTTCCTGTAGAGAATGTGGAGAGGAGAAGAATCGAAGAAGTGAATTTTGGTGTGTGAAGCACTTTGATGTAATCAGAATTTTTGAATAGAAATAAAATACAGCAGTTCGATCATTTGTATATTCTGATCTGTTTTCACTTATCATTCTACAGTAGATTAGTCTTTCTGTTTCTAAAATTTTGTTTTCTTTTGCAAACCATGACTCTGTTTTGATGATTCTTCAAATCCCAATGTACAGTATGGAGATCATCAAACAGAGCCATGATTTTTGTTTGGTTTTCTTTTGTGGGGTGGTCGGATTGCCGGCTAGAGGCAATGCATGCTTGTTCTAGGCGAGCTCAGTAAGGAGTCCGGCTAGATAAACAAGTAGGAAAATAGATTTGCAGGGGTGGAAAATAGAGAGAAGGAAAGTGAGCACCAAGCAGTCCAGATCCTTGAACAGAGTGAGAAGGGTGGGCAATGGGCTCAGAAAGTTATGTGCCATTGAGGCAGTATCTTGGAAGCAGTGAGGACAAGGTATGTGTCCCACACCAAGCAGTGAAATAGAGTTTTCCATCTCTGCAAAGAGTTGAGGAATTTAGCTGACATTTTTGTGTAGAAAGATGTTTGTTAGCACTTTGAATTGGTAGGGAGGCTAGAGTTGTCAAATGGTCTTGTACACCTACAGGATGCAGAAGTGGGCAGTCTAGAGTCCTCCCTATCAAATTGGTATCAGAGCAGTAAGATTTGGGTTATTCCTAGGTTGGAATAGAAGAGTTGTATGTCATCACCGAGTTCAAGTGAGTCTGTTAGTTCATCCAAGAAAATGGTGACTAATGCAGAGTTAGCAAAGAAGGTTAAGGATCAAGAAGAGGAGAATAGACTCCTACAAGAAAGACTAGCAGAAATGGAGAGTAAGCTGGGCTTAATGTTGCAAAAGACTGAGGAAGTCAGCCAGAGAGTTAAATATTCTGAGGATAAGGGAAAAGGTGTGTCTATAGAAGATGAAGAACCCACACCTGATCCTAAGTTGGAAGAAGAACCATTCTTGAAAGCTTTGAAAGCAATGAGTGGTAAAACATTGGAAGGAGTACCACTTTTCAGTGGGAAAATGGACCCAGATTTGGTCATGGAGTGGATAGAAGGACTTGAAAATCACTTTGAATGTGATGGTGTAAGCGAGGCACAGAAAGTAAAGGTGGCCAAATCTAGACTCAGGGGAGCTGCCTTAACCTGGTGGAAATTTGTGCAGACTGAAAGAGCAAAAGAAGATAAGAAACCCATAGCTACTTGGAACGGAATGGTAGCTAAAATCAAAGAAGCATATATGCCAGAGGATTATGAAATACAGCTGCACAGGAAGAGACATAATCTGAGACAAAAGGAATTAGATGTCAGTGCATACACTGAAGAATTCCAAAAGCTATGCTTAAGGTCCAAAGTAATGGAGGATGAAAGCATAAAGGTAGCAAGGTACCTTAACGGTCTGAAGTGGAATATACAAGAAGAAATCAGTTTGTTGTGTCCTACAACAGTGCAAAAATGCTATCAGCTGGCACTAAAGGTGGAGGAAAAGAATAAGAGGAAACAAGACTCAAATAGCAGAGGAAGAGGAAGAGGCAGAGATAACAGAGGACACAGAGGAGGTTTTGGTGGAAGAAATACTGACAATAGATCCCAAGCAGAATCCAAACTCACAGAGCAGAGTGGGGAGTCAAGTGGTAGAGGAAACCACAGAGGAAGAGGGTCTAACAGAGGAAGGTCAGGAGGATCAGGCAGAGGATCCTATTTCACCAACATGAAGTGTTACAACTGTGGCAATCTAGGTCATCCAGCATATAGGTGTCTAGAAAAGGCCACATCCTCTTCTCAAGGAGGTGATAAGAGAAATCACTATGTCCAAGATAATGCATCCAGCAGCCAGTCACCTGAGGTCAATCTGAACTCAGAAGATGGAGAGAACCTGATGATAAGGAGAACTTTGATGAAGGTACCAGTAAAGTCTGAACCAAGCCAGAGGAGAGCACTATTCAGAATCAAGTGCAAGATTTTGAATAAGGTATGTAAAATTATCATAGACTCGGGATCCACTGATAATATTATTTCTGATGAGGCAGTTAAGAAACTGAATTTGAAAAGAATTACTCATGCAAACCCATATAGAGTCACATGGTTGAATAAGGGTCAACATGTGGTAGTAAATGAACAAAGTTGGGTAGAGTTTAGTATAGGTGGCTACAAGGATAAGGTATTATGTGATATACTACCCATGGATGCATGCCATCTCTTATTGGGCAGACCATGGCAGTATGACCGAAAAGCAGTACATGATGGTGAGAAGAATACCTATTCTTTTCAGAAGGATGGTGTCACCTATAAGATTCAGTCATTGGAGGATGACGATGCAGTTCAGACAAAGAGTCCTAATATCTTGGTTGTGAGTGGAAAAGAGTTTCTGAATACTCTTAAGGAAGATGGTATTGGTTATGCCATCATAGTGAAACCAAAAGAAGGACAGCAGGGTAAGAAGACAGAGATTCCCAAAGAAGTGCAGCCTATACTGGAGAAGTATAAAGGCATAATCAGTGATGGTACACCAACCACATTGCCTCCACAGAGAGCAATAAGCCATCAGATAGACCTGATTCCAGGAGCATCTTTGCCAAACAAGGCACCTTACAAGATGACTCCAAATCAGCACAAAGAGATTTCCAGGCAAGTGCAGGAATTGCTAGATCAAGGATTGATCAGGAAGAGTATTAGTCCTTGTGCAGTGCCCACAGTGTTGGCACCCAAGAAAGGAGGATCATGGAGATTGTGTACAGATGCCAGAGCCATAAACAAGATAACTATAAGGTATAGATTCCCAATTCCCAGAATTGAAGATCTCATGGACTGTATTGGAAAAGCAAAGTATTTCACCAAGATAGACCTGAAGAGTGGTTACCACCAAATAAGAATCAAGGAAGGTGACGAGTGGAAGACAGCCTTCAAGACCACAGAAGGACTGTATGAATGGCTTGTTATGCCATTTGGTCTATCAAATGCACCCAGCACCTTTATGAGACTCATGAATGAAGTCCTAAAGGATTACATTGGTAAATTTGTTGTTGTTTTTCTAGATGATATTCTAATTTTTAGTCAGACCAAGGAAGAACATCTAGAACATGTAAATATTGTTTTGCAAAAATTACATGATGAACAACTAACCATCAATCTGGAGAAGTGTGAATTCATGAAGCAGGAATTGGTATACCTTGGTTTTGTGGTGTCCCAGGGAGAGTTGAAGATGGACAAGTCCAAAGTAGAAGCCATATTGAGCTGGCCTACTCCCAGAGCAGCCACAGAGGTGAGAAGTTTTCATGGCTTAGCCCAGTTTTACAGAAAGTTTATCAGAAATTTCAGTGCTATTTGTGCACCTATGTTGGATACAATTAAGGGTGGAATGAAAGCAAAATTCAGATGGACACCAGCTGCAGATAGAAGTTTTGAAAGGTTGAAGAAAGAGGTAGCAACACAACCAATTTTGTTGTTGCCTAGTTTTGATAAGCTATTTACTATTGAATGTGATGCAAGTAATATAGCTGTAGGAGCAGTGCTAAATCAGGAAAACAGACCTGTAGCCTTTTTCAGTGAGAGGCTGAATGAAGCAAAGAGTAAGTACTCTTCATATGACTTAGAGTTGTATGCTCTAGTCCAAGCATTGAGGAAGTGGAGACATTATCTCCTACCTAAAGAATTTGTGGTCTACACAGATAACCAAGCTCTGAGTTTTCTGAACTCACAGGATAAGTTAAGCAGCAGGCATATCAAATGGATGGAGTACCTGCAGTCTTATACCTTTACAATTAAGCATAAGAAGGGGTAGCTGAACAGAGTTGCAGATGCTTTGAGCAGAAGATTGCTCACAGTGCAGGAAGTGCAATTGAAGAGCATTGGGATTGAAGATTTCAAGAATCTTTACCAAGATGATGAAGATTTTGCTGAGGCATACAAGGTATGTCAAGACTTTGAGAATCACTTTCACAGTGAATTTGTAGATTTCACCTTACAGCAGGGATTGCTATTCAAAGGTGGACAATTATGTGTGCCAAGAGGATCTATGAGAGAAAATCTCATACAGGAGAAGCATAATGGCAGTCTGAGCGGCCATTTTGGTCTGAACAAGACACTGGAGCTAGTCCAAAGGTTCTATCATTGGCCAAGGATGCACAGAGGCATCAGAAGGTATGTAGAGCAGTGTACCGTATGTCAGAAGGCCAAGGGAACCACTTCTAATGCAGGACTGTACCAACCCTTACCCATTCCTTCCAGGCCATGGGAATGTGTAAGCATGGATTTTGTAGTTGGTTTGCCTAAGACTAAGACTGGTTATGATAGCATATATGTAGTAGTGGACAGGTTTAGCAAGATGAGCCATTTCATTCCCTGTAAAGTGACTCATGATGCCAGTCATATAGCACACTTATTTTTCAGAGAAGTGATCAGAATTCATGGACTTCCAGCAAGCATTGTGTCTGACAGAGATGCTAAATTCATGGGGCATTTCTGGAAAACATTGTGGCAGAGATTGGGAACAAATTTGTCTTTCAGTTCAGCATATCACCCACAGACAAATGGTCAGATAGAGGTGGTAAATAGGACATTGGGCAACCTGTTACGGTGTATAACCAAAGAATATGGACAGAGTTGGGATCTTGTCATTCATCAGGCAGAATTCACCTATAATGACAGTGTGAATAGGACTACTGGTAAGAGTCCATTCGAAATAGTCTATGGAATGCATCCCAGAGGTATATGTGAGCTCAGGAATATGGGAAACATGGAGAACAGAAGTGGACATGCAGAGGATTTTGCACAATCCATGAAAGAAGTGCATGAGCAGGTGAAGAAAACCTTGACAGAGAACACACAGAAGATCAAGGATAGAGTAGATGCCCACAGAAGGGATATTCAGTTTGAGGTTGGTGATCTGGTTATGGTGCACTTGAACAAAGCCAGAATGCAAAAAGGAATGCCAACCAAACTGCAGATGAAGAGAATTGGTCCTTGCAGAATCCTGAACAAGTATGGAAATAATGCATACAGAATTGAATTGCCAAAAGATTTGGCAATCTCACCAGTGTTTAATGTCCAAGACCTGGTGCAATACAGGGGTCCTCAGTCAGCAGCAGATGGATCCATTTCAGAGAAGGAACAGACAGAAATAGATGTGACTTTGCCACTCAAACCCAAACTACAGGCAGAGCGAATACTGGATTCCAGAGTACAGAAGCAAACTAGACATGGTGTCTACATGGATCATTTGGTTAAGTGGAAGCAGTTGCCTGAAGCAGAAGCTACCTGGGTTGCAGAGTCAGAATTCAAAAAGAGGGGCATTGATTTTGCCTCATTGTCACCGGAGGTGACTTAGCTTCTTCCCGCACAGGGGGAGTATGGTGCAGGAGCACCAAGGCTCAATGCAGCCGTACATAGTTTTGGTTTGTCAATTTTTAGTTTGCAGCTTGTGTTTTGTTTTTGTGTGTTTTCTTCGAGTTTTCTGAAGATGCAATGGCGGGAGAAGCATTTTGTTTTTGATGGGTTTTTGAGCCAAGTGCAAGTTCAAGTTGAAGGTGTTCGGTATTTGTTCAACGGTTGAACCACGCCGTTGAACCTATCAGTTGAACCTCTTCGTTGAACCCCGCGGTTGAACCCGCACCAAGGTTAAATGGTTCATTGGTCATTTTGTTCAATGGCTGAACCGCGCCGTTGAACCTCTTCGTTGAACCCCGCGGTTGAACCTTGAGATTGAACCCCACTATTGAGGTTCAATGGTTCAACGGGTTCATGCATAGAGGATGGTGGAGTTGAAAGCGCCGATCATTTTGTTGGAGGTTGAACCTCACGGCTGAACCTTGCGATTGAACCCGCTGTTGAGGTTCAATGGTTCAGCGAAGGAGTATGTATCGGGGTGATAAAAGGCATCGGCACAAGCTTCTTTTCTTGCACCGACAAAGTATTGTCACACCGACAGAAAGGAATGAAGGAAGCACATCGGCATGACCAAAGATATCGGTGGGATGAATGTGAAGGTTGCCGATAGAATGTGGTCTCACTGAAGGCGGTTGTTAGGACCGTCGGAGTAAAAATGCATATCGGCTAACCAAGGAAAAGCTACGCCGGCAATGTAATGGTCCATCGGCGGAAGGGACTTAGGCTAGGCCGATAGTCATCCGTTTTGCCGATACAATGTGTTGGAGAGACATCATGGTAAGTCTGGCCGACTGTCAAGAAAATGCAGAATTCGACCGGCAGTTAGAATACGAACCGTCTGGTAACTGAACCGTCCTGTAATGGACATGGAATTCATATAAAATGTAACATTCTTCCTGTAGAGAATGTGGAGAGGAGAAGAATCGAAGAAGTGAATTTTGGTGTGTGAAGCACTTTGATGTAATCAGAATTTTTGAATAGAAATAAAATACAGCAGTTCGATCATTTGTATATTCTGATCTGTTTTCACTTATCATTCTACAGTAGATTAGTTTTTCTGTTTCTGAAATTTTGTTTTCTTTTGCAAACCATGACTCTGTTTTGATGATTCTTCAAATCCCAATGTACAGTATGGAGATCATCAAACAGAGCCATGATTTTTGTTTGGTTTTCTTTTGTGGGGTGGTCGGATTGCCGGCTAGAGGCAATGCATGCTTGTTCTAGGCGAGCTCAGTAAGGAGTCCGGCTAGATAAACAAGTAGGAAAATAGATTTGCAGGGGTGGAAAATAGAGAGAAGGAAAGTGAGCACCAAGCAGTCCAGACCCTTGAACAGAGTGAGAAGGGTGGGCAATGGGCTCAGAAAGGTATGTGCCATTGAGGCAGTATCTTGGAAGCAGTGAGGACAAGGTATGTGTCCCACACCAAGCAGTGAAATAGAGTTTTCCATCTTTGCAAAGAGTTGAGGAATTGAGCTGACATTTTTGTGTAGAAAGATGTCTGTTAGCACTTTGAATTGGTAGGGAGGCTAGAGTTGTCAAATGGTCTTGTACACCTACAGAATGCAGAAGTGGGCAGTCTAGAGTCCTCCCTATCACTAGGCTAGGAAAGGACTAAATTTGTTGAGTCCCCTTGCCATGCTTATTCAAAGTGGATAGCTTTAGGATCTTGGTAGCACCGGCTCCCCTCCACGACACTCACTTCTCACTCATACCAAGATCTAAGTTTCCTAAGGCTTGTCCCCCCACCAAACCTTAGAATTGTCCCTGCTATCTCTACTAAGAACCACGAGAATTAGGGCGGCTTCAAAGGTCCCACCTTTTTCATCAACAAATAGAAGGATTTTGGCTACTACACAAGGTTGCTAGTAAGAAAATCCATTCGGGTGGCTACATGTGCAGCGATTCACTCCATTAATGGAGGCTTCCTAGCCCAAAGAGGTTACGCTTTAAGGGGTTTGGGGGGAAACATTCGTTGGCGTAACACAGTGGCACCCGTTGTTTGTGGCTTTTAACACAAACACTTTTCTTATATAGCGGTTCGAAAGGACTTGGCTTTAGCCCATTACCGCTTGGGTCGTACCCCTTCTCACACTGGGAAGGCAAGCCCTCTAAAGATAATAACAAGTTCTCATGCACCCAAGATCCATTTGATAGGCAAGGGGAGAGGATACTTTTGCTATTAAATTTGGGTTACAAACATGCAGAACAATCAATCCAAAAAAAATAAATCAAGCACGGAGCAAACAATGATTCTTTTTAAGCACCAAGCCCAAATGTTCCTAAATTAGTGATAAAATGCAATGTCTTGGACCGATCGGAGTTACAACAGATATGTTAGTAGTTTCACAACCTCATTTTCTTAGACAATTGATAAGATGTTGCACAAAGAAATGATTAGTAACGAAGAAAACCCAACTGTGAATGATAAAATTGAAAGCGATACACAGTTACCAGAGGTGACTGATTGTTGGTCAAAAGCGATTTAAATTCTGCTAAAAGCGAAATGTTACTGCTCAAAAGCAATGCCAAAACTCTAGACGTGAACTGTTAAAGCTCAAAAGCGACCTGTTCTTGCCAGATGTGTAAAATCCCTACTAAAATTAGATGTTAGTAGAAAACCCTAAATTGCAATAAGCGACCCATACAGTTAGAAGCGATCAGTTTCAAATTAAAAGTGATGTGAATAATGATAGATGCGACCACTGTTGGCTTAGAAGTGACGTGGAAAGACTAGAAGCGACCACTGTTGGCTTAAAAGCAATCCTGAAAATGTTGAAAGCAGTAACTGGTAGCTTAAAAGTGATGCAAATGTTTTGAAGGTGACTGGTTTTCGCTTAAAAGCGACCATGATTTGTTGTAAGCGCTCAGAAAATCTAAACTTCACAAAAAACAACTTCAAACAACAAAGTTAATCAAGGACGTGAGTCCCACCGGGCATGCCAAAATGAGATAGGTAAAAATCAGGTTAATAAGATCAAGCATATAAATGAAAACCTAATCCTACCACTATCAAAGAATCGAATCCAAGTGAAATCAAAAGCATGCAATTCAAGAACAAGATCACCTAGATTGTATGATTCCTTGTTTGTGATGTGGATTGCTTCTCAACAATGAATAATTATGGAGGTAAAAGCTACCATGATGGATGGATGATAATGATAATATTCAAGATGGGTGCTAAAATGCTCAATATGCTCAAGATGATAATGTAGACAGTATATGTAAAATGATGGATTGATGTAGTATGAAATGAGAGGGTGTTTATATAGACTTCAACCAAAATCAATCAACGGTAGAGATTTTGTGGCTATGTGAACGACTGAGATGAATTGATAATCATAGGTGAATGTGTAGATGATAAGTGGAGGAAAGATAAGGCTCATGTGTGATTGTGTACATAAAAAGTACTACATTTGAAAGATATTAAATAAAAGATGTAGTACCACACATCTTCTTAAATAAAAGAGGCACACATGTCGGCTTGTGATGGAAGGTAAATATAAGTGAAATTAATTAAACAAATAAAATTTATTTAATTAATTAGAAAGTGAGTTTATGAAGGGAATTTTAATTAAATAAATAAAATTTATTTAATTAAAATAGATAGAATGAAGATAATTAAATAATTAAAGATTTTTTTAATTATAGATTAGAAGAAATAGATAATTAACTAATTAAATAAATATAAATATATTTAATTAATAGAAGAAATAGGTGGTTTAGAGAAAATAGATAAATTCCTCAAGTGTGCTAGACAAATGCAGATGATAGATAATGCGATATTTGATAGTAATGATAATTAGGTCAATTTTGGGTGTCTACATTACCTACTAACTTTATATTAATAATAGAGAAATAGTACAATATTCACAAAAAAGGGGTAGGGTGGTAAGAAGGCACACCCACAAAGCTTGAAAAGATAAAGTCCTAAACAAAGATGATCAAAACAACAAAGGGTCAATCGCACAAAAAACTTAAGCAACTAATGCCATGCCAGCAGAGGGAGGAAGATCTTGATCATCAGGCTTCCCCCAAACATCTCCAGGGACAACATCATCAATCAACTCCCAACCATCGAGAGCATCAATTTCATCTTCATTCTCCTCAGGAGGCTGTTGTGTAAGTACCGAAGAAATGGAGAGTTGTAGACAAGGAAACTTGCTTGTACCAGGCCAACCAGCACCCTGTCTAGGAGATGGCGGTTAGGAGGGTTGGGACCATCTTCAATGGGCAACAAAGTCCCTAGAAGTCTGAGACAAGGGGCCACATAATTAGAGCCATGGTCCCCAAGGTTGCACTACGTCCATATCGACGCCCTCGTGAAGAGGTGGAGTCAGGTGGAATTGCTACACCCCTAATCCTATAGTGGAATTGTTATACCCCTAATCTCAGAGTAACAAAAGAAGAAGAAGCAACAACAGAAGGAGGAGGAGGAGAAGAAGAAGAAGAAGAAGAAGCAAGAGAAGAAAAAGGAGGAAGAAAAGAAAGAGACAAAGAGGAGGAGGAAAAAGGAGAAGTCAAACCCATAACATCTTTCCATGCATTAACACTATTTGGGGCATTTCAAAAAGCATTATTTCCTAAAGGAGATCTTGACCAAGCCATTCAACCAATGATAGGGTACCATCTACCATTCATCACCTCTTCCTTGAAGGCACGTCAAAAGGTTAGAGAAATGGAAGAATGCATTCATCACCATCAAGAGCTAGATGCAAAGGAAATACACCTTTTAGAGCTGAAGTTAATTTTTTGGACACATGGGAAGAAGCTGAGGACATCAACAATTCCAAATTACCTCATTAAATGGAAATATTTTCTAGTCAAAGTTACCAAATGGGAAGATGGATATTTTATGAAGAAACTACCATAATTGAATAGCATTGAGGAAAACACTTTTGTAAAGGTGGGGGCATGTTACACCCCTAATCCTATAGTGTGTATATGGTTATGAGTAGTTTTCTTGTGGCTACCTTAACTCTTATTTAAATTATCTAATCATTAATATAGTCTTATATAGGTAGTTAGGCCAGCTTGGGTGGAATCCATGGCATAAGAATGGTATATATAGGAGGTAGAGGTTAGTTATTATCATCATATTGAGCATTGTGTTCTCATTGAAGACTATTGGAGGTATCCCCCTCGAAGTAGATTAGGTGGTTGCCCCTCGAAGTTGCATATTATTATCAAGTAGTCCAATAGCTCTTGGAGATGGGCAACCTCAAGTGCAACTTTGCTCGCTTGCACTTGAATTTGCATCAGAACATTAGAGCAAATGATAGCTTTAGTGTATAAAGAAAAATGTCTATTTGCAACACAATGAGTAAAAAGAGCTGCAATCTTATCCTTCCAAATATTGAAGAGAATTTCCACCTTGAAAGCATACTAGGTATACTTGAGTGGGAGACAAGGCCTATCTCCAAGCAAAACCATGTGCCAAGAAAAAAGGGCAGGTTTGAAATGCTTGAAACAATTATGGATCCAGCTCCATGCTTATTGAGCCTGGGAGTAGAATGAGCCAATATAGGCTCCAGCACCGTAGACCAAATGCATTGAAATCTTCTTTTCCAAGTCCCATGGGAGGATTGAAGTTGCTAGCAGTGATTGAGTTGATCCACCATATGCAAATGTGTAGACAACCAAGAATAGCCTTTGCATGCAGCCTATAATTACGAAAGGAAGTGTCTGGATACCACTTACAATCCTTCCACTTGTGTTTGAGAGATCTCAACCCTATCTTGTGAAGCATCTAAGGAGGAATAACATCAATGATCAACTGGAAAGTCTCATGGTCTTGATTAGAAAGCCTAAATTTGAGCTTGAACTCAAGTTAAGGTAAAAAATTCTTGGTGACTCAGTCAATGAAATCTGGCAAGACCCACACCCCTCATTTGAAGAACTTCAAAGCATGAATCCAAGGTGATTTAGATAGTGGCCTACATTGCTCAAGGATGAGAATAGGGGCCACCATATGGAGTGGTGATTAATGGATAAACCATTACGAAAGCCATATCCATCCCAAAAACGCCAGGGCTTGATGGCTTCCCAAGTCTTCCAAATACTTTTGATAACAAAAGTGCCTTGAATGGAAACAAGTTCCCTCATTGTAAGAAGGGTTCCTAAATCCAAGCCTTTCTAGGCTAGATGACCTTGAGGAGTGTTGCTACTAATATAATGGTGAACAAAAATTTTCCAAGCTTCATTACCTTGGAGAGCCCTGATGATCCATTTAGCACACAAGGAAATGCCTTGTCGACTAATGGAGATCAAACCAAGCCCCCAGCCTCTCAAGGGAGGCAACAAAATTCCTAGGCAACACCATGGAAGCCTTGATGCCCATCAATGGAAGCCCATATAAAATCTCTAAGGAGATTCTCAACCTTCAAATAAGAAGCCTTGGAAGGCACCCAACATGAAGAATAATACACCATGCATGGCCACCAAAATCTCAAAACAGAGTTGAAATTCTCTTGCCAAAGAGAGAGGCTTAGTAATCTAGAAGTGAAGTTTCTTCTCAATTCTCGCAATCATGGCCTACCAAAGATTTGAAGGAGTGGCATGAAAACCAAAGGGAATTCCCAAGAAATGGAAAATTTCTCCATGATCAATCCATTTCCCACCAAACAAGTCAAGCCAACCTTGTTTGGCAAGGAAGGATTGTAGCATAAATTATTTTGTCATTGAATGCTAGAGTTGAAATACTAGAAAAAAATGTCTAGGCAATGAAGCACCTATTTGATATTATTCTCCTCTTCAATAAGAGTGAGGAAAGAGTCATCAACAAAATGCCCATTCACCAACTATTGGGAGGAATTAGGAAGAGAGATCCCCTTAATGTAAGATTGAGAGATAGATTGAGCTAACAAGTAGCCAAAACCTTCAGCTGCCAAGACATAAATGGTTGGGGCTAGAGGGTGACCTTGCCAAATGGACCAAAAGAGACCAAAAGAAGTGGATTGTTGGGTAGAGATAGTAATGTAGGCAGAAGCATCTGCAAAGAGCATTTGAACCATTTGAATGAATCAAGGGACAAAACCAAGAGCATGGAACATGGCTAGGATGAAAGGCCACTCAATGCAATCATAATCTTTAGCAAAGTTGATCTTAATAAAGGTAGTAGATTGTTGAGAGTGGTGAGCCCATTCCATTCCTTTCCAAACAATATGATATTATCCAAAATAAATTTGAATTTAAGGAAGCCAATCTTCTCAGACCAGACAATTAAAGACAACACGGAGCGAAGCTTGAGAGCCAGTGCCTTAGCAATGATCTTGTAGGAAACATTCAATAGTGTGATAGGCCGCTGATTATTGATATCTTCGGGATCACTAGCTTCAGATATGAATTTAATGTCTCCTTTGTCATCAAGATTGCCTAACAAACCAATTTGCATGGCTTCTAGATAAACATTTGTTATGGAGTAAAATGTGTACACGAGCATTTTACACCTAGTTTAGCACCTGGGTGGACCTAAATTTTTTTCACTTGTTAATCAAGACCTATTTTACCACCTTTTTGAACATTAAATGATTAATTCTCGATCCCAATGATAAAACCCAGCAAAATAACAATGAGACCGACCTAAGCACACTTAAAGGAACTTATGTCGGTGTTTTGGGGTCTAAAGGATAAGGGCACCTAAGCTCTGTGGTCCCCATTTAGCCCTGACCTAATTTAAAGGTATGTCAGCTTAAGACATCTTAAGTGGTTCCTCATGTCAGCCCCATTTGGTTTTATTCATCGTTTGAGTGGGAAGACACATAAAAGAAATTTTATTCATTTGAACACCTTTGAGTTCTCTATGCAATCTAAGGATTCTTGCACTCTCTTTTTTGCTCTCTATTCTTCTCTAAAGCTCTCTATGGTGGATTATTGCCATGAAACTAGCTTATTGTAGGTCTTTTGAAGATCATTCTACTTCTTTGGGCTACACCAACTTCTTGAGTCAAGTTGTGATGCCACATCAAGCATGCTAGGGTTTCCATGCTCATGGTGACTTCTTTCCTTCATGCTTTGTTCTAGCATTCCATTCTACTTCAGATTTGCCTCTGCCATCCTAGGGCATACTCTTTTTATCGCTCATCATTGCTATTGTGGAGGTGGAAACACCATTCACGGGGCTTGACTTAGGCAAGCTCCTAAATAACACCCAACCATTTTCCTTCTTGTGTTTGTGAAGGTAGCATCTGGAGGAATTTAGAGAAAACAAGTTACAGGGAGCAAAAACATAGAAGGACAAAGACACATGAAGTTTAACATTTTGCAAAACCCTAATTAGGGTCTAGGGTGCCCAAGCACCTTGGTCCTTTGACCTTCTGAGTATGAATCCAAGCTCTCCTCTATCCACTGGTCTCTATTGTGCTTTTGGATTATCTGTATTTGTTTCCAATAGTTTGTTTTGCTCCAATCTTGCTCAATTAGGGTTTTATGATTTGCCCTAACTTGATTGGTTGGATTTGGTTGATTCTCCTCTATACAACAAAGGGACAAAGCCCCTGTAGTTTGGCTCTCCTTCTTGGGTAGAAGCCAAGCTCGACTTGTGTCCTAATGTTGGATAGAAGAGGGTTTGACCTAGTTTGATCTATTAGGCTAGTCTTTCTTTTCTATCTAAGAACATTGTGCAGGTCACTAGACATAGTATCCCAAAAGGTTTTGTACAACTCACAAGGGAAAACATCTAAACCAGGGGCTTTGTCATTGGCCATAGAAAAAACCGCTTCCTTGAGATCACCTTGAATGAGATGCTGGTCACAAATAATGCATTGGGCATTTGAAAACTAGAAAGGAACGACCGCTAGACACTGCTACAAGGCAAGTTGCATGGCATGAGTGTAATGTTGAGGTAAAAAAACTTGTTCATAGTGTCGAACAAAGGCTTGAAGAATATCAGGAAGCTCCTAGAGAAGTTGTTGACCTTCTCAGATCTTCTTGATAGATTAGGAGGTGTGGAAAGCTCGAAGGGCTTGAAAGAGTTCTTTGAAGACCTTATCCCCAATCTTGAGCTAGTGAAGTTGAGCTTTAATTTGGGCTCCAAGAGTTATATGAGCACCAACAATCTACTTCTATTGTCATAGCTGAGCCAACCGAAGCTAGGCGGTGAAGTCAAACGCTTGAGCTTCTAGAGTGATGTTGGCAAGGCGAAGCTTGTGAGTGGTGGCTTCAAATGAGTGGTAGCGAAAATGGGCAAGTTGCCATCCATAAATATGTAGGAATCATGAAGTATGGGTTATGGCATCATTCCACCAAGAAATCCACCCCACACCATGCAAAGGATGTGGCTCCAAGTTCTAGACATGTTGAATGTGAGCTGATGTGACTTTGTGATTCAAAAGAGATCTATTTAAAAAAAATGACTCTTCATTGCTTTGGGCTTGGAGATCTGTCACTCGATACAAAACTGTATCAGGAAATGGTCTAACAAGACAATATTCACCAATGGTTAAACTGGCAAGGAATAACAACTTGCAAAAGTGAAGAAGGATTGGGCAGATATCATGGCTTGATCTAGCCGCATTAAGACCATGTCAAGTCCAACTCTCAAATTGCTCCATGTGTACCATGTTGTATTATCATGATGGCGACCAGCATTGGAGTCCAAAAGACCTAATTTATTACACATAAAGAACCAAGTCTCTCTTTCACCAGTTGTCTAGTGCATAGGCAAGGCTCCACATTTATCATAAGCCATCTCGATCTTATTAAAATCTCCACACAAAACCCAAGTGGCGGCAGACATTGAATTGGCAATCCATCGCCAAAGGGAAGATCTCTTGATGGCATCATTAGGAGCATAAACATTAATAATCCCAATGGAATGACTATTACTGTTGAAAAGAGCCCACAATGCACAGTTAGTGGGGTCACATCCATGATCAACCAATAGTTGATGCCACGTGGGTGAAAGAAAGGTGACAACACCACCTTAACTAGCTTCATGGTTACTGCAGAGGAAAAAAGTTAGAAGCCCAAATAACTCAACATGATGTAGAAAGCAAAACACCTGATACTTTAACCCCTTGAAGGCAAAGAATGTTTAAACCTGTAAACTAAGAACAAACATCACGAATGAAATATTTCTGGGGACGTTTGTGAGACCCTACACATTCCATGAAATATAGTTCATTTAAAGATCATTGAGGGACATCTCCTCATTGTCCAACCCCTCAAGGGCCGAATAACTATTTTGAAACAATTTGTTGGTTGCTTCAAAGCTTCCAATTTGGAAGTTGAGCTGCACTGGTTGCCTTTGTTATGGCACAAACTTGTCATCCTTCAGTCACCCAGATAGGCTTTGAGACCTCCTCTACCCCACAAGAGAAGGGGAAGCATGTCGAGCATTTATGGCTAGCAGTTGCAAAATAGTAGACATTGCCAATGGAGCCTTAGAGGTTGTTGCCACACTCAGCACTCTAATGTCAGCGGGTTTTGAAATATTCAGAGTTGAAACCCCCTAGCCGGTAGGCTTAGCAGGGCTTGGAAGTGCTAGTGTTCTTGGCTTTGCGGTTTACCATTGTAGACCAACTTTCCTCTTCTTTTGCATGAGGTGGTAGCTCAGAAGACAGTTGAGCTTGGGGTTTTGGCCACTGAGAGGCTAGAGGACAATCTCGAATTTTGTGGTCAGAGGACTAGCACCAATATTAGGTGTTAGGAAGGTTAATATACTAGACACGCATAGAATAACGAATTTGACCAATCTAAATGTCCATTGATTCCTTGATGTCCTTGGAAAGGTCGACCTTGACACAAATCCGATGCTGAGGACGAGCTGAATATAACTTCTTAGGTTTTATGCAAACAACAGAGCCTAAGGAAGAAGTTATTTGGCTAAGAAAGTTTCAGCATGGCAAGGGTAACCCAGGGAATTCGACCTTGATAGGGACGTGAATGGATTTTTCATATGAGACAGCAAAGTCTGGAGTCCAAGGTTTGAACACAAGGAGGGAAGAGTGGACAGGCCATGGACCTTGGTTGAGAATAGCCTCAACATGATTAGCCTCGGCAAAACGAAAAAATAGAAAACCCTTAGTGAGGTTTTGTATGGCATCAAGGCAAATCCCATGTGGGGACCAGGTCCTACTAACCCAGTCTCGAAGCATGCCTTTAGGGGGACTCTACCTATGAAATACCCAATTAAAGTAAAATTTTAAAGCCATTTGTAGGTAGCATCAAACTCCAAAATGAGAAGAACAACATTTGGCAGTGTTTCAGGGGACATACCTCATGAAACACTTTGGGAACAAACTTGCGGGGGCACTTGAGTGGGGGTTGCATTCATGTTCGCCATCAAACATTCAACTCTAGCACCAGCAACTATGGAGGAATGAAAGGTATAAAGGGACGAAAAAATGTCCGCAAGCTTAGCGAATGACAATATGCCGCAATAAATGCAGGCAAACACTAAAGGTATCCTATAGAATACTTCAGTAAGATATGCACACTACAAAGCCAAGAGACCCTAGAAAAGTCGTCTTTATTTTTTTTAAAAAAATTATCAATTTTTTCACACCCTCTAAATTTGATTTTTTTCATTTTAAAAATTAATATTTTCAATTTTGAAGTTTGATTGACAATTTATTAATTTTAAAACTCTAACAAGAGCTCCCTTTGCTTCAATAGGTTGTTAGCTCTTCTTCATCTGAATGGAATTGGAGTACATACTCCTTTATCCACTCAGTGAAGCGCAACCGATTGGCATCAAGTAAAGCAGAGGAGCTAGTTTACATGCATTCCAACTTGCAACTTCTTACTCACAAAGATGATGACTACAAGGAAGGGGCAACAATAGTGGGGTTCCATGTGGTTCTCCTAATCTACTTGCATCATCTAATGTTAATGATGATGATTTTGGTCTAAATGATGTCCCATATGATGCCGATTAATAATTGTATTATTTTAATATTAACAATGATTATCTATCATAAATTCAAGTTTGAACTTCGATTCTTTTGATATCCAATCAGTATATTATATTTCAAAATTTGAAATTTGTAATGATTTTGTTTAGCTTATGAATGATATTATGTGGGTACTGCCCTTTGGTAGTGTTCACTGAGCATGGAAGCATTCACAAAGTGTGGAAGTGTTGCACAGAAATGCTGCCCTATTCCTATTCCTGTAATGTTCTGCACAGAAACACTGACTCTCTTTTTTGGTGCAAATAAAACTGTCATGCATGCAACTCATGCATGTAGGGCTCTATCAGCTCGTACGCAGTATGCACCACCATTTAAAGATTAATTTTTAATATAATTTTTTTAGAGTATTGGCTTTTGGGAGTTGCGTCTAAATTATTATTATTATTGGAAATGGAAAAGCGACTGCCAAACAAATTGAAAAAGGCATTTTAACTCAGTTAATGTGGAGGTGTAAGGTTTGTGGTTTCCATGCTTGCTTCCATCCACTCTATTTAAATATCATCCATTTCAATGGTTAAACATTCGATAGTAATTTTACATGTCATTCACAACAAAAAGTGGTAAATATTTATCTTATTTTTATTGGCCAAAATTAACCTTTGACTGTTGAAGTGGATGATATTTAAAAATAGTGGAGAATGTCTTTTCTACAACAATTCATCTCTGGCAAAAACTGTTGTCTAGCTTTGAACACTCACTGCCCGGACAGAATGGTGCCTTGATACTGTAATTGTTGCTCTGTAACGGAGCACACTCAGGCACAGACTTTGCAGAACTCTACAGACAGATTCAATGCTATACCATGCCAATGCACCTTATCAATGTCAGTAAACATCCAACTTCTGTCCTCAGTTTGAGACCTCGAAGACAGAAGCATTGACTGCTCTGTTCCATGTTCTACTGTTTCTTCTAATCTATGTTCCCGCTTCCGAGTTAAAATGGGGAAAATTAACCTGAATAGAACTCGATAAAGAAGCAGGTGAAACTGTCTCCTAACTGTTTAATTTTCCCACAAGTGCCAATGTGGCTGGTATTATCAAACAGGTCAAGGTGCAAGGACTCAACGATGCATCTTTTTTTCACCCTGCTGTAAGTAAGAATCCAAACGTGTGTTCCATTTTCTGAGAATTGAAGAATATGATCAGAAGAATGCATGAGAAGTTTGACAGGGTGCAAGATCTTGCAGAAATCACAGACACTTTGAATAGCTTGCAAAACAATCCTCCTACATCCAACCTGAACCGGTTTCAAATTAATTCAATTTTTGTCACTCATTTCTCATAGCATCACCAGTAATCGCCACAAGAACATCGTCCACCCTCGAAATGATGAAAACGATTAGCATCCCTCACAACAATTTTTCGCTTAACAATCTCAGATATAAACTTGATTGCAGTGTGGCAATCACCACAAACTCGAAGGTTCTTCACTACTCGGATAGTTGTTCCAGGGATTGTATTAAGGATTCCAAAAGCAATCGCTAACTTCTCACTATGGTGAGAAAGAGAAAGCTCCTTCTGCTCATCCTCCACATCATGTAAAACAAATTTTTTGTCAGGCACATACCCAGCAGCCCTCATTTGCCTGGACAAATTTCTTAGCAATTCATAGATCTCCTCCCTTTGTGGATGCGAATCTTCTCCCACAACAAATGAATGCATCCTGTCCTTAACTTCAATCCAGCTGCAACCAGGTGGCTTCTTCACACCTCTATCTTTCATCAGTTTTCTCACTTTGGCTACATTCTCCCACCTACCTGCAGCAGCATAGATATTTGCTAACAAGACATAAATTCCTGCATCATGTACTTCCATGTCAAGAAGGTGCTCTGCCGCATTTATTGCTAGCTCCATATTGTTATGGATTCGACATGCTCCAAGAAAGGCTCCCCAGACATGAGCATCAGGTTCAATTAGCATTTCATTTATAAGCTTCTCTGCCTCATCTAAACGCCCAGCACGTCCCAGAAGATCAATCATACAGGTGTAGTGTGATACATCTGGAACGATGCCATGATCACAAACCATAGAATCAAAGTAGCAGCGACCTTCATCAACCAGGCCAACATGGCTGCATGCAGAGAGCACACCAACAAAGCTAACCTCGTTGGGTTTCATACCACCCTGCACCATTTGTTCAAACAGTTGCAGAGCCTCTTTTCCTTTCCCATGCTGGGCACAACCTATTATTATTGAATTCCAGGAAACCACATTCGGTTGAGGCATATTGTCAAACATTTGGCACGCATCCTCTACGACACCAGATTTGGCATACATACCAACAAGTGCACTACCCACAACAACATCCTTCTCAAATCCACTTACAATGATATGCGCATGGAACTGCTTCCCCGATTCAAGTGCTGCTAAGTTGGCACATACACTGAGAACAGTAGCCATGATAAAACCATCTGGTTTCAGGTTTGTCTTTTGCATTTCCCTCAAAAAATTCAACGACTCTTCACCATAACCATTCTGTGCATGCCCTGCTATAATCGCAGTCCAGGAAACCACATCTGGCCTTGGCATTCCATGAAACAGTGCAACAGCATCTTTAAGGTAACCATTATGAGCGTGACCTACAATCATTGCATTCCATGATACATTGCTTCTTTCAGACATTCTCTCAAACATATGACGCGCATTCCCTATCCTTCGGCATTTAACGTACATAAGCAGAAGGGCACCCTGCACAACAGCATCTGATTCAAACCCACTTTCTATGACCTGATGATGAATCTCTTTACCCTGTTCGAAAGCTTCCACACTACCACACGCCTTGACAATGGTAGCCAGAGTGAACTGATTTGGCTTCACTCCTTCCTTGTGCATTTTGTCAAACAGTTTAAGAGCTTCTTTGGCATTTCCCTTGTGGGTATAACCAGCAATAATTGCAGTCCATGATACAACGTTTCGTTGAGGAATGCTGTCAAACACTTTGCAAGCATCAGCCATACACCCACATTTGGAATACAGATGGACCAGATTATTTCCCACAAAAATGTCATGCTGGAATCCATGTTTGAGTATATGTGAATGTAGATGTTTTCCATGTGATAGAGTTGCCAATTTGGAACAGCCCTGCAAGAGAAAACAGTAAGTTTTAGAGTCCACTGGAACACATTGGTGGAGCATGTGCTGCAAAACTACGAGTGCCTCCTTCAATCTTCCCTTTTTGCAGAGGGCATCAATATTTCCTGCATATTTATCGTATATAAGGCCATGACTGCTGAAGTTTTGGCAAACATTCCTTGGATTGATTTTGCCGGTCATGTGATGCATTGTTTTGACATAATGACTTCTGCAAGGCCACAACATGGCGTCAGCTTCTCCCTATTTAAAAGCTGTTTCGTATAATTCTAATGGTGAAAATTGCATACTCCCTTCTCCCTTCATGTCTTGGGCTTACTTTCATTCGGGTGTGAACATAATTCTGTGTAAATTTGGCTTATATTTCAATCCCTGTTATCAGTAATATTTAGATTTATTTTTTATTCTAAATTTCACTGTTCTCTATTATAGTTCAAATATGTGGGTGTATACTTGACACAGATCAATTTCCCAGTTACAGATTTGATCTCAAACCTACCTTTAAAATTCAAAATTCAACCTTTTGTCTTGTTACTAATTATTGTAGGTTGATTTGGTGTAAATTATGTTGATCTATGTGATGGGTTATTGATTTAAGGGCACTTACTCATTCATTTGAAATCATCATCCATTTTGTAAAAGAAATAAAAAATAATATAGTACATAATAAAAGCATTTATTAGAACACATCTTCCTAGATTTGTTGCATGTGGTCTTCAAATATTTGCTTAGAGTTGTAAAGCTAGCCCATCCAAGGGCTTACTTGAGGAGACCTTGACCCTTGCAATTCCTAAAGTTGTTTGTAAATACTGCCACTCCTTGCAAGTACTTAAATATTAGAGAAGTTTGATAGTTAAGTTACATACTCCATGAATCAATGAGATCAAGTTTGTGAGTTACAAGATTAGTGCCATGTACGATGTCACTTCTACACTTGCAGAGATTAATTCTACAAGCGTGGATTTGAACCATGGTGACCCAAAAAAAAAAGAATCAAAGATCTTTGTCTCACTCTATCAGAAAAATGGAGAGTATTAGCAAACTATTTCTTGACATTTATCGCAACACTTCTCCATCATGAAATCGAGCTAAGTTCTTCATACACATTTGTTTATATTTGTGGCAATGACCAACCTCAACTCTAATTAATCTAGGTTGATTATTTGTGTAGACACTGAAAAATGACCAAGCCTTCACCACCATTTTTGACGTTACCTTAGCATCACCTTCACACCGACATGACCCCCCTTACCATTTAAATTTATTAAATAATTTTATTGTTATTTAATTAATTTATCTAATTACATTTCCCCCATCATGGATTAACTAAATAAATTTTAATTATCATTTGTCTTCATCCGTAGTTAATTAAATAAATCACATTTTATTTAATTAATTAAACCTTAACCTCCATCACCCATCACCCAAAAATTAATTAATTTATCCCAATAACTTTCCTACAGTCAGGATTAATTAAATAAAATCATTTAATTAGTCTTAAAAACCATTTAACTCCTCTCCAACAATTAATTAAATAATTCCTATTATTTAATTAATTGTCTTGCCACTTGTCCTCATCCTCACTCACCTCACAAATAAAACAAATTAAAAATTCTCACAAAAGGACAAAAAAAAGTCAACCCCGCCTATTAATCTCCACCCTTCATTTCAAAATCCATCTTTCAATCTCCACCATTCACATGAAGATGCCCTAGGATTCAATCTCAACCATTGATCCTATCTTCCACCTTTCAATCTCATCCATTCATTCCACCTCTCATTCCTATTTGACCTCCCCACTTCTCATTCCTATTTGAATTCATCACCTCTTAATCCAAGCCCTTCAATCCATCTCATCCAAAATCTATAAATAAACCCTCCTCATAGCCATTTTCAACACATCATTTGCAAGTAGCCATATGTTGTCCAAATCTCTGCTCATTTGCCTTCATTACACTTAGGGTTTTATGTTGGTTTTATGAGAGCAAACCACATTCTATAGCATTATTTGAGTATAGCTAGGTTGTATTTGGGTGCATGCTTCCTCAACTCTATCTAGGAGGAGAAATGGTTCAACGTTGAAGGTATATGCATTTGTTGTTTTTCATGTTTTATTTACCTTGTGTTGTTTTGGGTCCTTCAATTTGATTACTAGTTGAATTTGTTTAATTAGCCTAGATTTATGGAAAAGTGATTTTATTCCCACAAATTTTTGGTGAACCTGATGTCATGCCCTAAATTTAACTAAACCTAAACCAAACACAACTACCTATTTTTTTTAACTTGCTAGTACTACTGTACACTCAAAATCATGACTCCAGTTGCCTAGGGTTGTCAGGTTGGATTTCGGCATGCACATGGACCCTTCCCTCCTTGCCACAGGGCGATTTGCCACGTCTCTCTCGCTCACGTGGAAGTAGCCAGTCGAGAGGAGGTGAGACACGATAGGGGTCTAGCTTGTTGGAGAGATGGACTTTGCGGAGAGGGGTTGGCAAGTACTCTGGCTTTTGTTGTTGTGTGCTTAGTTGTATGTTTCGTTTGATTGTTATTGTACTTGAGATAACCCTATGACCCAAAGGGTCACTAGTTTCTCTTGTTCTATTTAGATTTCTAAGATTCCACCTCTGTGTGGGTAAGCGATTATTTTGGTTGATGGCTTCTGCTATTTCAATATCTCGAAGGAATTCTCGTTGTAGTTATAATTATTTAGTTTCTTCTAACAACAAGAGGACAAATGGGTCTCCTTGTGGTAGAACGAATGTTTCTTTTTGTGGTCGTGGATGGATCTCGATCTTGTCACAGATAGCCCTCACCCACTCTCCCCTTACTCCTAAGCATATTCGTGGATCAAGATAGGGGTAAATATGTGATTACTAACCTTAATCAGATCTAGGGTTTCAACCTAGGGTTTTACTTGTGTTTTGACTTTGTGTTTACCTTGTGATGTGATCAAGGGTTTGGTTGGGTCATTTAACTGTGGTTACCTCGTGATGGAATCAAAGGTTTGCAATTTTGTCTATTCTAGTGTTTTCTATATGCATGCAAGCTAAATGATATGCAAAACATTTTTTTGGTATTTTGGAAATGAAAAGTGCTTTTAATTTATAAAAGGGAAATATGTATGCAATTCTATATGACTTTTCTAATGCAAAGTTAACATATGTTTTTTTGGTTTTCGATGATTTTGAAGTAATCTAATCTAAAGAAAAGGGAAAATGCTTTTTTCTAACAATCTAGATCTAGAAATATGAAAGCGACTAATTTAACATGCAAGGTCTAATTATCAAGGAAAAAGCAATGTTTTCTTGTTCCCAAGAGCAAATTTATTTTTCTAATTACTATTAATTGAACAAAACAATGAAAGAACCTGAGAGGTAATTGGCAACATCGAGTGCTTTTGTAGTAGTGGGTGATCCTCTTGACAACAAAACGACACAAAGAAGCTTTGATGAAGCTTGTATGAGCTCAATGAGAGCTTGGATTGAGCACAATGGCATAGAATGAAGCAGTGTAGCATTGCTTGGTTGAACAAATAAAGCAAAAGACACCTTCGTCCTGTAAGAGCATTTGAATGCTAAATTGGAGAGCAAAAACTGGCAAGAGATGTGTGCATAATGAATTTGTCTCCATTTGTGCTTGAGAGAGGGGCATATTTATAGGTTTAGAAGAAGGGATTGATTGAGAAGTTAACCCATTTGATTGATGAGTTAACAAGAATGATTGGGGAGTTAACAAGGTTGATTACCTAGTGAACTCAATTGATTAGAGAGTGATGAAGCAAATATAGCTTATCACTGAAGAGGAAATGGAGGTGAGGGAATGCATGAGATTGATTGAAGAGTTAATTTGAGATGAAATAGAGCTAATTATGCATGTGTGGGTGCATGAAATAGTTAACTCTATATTAGGCATAAAAAACCATGCAATCTGGAATAAAAATGGGCGAAAACGAAGCAAAAATGAGTGAGAAACTCAAGTTTTTCCATGGCTACAAAAATGGCAGGGTTGCCCCTTTTGCTAGTAGGGTCACCCGAGGGTGATCCAAGCTAGACAAGGTCAAAAGCAGAAAACAGGTTGGGAGATACAAGAAGAGAAGAAAATGAGGGGTTCTGCTTCAAGAAATAGGTCAGTCATGTGGAAGAATCCAAATCTCCACTTGCATTTGCAGGATCTCCCAGGGGAGATTTGGAAATAATAGGGGGAGATTTGCATTGGTTAGGTGAAACTGAAAACTGAAAGTGGCAGATGGATAAGGAGACCTCTAGAAGGCTTCTAGGAGGTGCACTAGATGAAAAACAAAGGGGAGAGGTGAAAACTCACCTACAAGACACTCACAAGGCTTAGGAGTAAGGTTGAAAGCTCAAAAAATGCAAGTCGACAAGTGTCGCAACAAGTGTCGAAAAACATCACAAACGGGGAGAGAGAGAAATCAACAAAGAAGAAACAACATAAGACAAGAAAAGAGGACATGTCATCAAGAGGCTCACTGCTTAAATGACATTATTTCATGCTTAAATGTACGTGACAAGGATTTGAATCATCATAGGGGTCCTTGTGGAGGCTGTGCGTGATTTTTCTTCTTACAACTTGTGATTAGTGAAACCAAAATGAAGCAAAAAACACAAATCTAATGCATAAAAATAAAGATTATACCTCACTATGACCCACAAATCCAAGATAGGGTGGAGAAGCTTGCACCCAAAAGCTCCTAGCTATACCCAAGATGATAGATTCTATGTGAAATGCTCTCAAGTATGCAACTCACTAACTTACTAGTTCAATGGATATTTTAGCATAATAACACTACTTAGAAATTGGATGATAAAATGGCTTGGAGGATGTTGTATTTATAGGCATTTTGGAGGGATTTTAATCCAATGGTTGAGATTGACTGGGAAGATCAATGGTGGAGGATGAAAGTGATGTGGAGGGCCTAGATTTCATCTTGGAAAATGGAGGGCTAGGAATAAAGAGAAATTTTTAATTCATCTTGAGAAATGGGTGAATTAAATGAGGTTGGGTGAGATAGATTTTATGTGAATTAAAAATTCACATGGGGAAGAGTAAAATGAATTTAAAATTCATTTGGGGAAGAGTGGATATTAATCCTTATGACATGTGTAAGAGGTTTTAATGAGGGTTATGACACGTGTATAAAAATTGATATATATGGGATATATTTTTATTTTTTATTTGGAGGATGTGGGTAAGGGTGTTAATCTAGGTTTGACCATTTTAATTAGGGTGATTAGCCTAATTAATATGGATGAAAAAAATTAGGGAATGGGTTAATGAGGTGTTTAGATTAATTAAATAAGGTTTTATTTAATTAATTTTAGGTCTAGGGTCATGTAGGTTAGGTTAAGTAATTAAATAATAGATATTTAATTAACTAGTGTAGGAAATAGGTTGATTAATAGGCTAAATTAATTAGATAAACATGATTTAACTAATTAATTGGATTTAGTGAAAAGGGGGAATTAACCAAAAAAATATTACATATTTATTTAATTAATTGGGTAAGATTGGACTATTGAATTAATTCAATTGTAGGGGATAAAATGATGAAAAATTAGGTGATGAAGGGATAATTAATTAAATAAAAATTTAATTAATTGATTAGAAGGGAAATTGGTAAGTTTAGGGATGTCAAGAGTCAGTTAGACGATGGAGACATTTTTAGGTGTCTACATTTGCCCCTCTTTGACATGGTGTCAAGGCCTAGTAGGGAAGTGGCATCAGGTCAGAGAAAAATATGCCCCAGTTGCCGGGAGAGAATAAAATGAGTGAGGGATGCCCCCTCGAGAGGTTGGGGAAAAAAATAATTTTTTTGGATGAGCTCTCGAAAGGATGAAATGGAGGTGAAAGTCAGATAGGGGATGGAAAAACAGGATGATATGAAGAAAAATGGGAGAAAACGGTTGTGATCTGCACCCTGGGGAAGAAAAAGTGCATGGAGGGATGACATGGCTTACTATAATTAGAAGAGTGGGCCCTAAGAGTGCCACTTTGCACACATCGAGCCACTTGGAAGAAGGAGAGAAGAGGAGAATGGTGAATCGTAATCCCACGTTCCCGCAACTCGATCACATTTTTGAGCGGTTCCAACCATATGGGAGGTCACCAAAAGCTGGACCCTAGGTAGGCCCTAACCCTAGCTTTGTCAATTTTTATTTTTTGTTACAATTTTTTGTGTCAGGAATTGGGATTTTGGGTTTTGGCGCTATCAAGCGATCGCCTAGTGTGAAAAGGGTCGCGGATTAGCGCCATCCTCTGGATTGGCGCTATCCGTGTGGGAGGAAAAAGAGGCGAATTGGTGCCATCCTCTATTTTAGCACAATAATGTGTAGGGGCTAGGGTTTGGCGAATTAGCGCCAAACAAGGCTCGGGTAGCGCGATCCTCTGGATCAGCACAATCTTCTGTAGTGGCGCTATCTTTGAGATTAGTGCCATGCTGGGATGTAGCGCCATACTTAGGATTGGCATTATTTGGAAAAGTAGCGCTATCACTAGGATTGGCGCAAAAGGGAAGAGTAGTGCAATGTTGTGAAGTGGCATAGAAAACCTGCACAGTGGCGCTATATTTTGTTATAGCATCATATGAGAATAGGGTAGCGCCATCAGTAAAGTTGGCGCAAAAGAGGTGTATTGTGGTGCCAAAATTTATTTGGCTTCCAACAACAAAAATGTGATGTGAAAGAGTTGGTTTTGGAAGGATAGCTAGGTTTCTAAAAAGCATTTGTGGATGCAGGAGACGATGTCTTTCATTGTGTACTTGAGAGAGCGACGTGTGCCCTCGGTGATGGAATTGTTCGATGGTTTTGATGATGCTACTCGAGGTCGACTAGTGAGGCTAGGGCTTCTAACACCCACGGACATGTAGTGTTACAAGCTCATAGAGGTCTGATGATGGCTCTTCTAGAGTGTTATCGCCCTGAGACATGCTCCTTTTTACTTCTGACGGGTGAGATCATGATTACACTTGAGGATGTTTATCTCATCCTCAAGATACCCATTCATGGAAAATAAGTGGTATATGATACGAGGAGGGGACAGAGGGCCTTACTCAGAGGATTTGCCTGTGGTCAAATAGTGTTGGTAGGGGAGAGTCGAGAGATGAGTTATGAGGCGACGTTGATGGTAGGTGTAGATCATTTCATGTTATTCTTGTCTGCATTGATTGGTGGTGTAGTGATGCCAGATCAGCGAGACAGGGGCTTTCTAGTCGAATGGGGGGAGATGATTGAGGGGATGGTTCGACATGGGACGGTGTATGCTTGGGGGCCTTGTATGTTGACGCAACTATACCATGAGATGCATACAGTTGTTTACCATTGTGATTCAACATTGTCAGCCAGAGTTACCTTATTGCATGTATGGGTGTTGGAGCATATTGCGATCACTAGGCTGAGATGTGGATATTTTCACTATCCTTTCGAGGCTTTTGTATTTTTATATCAAGATGTGGAGTACACTTACACAGGGTAGGTACGATACTGGCGGCGAGTGCTGGACGATTTGATTCAGGTTACTTGGCAACCTTATATTGGGGTGGAGCCATGGCCAGATGATGACATTCATATGCCCTACACATTCTAGCTGCGGTACCTGATGGGTTGAGGTGACCATATGATTGACATGTATCTGCCACCGCGGGTCATGCAACAGTCTGGGCTATGATAGGATGTTCCGCAGCTAATGGCCATATTTGCATGGACTCCTCGAGATGCACATAGGTGGCCCCCAGTCATATAGCCACAAGTTTCCATAGTAGACTTTGTGGCCTTGGAGCTAGTGATGTGGGATTGGGCGAGTGAGATCAGAGATGTAGGTACCATGTCGGCCTATGAGACTTGGTGGCAGATGTGGCATTTGACTTAGTTTATAGATCTGATAGAGGAGATAGTCATGACAGATGAAGCTGGAGCGGAGGGAGATGAGGAGGTTGGATCGGAGGGGGATGAGGTTATTGGGGATTATATAGTGGTAGGGGAGGTGGAGGTCAGGGAGGATGATGAGCTGATTGATGTTTTGGCAGCAACAGCTGCTGGGTAGGCAGAGGAAGGGGGAGGGGGATAGGAAGGAGTACCACCAGTACAGGTACCGGGATAGGGAGAGGTGGGGGGGAGGGGGGCTCAGTAGTTTCCCCAATAGCAGGCTCAGGTGAGAGAGGGGTCGAGACAGAGGGCACCCCAATATCAGGGGTCTAGGTAGTAGAGGCAGAGAGCTGATAGGGAGCTTATGCCCCCACCACAGGTACCTCTACAACAAAGACAAGTAGCTATTGTGGCACAACAAGCACCGGTATTAGAGGTGAGGCATAGGAATGTGCAGAAGCACATTCTTGAGGCTGTTATGGGTTTCACAGGGTCAGGATGGGCAGAGGCAAGGAGTTCAGGGGTAGGAGGAGGCTTAGCACCGAGAGAGCATCCATCCCATCAGTGGCCCCGGAGCGAGGATGAGGAGGAGATATAGACCCTGTGGAGCCAGCTTGCCAGCTTACATGAGACATTGGAGGGGTGTGAGCAGGAATTATTGCAGTTGTGAGGTGCAACTACATTACTGGATGGAGGAGGTGGGTAGATGAGTGCGCTGCAGGTGTAGTTAGCACTTGCACAAGGTGAGATAGTTACCCTAATAGGTGAGAGGGATGGAGAGAGGGCTCAACGGCAGGCGACAGAGGCTAGAGCTCAGTAGGCAAAGGTGAGGGCCCAATAGGTAGAGGGGAGAGCCCAGTAGGCAGAGGGGCTGGTGGCGAGTTTATAGGGAGTTGTGGTGGGGACATGCATGGATCCCATATTGATGCAAACATAGATTACTTAGTTACAAATGCAGGTTGGGTAGTTGCAGGGACAGGCTGGAGAGCAGAGAGCCCAGGCTGAGTATTACCATGCAGCATATTGGTCAATTGTTCCAGAGGGTTAGAGGATCCCCAATTATAGCTAGTAGAGTAGGTCCCAGATGTCTGGGTCCCGCAAGTCTTAATTGATTCAGTTGGTGCAACAACTGATGGGCCCTCCATCACAAGTACCATGGCAGTAATAGGTATAGCCACAACCACAGCCATAGCCACGGCCAAGATTCCCTACTGAGTCAAGTAGAGGTTCATCAATCCAGGGCTGATGTATAGTGTTGTATATATTTTTGAGCCTTTTGAGGCCTTTTGTATCATGACTTGTATTAATTTGAGTGATGTATATTATGTTTTTGGCGATGTATTATGACACTTGATGATCTATGATGATGATGATTATGCATTTATGATGTGTTATGGATGGATGTATGCATTTATGTTTCCTAATGATGCTTATGTTTATGTTTATGGATTATGCATATTATGATGATGTGATGATTTTATGAGATGTTATGGATGTACTAATGATGTATGTGATGATGGCATAATGTTATGATTTTCTTATGATGCTATGGTTTATTTATGATGATGATGTAATGGATGTTTTGCTTATGATCATGATGGATTATACATATTATGATGATGTAATGATTTTGGCTATCTTATGTATGCATGTTTTGATTATGGATTATGATGTGGATGTGGAATTCAAATAAATGCTCATATTAATAAACATTTATTATGGATGCAATATGCCGATAAGGGTGTGGTTCGGTGGTTAAGTTGCTCAGTTATAGTGGCGGCCACTAGAGTTCAAACCCCCGCAGGGCCAATGAGCTCGTAGGTGTTACGCCTTCGCTAGGCCAACGAACTCGCGAGTTTGAAGTGTTTTTTCTTGGGGATGAGGTCCCCCGTGTTGTGGCCTCACTGGTTCATAGCTCCGGGCAAAAGCATTATGTGGAGCCAGAGGGCGTGTCACACTAGCGTCACTAGTCACGTTAAAAAGTTTACTAGGTGCATTTAAAAAAAAAAAAAATTATGGATGCAATATGTAATGTGAATGAAAATATATGCTTACCTTAATAAACATGTATTATGTATGGAAATGGTAAAATGACAATGTAATGCAACTGGATGATTATGAAAATGCAACTAGATGATTATGAAAATGTGACTAGATGATTATGAACATGGAGCTAATGGTCTAATGTAATGATATATGCAATGATCAAGTCATGATACACATGATGTTTTTGTACAACCCTGGGTGATGGGGTTTACTGGTATGGGATAAGTGGGGAGGGGAAATGGTTTATGGGTCATGTAAGGTTAGACTAGGTATGGTTAGATTGGGGAAGGGAATGGGATGGGGGGATGAAGGAGTTACTAGGTCATGATACACCACGTCATTGAGGGGGGATTTGTTTCAGTTTGAGATGTGTTAGGTTGGTTGGAATGAGTTGAGGGTAGGTGAGAGGGAGGTTTTAGTTAGAAGATTTGGGGGGGGGTGGGGGTGAAATAGATGGGGGGGATTAAAAATCTAGGCCTAGATAGTATGGTTAGATGAGTGTTTTTGGAAGATGAATTAAGCTAGGTATAGTAGTTGCAGAAGATTAATTGAGAGCATTTTTTAATTTGTTGTAGCAATGTAGGATACAGTTCACAAAGGTATGAGATGACCTAGGTGATGACATATATCCCACTGTTGCATGGACTAGACCCACAAATAATAGGTTGATTTCATGCATGCCCTAGGTAGTATAACCTTGCCTAGCTGAGGAAGGGGACTCATAGCAATGAGTGCTCATGGTACATATAAGGTATTAATGCTTGTATATGCAAATGAGGCACATCATGCTAGAATTGACCCAGGCTTCAAGATATGAATACTATTCTTGGAGTAATGAAATCAACCCACAAGCATAGCATATAGAAACAATGACCATGTCTATTTCAGGGGTTGTCCACCACTAACCATGATATATTGAGATCAAGGTAGCTTTGGAATTGACCTAGAGTGAGACAAGAAGATAAAAATCAATAATCAAAAAGACCAACAAAAGGAAACAAACAGCCATTGTGTGCTCTTTCCAAGATAAGTGTTGATAGGATAACATATTCTTGTCCATTGTAGGAATGATATATCCTAGGATGTGAATAAGTTGGATTTTGTTGGATAATTTTTGAAAGGTGGGCAAAAGGACAGCAAGGCCATGTGTTGGATTATAGTTGGTATGCTGATTGATGATTTTTACGTGAGGTGCGATGTTTTGGGCATATGCTTAGCATATGTATCATTTGTTGGATTTAGCAAGCTTAGTAAATAGGGACCATCCAAACAGGTTGGATAGGTGCATCTTATGTACCTAAGTACTGGATACTTCCTTCATATTCCAGACTACCTACATACCCTATGTCCATGGGATCAAGGTACTTTCAAGATGCAGGTGAGATGAATATGTAGTTCTAGCAAGACTTGATGATGTGGGAATGGTTGAGGATGGATGTGTTGATGATGGTTTAGATGATTTTGGGAGTTGTGATGATGTTGTGGGAATTCTTTTTGTTATTGTATACACCTAAAAATGACACGATTCATTCTGAATAAATATTCTAAATATTTATTCCATTCTTCTATTAATTAAATAAATATTCTAAATTTATTTAATTGATTCACTGTTCCATAATTAAATAAAATCTATTTATTTAATTAAAATTCTTCTAAATGTCCTACACAATTAAATAATCATAAATTATTTAATTAATCCAAATTGCTCTATCCTAAGTTCTAAATTCCAAAAATCCACCTCATACTTACACCTCACTTTTCCACCTCACCTTGTCCACCTCATCGGGTTGCACATTTAATTAAATATATTAAATATTTAATTACCTATTTTCCCCCTCACCCACATGTCCTATTTCTTCTCAAATCAAAAGTTAGTTAACTAATCAATCAAAAGTGTTAACTAACTAGTCAATTGAGTTAATTCCTCAATCAATTCAGTCAATTCCATAATCCATTCTTCCAACTGACTAATCAAGTCTGTTAACTGAACAATTAAAGGAGTTAACTCTCCAATCAATTTTCTCAAATCCCCTCTTTCATGATGGAGGTGGGACACTTGTCATATTTCTACTGGTTGCACATTCCTCAACCATTCTCAGCCATTGATCATCATACTTCTTCTCAACCATTGATTCTCATCCTCTCAAGTCTATAAAAGAAGCCTCATCCTTCCATTCTAATCATCCAAGCTATCTATATTGTTACTCTGCAGGAACCTACTGGCACGCCTTTGGCACCCCATCACTATTCATTTGCTTGAGATCACCATTTGCTTTGAAGCTCATCTTCTTAGCATATTTATCACCACAACCATTCACTATAGACATTCTTGAAAATAGCAAAGGAGTGCACTCTCTGAGGGCCTACTTCACACCAACAAGGATGATCTTGATAGGCAACAATAAAAGCTTCGATTCAAGGAAGGTTTGCATTGTGTTATTCATTGCTTCATTTCATTCAATCTTTCTTAGTTTCACTATTCTATTGAGTTATAGGTATTTGATATTGTTTATTGCATATTCATTGTTGATCCTATTTTACCCTAACAGTTATTTTGCAATATTTTAATTTTTTTGGTGTTTTTGGGATTTTGCAATGTTTTTTTTTGGAGTTTTCTGATTTTGTAATGTTTTTGGATTTTTCTGATTTTCTAATGTTTTTTGATTTTTCTAATTTTAACTGTACAGAAGGAAGCTTACAAGGATCTTTGTACTACATATTAGCCTTGGGTGGGATGTTACGGGGTGGGTGATTGATGTTTCAGAATTCCAAGCCATGGCAAGTGTTTTGGTATGGAGTGTCATGATGGAGAATAGAGCTTATTAGATGGTGGAACCAGACGCTACACATGGCGCCTGAGATAGGTTTTCACCATGGTACCAATCCAAAGTGTCACCGAAGTGATTTTCACCATTGGATGTCTTTATTGCACTCAGGTTTTTATTTATTTTTTGATTTTTTTATATTTTTTGCTTGGGATACTCGATGGATTATGCATAGAACCTTTTCAAATGCAGAATATTCATAGGCTCATCTAGAGGCTGCCCCTCAGGTGTTGCAAGCTGATATGCTCCTGATCTATAATTGGCGATGATGACATAGGGCCCTAACCAATTGGGTTCAAATTTTCCTTTCTTAGGGCACTCCTGCAGGTTCTTCTGGTTTTCCATGAGACAAGGTCACCTACTTCAAACTTACGGCTCTTGATTTTCTTGTTGTAGCTTCTTCTCAGGTGATTTTGATATGCTTGCAGGTGATTAAGTGCATTCAATCACTTCTCATCCAATAGTTCTAGCTCATGCAGCCTTGCAACTCGGCATTCTTCATTAGTGATTATGTTTTGCAGGGACACTCTTAGTGACAGGAGCTTAACCTCGATACGTATGATGGCTTTAGATTTAAATACTAGAGGGTATGGTGTGGCTCCTATGGGTGTGTGGATACTAGTACGATAGGCCCATAAGGCAGGATTGAACTGAAGGTGCCAGTCACGGCCTGCTTCATTAACTATTTTCTTTAGGATGCGCGAGATAGTTTTATTTGAAGCTTCGACCTGACCATTACCTTGGGGGTGGTATGGAGTGGAGAAGTGGTGTTGGATTTGAAATTTTTCACATAGGGTGCAGACTTCCTAGTTTCTGAATGGTTTCCCATTATTTGTAATAATGGAATGGGGGATGCCATAACAACATATGATGTAGTGAAAGATGAACTTAGATATTTGGGTTCCAGTGGTAAAGGTGAGTGTAATTGCTTCTACCCACTTGGTGAAGTATTCGGTAATAGTGATGATGAATTTATGGCCATTAGAGGATGGTGGGTGAATCTTTCCTACGAGGTTGAGCCCCCACTGTGAAAATGGCCACGGAGTTGTTATCCGCTACAATTCCTGTGATGGTGCATGGATGAGATCTCCATGTTGTTGACATGACAAACACTTCTTAACAAACCTGTAAGCATCCCGCTCTATTGTTGGCTAGTAGTATCTTGTCCTTAAGATATTTTTTGCTAGGGTAGGTCCACTTGAATGTGCCCTACAAATGCCTTCATGTACCTCTTGCAAGGCCACTTCGGCTTCCCTAGAGTCTAAGCATCGTAGAAGCATTCTATCAAAACTCCTTTTGTATAGTGTGTCACCTATGAGAGTGAAATGGGAGGCTCGGCAGATGAAGCTTTTTCAATGGGAGGGTGATAGGTCAGGAGGTATGATGTTGTCATGGAGGTACATGTATGTTTCTTGATACCAAGGGGATAAGGGACCAACAATTTTGCACACCAGTTTTGATTGAGGAACATCATAGGCCAGTACAAGGAGCTCTTCAATTAGGAACTTGCACTTCTTGCTATCCTTTTTCATGTCCACAAGGGATCTTATCATGGCCATTGCATTTGTTGCTTTGTTATTTAGCCTTGGGATTTGCTCAAAATGGATGTCATAGAAATAACCTTTGAATTCATCCACCATTCTTTTGTATGGAAGAAGCTTATCATCCTTAGTTTTGTACTCATTGTTCACTTGCCGAATAACCAGTTGGGAATCTCCATATACCGTGAGCTTCTCAATCGTCCACTAAATTGCCATGTGAAGACCTGTGATAAGAGCCTCATATTCTGCCACATTGTTTGTGCATGGAAATGTGATTTTGTATGACTTAGGGATAGTGTCTCCTTGAGGGGCAACAAATAGGATGCCTACCCCCAAGCCTCTATGTGTATAAGATCCATCAAAATACATTTTCCATGGTTCTGTTGTTGGAGCTATAGTCATTATGGACTCATTAGGAAATTCTACAAGTGTAGGATGCTCTGTTGGGATAGGTGCCTCAGCTAATTGATCAATAATGACTTGTCCTTTGATGACCTTTCTTTCTATGTATTCAATTTCAATCTCTCTTAAGATCATTACCCATTTGGCCATTCTTCCAGTGAGGGTGGCTCTATTTAGCAAATATTTCAGCGGATCAATCTTGGCAATGAGCTTGGTCTTATGATTGAGCATGTAGTGTTTTAGCTTCTATGAAGTGAAGACAACAGCTAGGCATGCTTACTCAATGGGGGTGTAGTTCAGCTCATAGGTCACCAAGGTGTAGTTGATATAATATATTGCTCTTTCTTTCCCTTGCTCATCAAGTTGTGCTAATAAGGACCCTATAGCTATCTTTGTTGTTGAGATGTATAAGATGAGGGGCTCTCCTTGTCTTGGTGGCACCAAAATAGGTGGATTGGCTGGGTACCTCTTCAGCTGTTTGAAGGCTTCCTGGCATTGATTATCCCATACAAAGGCTATATTCTTGTGAAGGAGGTGCTGGAATGGTTGGCATTTGTCTGCAAGTTGCACAATGAATCAGTGAATGGATTGGAGCTTACCTTGTAGGCTTCGAAGCTACTTGAGTGTTTTTAGAGGAGGCATTTCTATGATGGCTTTGACTTTAGCAGGGTCTACTTCAATTCCTCTTCTTGAGACTATGTATCCCAAAAGTTTTCCAGAAGTGACCCCAAAGACACATTTCTTTGGATTCAGTCGCACATTATACTTCTCTAGTTTGTCAAATATCTTTGCCAACATGTCTAAATGTTCCTCTCTTATCTTGGATTTTCCCAGCAAGTCATCTACATAGTTCATCATGATGTGATGGAAGAGGTCATGGAAGATGACAGTCATGGCACATTGATAAGTTGCCCCTGTGTTCTTCAAGCCAAAAGACATCACAACCCAGTAGTATATCCCCCATGGACATATGAAGGATGTCTTGTGTTGATCTTCTTCTACAATCCTAATTTGATTGTATCTTGAAAAGTTGTCCATCAGGGATAACATCTCATGTCCTGCCATGAGATCCACTATAATGTCAATGTTTGGTAGTGGGAAGTCATCTTTTGGGTAGGCTTTGTTAAGGTCTCAGAAGTCTGTACAACATCAGATACGACCATTAGGTTTTACCACTAGTACTAGATTGGAGACCCATTCTGGATAATCTATTAGTCGGATGAACCCCACATATAGGAGTTTCTTCAGTTCTGCCTTAACCAGGAGTGCAACTTGAGGATTCATCTTTCTTAGCTTTTGCTTTATAGGTTTTGCATTGTGCCTCACCATGAGATGATGAACTACCAAGGTAGGATCTAGCCCTAGCATGTTAGCATACTTCCATGCAAAGTTACGATTTCTCTATTTGAAGAATGCTAAGAAATTTTCCTGTTCTGCTGTGGTGAGGGATTCTACTCTGAAGGTGATCTTTGGTGCTTCTTTTGTCCCAAGGTTCATTTCTTGTGATGGCTCCGCAAGGTTGGGTGATTTATCTAGATATACCTTTTCTATTTCAGGAAGGCCCATGCTTCCATCTCCTAGTTCCTCATGGAGGGTTTCACTAGGAGATACATCCTTTATTTTTACTTTTTTATTTCCTGAAAGTGCCACTGAGTGGTTTTCACTAGGGGATGTTTTTATTTTTATGTTTTTGCCACTAGAAGTAGGGGTGGTTTCCCTAGAATAGGATGAGGTATTGAGTTCCATAATGTACCCAGCTCTATGATATTCTAGGGGGAAGTGATCTCTGACCCCCATCATTTCAAAGATTACTTCATCATTTTGTGCCACATCCAAGACTGGCAGTCCTTGTTGGTCCCAATCAATGAGGTCAGGGTATACAAGGGGTAAGTCATTAGATGCAGAGGCTAAGGTGGTTATGGTGTATATGGTACATATGGATGATTCTAAGAATTTGGCAAAGTCACTAAAGGAGTCTTAATGATTTGTTTCATTAATACTGTTGACCGCAGGGGAGACCGTAGCAACCTCGGCTATGATACATTCACCGCTAGTGAGAATATGCTACTGTTGCCCATACCCTAACCCTTGAGTGAAGGGATTCCTTGTTGCTTGAAGTGGTTCTATGATGCCTTGTTCACGGAGGCCAATACCACCTTGTTCTCTGTAGCCCATGTATTTTACGATTTATAACCCTTTGCCATAGATTTTAGATAGTATGGTAGGGGCTTCTTGCTCTGTCTCTTCATCTTTGTACAACCATGATGATATATCTTCAAGCACGTCCTGATCAAGAAGGTGTTTCTTTTCAAAGGTCAGAGATGACTTGAATTTGATAACAACTATGGAGACTTCTCCTTCTTTTGAGGCACCGAACATCTTAGGATTAGGTAAAGTCCCTACATAAAAGGTACTGTGTAGGTCATATTCCCCACATCCCATGTCACTTATCTTGATCTTGACCTCGGGTGGCATGGTTGTTTGCGATGTGGTGGCGATATTGGAAGGATCAATGTAGGATGTGGATGATACGGGATGGTCTAAGATACGAACTTGTTAATTGCATGGTTATATGGGCAAAATGTGAGATCGTGTCCTTCTAAGAAGCTGCAATATTGGAATGGATGGGGATCAGCATAGATGGTCACTTTCACACCATTATGTAGGAATTTTAGGCATTGATGGTATGTGGATGGAATGGATTGAATGGCATGTATCCATGGTTGGCCGAGGAGAATATTGTAGGGGAGGTCGAGATCAAGAACTTGACATTTTGTTTCCAAGATCTTTTGCCCCACTTGGATGGGGAGTTTGATGGTGCCCTCGAAAAGTCTTTCTATATCATCATATCCATTTATGGTTATACTTTCACTAGAATACACAACCACATCGAAGTACCCCAAGTGTTTTAATAGTTTAAGAGTGCAAAGATTTAGGCTAGAGCCACCATCTATTAAGACTCATTTTATGGTGTGTTTGTGGACACAAACTTCGATATGTAAGGTGTCATTATGCAAACCATCAGATGCGGGAAGATCTTTCTTTGAGAAGGTCAAATGATGAGGCAAGGTGATGTGTCCTACCATGGCTTGGAATTGTTCCACATTCAGGTTGGTGGGGACTTGGGTCTCAGTAAGGGCTTTGTCAAGAATCTCCTTATGAAGGGGGGATGTATAGAGAAGTTCAAGAATGAATATTTGAGCAGGGGTTTTCCCTAGATGATCTAGGAGGTTGTATTTTTGGGTTGATGGTGAGCAAACAGATGGATGATTTGGTTGATGATTAGATGTGGATGTAGATTTTTGATCGGTAGTAGGGGTTGCACGGATGGACACATGGCCTCTACGGGTGGTGACAACGCAATCAAGTGCTTGAGCCTGAATGGTAATTGTGTTGACATGGTGAGATGATGCTTCTATCCAACCCATGATAGAATCATAAGAAGCAGGAGGTGGAGTGATGTTGTAAGTTTGGTTAGAGGATGAGGCATTTTATTTGTTGTGATTGGGCAGAGGATCCTTGTAAGCTCCCAAGTTGGCATTGGGCAATGGTTGTGGGGCTTGCTCAAGGTTGACTTTGCGATGATCTATAAGATCTTGTATGCAGTGTTTCAACTTCATGCAATCTGTTGTCTTATGGCCCATGATATGGTGGTAATCACAAAAATCAGTTTCATTATACCACACGGGTTTGATTTGATTTTCACTATAAGGATTAATGGGTGGGAGAGTTATTAAACCATCTTTTAGGCATTCATCAAGGATATCTTTGAGTGGTTCCCCTACGGATGTGAATTGTCTTCGAGGGGTTTTATTTTGTTTAGGAGGTCCTTTGGGAATATTTACATTGGTGGGGGGTGCACTTGGAAGTGCTTGGTTTTGTATAGTTTGGATGACCTTCACATTAGTGACACCGTTATTGAGGGTGTTTTTGCTCTTACCCCAAAAGTGAGGTTTCTCATTTGATTATGCATTGTTATTTCTTGTGTTGGGGGTGTTTATGTTGACCTTGTTGTTGTATAGTTTGTTGTCGTATAGCTTAATTGAACCCTTGGCAGTAAGGGCTCTCTCGATGGTGGTGCCCTTGTCAATGACTTCCTTAAAAGTGGACACACATAGGATTTGTAAATGAAACCCCATCTCTTGGTTAAGATTAACCATGAACATGGTGACTAATTGTTTCTCGGGGATTGACCAAGGGAGTTTGCTTGCTAAGCCTCTCCACCTTTGCAAGAATGAAGCGAAGGATTCTTCGCTCTTCTGTTTGGTTTTGCAAAGGTTTGTCATATATATTTCATGTTCAAAGTGGTAGGAGAAATGTTGACAAACTTCTCCGCAAGCTCATGAAAAGTCCTAATGCCCAGAGGAAGGTGTGCAAACCATTCGACAGTTTGGCCACCGAGGCTTCTAGGAAAAAGTCTCATTAAGTATGTGTTGTTGTTTAAGAATTCGAGGCAAGCAATGTAAAATTCCCTTAGGTGGTCCCTAGGGTCTCCCTTGCCTTTGTATTTGTCAAATTTAGGGGTTTCAATTTTTTTTGGAAATGGTGGCATGTACAATGTCCTATCAAATGGGTAGGGACAAATATCCTCAAAAAAATATTGTTTGCACTTGCCCCCAGTTTGCATATCGTCTACCTTTTGTATCAAGGTTTGTACCACAGTTCTTAGGTCCGGTGTGGGTGGAGGTTGTGGGATGTATGTTTGTTGGTTGATGAGATGTTGTAGGTTAGGCAGGGTTTGATAGTGGTTTGTTTGGTTTGGATTTTGGTAGGTAAGGTTTTGGTTTGTGGGATCATGTTTTGATATTGTGGGATGGTATTTTGGTGTTGGTTAAGTTGCATGAGATACTATTGGTAGGCATGGATTTGTTGGAGAACGTGAGGTGGTAGTTGGGGATTGGTATTTTGTTACATGGATGACACTACAGGATTTTGTACATACCTGAAATAGGATGGGTTGGTATTGGATGGATTGATCATGTTTTGAGGTGGTTGTGAAAAAAATTGGCTCATGTATGCTATGGTGTTGGGGTTGAGTGGAGACACACTTGTAGATACACTTGTGTGTGTGGGATTGCCATGGATGCCTAAGGTGATTTGGGGAGTGGATGTGATTATGCTTGTTATGGTGGTGGATGTGACAACGGGGTTGGAGATGGTAGGATTGGAGACATTAGATGCGGTTGATACGTTGGTGGGAGTTGTGGATGTGGTAACATTAGAATTTGTGGGAGTGGTAGACACGGCGGGGTTTAAGGTTTGAGATATGGTAGGTTTGGTGTTTGATATAGATGGTTGGGAGGATGTTGTAGGATTGGTGTTGGATGAGGATGGTTGGGATGATGTAGTGTTGGTGGGTGGTTGGGCACCAATTTTGAGAAGGAAATCAAGATATCTACTTGGATCTGCTCTTAACACTTTATCAAGCATATCCATGTTGTTGGGATATTGTGTAAAGTTTAAGACATCTTGATCTACTTGGCTAATGGTGGGGGTGTTTTGGATGGGTGGTTGTGGTGGTTGTAGTTGTAAGAAGGTGAAGGGGTTTTCATTGGGACCACATAATGGCATTTGGAAGACCAAGGGTATGTTGAATACTTGTTGGCCGATTGGAATATTGTTTTGGTCGGTTGGAGGCATCCCTATGTCCATGTTGTGTCCAAAGTTTGCCATTTCTTGATTCTTATTGTGTTGGGATCTAGTTATGGGCATGCAAGTGTATGGATTTTTGATTGTGTAGGTGGATGAAGGTTGAGACCTTAGAGAATATGATTCAATTTATTGGACCCAAAGAGGATATGGTGATGAAATGTGATAAGATTTAGGTACAAGAGAGTGTACTCCCTATAATCTAAATCTAAAGGTGAAAAGAAATTAGGGTGTGATTATAGGTTTTGACTTTTGGGAGATAAATCTTGAAAAGGTGTCAACCTAAGGATGGTTAGAGTGGAAGATATTGATTTTCACAAAAACTTTTGGACCAAAAGAGTGGTGGATAGAATGGATTGCTTGAGGATGTTTTGATGAAAGATTTGGAAATGGATTGGATGATGCTTCTACTAAGGAGAACCTCAGGTAATGTTTGATGTTTGATTTCGATAGATTTTGATAATGTTTTTGAAAGGGATGTTAAAGTCAACAAATGCACTCAAGTAAGGTCTAGGTTTTAGGTGTTTCACAATGGATGTTTTCTCTTTGCTTGGGGTAGACTTATGTCCTCAAGCAAAAAGGGATGATTATTCTACTTGAAGGTAGACTAATGACCAATCAAGTGAAATAAGGTGTGAAAGATGAAACCTAGACTCAACTTTAGCTCAAAGATCAATTTTTTGGATATGATTTTTGGATGATGGTTGATGTTTGGATTATGAGATTTTGGATGTGTTTAGAGTGGATGAGGTAAATGGATTTGGGGAAGGATTTGTAGAAGGATGTTATTTGGTCCAAAAGTATGCAAAAAATTAAGGGGGATTAGAAGCTATGGAAATGAATGGATTATGGTTTGGTTTAAAGGTATGATAAAGGGTCCAATGATAATGATTTATTCTCTAAGGTCAAAATGTGAATATGGGTGAGAGATTTTGGATCAAATGGACATGGATTTTGATAGATTTTGGAAAAGTGGCTATGGATTATGGATTGGCAGGCCCTAAAGATCCCAAAATATCTTTCTATGGAAAATTTGGATTTCATGAATATGAAGGTTGATCAAATGTTGAAAAGTTGTCTCAAGGATGTTGTTTCTTGGCAATTTTTTTGAAAACACTTCAAGCACAATAGAATACAATAGCCAAAGATTTGTTTGTGAAACAAAGATGTGAAGATTTTTAACAAGCACTTGCACAACCTAAGGTGAGAATAGGACAATACTTATTGAGTTCCCACTTGGTTAACTAGCTGCACCTATTTATGGTGTATAGCTCCAAGACCTTGGGGCACAGGCTCCCCCTTACAGTGCACTTACTTCTCAGGAAAACCAAGTTCCAAGTCTTGAAGACATGTAGATCTTAAGATACTTTGCTATCTCTCCCATAAGCCGCAAAAATGTGGGACGACTATTAGAGTTTGATCTTTCAACCTCTTGTATCAACAAGTAGAGGGTTTTTGGTCTCTAAAACAATGGTTCGTAATGGGGGTACATCCAGGGGATTGGCACCTTACGAGCATCTGATAAACCACTTAAGGTTTTGACTAGCTCTACTAGGAGTTTCATATACATAAAGGTACTACTTCCTTTCAAGCTAGAACCGAATGGAAGCGCTCATACTGATTTGGACTTGGCTTTTGCCTTATCCTATTTTACATATAGTGGACTGGATGAAAGTACCACTTGGGGTCACCAATGAGTTCTCTATATGAATGTGTCTCAAGGGTAGGCCCACTTTGTAGAAAAAAGAGGATAGAACCATTTCTCTTCACCCAAGTTCCTTTTGGAGGCAAGGGGAGAGGATACTTTGATTCTAACTCTTGGGTGATAAAATGTGCAAGCGCACCAAGCACATCAAACACTCACTAATGTTCTTTTTAAGCCCAAATCGAAATGTGCCTAAAGTTGTTTGCAAACACTTGTTAATTTTATTGCACCAAAGTCAAATGTTGTCTATGCTAGGCACAGAAAGGATTCTTTTTAGGTACACCAAAATGAAATGTTTGTTTGTAGTTTGTTTGTCAAACAAATGATTGATTTTAGTGCACCAATTGAAATGTTATCTAAACCACTAAGAAAGGGTTCTTTTTATGAGCACCAAAATGAAATGTGATCTAATCTAATAGAAAACCTTGCAAAAAGTGTTAGTGGTTTCAAAATGATGATCTTGGACAAATGAGCACAACTTGCAGAACAAGGACAAAACCCTGCACATAACCCAATGTTAGCACATAAAATAGTGCTGGAACAAAGACAAATAGCACCACAGAATCTAACAATCATACCACAGATAGCTAGAATGGTAGTACTGATAGAGCGTAGGATAGAACCTAACTATCCTAAGAATAGTGCTAAAATTATTACAGATTGCACCGAAAATGAATAAGGCACTACAATATTACAAGATGGCGCTGAAATGCAAGATAGCGCTAATAACAATCAAAGTGGCACTAAAATCTAGGAAGGCATAAAAACATGGTAGGATAGTGTCATTGTGTCTTCTTTCTTGGTTCATTCTGTTGCTGTGGATGAAGGTGCTATCCTGGGTGTTGATGGCGTTAATATGGGGCAGAGGTGGTCACTGTTTCAAAAACACAAGTTTTCAACCAAGATTTTGATTGTAAGAGGTTACAGACAGTTTATTAGCCCTATTATCATTCAAAACACAAGAACACAACTTCATCAATGCTTGTTTAGAGCTAACCAAAGATGGAAATTTTCAAGATGTGCAAGTTAAAATTTTAAAAATTTCAACATAACCTCCCCTTGTTCCTATACTTTTCCCACACAAACCGAGACCAAGGATGCTGAAAATGTCAAAAACAAGCAAAGGAAAGAAGGTTTGAAGCCAAAATGGAGTTTGGCTTGTTGTTTGAAAATAGCGCCACTGTGCATGTAAATGGCATTGCTTTGTGGGGAAATAGCACCACTGCACGAGAAAAAGGCACTACACATGCAAAAACACATTTCAAAAGAAAAAAAGCTCACACAAAATGTTAGATAGAGACCTTGTGGGTCCCACCGGGTGTGCCAAATGTGATTAGTGAAATCAAAATGAAGCAAAAAACACAAATCTAATGTATAAAAACAAAGATTATACCTCACTATGACCCACAAATCCAAGATAGGGTGGAGAAGCTTGCACCCAAAAGCTCCTAGCTATACCCAATATGATAGATTCTATGTGAAATGCTCTCAAGTATGCAACTCACTAACTTACTAGCTCAATGGATATTTTAGCATAATAACACTACTTAGAAATTGGATGATAAAATGGCTTGGAGGATGTCGTATTTATAGGCATTTTGGAGGGATTTTGATCCAATTGTTGAGATTGATTTGGAAGATCAATGGTGGAGGATGAAAATGATGTGGAGGGCCTAGATTTCATCTTAGAAAATAGAGGGTTAGGAATAAAGAGGAATTTTTAATTCATCTTGGGAAAGGGGCGATTTAAATGAGGTTGGGTGAGATGGATTTTATGTGAATTAAAAATTCACATGGGAAAGAGTAAAATGAATTTAAAATTCATTTGGGGAAGAGTGGATATTGATGCTTATGATGTGTAAGAGGTTTTAATGAGGGTTATGACACGTGTATAAAAAATTGATTTATATGGGATATATTTCAATTTTTTATTTGGAGGATGTGGGGAAGGGTGTTAATCTAGGTTTGACCATTTTAATTAGGGTGGTTAGCCTAATTAATATGGTTGGAAAAAATTAGGGAATGGGTTAATGAGGTGTTTAGATTAATTAAATAAGGTTTTATTTAATTAATCCTAGGTCTAGGGTCATGTAGGTTAGGCTAGGTAATTAAATAATAGATTTTTAATTAACTAGGGTAGGAAATAGGTTATTAATACGCTGAATTAATTAGATAAACATGATTTAACTAATTAATTGGATTTAGTGAAAAGGGGGAATTAACCAAATAAATATTGCATATTTATTTAATTAATTGGGTAAGGTTGGACTATTGAATTAATTAAATTAATTCAATTGTAGGGGATAAAATGATGAAAAATTAGGTGATGAAGGGATAATTAATTAAATAAAAATTTAATTAATTGATTAGAAGAGAAATTGGTATGTTTAGGGATGTCGGGAGTCAGTTAGACAATGAAGACATTTTTAGGTGTCTACACAACTACTAAGGTAAATTCAAGTTTTAAAGTTGATCTAAAATTGATGACATCAAGTTTAAGATGTCATATCATTGTTTAAACTAACCTAGTTTGCATTTTACCCTAAGTGTTTCAAATTGAGATGTATAAAAGGAAACATGCTAGCACTTGACACACATAAAGATATGAATACTAAAAAAAAGGCGTAACCATAAATTTCACCAATTATGTTGATTGATCACAACAAGAAGCATTAATCATTGATACCCATTGCTATAGGGTTCAAGCACCACACACACATGATTCCACACTACCATTTCTAAAACAAAGATATTGGTGAAGAGATATAATTACAGTTACATAATCAATACCAATCCACTTACACTCAAGAGGGGAAGAGATAGATGCATTATCTCAAGAACACTAATTTAACATTTTAACATTTCTTTGAACCCTATTATTAACCTTAACTTGGCCAATGTTGGTTGAAAGGGATATCATGTCTCTCACTTGTACATGAAAGTTGAATAAATCAATAGATAAATAATTTTAAAATAATTGTCAATACATGCTCTTACAAACATTACATAACTATATGGTTTAGTTCACAACAACATTGCATACATAACAACAATTCAACTTATAACATTATTAAATGAAGACGCTACCACTATAGCAAAATTCATTTTACTAGCATATCATGGTATCTAAATGTTTTATTTCAAGAATACTGTTTAACACCAAAAAAAAATTAACTAACTTAATTTAAGAGTTAACTTTGATAAAATCTAATGTTCTATCTAAATATGGCAAGTGGTGGATAAAATAAATTAAAACTATTAAAAAGTAACATGCCAATATATAATATTTGCTCTACCTTTCAAAGTAAAATGGAAATAAGAAAATTACCAAATTTTCTAAAAGTGAAATTTAAATGTTACATGTAAAAATAAAATAAATGTATTATAATAAAATAAAGAACCACACAAATAGATTTAGACAATTCTAAAATAAAATAAGTAATTTCTAAATAAACTAAAGTAACACTTGACTAAATTAAATATTCTTATATTTCTCAACTACTTTCTTTTCTTTATATTTGTGAAATTTGACAAATGTTTTAAAAAGGAAATTTAATTATGCTTTCATTAAGTTTAAACTAGCATATTTATATTTTAAGAAATATATCTAAAGTACGTCAAGAGATATCCTTCTCCAGGAACCTATTCCACTTATATGTGGTAAATTGATTAAAAAATAGGCACCTCGAAAAGGATATCTCTCAACATACTTTAGATATATAAATATGCTACTAGCGTACTTTAGATATATTATTATAATATATTATAAAATAATTATAATTATATAATATATTAAATATAATAATTATAATTATAATGAACTATATTAATTTTGAAGGTTCGAATGAAAGTTAGATTTAGAATTATGGTTTTGTTTAGGGATTGGGTTAGGATTACACTTATAAATAAGATTAGATATAGGGTTAGGCTTATAAATTATAACAATAATTCTAACCCTAATTATTTCCCTAACTATAATACTAACCCAAACCCTAATCCAAACCCTAATTTCAACCATAATTATATTTGTAACCATAACCCTAACCTTAATCCTAACACTAATGTTACCCATAACTCTATTCTAAACCTAATGATAACCCTAATTCTAACCCTCACCCTCACCCCAATACTAACCCTAATTCTAATTGTAACCCTAACCCTCACTTTAATACTAACCCTAACCTCAACCCTAATTGTAACCTATAACTCTAATCATAAACGCAATCGTTCCCCTATTCTATCTCTAACCCTAACCCTAACTTGATTATTATAAGCATAGTAGTAACATCTAAACAATATTATTTTAATCCTAATCTTAACCCTAACGTTAATTTTAATTGTAACCCTAAATCTCACCCAAAACCTAACCCTTATTATAACCCTAACTCTTGACAGGCTGTTGTAAGGTCCTAACACTTTAGATGAAAATTATCAGTTTATCGACTGGGGTAGTGTCTAAGGCTGTCTGCAATAGGGAGTTTGGAGATTTCATTAAAAACAGTTTTCTAGTTCAATTAAAAGATTGAAACAATACATGAAATGAAACAACAATTATATCCTTCTACAAAAAGCATTCAAATTCTATACTAAAAAGCATGAAAACTCTAGACTAGAAAGCATATAAATTCTACACTAGAAATTAGATAAATTCTATGCTAACAATTCACAAATTTAATTTGCTATGCTGCAAACATTCAAAATTCTAACTATCAGAAAACAATAATTCTAACTAAGGTAGATGCACCAGAAAACTTCTAATCAACACATAAAGTTTCAAACAATAGTACACAATGGTTTAACTTTTAAACAACACACCTTACAGGTTAACGATAAAAAACTAAACATAAACTATTTTCAGCTGAATGAAAACATCCACATAAATGAAAATACTTATCTATCCTACAGTCTTATGAGTGGCTAGCTCGTGGGAGAAGCTTGTCTTAACTCACATCACATTCAATCACTTTCACAACACATGATAACTTTATTCAAAACTTCATATTTCCAAAGAACTAAAACTCAGAACAACATCATTTGCATTCATGAAAAATTGTACGTACACAGCTCTGATGATTTCAAAAACTGAGAGAGGTTATCTTTCATTCATCCATAGTATATATTTATATCCATGTTTCGAGCAACAACTAAAACTAAACTACTTCAAAACTCCTAAATTTCAGATGGCAGGAAAATGCCATTTGAAGAAGTCTTATAACTAAAAAATAGAATCTTTACTACTATTGTCTTGTAGAACATAAAAAGGACTCCGAGTGGAGCCATAATGTCTTTTGGGTAACCATAGAAATAACAAGATTAAAACAAAGTCTTCATTTAATGTACGCCTAAAATTTTTGGTGCCCTTAACTTCTGGTGCATTCATCCACAACTGCATGATGTCCACTTCTTTTATAGGCAATGCATTAACTTGCACAATTACCAAACTTTTCATGCCATTAAATTAACATTTAAAAGCCAATTTCAATCAATTTAGGAAATAAGGATTTGTACAACATTTTATTAAAAATAGATAAGTAATGCTTATAAAAATAAATAAATTGGCAAGGCTAGGGAATTGGGTAATGCAAAAAGGGCTATTTGTTCTATCAAAGAAATGAGGTTATTTATACCTCATCATTCCTCCCCTTCCTAACCTTGAGTAGGTCCTCCTGTTCTATGATGCATCCTTTGTCTCTTTGCTTCTCTTTTCCTATTCAATTCATCATATTTTGAGCTTAAATCATATACTTCATTTGCCTCTTCATCAATATGGTCAGGGACCTTCAGAAAACCCTTGTGAAGTTTGACTCTCAGCTACTAGGTATGTAAGTCCCTTGGTTCCTATTTTGTAACCCCTAAGATTGCAGGGGGTGGTTATAAAAGTAGAGGCGGTCTATATCTTATTCCTATCCACTTAGTCTTTAGTTGTTGAAGAATCTCTGTCAATGCCTCAGATCTTTTGTATGACCATCTAAGGTTAGTGGGGGAAATCATTCCTATTCTTTTTAAATACATAAGCAAGGGGGTATACCTTTCCTCACAGGCATTCCAAGCTCTATCAATCAACTATGGTCCATTAATCTTGAAATCTTCATAGCAAATCCTAATGCTTTCATTATATTTTTCTTTCATATGTTCATAACTCTTAGTTCTCCTGAATTGAGCTTTGAAAGCAAAAGGTTTTTGATTGGGGTACAGGTCGTGTGTAGTCCCATAGTTCTCTCTACATGAAGATATTCTCTAGTTCTGTCCTGCCATTGAATTTGATTTTGCATATTTGACAAAAATGCCCTTAACTGAACTTCCCCCACAAACAAATTGATGAAGAAATCATTATGTTTTTCAAGAAATAGATTATGAATGAAGAACTCACATAATAAATTCTTTTGTATAGGAGATGCTTCTTTAAATGCTTCAAGGAATTGCTGGTCATCAAGATCATGTGGTAAATTGCATGAGATTCTCATAAGCTTCCATCTTAACAATTGCTCATTAAGGAACATGGAATATAATCTAGACAGTTTCCTACAGGCCAATAATAGCTCTCCAATCTGGCATGCATCCATCTTAGCCTAATATAATCTATCATAAGACTCTTTCAACAATACTATTTCTTTCTTAAGTCTAGCATTCTCAGCTCTAGATTGTCTTAAGAAATAGCATTGCTCCATCCACTTGGTTAGCATGGGAGGAATGTGGACCTGAAACCATTCCATTTTAGTTGGTTTGGTTTGAACCTCTTTTGATTCCATAGTCAGCCTAATATTAATTTATTGTAAATCTTGCTCCAGTTCAACAGTTCTACTTATGGCCTTATTTAATTCAATTTTTTGCTTCTCTTGCTCTTCTACAAATGTCCTCAGGCACTGTTCTAGGTTGGAGGTTAGATTCTTGATTTGTCTATCTTTCTTAGATAGCCTATCCAGATAGTACTTATCTTTTTCTTCACTTTGCTGCAATTGGGATTGCAACTCTCTAATAGTTTGATCCTTTTGTTCTAGAAACTCTTTCTATTTTTCTATCTCCTGTTGTTTCTTGTTCAACTTCTCTTCACTCAACTGTATTTTATTTCTCAACTGCATAATTTCTACTTTTAGTTTCTCTATTTCTAATGTCATAGGATCACCCTTGTTGTCCTCTGCATTTGTAGGGAGCGGAGTAATCAAAACTTCTGTTTCATTGCTAGATATGTGCTCTTCATTAATTTCCCCAAATGAACCTTGTTCTATATCATCAACATTATTTAAGGGAGAGAACTGTCTCTCCTCAAGAATTGTATCAACTTCCTGAATGTTTTCTGGCTGTTGGAATGAAGAAGTTGTTTCAACAGTCTCATTTTCCTGACCCTCCTCTTCTTCAACTAGGACATAATTAGGCATTTGTTCACTGATTCCCTCTTGTCCTTTTCCTCCATTTTCCTCTAGGTCCTCTTTAGATGGGTCAATTGATGGTCTAGATGCAGGAGGTTCATCACTTTCCAAAGTTTGAGTTGCATCTACATAAATTGGAGATACATTTTCATCGAGCTGAGTCACTTTTTTCATAGGGCTGCCTTTCTTTTCTCTTTTTCTTAGGAATAGGGGGTTATTCATAGGCCACGACACAACTAGGCTCATCAGCTAGCCTTTTGCTCCTTCTCAGAGGAGTAGGATTTTGTAGTTTCATTTTGGGCCTCTTCTCTTTTTTACGGGGTTGAACACCTTCCTCCTCTAAGTCTACTAAATCCACATTTTCTCATTTTTCTGGGGTTTTAGGTACATTATGTGATTTAGGCCTTTCTTCATGGTCTGGAGGGTTTGGAGGATTTTTTAGCACTTCATCGCCAGGAGCTTGTATGTCACCTTGGGGTATAGGGGAGAGTTCTCTCATGTCTTGGGTTTCCCTACCAGATGATTCTCCTACCTCAAATTATCTCAGAGGTTCAGGGCTCTCAATTTTTTGCAAAAAATTCTGCTATTTCTCATCTAGTTTTCTTTTTCTATGAAAATGATATTTGCTAAACTATATAAGATTGTGATGCTTCAAAGGTCTAGACCCAATTTTGAAGCATTCTATCATACATACAAGGGAATCATGGAGGAAGGCAGGAATGTTAACTTTTAATTCAGGATTTTCTAGACCATGACGCAAATGAATGAGTAGCCAAAAAGGCAGACCAACTACTATGGCACATTGCCCTTCACAGGTGAAATACTTAATAATCCATTCAATTGTTGTTCGCCATGGCTCTGTAATGGACATTCTCTAAAACCCCTTGTTTTGCCCTCAGGTATTTACAATTAATAATGGGTGAGGTTCCCCTTCCTGTGCAAAAAGTTCTATCATTTTATGATAGGAAATGTTTGTAGTTTCAGATAAATTAATACCTTCATATAATTTGGAGATAATTCGGGGACTTACCTTGAATTTCTTCCCATGTACAATTGACTGCCCATCTACAAAGTTCTCGGAAAACTCCTTGACCAGCTGTGCATGGTGTCCTTCAAATTTCTTTATGAAGTCTAGCCATCCCACTCTCTGAAACAATTCTAAAATATTCCCCAATGCCAGCAATTTATCTGGTGAAGTTGGCTCAGAGTTGCGTTTGGCTCCTCCCATATTGCTCAAAGACTACTGAAATATCATGGCACCCAGAGTGGTAAACTACTCAGGAAACTAATAGGAAGATTAAAGGAAATGCAGGTTTCAAGGCCACTTGGACTTCGGTAATGTTGGTTCAGGGTACTTGGCTTTTCAACAGTTAATCATAGCAGTTAATTATGACTTTGCATGGGATAGAATGAACGAGCCACCACCTTCTCTAATGAAGGAGAAGTTCACACATTTGCTAAATTTGGAAAAGAAAAGGGTTCATGCCAACTTATCTATCTTTCCTTATAATAATTGATCCATTAAAAATAAAAGATGTACGTACCTTTCGTCTCGTTATTGATTTGAAAGTTGCTTGTCTTTGCTGACGTAATAGCATCCTAGGTGGTGGTACTAACTAGTTTGAATGGAATGAATTTATTATGATATGATAATGGAGTGGCTAAATTTATTATGATACGAAGATGGGGTGGCTAGAATTTATTATGACGAAAGGTTTTCATAATAATGTTCATTTACTATGATCAGAGATGTCAAACTCATTATGGCATTCGCAGTGGATTGCGGGGTGAATGGTGTGTTTTTAGATAATAGGAACATTTTCATGGATGGCATTACAAGTTAACAATGATGGAAGAAGATATCAAAGGAATGGATATGGGGGATATGAACAAAATTTTGGAGCATCATTGCAAGATGCAACCGGCTGAAGGAACAAAATTTCAGAGCATCGCTGAAAGATGTAGCCAGGATGGAGGATTAAAGTTTTGGAGCATCGCTAAGAGATGCAGCTAGAATGCAGGAACGAAGTTCCGGAGCATCGCTGAAAGATGCATCCGGAATGCAGGAACAAAGTTCCAGAGCATCACTGAAAGATGCAGCTAGAATGTAGGAACAAAGTTTCGGAGCATCGCTGAAAGATGCAGCCGGAATGTAGGAACAAAGTTCTAGAGCATCACTGAAAGATGCAGCTAGAATGCAGGAACAAAGTTCCAGAGCATCGCTGAAAGATGCAACAGGAATGCAGGAACAAAGTTTCAGAGCATTGCTGAAAGATGCAGCCGGAATGTAGGAACAAAGTTCTGTAGCATCGCTGAAAGATGCATCTGGAATGTAGGAACAAAGCGAGGGTATGGATCTTACAGAGACAACAAGTTCTGGAGCATCACTAGGAGGTGCGCTAGAATTTTTAACACTTCTTGAAAGATGAAACCCTATGAAATAGAGATAAAATTTAGGCAAATTCTAAGAAGAGAATATGAAGAATTGTTCCTAAATGCATACGCACACATTTAAATAGATATATATACACACACACATATATATATATTTACAACTCATTTATGGTATTGTTTCTACCGAAGTAGAATCAACACATTGTGTTTCCTGTGCATTTCTACTAGTCGAGTAAATTCTACTTTATTGATAGGTTTATGGTAGATCCTGAGTCGATGTGCATTGACTAAGAGGGTTCTAGAATCACCGTCAATGGGTTTGAGTTGAATTGCTCCATTTTGTAATACCTCAGAAATCTCGTATGGTCCTAGCCAATGAGTTCTGAGTTTACCTTTCTGGTCTTTGTATTGAGAATCAAATAGCAGCGCCCAATCTCCTAAATGGAATTCTCTTTCTTTGATGTGTTTATCATGCTAGGCCTTTTGTTGTTGTTGAGCTAATTCAATTTGATGAATGGCTTCTAGGTGGAGTTCATCTAGTTCACTAAGCTACAAGACTCTCTCTACCTGAGCTCAATCAAAATTGAAGTCTAGCTCCATTGTTGTTCTAAGTGTTTGGAGTTCAAATTCAATGGGCAGAAAAGGTTTCTTCCCAAAGACCAATTCGTAAGGGGTAAGACCAGTGGTGGATTTCCAAGTTGTATTGTAAGCCCAAACAACTTCAAGCAGTTTCCTGGCCCAATCCTTTTTGCCTGATGAAACTATTTTTGTTAGGATGTTTTTGAGCTCCCTATTAGTGACTTCTACTTGTCCATTTGTTTGTGGGTGATAGAGTGATGACTTTTTATGGCTTACCTAGAAATGATTGGTGAAAGGTAGCATAACTTTAGACATAAACTGAGGTCCTTGCTCTGTGACAATTGACCTAGGGGCTCTGAATCTGAGAAAAAATCTACTATACAGAAAGTCTACAACCTGTTCTTCTCTAGCAACTTTGAGGGCTTGGACTTCTGCCCATTTGGTAAGATAGTTTGTGTAGACCAGGATGTATTCTTTTCCTTGTGAAGGAGGATCTATAGGACCAATGAAATCCAATCCCCACTTTTCAAATGGTTCAAAAATTACTTGTGGTTGCAAAGGCATTTCATTGGATGTCATAGGTCTTCCCACTCGTTGGCATTCATCACAATGGTGAACATAGTTCTTCACATCCTTGTGCATAGAGGGCCAATAGTAACCTACACCTAAGATTTTATGGGAAGTTCTTTTTGTAGATTAATGTCTGCCAAATGGGTCATCATGGCAGCTCTAGCTGTATGTTTCATCTGGTTTGACACAACGTCATAGGACTAAATTTGGCCCATATCAGAATAACATGCCATTAATCCATTTAAAGTGAGCACTTTCCCAAATAAAGCATTTCTTTTGTTTTGATGTGAAGTTTGGGGGAAGTTTAGAGGTGGCTAAGTAATTGGCAATATCTACAAACCAGGGTGTTTTAATGGAGACGGAAAATCAATTTTCATCAGGAAATTCATCCTACACAGGAGTATAATCTCCATCATCTTACTTTATCTGGGATAGAAAATCTGCAACTACATCAAATTTTCTAGGCATATCCATTATGGGCACATTGAATTCTTGTAGAAGTAATAACCATCTAATTATTTGTCCATTCACTGAGGGTTTGTCCATTAGGTACTTGATAGTTGAATAGTCTGTGAATATAGTCACTTTGTATCCTATGATGTAATGCCAGAATTTGTTTATTGCATGAACTATGGCTAGAAATTCTTTCTCCGTGGTGGTGTAATTTTGTTCTATGGGGCTCAAGTTCTTACTGATGAAATATATAGCATATTTCCCTCCATTCTCATCTTCTTGTCCTAACACTGCTCTAATAGCATCATTGGAAGCATCAACATATATATGGAAGGGAAGTTTCCAGTTAGATCCTCATAGGATTGGGGCTAAGACAAGCTTTTCTTTCATGATGTCAAAAGACTTTTGACATTCATCTATCTAGGACAGGTAAAATCCACATCTTTCTATAGAAGAGAGAACATGGAAATTTTCTACGAATCTCTGGTAATAACCAGCATGTCCTAAGAAACTTCTAACATCAGTTTGATTCTTTGGAGTTTCTAGATGTTGTATCACTTCAATCTTCTTAGGGTCAACCTTTATCCCTTCGGCTGGAATATGGTGTCCTAGTACTATACATTGTTCTACCATTATGAGACATTTCTCATGGCTTAGAGATAGTTGTCGATCTTCAAATCATTGCAACACTCTATCCAAATTTTTGAGACCCTCATCAAAAGTGGCACCATAGACTGTGAAGTCATCCATATAGACTTCTACACAATTGTTTACAAGTTCAACAAAGATAGCCAAAACAACTCTTTGAAACATGACAGGAGCATTACAAAGCCCGAAGAGAAGAACCCGATATGCGAATGTTCCCCAAGGATAGGTGAAAGTAGTTTTATACTGGTCCTCTGCTGCCACTTGTATTTAGTTATATCCATTAAACCTGTCTAGAAATGAAAATACTTCCTTCCTGCTAGATTATCCAAAACTTGGTTTATGAAGGGTAGTGGAAAATAATCTTTGCAGGTTGCTTTGTTGAGTTCTCAATAGTTAACGCACACTCTCCATTTCCTATTTTTATTTGGCACTACCACCAAGGGTGAAACCCATTTGCTATTTGAAATAGGATAAATAAATCCCACTTGTAAGAGTTTCTTAATTTCAATTTTGACAATATCTTTGAGAGCAGGATTGAGTCTTCGCCGAGGTTGTCGAATTGGTCTAATGTCTTTGGTATAGATGTGGTGGGTGCAAACACTTGGGTGGATTCCTCTCATATCTGTATAGTCCCAAGAAAATTTTTTGGACCTGTTCATCAAAACATTGAATAATTTGCACTCATCAGATTCTATCAACCAACTATTGATATTTAAAGTCTTTCCAAGTAATAACATGATAGTCTTGATTCCAGGGTAATTGGAGGTGATAGTGTGAAATTCTTCTATTAATGTGTTGAGAGGATATCTATGTGGTATGATTCTATGGAGTTTAGCAATATCTGAGAAAAAATGATCTTTTTTCAAGATGATATTTGCCAGGAGACAAGGTCGAGTTGTGAAGTTGGTATAATCATGTTCTTTGTCGTTAATGTGGATTGGATGTACTAAAATATCTTCCACCTCTCAAGTCTCTTCATCTTCTAAGCCTATGGAAAGATCTTGGATGTTTTCTAATTCATCTTCCAGTTCTTCACTGTGTTGTTTAATAACTACCATGGCAAGTGAAGCTAGATTCTCTTGCTTATTAGATTCATTTGATTCATCCACCTAGACTTGGTTATATTCTACAAGTTAAGCGGGGGGGTATAGAATTAAATGTTTGCTACTAGGACCATGTGAAATGACCATTCCTCCTGCTTTGTAGTTAATCTTGGCTATGACTATTGCTAACCATGGCCTACCCAGTATTACTGGGTAACTATCTTTGGGTGTGAGGGATGGGAGAACTTGGAAGTCTATTGGATATTCCCAATCGTCAACCTTGATAGGGACATTTTCTAAGACTCCTTTGGGAATAGCTATGGCCTAATTTGCCATCTGTAATATGGTAGTCATGGGGCATAGATCAGTGAGTCCAAGTTTTTCTATAACATTAATGGTTGCTCCCAAATCCACCAATGCATTAGGTATTGCTACCCCATTAATTGTTATTGTTATAAATGGACTACTTGGGTCGCCATATTTTGGAGTTAAGGTTTTTCCAGCTAAAATTTCAGCCAAATATCCATTAATGTGCACTGTATTAATCTGTTTTGGTTTCCTTCCTGGTGTTTTAATGCACAATTGTTTAACTAGTTGATTTAGTTCAAGAATTTCTTTAATCACTTGTAACAGGGGAATCTCAATATGGAGACGTTTAATTTCTTGTATTAGAGAAGTTTTGTTAGACAATGGTACTTCTGGCAGGTTCTTATGAACATTTGATTTGAGGCAGTCCAGAAAAGGTGCTTGGGTTTTCTTTCCTAGTATGGGATCTTTTCTTGAAGTCGTTGATGGTTGTTTGACAACTTTTTTCTTGAGACGGCTCTATGATAGGTGCTTGAGATTATGGTGGGGATGACTCCTCCTGATTTTTCGTGGAGTCATGCTTTGTAGGTATAATAAGAGTCTCTGGTTCTACGTTAAGTTCTTCATCTGGGTCTTTTGTAACCTCAACAATGGTTGGTTGATTAAGTATTTTTCCCAACCTTAATTGAATGTTTCCACAATAGATAGCGTTGACCCCTGCCATGTTATCCTGATCAACAACATACACTAGGGCATTTTGACGTGTGTTCTTGAGATTAGGAATAGGTTGTGCCAGTAATGGTGGTTGATTAACTTGTTCACTCTATTGAGGATTTTGAGGAGTTGTAAGAAGGTTCTATTGTGGATTTGGCATTCATATTGGACTATTATAGAATTGATTTGGTGGCTGATTCCATTGTGGTGGTTGATTATGAGGATGCCATTGCTGATTTGGCCATTGGGGGTTTCCCCAAGCTTGGTTTGTCAATTCAGGTGGTCCCCATGGTGGATAAGATCCCCATCCAGGTGGTACTGAAGGCCATGGAGCTGACCACTATGTATTGTTCCAAGGATTTGGAGGTCGCCATGTAGGGTTGGAGTTCTAACCATAGGAGAAATTTCCTCAAGGTCTTTAGCCTACAAAATTGATTTCCTCCTTAATGTGAGATGGTCATTTTTTAGAAGTCTTAATTGTATTCTGAATCTCACATTGATAAGTGGTATGATTCTTTTCACAAATTTGGTAACTGTTGACCTTATCCAAAGGACATTCTCTTAATAGATGCTTGTTTCGACACCTAGGACAATAGATAGATAAGGTCTCAAGGTTACGTGTTTTGGCTTGTATTCTATTTAAGGTGGTGTTCAACTGAACAAGAATGTTAGTTTTCAGATTCTCTATTTCCTCTCATAGTTTACCTATGTCATTTGAGCTTCTTAAGAGGCTAGATTTTTTGATTCCTTTTCGAGTACAGGAAAAATTCTAACATAACTCAGAGATATTAGTAAGTTTGAGTTGGGACACATCTCCTTTTCCCATTAAATCTAAGCTTCTCCTAGCATCCTCATCAAGTCCTTTGAGAAATATATTCTTTAGAATCTTCAGATTTATGTCTTCCTCACCACATCGCTTGGTTAGAAAGATAAACCTATCAAGGTAATCTTCTAGGCTCTCATCTTTTTTTTGTCTTAGTTTGAACAACTCTTCTTTCCTATCACTAACTCTGCAATAACTCTAGTATTTTTCTAAGAAAACATTTTTCATGTCATCCCATGTAGTTATTGATCCAGAAGCTAATCCCATAAACCAACGCATTACAATGTCTCTCAGAGTGGAGGGAAAAAGTTTAAGCTTCTGATTGTCATTCTTGTAGTCATATGTTTGACACAAGACTTTGAACTTAAAGAGGAACTGGTCAGGATGTTTAGAAGAAAGTCCCCTGAAAGTTAGCAAGATAGATGGTGAAATGTTTTTCATTGGTGCATCATCATCTTCATTGAGAGCTATAGGGTAGGTAAAGGTTCGTGCTATCGATCTTCTCGCCATATCATCATTATGGAGATTGTTATCCATAATGTCAAAAGGAATGTTCTCTTCCTCGAAGACTAGGTTGGTTGGTTGAATAACTATCTCCCTAAAGACTAGGTCAACTGGCAAAACTTTTGGGGTACGATGGGAGGTCTCAGGTTGATCCTACTCGATTAATTCATAATTTAGTTCTTCAGTTGTGACTTCTTCTTCCCTATTTATGGTTGGAATTACTATTGGGGGGGTTTTGGTATAAATCTTCCATGTGGGCCTCATTTCCTAACTATGCAAAAAGAGAGATTTGGTGACTATTTTTGGGTGTTTACTACAAAAAATTCCAAAGCATTCCCTAATAACACTTAGAAAAAATCACGTATCTTCAGTAATGATGCCAAAAAGTGATAGACTGTCGTAAGGTCCTAACACTTTAGATGAAAATTATTAGTTTATCAACCGAGGTAGTGTCCGAGGCTGTCTACAATAGGGAGTTTGGAGATTTCATTGAGACATAGTTTTCTAGTTCAGTTAAAAGATTGAAACAATACATGAAATTAAACAACAATTATATCCTTCTATAGAAAGCATTCAAATTATATACTAACAAGCATGGAAACTATAGACTAGAAAGCATATAAATTCTACACTAGAAAGTAGATAAATTCTATGCTAACAATTCACAAATGCAATTTTCTATGCTACAAACATTCAAAATTCTAACTATCAGAAAACAGTAATTCTAACTACGGTAGATGCATCAGAAAACTTCTAATCGACACAGAAAGTTTCAAACAATAGTACACAATGGTTTAACTTTTAAACAACACACCCTATAGGTTAACGACAGAAAACTAAACATTTAAACTATTTTTAACTGAATGAAAACATCCACAGAAATGAAAATACTTATCTATCCTACAGTCTCGCGAGTGGCTAGCTTGTGGGAGAAGCTTGTCTCAACTCAGGTCACATTCAATCACTTTCACATCACATGACAACTTCATTCAAAACTTCATATCTCCAAAGAACTAAAACTCAAAACAACATCATTTGCATTCATGAAAAATTGCAAGTACACAGCTCTGATGATTTCAAAAACTGAGAGAGATTGTCTTTCATTCATCCATAGTATATATTTATATCCATGTTTTGAGCAACAACTAAAACTGAACTACTTCAAAACTCCTAAATTTTAGATGGCGGGAAAATGCAATTTGAAGAAGTCTCATAACTAAAAAATAGAATCTTTACTACTGTTGTCTTTTAGAACATAAAAAGGACTTCGAGTGGAGCCATAATGTCTTTTGGGTAACTGCAGAAATAATAGGATTAAAACAAAGTCTTCATTTAATGTACGCCTAAAATTTCTAGTGCCCTCAACTTTCGGTGCATTCATCCATAGCTGCATGATGTCCACTTCTTTTATAGGTAATACATAAACCGACATGTATTACCCAACTTTTCATGCACTTAAATCAACATTTAAAGCTAATTTCAATCAATTTAGGAAATAAGGATTTGTACAACATTTTATTAAAAATAGATAAGTATTGCTTATAAAAATAAATAAGTTGGCAAGGCTAGGGAATTAGGTAATGCAAAAAGGGCTATTTGTTCCATCAAATAAATGAGGTTATTTATACCTTATCAACTCTAGTTTTAACCTTAATTGTCATTCTAATTGTCACCTTATTTCAAATTGTAACCTTAATTCTAATTGTAATTCCAACCCTAATTGTAATTGTAATTCCAACCCTAACCCTAATTATAACTCTAATCTAATTCTAACATTAAACCTAATTGTAACCCTAACCCTAACCATAATTCTAACCCTAACCCTAACCACAATGCTAATTGTAATCCTAACCGTAATTATAATTACAATTCCAACCTTATTCCTAATTATAACCCTAACCTAATTCTAACATTAACCCTAATTCTAACCCTAACCCTATCCACAACGTTAATTGTAATCCTAATTCTAATTCTAACCCTAATCCTAATTCTCATTCTAATTCTCTCCCTATTTCTAACTGTAACCCTAATTGTAATTGTAATTCTAACCCTTATCCTAACCCTAATTCTAACTGCAATTCCAATCCCAACCCTAATTATAACCCTAGCCCTAATTCCAACATTAACCCTAATTATAGTCATAACCCTAATTCTAACCCTAACCCTTACCCCAACCCTAATTATAATCCTAGCCCTAAATCCAATTATTACCCTAACCCTAACCCTAATTCTAACCCTAACCCTTATTCTAACCCTAAACATTTCTCTAATTTTCACCCTAAGCCTAGTTGTAATTCAAGCCCTAACCCTAACCTTAATACTAAACTTAACCCTAATTATAACCCTAACCGTAACTCTAATCCTAACATTAACCCTAATTTTAGTCATAACCCTAATTCTAACCCTAACCTAACCCCAACCCTAATTGTAATCCTAATTCTACACCTAGATCTACTTAACCCTAATTCTATTCCTAATTCTAACCCTAACCCTAACCCTAATTCTAACCATAGTTCTACATATAGATATAAATGTAAATGACCTTTATTGTTTTATTTGTTGAAAGTTTAGTGTTCAAATTTAAGGCTTAATGTTTACGCTTCACAATCATAGGCTCTTTACTTAAGGAGGGTTGAACATGTAGGGATGAGAGTTTAGAGTATATGGTTTAGGGTTTTAGGTTGACACTTGAGGTCCAAATTTTTAAATCTATTGCTAACACTAATTCTATCACTAACCCTAATTCTAGAGTTGTAACCCTATTTCTAACCCTATCTGTAACCCTAATTCTAACCTTGACACTAATTATATCTATAACCCTAATTTTAACCCTAATCATAATTACAATGAAACCCATAACCCTAATTCCATCCCTAACGCGAACCCCCAATTATATCCCTAACCCTAAATCTAACCCTAACCCTAACCCTTATTCTAACCCTAACCCTAACTGAAATTCTAACCCTTACCCTAATTATATTTGTAACCCTAATTCTATCCCTAACTCTAATTATACTGCTAATTGTAATTCTATCCTTAACCCTAACCCTAATTATAACCCTAATTGTAATTGTAATTCTAATCAAAACCCTAATTCTAACCATAACATAACCCTAATTATATTCCTAACCCTATTTCTAACCCTAACTCTAATTCTAACCTTAACCCTAATTATATTTGTAGCCCTAATTCTAACCCTAACCCTAATTCTATCCCTAACTGTAAGCCTAATTATAATTGTAAAATTCTATAGTTGATGTGATTAGATGTGTTGATTTTTTCAAAAAATTGATGTGATTAGGTGTGTTAATATTTTTCATTAAATTAATTATTATATTTATTGTTTGTAGGTATAAATTTGTTATTTTCATTCCCTTTGTAATTAATTACTTTTTTTAATGATTACTTCTTATATAGCATTCCTTTCAATAGTTAAAGGTAAATTTTAGGTATAAAAAATAGGACAACTATTTATCACTTTTTAGTGTGAATGAGATATAAAAAATTGCTAGTAACTATTTGATAATTAAATTGGATGAAGTTTGAGATAAATATAGAATAATTTTCTCATAAAATAGGGAATGATGGAGAGAATATAGGGGAGAGTGGAAGAGACATTTAAGAAAGATAAGGGAGAATAAGACCCTCAATCAAGTAGCCAATAGAATTATATCTTCTAAATCAATTAGCTAATTAAATTGTAGATAATTTTTTTAAAAAAATTTATCTTTATTTTATGAAAACTTAATATAAACTGAATGCTCACACAATCAACATCCTTATCAATGGAAGGGTTTTTGAATTGGAAACTTTACAATTATTTCAAAAACAATAATAATTTTTATAGTTTGATAATATAACTTTTAAAAGAAAACACCACAACTAACAAAATGAATGAAATAAAAAATTGAATATTCAAAGATAAATTGTAATATGTTTTCACTATATACATAGATACATGTTGGAGATAAAGCCAAGCTACCCAAAATTTCCTTTCAACAATTAGGTATGTACTTTAAATCCTTTGGCATGTGTTTTTACCCAACTTCTCAAATAATTTGATAAAGTTTAATAGTTAAAGTTTTTTAAAACTTTAAAATAAAGTTGATTATTTATTATTTTTAAGAGAGAATGACATGATTGGTGAAATGTATAGCAATAATTAAATGTTAACTGTTCAAAATAATAATCTTACACTTCATTATATTTTAAAAATAATAAATAATAATTATTTTTTAACTATGATTCCATTTTAAAAAATAACTCAAATTATAAACTTTCTACTTTAAAAAAAATTGAATATCTTTAAGCCAAGAATGATACCATCATTGTGGTTTTGAATTGCTTCATATCTTTCAAATGTTTTACACTTCCAATTTATTGAATTTCATGACACATTTTTTACTTCCCTAACATTGGGGTTAATCATTTTCGATAATAAACTAAAAATAAGGAAAAGGCTATCAGAGTACCAGAGGCAACTTCGCATGTGCCTCTATTTTTAATCTTTACCTTTCTTTTTTTAGAGAAAATTTTCTGGGAGAAAGGGAACTGTTAAAAAACTGTAGGGTTTTAAGCATTCTCGGGAGGAATTTTGTTCTATTATTTTCACTTTAAATCCTCCTAGGATTCAAATTTAGTTCAACAAAGCTTCTTTTCACTGTGGCAAACTTTATCAAGAAAACTGACTTTGTACTGAATTGTTTTAGGGTTTCATGGGAAGGAAAGTGGAAAAAGAATGTCTGAATTTGTGAGCCCTTTAAAGGAGCAGCAAAATTTGAAGAAGAATTTAAGGCATAAATATGGTCTTTCAGAGCCACAAATACAAAGCCACAACTTTCCAGAACTCTTTTCATGGGTGTGCCAGTCACCCCACATAGCAAACACCTTGTTGCATTTCCAGTGAAAGAAGGCCTTCTGTTGGTGAAACGTGTAGTCCAATCCTTTGATCTTTATAATAGTTTTGACGCCCACTTCTCCCACTCTTTGCAATTGACCTTGGCATGTTTCTTTCTCCCACGATGAGGATAAAAATAGTCCATTATTGGAGGTTATTGTGTATTGACTATTGTTAGTCATGGAGAGAGTGGAGTGTATTTGTTGTAGGATAAATATAGTTAGCTACTGGATATATATTGGTATGAGTTGTAGAGATATTTTGCAATAATAGAGATTATTGTTGCTAGATTTAATATAGAGAGCAATCCCTTGCTCAGTGTGGATGTAGCCAATTAGTGAACCACATTAAAAAATCTTGTTGTTCTCTTTTGCTCGATTATGTGTTTATTTATTTATCTGATTTAATTGCTTGTTTTCTGTCTATATCATTTTTCTTCTCTCAACAATTGGTATCAGAGCTTTGGAGAAGAAGCTTGGCGAAGCAACTCAGTGGTGAAGTTGGTTGGGAATCATGAAGAATTTCCAAAAGAATGGATGAAGAAGACAAATGGAAAATCAAAAAGTTTTCGGGACATAACTTCGGTTTGTGGAAGCTACAGATTTGCGCTTTGCTAATTCAGAAGGATCTTGTCAATGCATTGCAAGGGAAGTCTAAGAAGCTAGAGAAGATGTCAGATGAAGATTGGGATATCTTACACCAAAAATCAGCTGCAATCATCATTCTATCACTATCCAGCAATGTCCACTTCAACGTTGCCACAAAGACAATAGCTAAACAGATTTGGGACAAGCTATGTGATATGTACGAAAGGGCTTCAATAATGAATCGAATGCTCTTGTTGAAGAAATTGGTAAACTAATTGAAAATGAAAGAAGGTAACAACATGTCGAATCATTTAAATGAATTTAATATTGTTATCAGTCAATTACTTTCTATAGATGTTAACATTGAAGAAGAAATGATTCATGTTGTTATTGTGCTCTCTTCTTGATAGCTGGGATAATGTCATAATGATCATAAGCAATTCAGTATTTGGTAAAAGTAGATCTAAAGAAGGGAAGGATAAGAAAAAACAAACAATGCTGAGGTATGATGATGTAGCAACCACTCTTCTCAATGAAGATATGAGAAGAGGGAAAAAAAACAAATGGTGATGCCTTGACTGCTGTAAGTATTGACAATAGAGGAAGGGTCAAGACAGAGGCCAAAATAATGATAAAGGAAGATCGAAGTCCGAGGGCAGAAATGGAGAATGTTGGTTTTGTGGCAAAGCAGGTCACACAAAAAAGAACTGTTGGAACTACAAAAAGGCACAAGAAAAAGTGAGCTATAATGAAGCCAACACAACATACCAAGAAGATACATGTTTTCTTATTTTATTTGAAGAAGAAATTCCAACTAATGTAGGGGTGCTTGATTCAGGCTCATCGTTTCATGTCACTCCGTGCAAGGAGTATTTCAAAAATCTACAAATTGGTGACTTCGGTAAGGTTTTTCTTGGTAACAATGAATCTTGTGATGTTGTTGGCAAAGGGGATATTTTATTAAAACTAAAAAATAGATATTCTTGGTTGTTACGAGATGTTAGATATGTTCCCCAGCTCAAACAAAATGTAATCTCAGCTGGGCAATTGGGTTCTCAAGGTTGTGAAATTAGTTTTGAATCAAACAAATGCAAAGTTAAAAAGGGGGCCTTGATAATTGCAAGGGGTAGCAAATTAGGCACTTTGTATGTCATAGAGAGTCATGTTGAAGTGGGAGTTATTCATCCTACTTCAGATTTGTCATTGTGGACTACCAAGAAAAAGTCTTTGGATCAATTAGATGCTGAAATTGATTCCGTTATTAATAATTTTCTTAGTATGTTTGACAGTGATAGTTTTGGAGATCAGTTCGATGATGATGAGTAGGTTGATGCCATTGAACCTGGGGCAAATGAAATTAATGGCAATGAGAGTGAAAATTTAAAGGTGATTGAAGATGAAACATTTGTAATGGTGATCAGAGTGAAAGTTTGGAGTCAATTTGTAATGGTGCTTGTAGAAAAAACTTGTCTTTTGTCTTTTGCATTTGTTCTGAGTTGTTATGTGTTGATTTATAAATTTTGCTTTTATCTATTTTACTCTATTCTTCACTCAAAAAAAAGAGCAATGACATGGAGCTGAGTTAGTTTGATCGTGATCCTATGAAGTTCAGTGTACATTTGGAGAAACCCTAGGCTCTCTGCCCACTTATTGATTTGGATGACCTTGTATTGGCTCTACATGAAGTGACTGTAGAAGCTACTGGGGCAAAAACACAAAGCTGTGTCACACTTTTATAAAGGAAACGACCAATATTGATCCAACTTTTAAACTTGAATCACTAAAAAGTGACATATATGTTTTGAAATTTGAAATGATGTAAACTAATAAAATATTTATTTTTTAGTATATTTTATGTTTGTATTTTTTGAAAAAATTTAAAAAATTATTTGAATATAGTTTTTAACAAATTGACACTATAATTTAGTTGCTGATAAAATGCTAAAAAGTGAAGTTATATGAGACGTCAATCTTTATATAGTAATTTTTTTTTTTCAATTTTTTGTGTATTTATAACTTGAAACTTTAGTGCATGGATATATTTTTTCCCAATTTTGATAAATATATATTTTTAAATAAATAATAAAATATGCATGTATTAAAACCTAGTTGTTTCCATTCGATGTCAACTTTCATATTAACTATTTATCTAAAATAGAAAAAAATTATACCATCTTGATATATATTCTTTTATCTAGTGCATTATATTTTTTTTATTTTTTCAATAAGTTTTACTATTTTTCCTTGACATGGCAATCGACCTAATGTTTTGTGCTGATAACCTACTTTTAGTAAAAATAGAAAGGAAAATATAAATAATAACTAAACTATTAAAATATATATATTTTTGAAAACTAAACTTATAGATCTACAAAAGGGTATTTTTATACTTTTAAAAAAATGTTATTTACATGAGTAGAAGTTGTTGAAATATCAAGTTTTTCAAATAATGTTTTTTTTTTTGGTAAATTGGCCTCATAGTGGTGCTACATATGTATTTAGCCAACAATTTTAGTTGGAAAAGTTGTGGACATATCTAACTTAGCTATAATAAATCTTACAAGATCGTATGTTTGACCAAAATTTATTTTTAGTTAGAAATACTTAAATTCACTTATGTTGATAAGTCGGCTGAAAGTGTGACACAGCTTTGTGCTTTTACCCAATGATGCAAGACATATAGTTGAGGCTGCACATGAAGATTTAATGACTACAAAAATGGAAGCAGAGCATTGGAAGCCTGAATTAGAAGATGCTGATACTAGAATGTATGAAGGGGCAGATGAGCAGTTTGATAAGGTGCTTAAGACTACTCGAAGATCTGCTGGTGCTACTAAGAGAGACGGGCCAAGGGATAGGCCTATCGAGTTTTCAAAGAAATGGTAGGATTAGAAATGCAGGGGATATCTCGACACAACTCTTGCAGCTCAGATTGGACTTCAAGTGGGAGATTGTTGGTGAAACGCGTAGTCCAATCTTTTATGCTTTATAACAGTTCTGATGCCCACTTCTCCCACTCTTCGCCATCGACCTTTGCATGTTTCTTTCTCCCATGATGAGGATAAAAATAGTCCATTATTGGAGGTTATTGTGTATTGACTATTATTAGTCATGGAGAGAGTGGAGTGTATTTGCTGTAGGATAAATATAGTTAGCTGCTGGATATATATTGGTATGAGTTGCAGAGATATTTTGCAATAATAGAGATTATTGTTATTGGATTTAATATAGAGAGCAATCCCTTGCTCAGTGTGGATGTAGCCAATTGATGAACCATGTTAAAAAATCTTGTTGTTCTCTTTTGCTCGATTCTATGTTTGTTTATTTATCTGATTTAATTACTTGCTTTCTGTCTATATCATTTTTCTTTTCTCAACACCTTCATCATCTTGTGCTTGTAATGAGTTTGTAGTGTGTGCAATTTAATATGTTCACCTAAGCTATTTTTAATTCTCATTTATAATTCTTTGTTTTTTTAAGATTTTATGATTTTTGTTGGAATATGAAAATATATCTGAAAATTTGTCTATTTTTTATGTGATTTGATTTGATTTTTTTTAATTTATTTTTTATTTTTATTTTTTTAATTTTATGATTTTAGTGCTGCCACTGTAGAATGCCTCTCAGCATAATTAATAGATTTGTTACAATTAAATTTTAACTCCATTTAACGTAATTTTTATTTCCAAAATCTTAATTTTAGCCTTCTTAAATAGAAACCACCTTATATTAACTAAAAACTAATTCTTAACTTCACAGAATGATTGATCTAGAATTATTTTCTATTTTTTCTTAGATTGAAGCATTTCACTATTGTTTTAGTTGCAGGTAAAATTTGAAGACACATTTGTTTTTGTTCTTTTTTAATAATTGATATGGTTATTGTGGCAGGCAATTCAAGAACAATTTTTGTTTTTGTTTTTGGGGATTCTTCATTGTTGTATTAAATTTCTGTTACTGATCTGGGTTGAGTGGCTGAAATCTTTGATTATTTTTCTCCACAGAGGGAGTCGGTAAGGTTTTGAACCCACATGTTTTATCTTCTTTGTGTATCTGTTTTAAATCAATATTATGAAACTACTCACATCAACACAAAATCTACAATGAGAGTCTTGATGTTCTATAAACCAAAATCGTTGATATAAAATGATGTTTCTTTAATTCATGACTTCTCAACTACTTGTAATTTATGGATGCCCATAACCAATTCAAAATATCTCATCTATGCGTAGAATGAATTTGTGGGTAGAATGAAGGCATTGTTGGCAGAGGTTGCAAAATTTTCCCTTGCACCTACCGATATCATTTACTTGCAAGTTTTAAAATCCTTTTCAACAAATTCATTTTACAAATAGCCAGTGTGAATTGTATTACATTCAATGACATTTCTTTGAGACATTCTATCAATTAGTTGCATGCCTAATATATCCTTCTGAACATTTTACATAAATGCTGACTGATGCTTGATAAAGTGGACTACTTCTAAAATTCCATTCATAAAGAAAGAATCCGATGAGTATATATTTCCATACAGGAGATTTTGTGGTTGAATGTTTTCTAAAAAAAAGAGGTCAAGATATATATTGTAAAACAACTTCCAAAAATTACTGAAGAGATGTATATTTCTTTAAAGTTTAATTGTTGAAAGAAACTTTATTTATTAAGAGTATAACAACACAAATTTGCTACTTAAGCCCTTTTTTTTCAAATGATCTACACATTGACACACAAAGTACATCATAAACAATGAAGTCTCTCTTGAAAACAAAACAACGTTTCTTTTCTTTTTAGAAGGACTTGAGGCACTCCCAAGCATCTTTAACTTCATCCAACAACCTGAAATTGAACAAGACAGAAAAAAAAAAACAATATACCAATGGACTCTCCACCCATCCATACAGTTGTGAGACAACCCACCCCCAAGCATTGGGAAATCATTTATCCACTTGGGACTTTATTACATTACTCTCAACAAGAGCACTTTACACAACCATGACTCCTATGCATAGTCTATACAATCACAAAAAATATCCAAAGAACATTTCTAATACGTTGGATTTCTGAAAGGGAACTCCACATAGGGGGAGTAGGGGCTCTACCAGTTAGGGGAATACATGAAAGTCACATTACTCCAAAGGCCAATCCCACATCCAAACCTCCAAACATCACAATGTACCATCAAACTTCCTTATCCCTCCAAACAAGCCATCATGAATAAAGATATGGGATACTCATATCCTTGAATAAGCATGGGTACTCATACCCTAAAACAAATATGCCCCATTTTGTGGGAGCCATGCCCACTCAACCCCTTGTGCATGGAGGACCAAAATCAGCCTCTTGGCAAGAGGAGGTCAACTCCCATATAAAACACACAAAAATAAAGAACATATTCACAACCCCAACAAAACCCTTGAGACAAGCACATACACGATATACATTTAATCAAATAAAGAAAAAAAACATCTTACCCTAAATTCACAATGTCCCACTAATGGTAGAATCCTAGGATGAGAATCCTCCTCCAAGCTTCCACCTTTCTCTCCTCCTCTTTCCAACACACTCTCACCTTTCCTCTCTCCTCAAAATAAGATCACCAAAAATCACAAGAAACAAAAATGAACAAGCAACTCTCCTTCACCATAAATAAAGGGGTTTTAAGGAAGAGAAAAGAGTAACTTCCCACCATACCAACTTAACCACCCAACTACCTTCCCATTTTCGCCACTTTTGTAAGTGGGGCTTAAAGGAGGATCTAAACACCTTTTAAAAGATTATAAAAGACAAAATTAAACTTCTAACCTATGTACCTTAGACCTAAGCTAATTTCCCAAACATAAAATACAACCTAGACCTCTTAATAATCACTTTAAAGATCACAAGATTAAAACTCACACAAGAACCTAATCACATAATACAAAAATCACATTTCTTAACATCATGGCCAATAGACCTTAGGGATCCATGCCTAGTTCTGACATCACACAAGAAGACATAAAGTGGCTAAATGACCCCCATCATCCATTGGCTTAACAATCCATCTGTACACTCAAAGAAATGTTAGTACAATATATATTCAAAATAAATCCATCATAAATAACTTATTATCATAGATCCATTAGCAACCATATATTAACATATGAAATTTATCATTCACAAACACATAAATCAAATAATCTCATCAAAGGATATTGTATGGAATTGAATCATAAAGTACAACATCCATAAGTATATCAAAACCATCCACAATAAATAAATGTACACCAACCAAAAGTACTGAGTATCATAATCATCAAAATATCTCTAGGAACATCAAAGATCTCAAGGAAACATGAATAAATAAAGTAGGGGTATCACATCCTCCCCCCTAGAGTTAGACTTCCTCTTGGAAGTCCTCAAAAAGATGAGGATAGAGTGTACTTATGTGGGAAGCATCTTCCCATGTGGTCAAAACCTCATCGTACCTATCCCACTAGACCCTGACTTGGTCTAGCTCTCACCCCCAAAATGCATATTGGCTCCATGGCCAATTGTCCTCCCTCCTCCAAAATGTGAGAAGTATCATGTATATATTGCCGTAAAGTAGAAACATGGAAAATATCATGCACACGAGATAAGCTAGGTGGCAAAGCTAAGCGGTAGGCAACTGGGTCCACTCTTTCCAACACTTCAAATGGTCCAACAAAATGGGGCACTAACTTAGAACATTTTCCGTAGCGGATAGGGCTCTTGTGTGGTTGTACTCTCAAGAAGAATTTATCACCAATAGAAAAACTTTGATCAACCCTCTTAGCATCTACATACTTTTTCTACCTATCCTATGCCTCCTGCAATCATTGCCTGATTAACACTACTTGTTGTTCCATTTATTGAACCAATTCGGGGCCAATCACAATTTTGTCCTCAATAAGGTCCCAACTCAGAGGGGTCCTACAAGGCCTACCATAAAGAGCCTAATAGGGAGGCATACCCAAAGAACTGTGATGGTTGTTATTATAAGCAAATTCAACCAAATATAGATACTCTTCCCATTTGGATTGGTGATCCATAATGTACATTCGCAACATATCTTCCAGTACCTGATTGACCCTTTCAATTTGTCCATTTATTTCTGGGTGATATGCAGTACTGAAGTTGCATTCCTAGAGCCTGCTGCAAAGTCATCCAAAAGGCTGAAATGAACACAGGATCCCTATCTGAAATAATTTTCTGTCGAACTCCATGAAGCCTCATAATATTATCAAGGAATACCTATGCCACTGTATAACTAGTCCTGATAGGTGAAAAATGGACAACCTTGGTTAGTTTATCGACAATCACCATAATGGCATCATGTCGCCTAAACAATGGCAACCCAACTATGAAATCCATAGAGAAGGCATCCCACTTCCATTCAAGAATCTCATGAGGATACAACAACCCTGTTGGGTGCTAATAACTCTTTGACATTCCAAACACCTAGCCACATACTCTGCAATATCCTGATGCATCCCTGACCAATGATAAAGCTGGCTAAGGTTTGCATGCATCTTCTTAACACTTGGATGAGCAACATAAGGTGATCTATGAGCCTCTTCTAGAATAATGGCCTAAAGATCACCCACTAAAGGTACATAAATATGCCCTTGGTGATGTAACAAACCATCCTACTCAAGAGTATAACCTGTGTATTTTCCCTTCAAAGCCCTTTGAGAAAACAATTGCTGTTGGACTTCACAATACCACTCATCTTGTGGCAAGTGTTGCAAAATCTGAGCTCTCAAATCCAAATGCAAAGACAAGGAAATCAATTCATGTCTATGCCTACTTAGTGCATCAATAACAACATTTTCCTTTCCTCGAATGAAATGACATAAAAATCATATTCACACAAAAATTCCATCCATATCCTTTGTCATGCATTAAAATTTGGTTAGGTAAATATATACCGAAGATTGGAATGGTCAAAATGTAGCTCAAAATGACGCCCCAAGAGAAATTGTCTCCACCTAGTGAGTGCATGAACTACTGCTACAACTTCTAATTAAGCTCATGATTTTTAAGCTTTTGAGACTCATACAAAATAGCTCTACCTTCTTGCACAAGTATTGCACCTATCCCATCTAAAGAAGCATCCATGCATACTGTAAATTCCAAAGCTGGATCATGAACGACTAGGATGGGAGCACTGGTGAGATGCTCCTCAAGAATTTGAAAAGCTTTTTCACACTGATCTATCCATACAAACTTCTTCCCTTTCCATTGGAGAGAAGTGATAGGATGAGCAATTCTAGAGAAACCTTCTACAAAATGATGGTAATAACCTGTGAGTCCCATAAAACTTTGTAATTCTGATACATTAGTGGGAGTTGGCCATTCCACTTGTAGTTAGGGTAAAATTGCAAATCAGGGCAAATGAATAAACAACAATGATAAAAACCCTAGCAATGAACAATGAAGCACAAGACAACATGAAAATCAAAATAACAAATGTAAATGCAAACCGATCTCCACGCTATGCTCGATTTATCTCCATTGCTCTTCTCCACCTCGCATGAGCATGCAAGATTTTGAAGGATTATTGTTGGAAGAATGTTGGGTGCTCACTTCTGTAGTATAACATTAAGATGAAGATGCTAAAATAAATGATAGATGAAGGATGCAAAGGCTCTAATGATATTTCAACAGCATGTGGATACTTGAGGATCAATGCATGCTAATGGCTTATGAGGGGGTTGATTTATAGCAAAGGCTTGGTTCCAATGGATGGCTAGGATCAATTAGGGCTTTAGATGAAATGGATGGATAGGATTAAGTTAAGTTTCCTTGCACATTAAGAAATTGTAGTCAATTGACATGTGGCAAAGGAGGATAAGGCTTAGGTGTGCTTGTGTAGATGAATACTAAAATTAGGTCCCATTAGTTGTGCATGTGAAAGATAAAAGTTGTACTACAACACATGATTGATTGGACAAGTGTTGGAATGTGATGAAAGGTGAGGACTTAATTCAAATAAAATATTTGAATTAGTTGGGATATAGTTGGAAATTAATTAAATAAATAAAATTTATTTAATTAATTGGGAAGTTGAATAGGATGAGATAAGATATGATGTGGAAATTAATTAAATAAATAAAATTTATTTAATTAATTGGAATGAGGATAGGATATGATTGGGATATGATGTGGAATTAATTAAATAAATAAAATTTATTTAATTAATTGGCTAAGTGGGATAAGGATGGGATTAAGATGGGATTTTAATTAAATAAATAAAATTTATTTAATTAATTAGCTTAATGGATTAGGGAAATTAGGACAAAATGCTACAAGATGTCTAGGATAATGTTTTAATAAGGTGTTGTAGGACATGGACAAAGTTGGGACAAATTTGGGTGTCTACATTTTGCCCCTCTTTGAGATGATGTTCGAGATGATGAGCTTTGTGTCGAGTAACATCATTTCAAAGAAGTTAAGGTATGGATAATTGATAGGGATGCTGATGATGATGATAATGATGATGATAGAAAGGATAGGTTGGTGATGCCCCCTCGAGAGGATAGGTGGGTTGGACAAACATGGGTATGCTCTCGAAAAGAAATGGCTTGGCTGCAAAAGAAAGATAAGGGGATAGATAGAAGAAATAGAGATACGTTATGCTACAATGAATGTGAGCAACCATGATGTTTGATATAACACTAGATGTTATGCACCAAGGTATAAGGACCAGGGTGACGATGTGTCTTATGCCCTAGCATAATACAACCTTGTCTAACGTATGAGGAAGTAAACTTAGAGCATTAAAGTCCTAATACACAAAAGGTATGATATGACCTTAGATGCAAAGGATAGTGCAAAAAGCTATTCCAACATACACAAGATATGAATATTAGCTAGAAATGATATCGATTTGATTCAAATGCAAGTTAAAAATGATAACACACACAAGCAAGCAAGCAAGCATGCACAAATGATACAAAAACAAACAAGGTATTGCCTTTGTCAAGCTGTAAACCAATGATTGATTGTTTTGATTGTTTTGTTGATAGTTGAGAGTGTTGTCATTGCGGGGAAAGCTATATCCCTAGATCAACACAAGGTTGTTTGCTGAGTTGGTTGGCTAATTGGTTGGTTGATTTGGCTTACAACAAGGCTAGGATCAAGACCATTGATTGTATTTGGATAACTTGGCTTGATTGATTAACTTGATTGGTATAGCTTAAGGATGGGCTTGCACTTGGATCATTGTTTTGATTCTTTGGATTGATTTGATTGGATGAATGGATGAAGATTGATGAAAATGTTGATGATGAGATAAGATGTGGTGGATGGATGTGATTTTGATTAATGAAGTTATTGGATTTGTTTTGATGGTTGGCTTGATATGCTTGAGTTGATTTGGTTTGGTGTTGATGCTGATGATTGATAGGATTTGTTTTGATAGTTGGCTTGATGTGCTTTGGTTGTGATGTTTGCCATTGCTAGGTTGACTGTTTTGATGATTGGATTGTTTTGAATGATGATAGTGATGGTGTGATGATTAGAGTGTCCACTCAATCTAAGCATAAGCAAGTGTTCTTAGTGTGCTCAAAGGATACAAAACAAACAAGGTATTGTCCTTGTCAAGTCGTAAACCAATAATTGATTGTTTGATTGATGATGATAGTGTTGTCATTGTGGGGAAAGCTATATCCCTAGATCAACACAAGGATGTTGTGGGAACGATATATCCCATTGATGATGATTGATCGGGCTCATGACAAGATTAGGATCAAAACTTGTTGATTTGATTGGATAATGTTCCTTGATTGATTAGCTTGCTTGATATGGATTAGTGTGACTTAGATTGTGAGATCATTGCTTAGATTGATTTGATTGATATGATTGGAAGAAGTGATTGATTGAAATGAATGAATGAATGTTATTGATAGGAAAAATTGATGATGATGATTTTGATTTTGATTGAATGTTGATGGAGTTGTTTTGATATGATGTGATTGGTTTTATTGCTTGGATTTTTCATTAGATATTTGATTTTTTGACATATTTTGATTTTTTTTTTTGGATTTTTGATTTTTTTTGGATTTTTGAAATATTTTAATTTTTTTTGTTTTTGTGTTTTTTTTTTGAAATGTTTTGGGATGTTAATGAATTTACAATTTAGTTAGCCTTTGTGCTTGATACCAATGACAAGGGAGAAAACCAAGTCTAGGTGCAAAGATGGATGAAAGGATGAATGATAGTGAATGAGATGGAAGGCTCATGAGAGTTAGATGGATAGATAAGAGGATAGGCCATATAAGGGATGGATGCTTGCCTCATGATAAATGGATAGGTAGGCTATAGTGGAAAGTGCATGATAAACAGATGGGGATAAGCTATAAGATGGAAAGCTCGTGATAAGGGTATGCCATAGTGGATGGATCATAAGGGAGCTAGGATGTGATCTCCAAAGGCTATGTTGCATAGGAAGAATAACTTGCCCCATTCTAGGTGGTAATGCTTAGGATTTTTTGCATGACACATGATGGATTTTACATGACAAGGCTCATGACAATGGGATGACATGATGGGTTGGTTTAAATGGGATGGATGAATGGTCAATGAATAGGACTTGGTTTGGAAAGAAGGTATGTCAAGAAATATCCAAACATGTTTCAATATTTTGCCCCTATATCTTCTTCAAAATCAAAAGGCGGAAGGATGGATAAATGGGTTCAATAGGATAGGCATGTTTATGTAATGGCTAAGGATGGTAGGATGACAAGATAGGATAAGATAGGTTGGTATGATATAATGGGATGGATAGTTTGGAAATGGATATGTTGGATGAGACAATGTGCCCCCAATTGTAAGTGACATGGAAGATCAACCTACTCATGATGCCTGTTTGCTAGGTTTTCATCATGGTACTTATCCAAGGCACCTGTTTACCAGGTTTTCACCATTGGACAAAGGGATTTCTCTTTACTTTTTTGACTTTTTTTTTAGATGTGTTGACAATTACACATGGCGCCTGTTTGCCAGGTTTTCACCATGGTAATGGATAGGAGGGACTCAAGTGGCTAGTTCAATGGATGTTGGTAGTCCCATTAGAGATGGATGTCCTCGCGTGGACCATGTCATTATGCTCATAGATGTTGATAAGGGATTGCGTGGATGAGAGATGGATTAGGTAGATAGTGGATGATGAAATGGATTATGAAAGGTTCATGCAAGGATAGATGGATGGGGATAGTGGATTATGATGTGGATTATATAGGCTTATGGAATGAAGATGGATGAAAAGTTTATGCCAAAGCATTGAACATAGGGTTAGCATGGGGGAGATATGTAGGATAATGGATGGAAGATGGGGAGATGTAGTTATGTGGAGGTGCTGCGGAGTGGAAGGGAATCATGACCAATGGTTGCACACACCATGATAAAAATTGAAGCTTTTTATGAGATGGTGGTCTAGGAAGCAATGGAGATGTTTTCTTAGGAGATGGTTGATGTAAGCATTTGGGGACCCACATAGATTTAGCATTTTTAGTTCTTTTGCTTTGTTTGTGGGATTTTTGAAGGGAATGGAAGTTTTGGATGGAAGTAGGCTTTTGGATGGAGATAGGCTTCTGGATGGATATAGGCAATTGGGATTCTTGAGATGTGGATGAGGATGCCTCATTTGCTTTGCTAGTTTTTTGCTTAGGAACCCAAACCATTTTGCTTTTGGGCTTTACATTTGGAGGTAAGGATTTAGATAGCTGTTTAGATGAACTTTGCTTTGAATTTGATTCTTTATGTCCTAAGGTATGAAGACCTTTAGGATTTTTAGCTTTATAGGTAGAGGCATCAAAATTTTTGCTTTTGAATCCCATCGGATGGGTGGAGTGGATGGAATGATTGGAAGCTTTATGCTTAGACGATGTGTGCTTTTGTTGGTCATGATTAGGGATGTAAGGATACACATGAATGATAGTTATGTTATGTGTTGGAAGCAGCGGTGGCAAGGTGGATGGAGGGATATTTGGAGTTGGTAAAAGTGGAGGCAAAGTGGATGGCGGAAGGTGTGCGGTCACATGATTTTGACATTTATAAGATGATGGAGGTGAAATGGCAACATATGTTTTGGGTAGATAATGGGGGGTGCGATGGAAAGTGGTAGGTTTAGGATGCATGAAGGGATTACCAACATCTTTAGATTGTTTACCTTGGGGTGTATATCCAAGGCCATATGAGCATGGAGAAACTTTGACATGGTTTGGCTCCAAAATAGCTTGTTTATGAAGGCCTAGGCCTTTACCTTGGTAGTTCATGTTTTGGAGGATACAATTGACTATGGGACTAGGTGTGTTTTGGGAACTAGACTTGAGTTCCTTATTGGATGGAGAAGATGCAATAGAGGACAAAGGTTGTTGTTGTCCTACGGAAGAACATTCATGGACAAAAGTTGTAAGACCACTAGGACATGATAGTGGATTTGAAGTGGAATTGATGGTGGATGTGGAAGGAGGATCATTAGGATCTTGATTAGAATTGTGTTCGCTATGATCCAAGTTATTTGTTTGATCTTTTATGCTTACTTGGGGGACAAGTGTCTCATCATGACAAGTGGATGTTTGCTCATTATGGATAGGGCTAGATGGCATATGACTAGGAGCAATTTGGATATCTTGCTCATGGATAGATATAGGATTATGAATAGGATCAAGGTGCTCATGGATAGCTTCTTCATAGGTATCATCTTAATCATAAAGAAGGTAAATGATATGGATGGGTTTCATGAAAGTGTTTTGATTTTGAGTTGGACTAGGGCTTAATGTTTCCACATGCTTAGGATTAAACCTTTGACATACCTCTTGGGTTGCTTGAATGGAAGTGGAAGGTTCTTGAGTGGACTTGATAGGCTCTTGATAGTTATCAACATGAGGGAATGATGGCTCATGACTTAGGCTTGTGGTTGGAGACTCTTGAATAGATTTGTTGGCTTGTAGGTCACATGATGGGCTTGAAGAGCTAAGAATGTTAATTGAGGGCTCTTGGATAGGCTCAAGGATAGGTGGACCACATGATGGGATTATAGGATTGGACATGACCTTTGGAAGTTCTTTAGTAGGCTCATGAATGGGTGCTTGACATGGAGGTAGTTTATTCCTAGCTAGTAGCCAATGGATCACATCCTTTGCAAGGGTATGAGTGGATGGACAATATAATGGATGGATGATAAGGGTAGATGGCATTGGATTACAATTAGGATTAGATTGGGGGGATAATGGAGTTTGATGGATTAGGATTTGGACTAGATGGGGGTGACACATGGGATTGGGATGATGTGGCATGTTTTCCCATTATAGGTGGGTACACCTTGTAAACAATTGAGACAAATATTGGGCATTGATTTGTATTATGGCCTTTGGTCCTATGGTATGCACAATAATCATGTTCATCATATGGACTTTCTTCACATGGTTTGACTTCAGGAAGTTCAATGAGTTTTGCTTCAAGCATCCTTTGTAAAACTCTCTCAGCTGCATCCTTTGGTGAAGGATTAGAATGCAATGGTGATGAAGGTAATGGAGGGCTTGGTGGTTTAGAAGGTAGAGGGATTAATGGACTAGGAATGGGATCACATGGTGGTGTTGGGATAGGACTAGTTGGCTTATGTGTTGGCATGTGATTGGATGGTGGTGGCCACTCTAGATTGGTATCTCCCTTGTCAAAGGTTATTAGATCTTGCATAGGATAACTTGGGCTTGTTTGATTTATGTACAAGGGACCACTTGGAGCTGCATGTGCTTCTTGTGGCAAATGTGGACTTAGGCTCACTTGTGCTTGTTGTGGAGGCCATTGATAGTCTTGGTAGCTAGGTGTAATGGTAGGACATGTAGACAACAGATCTTGAGGTGGAATCAATGGTGAGGGCATTTGATATTGTTGGCAAGGTTGACTTGTGTTCACTTGATTTATATACAAAAGGCCATTTGGACTTGGATGTTGTTCTTGTAATATCACTTGATTGCCTTGTGGATGGGCTTGGTAGTGCATTGGCATAGTGGCATGAGGGATTGGATAAGCTTGAGGTGGATGTTCATAGGTTGATGTGGCATTGACTTGATAAGTGGATGAATTAGGTTGGTATGAAGTTGAAGATGATGACATGTAAGGTTGATGTGGAGTTTGTTGAGGTTGGGATGGTGTTTGGATTTGTTGTTGTGATATGATTTGTTGTTGATGGAATTGTTGAATGGGTTGTTGTGATGATGATGGAGGGGTTGCATAGGATAATGATTGTTGTGGTATGGATTGATATGGATAAGGGTTGTGATAGGTTGATAAAGGGTTGATATGACATGTGGATGAATTTGGTTGATATAAAGTGGGATAAGTTGATATAGAATTAATTTGATGTGTGGATGGATTAGATTGGTATGAAGTGGGATAAGTTGATGTGGAATTGATTTGATGTGTGGATGGATTGGGTTTTGGATTTGTCTCATCCTCATCAATAAAGATATATCCTCCTCGAAGTATAAACTTGGTCTTAGGAGGAGAGGCTCCTTTGACTGTGATCTTTGGTCTTGGATTGTCTTCATGACTTGGATTAGGAGGATAGCCACCTTTAATTGTGATCTTGGGCTTTGGTTCACTTTCATGATTTGGATTAGGAAGATAGCCACCTTTAATTGTGACCTTAGGTCTTGGTTTATCTTGATGATTTGGATTAGGAGGATAGCCTCATTTAATTGTGATCTTGGGCTTTGGTTTTATTTCATTGTTTGAATTAGAGGGGTAGCCTCCTTGAATTGTGATTATAGGCTTAGGTCTTGTCGCATGATTATAAGGATAACCCCCTTGAATTGTCACCTTAGGCTTGGGATTTGTCTCATGATTAGAGGGATAGCCCCCTTGAATTGTCACTTTAGGCTTGGGATTTGTCTCATGATTAGAGGGGTAGCCCCCTTGAATTGTCACCTTAGGCTTGGGATTAATCTCATGATTAGAGGGATAGCCCCCCTTGAATGATTATGACCATCTTGACAAGTGTTGACTAGGACTAGGTTGATGATGATGTGGAGATGATTTGGAATGAGTATGGATGTGACTAGGATATGTTCAAAATAAAATTGATTTGGGTATGATTAGGATATAATGGGGATCAAATGTAGGATGAATTGTTTATGTGTTTGGTGTTTTAGAGCTTGATTTGGCAATATTCAAACAAATGATTATGCATATACACACATGAATCACTCACGCAAGACACATAAGCAATTTTTTGACTTTGAAAATGAAATGTGATGATGAAGCAAGCACACATGGAAGACACATCAACATGCCTAATGTTTAGTCAAGTGGGTATGGCCAATTAGGTTTTGGGCTATGTTTACACAGGGTTGACTAGGAATTGAAAGCGAAATCCTGCCACACAGCTAGGAGAAAGGGGTAACCCACCCTTCACCTTCACTTCCCAAAGGTATAAAGTTCTTTGGGGCTTAGCCAAGAGTAACAAGATTCCAACTCCCAATGAGGGTGTCTTTCGATTCAGCCTCGATTGAGGTCGTCCCTTGGAGTGGTGTGTCTCCAAGCAGGCCTCCTAGGAAGGGTATGACAAAAGCAAACCAAGTGAGCTATCACTTGATTCACACTCACACTTGTTAATTGACCCTTATAAAATGAAATGTGTGGAAGACAATTCAAGCACCTGTTGGTTTTAGATCAAAATCCAAATGTGTTGGAAGATAATGGTTCATTTTATGCCCACTTTCGATATGTGATAGCAAACAATGTTCGTTTTAATTCCAAAGTCCAAATGTGTGATCAAGCAAGATTAAGAGATGAAAGATTAGAATGAGTGCACCTGATACAATCACTTTCCAATTTTCTATAGATGTTGATGCCAATGCTGCTTCAGCTCCTTAGATGCCCTTACAAGTCACCAATTCCAAAAAGAAACAAGTAAACTCGCAAAGAAGATGATTACATGAAAAAGATGAAATCTAAAATTTTTGATTAAAATTATTTGATACAAGAGAAGGGATTGCATAAACAGAAAGTTCAGGAGATTCTAAGCAATTTGGAAAAAAGTTTCACTGAAAAACGATCAAAATTGCTCAAGTTATGCTCAAATGAAGTTTGCAATGAACTAGAACTTTGACTGATAAAAAAAGCCTAAAAAATGGTACAGTCACCTGATAAAAGTAGTACAGTTATGAAGTTCGTCCTCCCAGCTTTCCAACGAGTCCTTATTTGTGTGATTTGGCCACAGTATGTGAAAGTTATGATAGAAACACCAAGATGCACAATGACAGCAACCAAAAGCAAGTTACAGTTGCCAGATGCGATTTACTGTTGATTAGAGACGACCGTTGTTTTACCATAGGTGAGTCCCTATAGATCAAATGCGATTCAAAAAAGCACCAGATGCAAGCGGTGTAGGGTTATAAGCGATGCATAAAATCCCAAAGCGATTGATTTCAGTCAACAAGCGACCAGTATTTGCAAAATAAAAATAAGTGACAGAAACCCTAACTCTGCAAAACGCGATCACTGTTAGACTGGAAGTGATTCATTTATACCAAAAATGGGTACTTTCAAGATAAAAGTGATTCAAATCATGCCAAAGGTGATGTCTGTCTGGATAAAAGTGATCCACAAAAGTAATATAGGTGGCTGATTTAAGTGCAGAAGCGACACGAATATGCAGAAAGCGGTGGTTTTTTGCTCATAAGCGATGCAAAAATGGATGGAAGTGACAAGTAATAGCTTATATGCGACCAACAAAAGACCAAAAGTGATACATAATAGCCCAAAAGTGATCTGGGAAGTTTGAGGTGAGAGATTGCAAATATTAACCATATGCGACCAAGTTTACCATATGCGATCCATTTTTGTTCAAAAGCGAGCTGTATTTTACCAAAAACTTATCACTGTTTGTTTAAAAGTGAGCTAGATTTGACCATAAGTGACTGCTATTTGATCAAAGGCGAGCTGATTTAGCCCAGGCGACTGCTGTTTGATTAGAGGCGACCTGAATTACCAGAGGCGCATTTTTGCAGTCCGGTTATTGTTTTCTTCACCAAATGCTCCATTTTTCATCAAATTTAGCCAAATTTGTACTCAAAATTTATGGAAACGGCCTCCCGGACGCAATGGTGAGGTTAGATTTGGGCTAAGAGATCATCTACATATATTTTTAGCCAAATCTTTGCAAACTAGGGTTAGAAAAATACAAATTTTTTCTACAAAAGCTTGCAAAAATGAAAGATTGGTGCTCTAAGAGATCTAAACTTCATAAAACAACTCAAACAAGAGAGGTTAATCAAGGACATGAGTCCCACTGGGCGTGCCAGAATGAAGTTAGGGTAAAATTGCAAATCAGGGCAAATGAATAAACAGCAATGATAAAAACCCTAGCAATGCACAATGAAGCACAAGACAACATGAAAATCAAAATAACAAATGTAAATGCAAACCGATCTCCACGCTATGCTCGATTTATTTCTATTGCTCTTCTCCACCTCGCATGAGCATGCAAGATTTTGAAGGATTATTGTTGGAAGAATGTTGGGTGCTCACTTCTACAGTATAACATTAAGATGAAGATGCTAGAATAAATGATAGATGAAGGATGCAAAGGCTCTAATGATATTTCAACAGCATGTGGATACTTGAGGATCAATGCATGCTAATGGCTTATGAGGGGGTTGATTTATAGCAAAGGCTTAGTTCCAATGGATGGCTAGGATCAATTAGGGATTTAGATGAAATGGATGGATAGGATTAAGTTAGGTTTCCTTGCACATTAAGAAATTGTAGTCAATTGACATGTGGCAAAGGAGGATAAGGCTTAGGTGTGCTTGTGTAGATAAATACTAAAATTAGGTCCCATTAGTTGTGCATGTGAAAGATAAAAGTTGTACTACAACACATGATTGACTGGACAACTGTTGGAATGTGATGAAAAGTGAGGACTTAATTCAAATAAAATATTTGAATTAGTTGTGATATAGTTGGAAATTAATTAAATAAATAAAATTTATTTAATTAATTGGGAAGTTGAATAGGATGAGATAAGATAAAGATGTGGAAATTAATTAAATAAATAAAATTTATTTAATTAATTGGAATGAGGATAGGATATGATTGGGATATGATGTGGAATTAATTAAATAAATAAAATTTATTTAATTAATTAGCTTAATGGATTAGGGAAATTAGGACAAAATGCTACAAGATGTCTAGGATAATGTTTTAACAAGGTGTTGTAGGACATGGACAAAGTTGGGACAAATTTGGGTGTCTACACCACTATAGCCTTAACCTTAGATGGATCAAGTGAGATCTCATTACTTGAAATAATGTGTCCCAAATATTGAATTTCTGTTTGGAAAATGGAACACTTAGCCAAGTTAGCATACAATTGGTGCTTTCACAAACATTGCAAGACTTGTCGAAGATGCTCCTCATGCTCCTCTTCATTACGTGAATAGATCAAAATATCATCCAAAAAGATTAACACAAATTGATCCAACAAAGTTTAGAATACTCCATTCATCAAACTTATAAATACTGCCAGAGCATTTGTTAATCAGAAAGGCACAACCATAAACTCATAATGACTATAACGGGTCCTGAACACAGTTTTATGAATATCTACTTCCACAATTCTCAACTGATGATAACTCGACTTGAGATCAATTTTTTAAAAAACCCTAGCTCCCTTAATTTGATCAAACAAGTCGTTAATCCTTGGTAGAGGGTATCGATTCTTGATTGTTAACTTGTTCAACTGTCTATAATCTATGCACAATCTAAGGGTTCCATCCTTCTTCTTCACAAAGATTACTAGTGCACCCCATGGAGAAACACTGGGATGAATGTGACCCTTTTCCAAGAACTCCTCTAATTACACCTTGAGTTCATTAAGCTCTTGGGTAGTCATTCTATATGGTGTCCTAGACACGGGCTACGCACCTGGAACTAGATCAATATGAAAATTGATCTCATTCTTGGGAGGCAACCCTGGCAACTTCAAACAAAACACATCAGAAAAATCCTTAAGGATAGGATGATTTTCTAAATATATCTATTTCATACCTTCAGTTTCTTCTAACTTGTCACTAATTGTGATAGCAAACATTTGACAACCTTTTTACATACAACATTGAAGTTGCATAGCAGAAATCATTTGAAGAGAGATGGGTCTTTGAATTCCCACAATCTCAACTGGCATGCTCGAATCATCCAAACACTCAATCCTTTTATTTCTACAATCAATCTTTGCTTGGTGAGCATCGAGCCAATCCATGCCCAACACAACATCATATGAACCCAATGGGGTAACTCTAAGATCAATTGGCGTGACAAAAGATCCAACTCCTAACTGGCATCCCTTAACCAAAGAATCGATGGACACCTTTTCCCCCAAGGCCAACTCTACTTCCCATTTATCCTCCTACCTAGTTTCCACTAGCTTGCTTCATTTTACCAAAGAAGGGGAAACAAAGGAATTTGTAGCTCCTGAGTCAATTAAAACATATGCAGAAATACCATTCACCATACTTGCTACTCCAATTACTGTGGCCTGATGATCAGCCTGATGATTGTTGACTAGTGCAAAAACATGGTGAGACTTACCCACATCACCAACTGTTGGTTCTGAGGTGCCTACTTTTTGCCCAACTCTGAACCCTTGTGGGCAATATCGAGCCAAATTTCCAAGCCTGCCACATACATAACATAGCCCCCGTGTTTGAACTTGCACTATAGGGGTTCTACTGGACTATGAGATTCCTGGTCTATTTGAACCACTTTGTCCCCCTTAGAAAGATTGTTGAGATTGATGAGTAACAGACAACCCTGCTCTCTGATTTTGAGGTCATTAATCCCTCCAAGGACCTTGAGTTATCCATGGCCTAAATTGGCCCCCATGCTAACCCTAATTCTACCTATTCTATGGACCTTGTTGTTGCTGTTGTGGAGGCATTGGGGTAAAAGCATTAGGTTTGTTTCCCCCTTTTGGAGGCAAGGGTGGCCTTTGAAAACCTTGCTCTGCTTGATTCTGATTATGGTTCCTAAACTGTTCGTGAGCCTCTTGCGTTTTTCCATGAACTTCTTCTACTATTAAAGCTTTCTCCACTGCAACCCTTAAATTTTTTGGATTTTCTGTTCTTACTAGTCTTGAAATACTAGGATTTAAACCTCTGACAAAATGATTAACATTTAACTTCTCATCTTGAATGTAATCAACATACTGAATCAAATCCAAGAACTTGCTCTCATATTGATTAACTGTAAGGCCCCTTTGTTGAAGATCATGAAATTCATCAATCCCTATTTTTCTTGAAATGTTCTGACATATAGTGTTCTCTGAAATGCTCCAAGAAAATATCCCAAGTCAAAGTGTCCAAAACAAGACGGTGTTTCTGCTCCTCTTGCCTCCACCAAGTAGAGGCATTCCCCTTAGGAGATGAATTGCAAATCATGTTTTGTGATTGCTCTCATAAGAGCACAACCCAAAATGCCTCTCCAAACTAAGTAACCATGCTTCTGACTCCACTCCATTAGTGGATCCTAAAAAGGTAGGTGGTTTGAGCCGTAAGAGCTCCCTAATTTGGTCACCCATATCCTGATGTCCTCTTGGCCTAAACTCCACCTCAGGATGGGGTTGCTCATGTCGGGGTAGGGACACATGCACTGAATCTCCCATTTCCTCTTCTCAAACCTCAGGGATATGAGGAGGACTTCAAATTCATTCATGACTAACCGATCCTTGATCCCCTTCCCCATGTGACAACTAATGCTCTTGCTGAACTAGGGACAACCTTTCTTCTATCACCGCAACCAAATTTTGAAGGGCATGAAGGATTTAGTGTCCTAATTCAAGTTGGGGTTGACACTGGCTTCTCTCAGATTGATGGGACTTGGAACATGCTCCACCCAAAGCATTGGCCTAGGGGCATACTCTCCTATTTGTTCTATTGGTATGAGAGATCTACAAAACAAGAAAAGATTTTGGTTTAAACACTTTACACATAGCCCAAAGTTCCTAGTGCTAGAACCTAATGCTCTGATACCAAATGTCATGCCCTAAATTTTACTAAACCTAAACCAAACACAACTACCAAATTTTTTTAACTTGCTAGTACTACTAAGGGAAATTCAAGTTTTAAAGTAGATCTAAAATTGATGACATCAAGTTTACGATGTCATCTCATCACTTAAACTAACCTAGTTTGCATTTTACTCTAAGTGTTTCAAATTGAGATGTATAAAAGGAAACATGCTAGCACTTGTCACATACAAAGATATGAATACTACAAGCAAGGCATAACTATAAATTTCAGCTATTATGTTGATTGATCATAACAAGAAGCATTAATCATTGATACCCATTACTATAGGGTTCAAGCACCGCACACACATGATTCCACACTACCATTTCTAAAACAAGGATATTGGCGAAGAGATATAATTACAGCTACATAATCAATGCCAATCCACTTATAACTCAAGAGGGGAAGAGAGATGCATTATCTCAAGAACACTAATTTAACATTGTAACATTTCTTTGAACCCTATTATTAATCTTAACTTGGCCAGTGTTGGTTGAAAGGAATATCATGTCTCTCACTTGTACATGAAAATTGAATAAATCAATAGATAAATAATTTTAAAATAATTGTCAATACATGCTCTTACCAACGTTACATAACTATATGGTTTAGTTCACAACAACATTCCATACATAACAAGAATTCAACTTATAACATTATTAAATGAAGATGCTACAACTATAACAAAATTCATTTTACTAGCATATCATGGTATTTAAATGTTTTATTTCAAGAATATTTTTTAAAACAAAAAAAAATTAACTAACTTAATGTAAGAGTTAACTTTGATAAAATCTAATGTTCTATCTGAATATGGCAAGTGGTAGATAAAATAAATTAAAACTATTAAAAAGTAACATACAAATATATAATATTTGCTCTACCTTTCAAAGTAAAATGGAAATAAGATAATTACCAAATTTTCTAAAAGTGAAATTTAAATGTTACATGTAAAAATAAAATAAATATATTATAATAAAATAACGAACCACATAAATAGATTTAGACAATTTTAAAATAAAATAAGTAATTTTTAAATTAACTAAAGTAACACTTGAATAAATTAAATATCCTTATATATTTCAACTACTTTCTTTTCTTTATATTTGTGAAATTTGACAAATGTTTTAAAAAGGAAATTTAATTATGCTTTCATTAAGTTTAAATTAATAGATTTGTTAACTTGATTTAACTTAATTTTTATTTCCCAAATCTTAATTTTAGCATTCTTAAATAAAAATTACCTTATTTTAACTAAAAACTAATTCTTAACTTCACAGAATGATTGATCAAGAATTATTTTCTGTTTTTTTCAGATTGAAGCATTTCACTATTGTTTTACTTGCAGGTAAAAATTGAAGACACATTTGTTTTTTGTTTTTTTTTAAGAATTGATATGGTTAAACAATTTCTTTTTTTGTTTTTGGGGATTCTTCATTGCTGTATTAAATTTCTATTACTGATCTGGGTTGAGTGGCTGAAATCTTTAATTATTTTTCTCCACAGAGGGAGTCGGTAAGGTTTTGAACCCACATGTTTTATCTTCTTTGTGTATCCCTTTTAAATCAATATTATGTAGCTGCTCACATCAACACAAAATCTACAATGAGAGTCTTGGTGTTCTATAAATCAAAAGCGTTGATATAAAATGACGTTTCTTTAATTCATGACTTCTCAACTACTTGTAATTTATGGATGCCCATAACCAATTCAAAATCTCTCATCTATGCGTAGAATGAAGGCGTTGTTGGTAGAGGTTGCAAAATTTGCCCTTGCACCCACCAATTGCATTTACTTTTAAGTTTTAAAATCCTTTTCAACAAATTCATTTTGCAAATAGCCTGTGTGAATTGTATTACATTCAGTGACATTTCTTTGAGACATTCTATCAATTAGTTGCATGCCTAATTTATCCTTCTTCATTTTGCATAAATGTCGACCAATGCTTGATAAATGTGGACTACTAAAATTCCATTCATAAAGAAAAAATCTGATGAGTATATATTTCCATACAGGAGATTTCTGTGGTTGAATGTTTTCTAAACAAAGAGGTCAAGATATATATTGTAAAACAACTTCCAAAAATTACTTAAGAGAAGTATATTTCTTTAAAGTTTAATTGTTGAAAGAAACTTTATTTATTAAGAGTATAACAACACAAATTTGCTACTTAAACCCCTTTTTTTTAATGATCTACACATTGACACACCAAGTACATCATAAACAAAGAAGTCTCTCTTGAAAATAAAACAACATTTCTTTGCTTTCGAGAAGGACTTGAGCCACTCCCAAACATCTTTAACTTCATCCAAAAACTTGAAATTGGACAAGAGAAAAAACAACAACAATATACCAATGGGCTCTCCACCCATCCATAGGGTTGTGAGACAACCCACCCCCAAGCATGGGGAATTCATTTAGCCACTTGGGACTTTATTACATTACTCTCAACAAGAACACTTTACACAACCATGACTCCTATGCACACTCTATACAATCACAAAAGATACATCCAAAGAACATTTCTAACACGTTAGATTTCTGAAAGGGAATTCCACATAGGGGGAGTAGGGGCTCTACCAATTACGGGAATACATGAGAGTCACATTACTCCAAAGGCCAATCCCACATCCAAACCTCCAAACACCACAATGTACCATCAAACATCCTTATCCCTCCAAACAAGCCAACATGAATAAAGATATGGGATACTCATATCCTTGAATAAGCATGGGTGATCATTGTTGCAAGTATGTGCCTAATCTGTGTTGTCATTGATGTCAACATATCTGTGTTGTCATTGGTGTCAACTGTATCCTATTTTGTTATTTGTTTAGAAGCTTTATGTGTTGAGGATATTGAGAAAATTTGCCCCTCCAGAAGAATCAGTGAGTTGTAGTAAATTATGGTGAAGACAGTGTGTTGCTGACAAAAGAATAGTGCATAAGATTACTCTGCATTTCTTGTATACTAAAGATCTTTATCCGCGGATTGGAATTTATTTAGAGGCATGTCTGAAGATGCAAAATCCTAAGTTTGAGCCTCCGATATGAAGAATTGAGTGAGTTATTATCACCAGAGTAAAACTTGCCTTTTTTGATTATTCATTGGTGACAGGGAGAGTATTTTACTCCGCATTCCTCCACATTAAAGTATTTTTCTTTGTGGTTCTAGAGGGAAGTCTGGGATGATGATAAATGCCTACAACTCCAATGGTCCATGATTTGGTGGTCCGCAAGCTATCTTTCTTTTATGACAATCAAAGACAGTGAAGTTCATATGATCTGGTGTGAAGAATCTCATGGATAAGGTGATTAGAGTTTGTGTGGTTGCTCCTGATGATTACAACGTGCTTGTGGATGTCTCCTAATCATGTTTCTTCCTTTGCATTGGTCTGCAAGGAGTATTTTAGATCGAAGTTGAAGATTGTTCCCAGACAATGTAGCGTGTAACCAATCTTATCCAACTTGGTTAATTCTAGTAATTGCAGAGATCTCTTGATGATTGCAAAAGCGTGTTGTGGCATGGAAGATCATGTTTGAGTCCTCACTAAGGCATGGCATGATCCACATACATATTTTCTATACTTCCTTAGCTTAATCCTTGTATTAGGTCAAGACCTATTTTGTAAATGTTTGTAATGCTGACCTTAGAGATTGTTCCAACGGTTGATGAATGTAATGCTGACCTTGATGTACATTCCAAGGTTAATGAATGATATATATACTTGTAATTTGGTTGTGGAAAATGATGTCCTTGAGTGAAGATGTGAAAATAAGGAAAATAGGTGAATAGGCAGAGCAGAGCAGAGGAACTACTGTACTTCAATGTATTAATCTCACACATGATGAAGATACCGATCTTGACAGTGAGCTTGGTAGTGAGCCACTAGTAGGGTTTAACAACCCTCATTGTAAAATTTCTAGGTTTAGGGTTGAGGCAGTGAGCCTGCTAGACCTAGAGCTATACTTCATGGCAGTGAGGCAGCATGTTCTAGGCCCGTGGAGTGACCAAGCTTGAACATCATTTTTCAAAGATTGCAATATATTCTAAGACATAATCCTCTCCGTAGTTTTTTCCCACCTTGGGGTTTTCCACGTAAAAATCTGGTGTCTCTTGTGATTGATCTTGCTATTGTGTTTAAATTTCTGATTTCATGGTTTCATGTTTTAATCATAATATCGGTGGGCAAGTAATTAATGTTTTAAAGTGCAGAACTAGTTAAAGTTTCAGGACAACTAATTCACCCCCCCTCTTAGTTGTCTGGTGCATTTCAACAATTGGTATCAGAGCCCAGTTCCTCAAAAGAAAGATTAACCGCTTGAGGTTGATCCATGATGTCATATAAAAAGGAAAGTCTGTGGTTTGATGGGACAAACTACTTTGTCTAGAAGATTTGCATGAAAACCCATCTCCTTTGTCTAGGTTACAATGTTTGGAAAATAACTGAAGACAAATATGAAATTCTGAAGAATGGTCTGCAGACTGAAGATGAAATCAAGCAATTTGAGTTGAACATAAAAGCCAAAGATGCCTTGGTGAGTGCCCTATCCAATATTGAAGTAACAAGGGTTATGGAGCTAGAAACTGCTCATGGAATCTAGGACAAGCTGAAGAATCTATATGAAGGAGATGATTCTGTGAAGTGCACCAAGTTACAGAGTCTGAAGGCAAAATATGAATGTTTGAAGATGAGCAAAGATGACAACATAACATCCTTCATGCAAAATATTGATGAACTTGTAAGCAACATTAAAAGTGTGGGCAAAAAAATTGAGGACATTGAAATCATAAACAAAATTCTTAGATCACTACCCAAAGCATATAGTCATAAAGTGGCCACAATTGAGGAAATAATGACAGTAACAATGATTAAAAAAGATCAGCTGCTTGGGAAGTTGACAGCTTTTGAAATGAGAGAACTTGGTGATTCCCTTCCAAAGATGGAGGCTGCTTTCAAGGCCAACACTTTAGAAAGAACCCCCAGATCTGACAAGTACAAGGTGGAACTAGATTATGAGCTTGAAGAACTTGAAGCCAACTTTGTTAATAGTCTGCCTAGAGGCATTGGTAAGTACAAAGGTAAATTACCTTTCAAATGTTTCAATTCTGGTAAAGTTGGTCATTATGCTTCTAGATGTCCCACAAGAGTTCCTAGGCCAAAACCTGATAGACCTAAGATTCCAAAGAAATGTTACTATGTTGAAGATCTTGATGATGATGAAGGAGTATTAGATAGTGATCCAGACAATGCTAGTACTTCTAGTAATGAATGCTTATTTATTGCTATTAAAGAAGAACCTGTGTCTACTAATCCTACTGGCTATGTGAAGGAAGAAAAACCAGTGGAAAGTGCATTGGCTGTTCAGGTTGTTGAAGACAAAGATGAATGGGTTATTGATAGTGGATTCTCTCATCACATGACCGGTGACAAAAGTAAGTTTGTAAGTCTGGAAAGATATGATGGAGGACTAGTTATATTTGGAGATGACACAACTGGTAAGATCTATGGAAAAGAATCTATTTCTTTTGATGGCAAGCATAACACTGAAGATGTATTGTATATGAAAGGATTAAAACACAATCTTTTGAGTGTTGGTCAGATGTGCAAAAAAGGTTATGACTTGAGGTTCAAGGATAATGGATGCAAAATTATGGAAAGCTTCGGAACAGTGATTGCAACTGGTAAGAATACTAAAGGCAATATCTATCATTTGAAAGGAAATGATAACTTTGGCTTGTTGGCTTAGGTTGATGAAAGCTGGCTATGGCATAGAAGGATGTGCCACATCAATTTTGACAACATTGTGAAGATAAGTTCCACCTAGGCTGTAAGAGATTTGCCCAAACTTGTGAAGCCTACTGATACATTGTGCAAGGAGTGCCAATTTGGAAAACAAATAAAAACAAGCTTCAAGAGCAAGGACCGATTTGTTGAAGGATTGTTGGAATTGGTCCATACAGATCTTTGTGGGCCTACTAGAGTAAGAAGTCCAAGGAGATAGGTATTTCATGTTGTTGATTGATGATTACTCTAGAATGACTTGGGTTACCTTCTTAAAGGAAAAAGTAGAAGCCATAGAAAAATTCAAAGCATTCAAGGCAATGGTTGAGAATGAGATAGATTTGAAAATCAAGTGCTTAAGGTCTAATAGAGGTGGAGAGTTTACATCAAATGAGTTTAACTTCTTCTATGAGGATCAAGGGATAAAAAGACAATTATTTGCATCTAGGACTCCACATCAAAATGGAGTAGTGGAAAGGAAGAACAATACAGTTCAAGAGGCTTCTAGAACAATGATGAAGGAGGCTAACCTACCAGAAGTATATTAGAGAGAGGTAATTCACACTGTTGTATACATCCTAAATAGAGTTTAAGTCAAAGGTAATAGTTTAAAGACTCCTTATGAATTGTGGCATGGTAAAGTTCCCATTGTGAAATGCTTCAAAGTCTTTGGTAGTAAATGTTATATCAGAAGAGATGAAGCTTTGGGAAAGTTTGATGCAAGATGTGATGAAAGTATCTTCCTTGGATACTCCACCAAGAGTAAATCATACCTATGCTACAATAACAGGTTGAAGAAGATCATTGAAAGTGCAAATGTCAAAGTTGATGAAAGCAAGGAAAAGGGATCAAGTGGATATGAATCAGATGAACCAGAAACTTTGGAAAGTAAAGAAATGACGCATCGTGAAGACATTTTAGATGAAGAGGAACAAGCTCGTTAAATTGTCACCAAGACACCAAGGTATGTAAAACTAAATCATTCTAAAGATCAAATCATAGGAGATAAGAGCAAAGGAATTACGACTAGAAGAAGAGCTGTAGAAGAGCAAGTAAATTTTTGTCTGATTTCCAAGATTGAACCTAAGACTGTAAATGAAGCTTGCAATGATGAGAATTCGGTAAAGGCTATGAAAGAAGAACTGATGCAGACAGAGAAGAATCAGACCTGGGATCTTGTCCCAGACTAGCAGACAAAAATGTAATTGGCACCAAATGGGTCTTCAGAAGTAAGATGAATGAGAATGGTGAAGTAGTAAGAAACAAAGAAAGATTAGTATGCAAAGGATACTCTCAAGTTGAAGGAATAAACTTTGAGGAAACATTTGCACTAGTGGCAAGAATTGAAGCAATAAGAATGTTTTTAGCATTTGTAGCCTACAAAGATTTCAAGGTATATCAAATAGATGTGAAGTCTGCATTCTTGAATGGAGAATTGGAGGAGGAGGTCTACATTGAACAACTAGAAGGATTCTAGTCATCTGATCAAAGTGACATGATGTGTAGGTTAAAGAAAGATTTATATGGACTAAAACAAGCCCCCAGAGCCTGGTATGCAAGATTGGATAAATATCTGATACAATTAGGGTTCAGTAAGGGTACTACCGACAACAATCACTATTTCAAGTTCAATAATGAACAAATCCTAATTATTGCAGTCTTTGTGGATGCCATTATCTTTGGAGGCAATGAAGGTATGTGCACAGTTTTTGTTGAGGAAATGCAAAATGAATTTTAAATGTCAATGTTTGGTGAGATGAATTTCTTTTTAGGACTGCAAATTAATCTATTAGATAAAGGTATCTTCATTTCTTAGTCTAAGTATGTGAAAGAGTTGTTAAAAAGGTTTGGGATGGAGGACTCTAAACCGATAAGCACTCCCATGGTAACTGGTTGTAAGTTGAGCAAAAATGATGACTCACCTATGGCAAATGAGAAAAGGTATAGATCTATGATTAGAGGATTACTTTATCTGACCCAAACTAGACCTGACATAATGCATGCAGTTTGTTTTGTGGCAAGATTTCAAGTAGAACCTAGAGAATCACATGTGATGGTAGTTAAGAGAATACTAAGATATTTAAAAGGTACAATAGATTATGGATTGTGGTATCCAAAAGATAATGATTTCACTCTCAGTGCATACACAGATGCAAATTGGGCCAGAGATGTAGATGATAGGAAAAGTACAAGTGGAGGTGCATTCTTCTTGGGAAAAAGGCTAGTATCCTGGATAACCAAGAAACAAGGCTCAATATCTCTATCTACTATAGAAGTAGAATATATTGCAGCAACATGTAGTTGCACTTGAGTGTTATGGATGAAGTAGACATTGAAGGACATCAGAGTTGTGTATGAAGATCCAATTGCAATCTTTTGTGACAATAGAAGTGCCATAAACATATCAAAGAATCCAGTGATGCATTCAAGGACAAAGCACATATCCATAATATATCACTTCCTGAGAGAAAAAGTGATAGAGAACGAAGTCAAGTTGGAGTATGTATCTACAAAAGATCAGATCACAAACATTTTTACTAAACCTCTGCCTAAAGATACTTTTGAGTATCTCAGAGAAAAGTTAGGGGTTATTACCGCTCCTTCTCTAAACTAAGATGCACAAGGGTGCATTAGTCCGGTGGTACTCAGAGTTCTAGATCTAGATCTTGATTGATGCTTGTATGGGCTACTTCTTAGGGGGAGTAGTCAGATGAAGAGAGTTTAGTTCAAAGTAGTAGAGTGCAAGTATGTGCCCTTTGCCATTGATATCAAAGGGGGAGGTAAATCATGTAAAAAAATCATAGATAAAGAGTGTAGATGTATACAAATATAGGGGGAGAATTTTGTCTTGATGGTTGTTGCAGTTTTTCACATCATATGTTGCCATCAATGACAAAGGGGGAGATTGTTGCAAGTATGTGCCTAATTGGTGTTGTCATTGATGTCAACATATCTGTGTTGTCATTGGTGTCAACTGTATCATATTTTGTTATTTTTTTAGAAGCTTTATATGTTGAGGATATTAAGAAAATTTGCCCCTCCAGAAGAATCAGTGAGTTGCAGTAAATTATAGTGAAGACAGTGTGTTGCTGACAAAAGAATAGTGCAGAAGATTACTCTGCATTTCTTGTATACTGAATATCTTTATCTACAGATTGGAAGTTATTTAGAGGCAAGTCTAAAGATGCAAAATCCTAAGTTTGAGCCTCTGGTATGAAGAATTGAGTGAGTTATTATCACCAGAGTAAAACCTGCCTTTTCTGATTATTCACTAGTGACAAGGAGAAAGTAATTTACTCCGCATTCCTCTGCATTAAAGTATTTTTCTTTGTGGTTCTAGAGGGAATTTTGGGATGATGATAAATGCCTACAACTCCAATGGTTCATGATTTTGTGGTCCGCAAGCTATCTTTCTTTTATGACAGTCAAAGACAGTGAAGTTCATATGCTTTGGTGTGAAAATCCTCATGGATAAGGTGATTAGATTTTGTGTGGTTGCTCCTGATGATTACAATGTGCTTGTGGATATCTCCTAATCATGTTCCTACCTTTGCATTGGTCTGCAAGGAGTATTTTTTTATTGAAGTTGAAGATTGTTCCCAGACAAGGTAGCGTGTAACTAGTCTTAGCTGACTTGGTTAATTCTAGTAATTGCAGAGATCTCTTGATGATTGCAAAAGCATGTTGTGGCATGGAAGATCATGTTTGAATCCTGGCTAAGGCATGGTGTGATCCACATTCATCTTTTCTATACTTTCTTAGCATAATCCTTGTATTAGGTCAAGACCTATTTTGTAAATGTTTGTAATGCCGACCTTGGAGATTGTTCCAGCAGTTGATGAATGTAATGCTGACCTTGATGTACATTCCAAGGTTGATTAATGATATATATACTTATAATTTGGTTGTGGAAAATGATGTCCTTGAGTGAAGATGCGAAGATAAGGAAAATAGGTGAATAGGCAGAGCAGAGCAGAGGAACTACTGTACTTCAATGTATTAATCTCAGACATGATGAAGATACTAATCTTGGCAGTAAGCCTGGTATTGAGCCACTAGTAGAGTTTAATAGCCCTCATTGTAATCTTTCTAGGTTTAGGGTTGAGGCAGTGAGCCTTCTAGACCTAGTTGCACCTCATGGCAGTGAGCCAGCATGTTCTAGGCCCATGGAGTGACCAAACCTGAACATCATTTTTCAAAGATTGCAATATATTCTGAGAGCTAATCCTCTCCATGGTTTTTCCCCACCTTGGGGTTTTCCACGTAAAAATCTAGTGTCTCTTGTGTTTGATCTTGCTATTGTGTTTAAGTTTTAGATTTCATGATTTCATGTTTTAATCATAATATCAGTGGGCAAGTGATTAATGTTTTAAATTGTAGAAGTAGTTAAAGTTTTAGGACAACTGGTTCACCCCCCCTCTCAATTGTCGGTGCATTTCAACACTCATACCCTGAAACAAAGATGCCCCAGTTTGTGGGAGCCACTCCCACTCAACCCCTTGCACATGGAGGATGAAGATCAACCTCTTCGCAAGAGGGGGTCAACTCCCCTATAAAACACACAAAAATAAAGAACATATTCACAACCCCAAAAAAACCCTTGGGACATGCACATACAAGCTTTACATTTAATCAAATAAAGAAAAAAAACATCTTACCTTAAATTCACAATATCCCACTAATGGTCGAATCCTAGGATGAGAATCCTCCTCCAAGCTTCCACCTTTCTCTCCTCCTCTTTCCAACACACTCTCACCCTCCCTCCCTCTCTCTCTCTCCCCTCAAAACAAGATCACCAAAAATTGCAAGAAGCAAAAATGAACAAGCAACTCTCCTTCACCATGAATGAAGGGGTTTTAAGGAAGAGAAAAGAGTAACTTCCCACCATAACCAACTCAACCACCCAACCACCTTCCCATTTTCACCACTTCTATAAGTGAGGCTTAAAGGAGGGTCTAAACACCTTTTAAAAGATTATAAAAGAAAAAAATAAACTTCTAACCTATGTACCTTAGACTTAAACCAATTTCCCAAACACAAAATACAATGTAGACCTCTTAAAAATCACTTTAAAGATCACAAGATTAAAACTCACACAAGAACTTGATCACATAATACAACTAGCATATCTATATTTAAAAAATATATCTAAAATATGCTGAGAGATATCCTTCTTGAGGTGGCTATTCCACCCATGTGTGGTAAATTGATTAAAAAATAGGTGCCTCGAGAAGGATATCTCTCAGAGTATTTTAGATATATTTTTTAAATATAGATATGCTAGTTTTATTTTATTTTCTACATAATAAAATTTAATTTATTTCTTTTTCAGTGGCTCATGTTTTATAAAAATAGAGTGTCTTAAAGTAATATTTTATAACATTATATTTTATTAGGTTTCATTTTATTACGTATATAAAATAATATTATTTTTGGGGTTAAAATTTAGGGTTTAAAATTACTTGTAATATTAATTTTATTTTATAAATTTATGACTTTATAAATTTAGTTCTAGAAAAATATTGATTAAAAGTGAGGAGGATGAATTCTAAACCCCATATTTAATTTAGAATAAATAATGTTTGATTGGGTTACTATGTGTATATATGTTTTGAGTGAATTCTAAACCTAATAAACTATAGTGCCATAAATTTATGGTAAATAATCTTTGATTGGTTTAGTATTGTATATATGTTTTGATTAATGCTAATAAATTTTTTTTGTTTTCGTTCTCTTAGATATATTTTTAAAGCATCTCAAAGTAAATAATATAGGGTTTAAAATAGTGCCCTAAAATAATATTTTATAAATTAGGGTTTTACCTTTTAAGATTTTCAGCACTATATTTATATATGTTTTGATTAATGCAAAAACTACGAACTTTGGGTTAGTTGTTTACATATATTTTTAAAATAATAAAGTCTTAATCTATATTAAAAATAAAAGGATTAGTTAATAAAACCCTAGGTTAGAAAACAAAAGGAAATGCACAGATTTATTTTTTAAAATATTTTACCAATGAATTTGAATTTTTAATATTCTAACAATATGAAATGATTTATACATACACGATTAACACCATTATTCCAGCAAATCATGAAATTCATACATGTGATTTTCGTCGATTCTTTATTTGGCCGCTTCTTGTTTTTATTTTATGCTTGTGGCTTTGTAATTAGTGATTTTATTTTTGGTTGTTTTTGGAGACTTTCAAAGATTTATGTTTTATATATGTTTTAATTATTAATGTTGCATTTGTCAGCTATTATTTTTTTTAATATTTTTAAAATTATTTTTCTTAACACACTCACGCCATTTCACCCTGTGCTGCCACTGTAGTTACGCCTCTCAGCATAAAAATCACATTTCTCAACATCATGGCCAATAGACCTTAGGGATCCATGCCTACGTGTGACATCACATGGGAAGACATAAAGTGGCTAAATGACCCCATCATCCATTGGCTTAACAATCCACCTGTACACTCAAAAAAGAAATGTCAGTACAATATATATTCAAAATAAATCCATCATAAATAACATATCATCATAGATCCATTAGCAACCATAGATTAACATATGAAATTTATCATTCACAAATACATAAATTAAATAATCTCATCAAAGGATATCATATGGAATTGAATCATAAATTATAACATCCATAAGTATATCAAAACCATCCATAATAAATAAATGTGCACCAACCAAAAGTATTGAGTATCATAATCATCAAAATGTCTGTAGGAACATCAAAGATCTCAAGGAAACATGAATGCATAAAGTAGGGGTATCACACCCGACATATCCTATACCCCTAGGGTTTTGCATTCTAAATTAGGTTTTTTCATATCTAATTTTGTTAAGCCATATATCTTATTTTCATTTTCCCTTTCTTATTTATGCTCATTAGCCTCCTCTTATTTTAGTGTTTGTGATTCATTATGTGACCTTTCTTTCATCCACCCTACTCACCCTTGGATTAACCCTTAGGGTTTTATTTTTCAAATTTGATCTCTTACTAATTGTCTAAATTTTACATTTGAGAGTGTTTTATATTGCCTCATCTTTCTATATCTCATAGCCATAGTGCTTTGTTTATGCCACAAGCTACTCGAGACCCTAGAACCTTCCTTTGTGAAGGAGTGCCCAACCCTAACATGGTTGCTGAATCCAATAAAAGTGAAGTCTTTTCTAATGCTCATGTTCATAATCATTTTTTGTTTCCTGCACACACACACCCCATTTTGTCGTAAAATATGGACCCCCTTCTTTCGCTTGTGTCATTTGGTCATAATTTTGATTTTTCTTCCTTTTTCCCTAGAGTGCTTTGGGTTTTGAAGCTCTAGTAGGTTTTAAGAACTTTATTTATTACCTCAGTGGCTGGACATTTATGAAAAGGTCTTGAAAATCATTTGCCTTTAAAAAAATTTCCCTCATTTTGAGTAAATTGTTGAAATTATAGGGGCTTTGACCCTATTTACATATGAAGTCTTGTAAAGTACAAATTTTTCCACATTCAAACATAACTGAGGTAAAACTAAATTAATTGCAAGTAAGTAAAGTAAGGTAACTTCTATTAAATCAACAAGTAGAGGAGAAATCCAATTAACAACATATGTCAAAGTAAGATTCCATTCATAAATTTCTATTCATATTCAATCACGATACAAAACATCTCTCTAAGTTCAATTACAGAGCTTTCTATAACATTATATATAATTTCAAAAATGACCTTTCGCCTTACATATCATTTGAGTTCAAATAAAAGTGTACATCTATTATCAATATCAAATAAATCCAAAACAATCTATCCTCGACAGCGTCGAAGGACAAGAACATGGTTCAGGCACTTTTTCTGCCCAACCATGAAGCTTGCACTTCCCTATCCTTGAAACTGAAGGATACCTGACCCTACTCGAAGGGCCTAGCAACCTATAAACAAGCACAGGGTGGAATATGGTGCGTCCCTGTTAACCTACATGCATTTCTATCATGAATGCAACATCTCATTAACAAGATATGGTAGGGAAAATATAAATATATATACTAGGCAATCAACCATCTATTTCAATGGTACTTATGTCTATTTCAACATCACATTCACTTTGGCCAAAGCATTAACTGTTTAACAATGTGTAGGTTTTGAAAAAGGAAACCTACTTCCCTGTTATCCCATACTCGGCACCTATCCCAGAAGGCAAACTTTCCCAAAACATAGTAATACAGAACCACAACTAGTTATTCTCTTCAACCACAGTAAGCAAAAAGAATAAAACTCTCTTCCTAGTATGAAATTACAATGTGGTTTAATCAATTATATATGTCTTGATTCAAGGAGTTGATGTGTCCCTTGTTGTTGAAGGCAATAATTATGTGTTTTCATTCATTGAGTAGAATTACATAGTTCAATGTATTTATACTAGTAGAATTACAAACTTGCTGGTCAAGTTGACTATAAGAACGTAGTTTAAACAAGGAAAAATAAAAATGCAAATCGATTTTAGACAAGCAAATATAGCATACAGTCTGTTTCCATATAGCATAGGGTTGACCATAGAGTGAAGAGGCTAACATGTTTAAAAGAACAAACAAACATATGGAACATGTTGATTTTGAAAGATTACAACAATGGTTTTAACAGATAGTTAATCAAACAAAGTTAAAGAGTCCATATAAGGGCACCGCAGACTTAAATACAAGGAAAAGAAGACCGTAGACAATATCTTAGAAACCAATAATAGACACTCAAAGGCCAAAGCATTCGAAAGGAAATACCAATAGTTACAAGTTTTAAGCCATAAACATGAGAAGCTGGCCAATTAGATTTAGTAGAAAACTTTATATAGTCACAGATCCAAAAGAAAGGGCCAAACTTTGTAATAGAGTGACGCCTCATGCATAAACAGGTGTATGGAAAACATATAACCTCAAAGGCAACATACCTAGATAGTGATATCACTACATGATCAATTAACACAAAGAAGAGGTCGATCCATAGAGAGGAGCAATTTTAATGATGCTGGTCTAAAAAAATGATAGAGGCCGATTCAAAGATTACTGGTAAAGATTAGATGAAATAAAAAATTATGCACATATGGAAATACAGGCACCAGTGAGTGAATAAGAGATCCAAAACAATAACCAAAGAAGTCAACTCAGACCAAAAGATAGAGAAGATTCAGGTAAGGGTTTACTGCATCATTCATAATACCAGTAAATAGTAATCACAAGGCTGAAGGTTATTACTATACTAAATCAAATTTCACTAAGTTCTCAATCATAAATCATATATAGTCATTCACTAAGAGAAAATAGTTTAAACTCCAGAGCGAATGGAATAGAGGTGGTCAAATTTTAAGTAGACAAAGTATAACAGCTATATAAGACTAACTCAGGCCAGCAAACAAAGGGTAAGAGGCATCATAGGTTGTTTTCAATGAACAAAAAGATTCAAGACATTCTAGAATTTGAATAGACTTGAGCTCCATTATTTTGCAAACAAATGATGGAAGAATAACTGTATATCTTTCTTTCACTACTGTCGTTGATCTCCTCCTGGCCTCCTGATGCTCGGTATCTGTCCAACCTCCCTAGCTTGCTTCCCTTCTATCACTGCAACTATCACGATTTTTTTCATCCTTCCAGATCTGAGAGTTTTGTAGGAGTCAAGGACAACACTGAGAGGGGGGGTGAATCAGTGTTGTGTGAATTTTCAAATCTTTTTACAAACTTTAACTTTTAGAGCACAAGGAGAGAAAGATACCATTGATTTGTCAAATACATATGCACATGACTGTGAATGCAGAAAGAGAACAAAACTTCATAAGTAAATCATACACACACAGAGAAGATTATGACACAAGATTTGCATGAGTGGAAAACCCTCCAGGGGTAGAAAAACCACTCCAAAACTGCCTCACTGGCTTAACTGAAAAACATGCCTCACTGGCTATACAAAATGTATCTAGGAGCACCAACTCCTTATGGACCACCAACTCCAATACCAAACAGAAGTACCCACTTCCTACACAGATATACCTCACTGGCAAACAAATAGGTCTCACTGACCTACAAGCCTCACTAGCTAAAACAAGGCCTCACTGGCAAACCAATCCCCATCATCAAAACATAAAATAAGGTGTGCAAGAAATGATTGTACCACAATCTGATTTGCACCATTTCACAACCTTCTTCTCTGAATTTGTATATTTATGTTCAATTACACTCAACCTGATCTGCATGTTAATCTCATGATCTCTATGCAATCAATTCACACTAATCCATATTATCTATGTATAAACAATTCACCTGATTATCAATACACTTGATTATTACTGCATAAGAATTCACTTGATGCAATCAATTACATATTGTCTTTCTGATGATCTTATACAATATCTGTATCTATGATGTCATTAAATATTAGAAGACCTTTCACATTCTGCATAGTCATCTTCATTTTCTCTCACTGAAGAACATTTTGTCCTTTCATCTTCACCTTTCATGTCTTCAAAAACAATGCATCTTATCAAGTCACCTGCAAAAATAAAAACATATTATCTAATCCCCAAAACCATTCACATTCTTATTCAATTTCCTTTTCATAAATATTTCATCTTCTTTAAGTTGAATTTCTTCAAGAAAATTCCAACTAATTTTCTTCCAACTCTTCATGTTCTATGTTCCAAAAAAAAACTTTTTCAACTTCAATCTGTAGAAACACTCTTACACAATTTTTGTCAATAATCAATTTATCTACAAATAAAATCAATATTTCTCTGCTTAATTTTTTTTTATATTTCTTCAAAAAATCATTCTCCTTCTCTACAAATATTGCCTTCACAAAAATGTCTTCATCCAATTTACCAATCTTCAAAGAATTCTTCAATCTGTAAAAAACTTCTTCATAAAAAAACATCTGCCCTTTAAAAAAAATTGAAAAACTCTTTTGTAGTGAGACTGACTCTTCATTTGACATAAAAAAATCTTTAAACTCTCTCCAAAAAGAAGAATACTTCCTCTTTTGTCTTCAACTGCCACAAAAAGAAAATATTTAAATCTCATAAAAAAACTTTTCAATTTGGCAAAAAATCTTCCATAAACTTCCTTATAAGATCCCACCATCAATGCTTCGAAGGAGGTTTAAAAATAGAAAAAGATCTTTAAAAAATATTCTAAGAACACATTGTAATATGCCCTTAGAAATAAGCTAAAATTAGCTTTGAAATCTCCTTGTTATGTGCAGTCATATGCCTTTTGACAGGCACAAACACTTCAAAGTGTGAACACGGTAAGAAACCAAAAATTAAATTTTAACCATTGATATTTCCCTGCGCGCTCACTCAAGTTTAAAATATGTCCATTGATAAGCATTTTCCCGCTCGAAAAACTTTTAAAATCAACCATAGATTCTTTATTTGCACCCACGGTATCATATGAAGACTGATGCTTTAAGTCTCTCTTATGGAAGGGCTGGTCACCACCATGTCTTAGGAACCCTCCAAACGGTGACATTTAAGTTGTAAACCCTCTATCACAAGTCACCTTCCAAACAAACTTAAAAGTGTATGAGCGTATGATAGGAGGTTAAAGGTTTAAGAGACTAAGTAATATTTAAGGATTTAGAATAAATAATAAACCTTTAGCAATGTCATAACACCACATAAAGATAAGACAATTTACCAGCATGCTGATCACCTCAACCTGATACATGTTCCCATAAAGAGCATCAATATACATCATCTAATTATCAAATTCAAGGCATCCTTTTATCCAACACTTCAACAAATGATTTAAACTCCTGAGATCACCTCCACCATAATAAAAGCTTAGACAATTGAAAAACCCAATTGATCTCCAATACACATCTCTGTGAACTGATATTGTGATCTGTCCTATTTATGTGCTTCTACCAAGTAAGTCAGGAATGAACAAACAAACCCTACAAACCTTAATCAACTGATCTCCTTCAAAGCAAAGCATAATATAACCAAACTAATACCAACTGAGATCTTCTTTGAGGTCTTCTTGAACAACATCCTAAGGTCATCTTGCATTGTACAACTATCTCCTCCTGATGTCCTACAACAACTATGGCAACTTTACAACATCAACTGAACACACTTTTGACATCAATGACAACCTGACTCCATCAAGTTTCCCTCTCAACTGTGTTCACCCTCACTTTTATGATGATTTATCCCTTCGCTTGAACTCCGCATCCCACCTCTATTAACTTTCTCTTCTATTGCATGTTTTTCCTTTTTAATAATCCCCAACCCTAATTTTCATTTGAAGTCCTAAAATTTCATGCAAAATTTTTATCTTTTCTTTTATTATTCATTAAGTTTGTCCTCAAACGAGCTTTGCTTCGTATGTGTAAGCATGCTTTTGTGCTTCTTCTTTTTAATTAAAACAATCCAAACCAAAATAAAGAACTATAAGATCCAAACATATATATTTATTTATAGTGAAGCTATAAATATACATATATTTATTCTTTTATATTTATCAAACTAAGATTTATTTATTCTTTTGAAAAATGCCATAATATAAGAGAAATAATTATATTCAAAATAAGCTCTACTAATTTCATAAAAAGCTAATTTATTATTCATATATAATTACAAAGGTAGGCAAATAAAATACGTCATTAGTATAGATAAAATAAAATAGGTATTTTATAACTTCCTTGAATTAATATTTTTAATACCATATTTTTTATTTAGCTCCAATTTACAGAACTAACTCATCTATTTTGACAAAACAGGCACCGTAACCAAACATAGAGGCATGCAAAAAAGTGACTAAATCAAACGAAAGATGATAGTTAACAACCACACATGTATGCATCTAGAAGATCATTAGACAACTAGTCAATCATGCAAGAATGCACTTCTATGTGTGTGTGTAAAAGAACACCAAATAAAACTCGTCGATCATTGCCAAGTAGCTAGAACCCCTCTACTTGAAACATGTTCTTGCCTTCGACAACCTACATTCATTCGCATTCATTCCACTGTCAATAGGTTAGTCCTAAAAATATAGTCGAAGTGACATAAGGAATAATCATCATCCTACTAATCATATATCATCAACTAGTGTCCAATGGTACCAAGAATCAACATAAAGAAATCCATCACAAGAGTTTGAGATGTGATAAGTCTCAAAGCTCTTTTGGGACTATTTTCACTTTTCTTCTAAATGCAAAGGTTTCTTGATCTAATGTATAATGCAAAAGACCTTACATTTATAGGATGTTGCAAAGGTTTTGATGGCATTGGGATATATCCTTTTAAACCTAAAATCCCACCATTCATTTAAATCCACTAAGTATCAAAATCCAAATTGTAGAGTTTCTTAGGGATAAGAGATAAAGAAAGTCTTTGATGGTCATTAGGATATATTTTGATGACCCTAAAGTCCCACTACCTACCATTCACCCGCAAAATGCTTAAAAGCAGAGCTTCCTATTCCTAGTGGATATTGTGGGTTCTCAAGACTCGATAAGATAAATCTAGCAATAGGTCATATCCCCACCTATCCCAATGACATCACTAGACCCGCATCCTAATGACTAGTGTTTCCCCACCTCTGAGAAAAATGCTCTCTGTTGTGTGGTTACACAACATGCCACATTTTGCCCCAGCAAAACAAGGACCTAATGTTTTGGGCAGTATGATGCATATCAGAATGTTATTCTCTACATATTAAAGACCTCAAGATTATGGTCAAAATCCAAAAATGAGAATTTGTCCTCATGAACCTTGCCATGTGAAAGAGCATAAAAATTCAAGCAGGTTTGTTTTTTGAAGCACCTCAAAATTTGCTAAAATAAGGAAGTTATGTCTGGTCAAAGTTCAGTCAATGGGTCCTCAGGATCTTCACATTTGCATATCATCTAGATATTATCTTAATATCCTAGTGCTTACTAATGTCCAGATGTCAAATTTAAGAAATATAGCAATTTGAACATCAATGCGATCAAGATATTACTTAACATCCTAATCTTATTTAGTATCTCGATCTTTGATAGCATCTAGATGTCAAATTTAGGTCACCCCAATCACTTAAATGTCAAAGCAAGCAGATATTTCTTAGTATATCGACCTTAACTTTAGTATCCTAACCTTCGATAATAGCCTTATCCTAGTGACGTCACGTCATCTTAGCTTTACATAGAATCCTAGACAAGATGACGTCACCTAGATATTACCACGTATCAATGTTATTGTTATTAATATCTAGATCTTATTTCCACATCCTGATCCAGATGACATCATGTCATCTCAGATTAATAAAGAATGATAAACTTGCTTACGTCATCAGGATATTTAATAGTATCTGGATCTTAACTTAGTATCTAGATCATTTTAACATCTACACCTCGATGACATCATCCTATCCCAATGTGAGGTAAACAACACCATGAGCTGACATCACCTAGACATTAATCCCGGGGGATACTTCACATTACTATTATTTGGATCTTATTTCCTTATTCTGATGACATCACCTTATTATACCTCGATGAAAGAGATCTAGATCAGACGCCAGCGCATCCCCGTTGGAGAATCTTGTCAGCATGAGAGATTCTCCGCACTGCTGCATGATAATGACACATGTCCATGTCATATCCTGACCTCTTATGAACAAATTTGACCCAATAATAATTCTTTCATCAACAGAGGTTGACCTGATGCATGATGACATTAGCTGGATGTCCATATCTGAATATCCATACAAATATCCCTCAATAGGATATCCACTCCTTATACCCACACTTTTTGCATTTAATATAGTGTGATTGGTCATTGGCGTTTAAATTTGAATGCGTACCAATGGACACCTATGATAATCCTATGCAATCTTGCTAATTTTGACTGTCAAATCACATTGAGATTATTAATAAGATCTAATTGTTTAAAGTAAAAATGGATTTCTTTTAGCATAATTGACACAATTGCATACTGAGAGCCCTAATTTCCATTGCTGAGAACTTATTGCATACTAGAGCAAAGCTAAGAGAACAAAAAATTGCTAAAGAATTCCCTCTCTGGAGCTTTTGTTCAGGCATCACCGCATTCATAATAGGTTAAGGAAGCGTATATAGGTACGTATAAAGTCCTATCACTCTGTTTATGTTCATAAGATCATATCATAATTGGTTGAAGAAATGGTAAATGGTACACAATGATAATGATTAAACATTATGCATAGCACCTATTCAATTCATAAGATTCAGACATATTGCCATTTTAAAACATGAAAAGCATTAGTGCGCTAACCCTAGATAAACAAGTATATGCTGTTATTTGAGATTGTATATTCAAATTGCAGGATAAAATGTCACATCCACACATAGACAAATGAGATGCAGAGTTCAAGTCAAGTATGTTTCCTAGAGCATGCAGTGTATATAGCAAGTTGGGATTCTTTGAGGATACACATTGTGGGAATACAAACATCGAGGCATTTAAAGTTAGGTTGATGCCAGAGAAGATGACGCCTTATTGAATACCATAGTAGCATCTGGTTTGTTTCATACCGATGGTTTTCCCTACTCTACAAAGGCTTTCAATCTTTTGGCTAAGTCTGCATTACACTATAATATTAACACAAGGAGAATAGAAAAACAAGAGAGGCTCTATGCAGTTTTGTCTATAGATGGAATTGCCGAGGTGTTCCACTTGCCTGCCTCTCAGCCTATGTATGTACTAGACCTGCCTGCATTGGCCAAGGAATTTGAGGCCAATGATAAGAATTATAGAAAAGTCATATTAGGGATGGAGACACCCAAGTAATACAGCGAGAGCATTTGCCAAAATGGTCGTACACTTATATAAATTCAACTTCAATGAGGAAGTACAATACATAATATTCATGGTTAGCTAGATGAATGGATTAGTGGATTGTGGAATCTTTGAACCTTGGTTGTTCAGGTTAATAAGGATGGTGGTAGAGTACAAACCAGAGAATGCAAAGGTCTAGTGGGGAAAGATAATCAGTGATACCATTCATGACCAGTTGGTCAAGTGGAAAGAAGGCAAGGGATGATCTTCAGGATGACATCCTACTTGGTGTATGCCTGTGTAGCGAATGGTACATTTAATGGCCTAAAAACTATAGGAAAGATTGGGAAGCTACCCAATGAGAAGACACCCTGGGAGCACTATCCCTAGTTAGAAAGAAGACTTTTGATTCAACATTATAAGATGGTTAATGATGCCTTTTTGATGCACCTAGTCTGACTCATGGAAGGGGACAGGACCAAATGAATTTCAATGGGTGCTACAAAATCCATAAGTGGATATGGGTCTTGGTTCATCTAGGCCAAAACTTACTCACATATCCAGATGGAGGGTTTCATTGGGAAACCATATATGCTACCAAGGTACCCTATAGATAAGGTGGTACTGATGGAAATGATAAGGCAACAACTGCCTACATTTGAAATGTCAAAAGTGAAAGAGGGAAAACCATATAGAAAGTTTCCTATTGATGTAAATTGGTTTGTGGTGGGAGCCATAGAGAATGCAAGAAAGATAGAGGCAGAGTTAAAATCTTTGAATTTGAAATTGTTTCCTCTGGCCAGAGACTATGATCCTTATCATAGGATTGAAGAAAGGTTCAACAAGAAATATAAGCACAGTGTTCACCTTAAGGATTACTGGGCAGATTGTGATGATGAACATGAAGTCAGAAGAAGATAATATCAGAGACTGATGTTGGATCAGATGAGAACAATAGGGCAGCCGGAAGTGCCCCCACAAATCAGAAAAGATGATGATAATCTCATGGATCCAAAATATGAAGAACAAAAGATATATAATGACACCAATTCAACCCTAGACCTAACACAAAAGGAGGAGACTTCGATTGATGCCCTCACCACCAAAGTTATGGCCAAAACAAAGAATTGGGTTGCTCAAAAGGTTAATGAACTTAAAAGAAAAGGTGTGGCAATAACAAGTGACAAAAAGGGAAAGAGAAAAGAAAGAGAAGAACAGGGATATGATGATTTCCTAGTGCATAAAAGATAGATCTTAGGGAGTATCCCTAAGATAATTATAGGTAAAAGATAGATAATTACTTCTGAAGGAGTATCCCTTGTGTACCAACCATTGTCCCCCCTATAGGACCAGTACTTAAGGCTATCCTAATATCTGCACCCCAAATATCCATAACCCAAGGGGAGACTTCAAAAGATCAAGAGATCAATCTAGTTGGGACTGCTGTAGAGGGAAATGATGATGATGAAGAAGATCAAGTGTCAATTGGGACACTTAAAAGGAAAAGAAAAGATGACGTGCTATAGGGTGTCAAGGTGCCCAGGTAGAGTAGATATCAAAGCCCTCACATGAGAGGGGCTATTTCATCACTAGCAGTAGTAACATCAGGATTAGGTGATTCATTTGTAAACGGAGTTAAAGAATTAGAACATGGGGTGTCAATAGAGACAATAGTAAAAGTGAAAATTGAGATGGCACAAGAAGTTAAAGGCCAAGCTCAAGAGGATGAAGCTACAAAGGCCCTTCCAATGAGTCAAACCATTGACTTAATTGAAGATAAGCTAGTGAAGGATATCACAAATCATCCTATTGGATCCATGCTATGACATATACAGGCTACAAGCCAAAGTGATGCAACATTAGAGATACACACAAAGGAGAGGGAAAAGGTAGAATCTCCTGAAGTAGAAGGAGTAGAAGTTCATATGGGACCTCTAAAAATCCTAATTGAAGAGGTAACTAGCCTAGCAACAGTAGATTTGACTTAATTAGCTAAGAAGAAAAGCACTGAAAAGGAAGAGGCTATTAAAGATAGCTAAACATTGTAAGAAAACATTCTTGTGGAGATGGATGCTGGAAATAAAGAAACTCAAGATGGAGGAGCCCATTAAGACATCCCTGAAGATAAAGTTCCACAAGAAAAGTATGGTTAAGCACAGGATGATCAGCCTCCTCCAAAGCAAAGGTAGGAAGAACAATTGCATGATGAAGAAAATCCAGATGCTAGAGAAGGGAACCAAGAAAACGTGTAGGATATAGGTAATTAGGATAAAGATCAAGATAAAGGAACTCAAGATGCCCAAACTAAGCAACCAGATCAAGATAGATGATCACAATCAGGTGCATTGACTTTGATTTCGTTAGAGGTACGCCAAGAACAAGCACAACAAGTACCTTTCGAATTTAAGTCTTTATTTACTCTTGATTCCACTAAAGCTAAACAGAGAGCTAGGATAGTCTCTAGCATTAAAAGAGATCCAAAGATTGGAAAGAGAACAACCCAAATTGTTGTGCCCCTAGTAGATAAGGCTAAAGGAGAGATCAGGCCAGAAGAGTTTCAAGTGACACAATATGACTTAGGTCATGTCACCACCGAACAGGAAATCCAAGAACATATTGAGAGCATAGAGGTAGTAGTGGCCAAAATAAGAAGGCTTAAGGCCAGAAAGAAGGAGCTTAAAGAGTAAAATGCTCAGTTGCAGCAATTTATATAGGGATTAGTGAAGCCAGATAGCTTGGCATCCACGCTACAATCCACAGAGAGGCCAGCTGCACTTACCTTAATAAGTGAAGAGTTAATAGCCAATTTGGATGTGCAGAAGCACCAAGCTAATGTTATGGACAAATGGTTCATAAGGATCATGGCATCAGGGGAAGAACTAATAAAGACTTCTAAGTCTAATTGCGACACATTTTCCAATTTGAAGACTTACATTAATTCTTTAAAGAGTGAATTCACTTAGAGAATACCGAAGTGTAATTATGCAATGATGAGGCTCAAAAGAGCCAAAGAGATGAATGATGAAGAGTTGTTGAAGAATAAAATTGTCACCCATGCAAATTTACCACTCATGGATACCTGCACAACTGAGATGAAGTACAAATCTGAGGTATTAAAGGCTAGCATGATCAAGGTAAGAGATACTCAAACCAAGATCCATGATTTATTACCTAAAGAAATGAAGATCTTGGAAGAGTTTCTAGAGGATGCAGTAACGGAAGAAGCGGTCCCAGAAACAAAGGAAACTATCCAAATGTTCAGGGACAAATTTAAGGAAGTGACAGAGGATCCATTAGAGCTCTTTACTGAAGATGTTATGGATGAGATGTCTATGTTGAATGCAAAAGTAAAGACATGTGCCAAAGAAGTAGATAGTAGGACATCTATGTTGGAACCTTTGGAGGAACATATAAAAGAATTGAAGTATGCTAAGTTGAGAGATATGACAATTAGCAAATTCGAAGTGGATACATTCATCCAGGCATATGATAATTACAAGAAATCAAACACAGGGAAGTCAGTGCACAAAGGGGGCACATCTGAATGAAGGGGATGCTGTAGCTAATATTATTCAGGATGTTGTGTCATTTTGTCACTAGCAATTTGGTTGACCAAATCAATGGTCTTAGAATATTCTAAGTTACCAGCTATACTCCACCAGATGGTTGACAACTGGCAAAATGTGCCACATATTTTGTATTTTGACTCAGTCAATGCAGTATGAACTGTTGATTGTAATAGATAAATCCCGATCATAGGATCTTTTGTATCTAATTCTCATCCTTGTCCTATAAAAGGATGTAGAATCATAGTTGTGGATTCATTCGAAACTTAATTGATATTGGATTGTTGAATGTCATGACCAATTCTCAAAGTCAATTGTAAATGTATATTCCTTTTGCATACTTAGTGAAGATGAAGACCTCTAATTACAACTAATAGTAAACTTTGAGTAATATGTGGATGAATTCTGGACATGTTACTTTGATTTGCTGCATCCCTTGGAGTGCATTTTAGTCTGTGCAAGTTGTCTTCATTCCTTTCCTTTGAAGTTAGCATCAATCATATCTAGCTGCAGAATGATCTGGTGAAAATATGGTTTGATTTCCTTCTCTTCATGATAGTATCAAGGATATATATGGATCAATGACTGAAGATTCATTCATTTTAGTAAAATTAGAAAGCTTTAGTTTAATTTTGTTTAAATTCATCAAAGCATTGTCATAATTGCAAATACACAGAAAATAATAAGCAAATACAAAGAAATATGTTGATATCCCATAGATAGCTGAATATCTTTAGCATATTTGAGAAAATAACATGTCAAAATAGAAAATATCATGCAAATAAACACAAATAATGGTAAGAATCATGGAAATACATGCTTATAGGCACATCATTTGAACAAATTTATAGTGTAGAAGTGAAATTAAGTAGAAATCAGTTCAGGATAAGTGGATTGAAGATAGTTTTAGAAGAATTAAACACAAATCATCATGAATCAGTCTAACAAGAATGATAAGAAGAAGAATTGATCAAACTTATATAAATATCTACATATTTTGGTTAAATATGGTAGGATTTAACCTCATTTGTTGAGAATTCACAAAGAACAAGTGAAAAAGAGTATATCAGGGTACAAATCACTTCAAACAGAAATGTAAGGCCCCTAATGGAAAATAACAATTCACATCAAACTAAATGAGAGATTATTAGATGGTCAAGACTTGACTGAATGGAGACTTGGAGTTATCAATTCATCCTAAATTGATCATACTTTTGAAGATGATAAAGGTTTGTTTTGTGAATTCTTTATCTATGTGTATTATGACTAACATCATGATCAACATAAATTGGCGCTAGAAGGAGGGCCATTAGCATTCTGGTTTGAAGATTCATTATTTGGATATCATTTCCCGTGCTCAAACGAGGTGATATTTTCAAATTCCATAAGATCACATCAAGCTTTGAATATTTGTGCAAAGTTCTTACTTGTCACTGGTTATTTGAAAGATTTGTTTTCAAATACTCCATCCCATGGTTAAATACTCCTAATATTTACAGTCAATTTTTTAAATTTCCATAGTTTAAGTTAATATTTGTGTCTTCTACAAATATCTACATGATTTAGTTAAATATGGTAGGGTTTAACCTCATTTGTTGACAATTCACAAAGAACAGGTGAAACAAAGTATATCTGGGTACAAATCACTTCAAACAAAAATGTAATGCCCCTAATGGAAAACAACAATTCACATCAAACTAACTGAGAGATTATCATATGGTCAAGACCTGACTGAACGAAGAATTGGAGTTATCAATTCATCCTGAATTGATCATACTTTTCAAGATGATAAAGGTTTGTTTTGTGAATTCTTTATCTATGTGTATTATGACTAACATCATGATCAACACTCAGGTTGCATTTATGGAAATCTTTTGAGAGTATTTAAGCTCAGTTTTTGGATTTTGTTTGTCATATCAAGCTATTGAAGATCATTATGTAGAAGGAGTAACAATTTTGAGAGATCTCACCATTTGATAGCTAGAGGCATTCATTGAGATCATGAAAAAGGAGGTCAATTTTGCATCTTGACAAAGATTTGACTCCCTAGACATTTTCAATTGTGCAGCTTGATAAATTTTGTGCTTTCCTATACATTATCATTTGATTGGGGGTGATTGATGAAACTACAAATCTTTAATGTGAATCATGTATTGTATGAGTTCATCATAGTTAGGATTATTGTGTCTTTATAGTGTATCTTTAGAAGTGTATCAAAACTTTAAAGCCCATAATTCGAAAGCTTCACTCATGTCGATTGAATGGTAGTTTGAAACCCTAGGATGTATATACATAGGTGAAGACCTTTTCAGTTGAAAATCTTGGATTCACAGTTAGATTGTTGAGATTACTAAACAATTAAAATGTTTGAGCTAGGCTATGATTTAGTGGTCTTTTTGCTAGAATTAAGTGCATGCATGACCTAATGCATCCTCTGTTCCATAAAAGATAGATCTGCACCAAAACTTGTGACTTTGCATAATAAATTTATTGACAGTCATTTGGTTTAAAATCTTTTAGGTGGAAATTTGTTTGGAGTAGAGACAAGACCAATACCCAGTAGATAACCCGCAAGCGGTCTTAGTTAAAATCATTTCTCATAGTGCATAACTATGATGGGGATGTGTGTATATCCCGTCCAAGTCAGGTGTCCCACAAACTACTTTTTTCGCATATATTTGTTGATTCTTTAGATTCTCTGCCTCCTCATTGGTTACAATCTTAGTTGAAGGAAAAGAAACCAGAAATAGAGACTTTTACTTTGGATTTGACAAGTTTTTTGAATAAGATAGATAAACTAAAGGATAAGAAAAAGCCAAAATCCAATCTCATATCACCAGGGATGCGACAAGGTCCAGAATTGAAGAAATTACAACTCCCATGGTTGCTAAATGTTGGAGTAAATGGGTTTTTACCTATTTACCTTGCTTAAGTTTACTTAGGAAACATAATTCATTAATTAGGTGCATTTATCGTTTTGGTAGTTGTCGATTATTTTTACCAGCTTTCTCCTTGCCTTTATAAGCAAGGTTATGTACCTTATTTTGCATCTCATATATCTCATTTTATTTTTCTCATTATGGTGAAATATTTATCTCTCATATTGTGGAGGTTTATCTGTAGGTTATGCTCTTGGGAGCTACTTGACACCAACATGGTATCAAAGCTGACTATCTACAACACCTTCCATCCATAGAGTTTTCATCAGAGATTTTTGTGAGATTGAGATTTTAGATCCTGCAATTTTTTTTGGTGGAACGATATTTTATTTGGCGTTTGAATTTTTTTTTAAATTTCTATTTCTCCTATTATTTTTCTAAAATTTACAACACTAGTCTCTTGGAGTTTTTAAATTTATGCAAAGGTGTTTTGGTTTGATCTGATCATCAAGGTTTCAATTCCACTAGTTGTCATCTTCACATTAATTGGTATCCATTGGATACTCGGTGCCACCCTTGCACATCAGATCTACTATATAGAGGTAGCACACAACAAGAAATCATCATTGTAGTGAGCCAATCAACACATAAGCCATAGAAAATTATCTCTGAAGGCATTCCAGGCGTTGGAGGCATTACACAGGCCTTCTTGATTGGTCATTTCAAACTTGGCTGATATATATCTGGCGCAGATTTATATACATTCTAAAGTCTGCAACCAAATTTAATTCAGGGTTTCATCATTGTGTGGATCGGAAGTAGGGAGCCCGTCCTAGATTTCACCACGCAACAAATTTTATTGTTTACCATTTCCTTTGCATTTCAAAAAAACTTACAGCCTGCCCCTTCTCAGGTGCAAATCTTCCCCAACTTTTAGAGTTGCTTATTCACTTTCTCATTACCTTCTCTTCTGCCTTCAATGCATATTGGTAAGCTTCTTCCACTGAAGTCAACTTCACCACACTCATCTCATCCTAAATGTTATATCATAAGCCATTCACATACTTGGCTACCTTCTCCTTGTCAACCTCATGTCTCCCTGACCAAATGGCTAACTTGTAAAACTCTTTCATGTAATCTTTTACACTCATATCTTTCTGTTTTAGGTTCTACAACTATTTGAATAATTCCATTTCATAATCACCAGGAATGAATTTACATTTCAATAAATTGTAACCATCTAATTCCACCTTGTTATCCTGGAATCTCCATCAACAACTCGCTCTCTTTGCAATCCCTACCATAGCGCAACATGTCCCTTCAATTTGGTTTGAGCTATCTTAACCCTCTGAGGGTCTTTAATGTCTTCCAATTCAAAATATTCTTCTAGTTTGCCTATCTAGTCAATTAACTCTTCTAGATTCAACGTTCCAAAAAAATTAGGCACATCCACCTTGTTACTTTTCGTGATTTTTGCAAGAGCCCTCAAAAATCTATCTTCTTCGGCTTCCTCATGCTGTCCCTCTTTTCTGCCCTATTCTTGTTCTTCCACTTCACTTTCTTGTCCACATGTGGAGTCTCTAGCATCTCTAGTAACCCTTCTCACCTCATTTTGAATATCTTCCATTAGTCTATCTCGAAATAGTTCCAACACTACTTCTATTATGGGTCTCCCTCTTCATGGTGACATCTCTGTCAATCGACGACTTTAGCTCTCAATTATTTGGGACTCCACACATACCCACAACAATCCTCTTGAGCACTCCTCGACCATTACTCACGCCCACAGATCCTAGTGGATATTCTCCACACTCAGGATAACTAGCTCTAATACCAATTGACATAGATCAGATAGACAAAACAACACCCAATAATAGGAAGTCAATTGAAATTTATTTATTTAGAATCCCATATTAAAAATTCATCTATCTATGATACAAAATTTATCTACTTTAGCCATCAATGGCTTTATTCATTTCTTCTCTGTGATCAAAACTCCCACCATATCTGGCCAAACTCTAGTATCTGGTTCATTCCGCCCCGTTAATTGTCAAAGTGTTGATCTTTTAAAGGCCAAGATGACAGTTCAACCATCATCTCTGATATAGAAGTCCAATGGCCTTCCGAATCATTTATTCTTTAATACTTTGAAACACAGGGTGGGAACCACCAGAATGATGGTGAAATACTTCCTCGCGGATCCGCAGATGGTCTACACTTTCATGGCATAATGGTGGTATCGAGGGGACATCAAATCACCTCCCACCGAAACGACCAGGTCCCACCAAAGTCACCACGGCTAACGAGCACTGACAAATCTTCTTGATCACAACCATCCATCACCGTCATTTGGTCTCACCTCATTAGCATATCGAGGAGACCATTATCAATGTCCCAGCGATATATACAACTCCCACTGACAAGAGTTCCTAGCCTTCCATCGACATGTTGAGGGGACAAGACTCAATGTCCTAGTGATATCACAATGTCACCCTAATATAGTCTCATTGGAGTATCGAGGGGACACTAAGAAGACACCCGACAGCAAAAGGCTATCACATTGATGCCACTTCTCCTTATTGCCAATGTAACACCAAACACACTTAGCGATTGAGGGATATCGAAGAGAGTGACAACTTTGTCCCACCGAAACAAAACTGTCAGGCCAATGAAAGAGTTAAACATGACCTATAGGGAGAAGCTGAACCTTATGAGTCTTCACCATTGCCAACATATGCATAAAAAATTATGTAATATTTTCTTATTGAATGTATTTTCCATATCTACTATCAATAGAAGTCGACCAAAATTGAAACCAAACCAAAACGAAAATGAAATGTTTTTGGGTGATGCAGGATTGCCCATTTGCCCAAGATGCTCCTGCATCAATGCTTTGTGCTTGTTGTAACTTAGCTCCTACATGGTGTAGGAACCCACCACATACTTCAAATATCGAGATTCAATCAGCCCTAGAGGCCCATTTTTTTTGGCCTCCAGTGAAGGAGGTGGTCACATGGGCGACTAGAATTAAGTTCCCTAGTGCTTTGAAAGTGCCTTTATAGGCATTTTTTCATTTTTTGCATAACTTTTGCAAATGAAGGCTGATTTTCACAAACCAAATCTCGACGGAAAGGTATTTTCATCACCATTGCAGTGGTTTCAAGGTATTTCTCTAATATTTTGTTGTTTGATGGTTCTTTTACTTTGTTGAAGTTTGATATTGGTTTTGCTTCATTTCGTGTGAATAAAGGCGTTGGTTGTGTATATTGTGAAGAATAATTGTTACATTCTTTTGTTTCATCATGGATTTGCTTAAAGTAGAAATTTTAACTACAAAAAATTATCTTAAATGGAAAACTGATATGGAGATTTTGTTGTTAATGTTGAAGTTGCAAAGGATTACTTTTGGCCAAGATCCTGAACCCACTAGTGTTGTAGTAAAAAGAAAATGGTTTGATATAAGAGATGAAGCTCTTAGTACTCTCATTATGTTCATTTATCCTGATTTGAGATATCATGTGTTATCTTGTAAGCATCCTAATGATATTTGGACTGTCTTAGAGAATCTTGTGGGTGAGCCAGATAAGATGAGGAAATTTTATTCGTAGAATGAACTAATGAATCTAGATCCTAGACATTTTGATAATATCCAGGACTTTTTCACCAAGCTTAATTCTCTCAGATTGCAGTTGTCTGAATGTGGGGTTAAGAAAGAAGATGAATAGTTGATTCTATCTATTCTCTCTAAGTTGGGTCCTAATTAATCTATATTTGTTTATGCATTTTATGCTACCATGGATGCTCTAGGTAGTCCACACAAAATGCCTTCTCTTGATGGTTTTGCAGTGTAACTCACAAGGGAACAAGAAAAGTTTACACAAATGGGCACTTCCTCCTCCTACTCCTCCTGCTTCTTCAGATTTAAGTCCTACTCTTGAGTAGGTTGATCATAGTTTTTCAGATTTTGCTTTATTTGATGAGTATTTGGTAGGTAATGCACGCTTTTTTGTGGAGTCTCATCTTGCAAATTTGGGAGATATATTTGAGGGGATTTCTCTCCTCTTTGATGACAGTTCTAGAATGACTATTGATACATCTATATCTTCTTTGGAGATTGACATTGATGAGTTTTCTCCCTCACTTGATTTGTCAAATTTCTTGGTGTTTTTTATCATGATTACGCAGTGGATTATTCATGCGTGTAGACTCCCCACTTTTTAGAGATTTCTATTTGGAGACTTCCTTCCTCCTTTCAGTTGGACATGGAGTGGCTTCTTCATCATTCGGTGGACTTGTTTCTTCCTAAGGGGAGATGTGTTTCTTGTAGGCATTGGATCATCTTTTGTTACCAGGCATACTTCATCAGCATTGGAGCTTCTTCATTATGGGGGGGGATATAATGTCTCTCTTTTTCCTTCCTATGGGGGGATCATTGATTGTATATACATGATGTATGTAGTCCTTGGGGGGTACTAGTGAGTCCTCCATGCATCATTTTGTTTTTCTTTTCTCTCTTTTGGAGAGGATTTTCAACCCATAGGGTTTTCTCCTATTCTCCTCTTGTGAGAGATTGCATTGCATTATATTTTGCATTGTAAATGGGTACCTAACATGGTTGTGTAGCCGGGACCCATATTACATCTTGCTCATATTGTATAATAATCTCCCTAAGTTGCACTTAAGGGGGGTGTTGGAGTAAATAGGTTTTTACCTATTTACCTTGCTTAAGTTTATTTAGGCAACATAATTCATTAATTAGGTGCATTTATCATTTTGGTAGTTGTCGGTTATTTTTATTAGCTTTCTCCTTGCCTTTATAAGCAAGGTTATGTACATTATTTTGCATCCCATATATATCATTTTATTTTTCTCATTTTGGTGAAATTTGTATCTCTCACATTGTGAAGATTTATCTGCAGATTGTGCTCCTGGGAGGTGCTTGACACCAACACTAAAGATAGGTGAGATATGGAGGAAATTGAGTTTCAAGTCACATCAGTTAATTTGGTTCCAACTTCCTTGCTCCAAGATATTGAGGAATTTAAAGATTCAATTGCAACCATCATCTAGAGGATGGACAAAGATGAGTTAACGAAAAGGCAACTAAAAGAGAAGAATGAAGAATTGTGTGCACTTGCATCCGATATTTGATAGGCCCTCTATAAAAGGATGATGGCACTATAATTGCCCCCACCATCCTCTCTAAACAAGAAGTGGATGAATTTGATAAAATGAAGCATATGGCCAAGGCAACCCATGAGTGGCTCAATGAAATTTACAATGAAGGGTGCCAAGCCATTGATGAGGCTATCCAGGTCTGGAAAGATTTCTCATTAATTTGGAAGGATATGGATAAATTAGAAGATGAATGTATTATGAATGAAGAATATCTTGCCGAGGTATTCCCTAGACTTGAAATGATGACTCGATTGTCCACTATAGTTTTAATAGAGGAAAATATCCCAACAAAAGAAACTCTCGCAGCACCTCACTATTGGATGGAGGCAGTGAAGTTTAAAATAGAAATATTTGATTAAGCCAAACATGAGGCTACACATGTGTATGTGATATTTTGAGTGATTGCTCTGATATTTTGAGTGATTTGACAAGAAGATATGTGGGCGACAGAGCTGAAATGGAGTCTAGTTCCCTAAATGAGGTGGATGAATTTAAGCCCTAATGGAAAATGTTGCTTCAAGGCGGTTTACAGGAGACACCTTGTGATTTTGGTAAGTCCAACATCACTGTAGCATCAAAATTTCTGCAAAAAATTCAAAATTTTTAGAAAGAAACTCATGCAAGGAAGATTTCCTATAATTTAAATTCAGGAAGACTTATAACACCCAAAACTATAGGTTGCACATACAAAAGGTCCTCCTCCCGACGTAGTTGATCCAACTCTTCAAGCTTTGATGGAGTATAGGAATAAGGAGAAGAAATTTGATGAAATATTGATAGAAGATGATATTCCTTCACCTTAATAGCTGAATTTTTACAAAATCAATAATCCAGTTAGCTTGTGCAGACTCTAGTTGGATGCCCCCCCTCAAGAATGTGCCACATATATAATTTTAACTTGTCAAATTATTGAAAAATAATTTGTCTTGTTGCAACTCATTAAAAAGTGTTATTTTGTCTTATTTAAATGAGTTCAAAAGTTGTAATTTTGAATTTTTGCTAAACGACAAAAACAAAAATGAGTTTGTAACAACTCTTTCTACAAGAATTAAATGTAATGAAATATGAGCCTTTAGTGTTGGATGAATCCTCACCAGTCATTGTAAACTCAGTGCTCTGGGGCCTCCTCTATATAAAGGCAATCACTTTCTTTATTTTGTAAGCTGTGAATGATAGAATTCTTGGAGCTCTGTCAAAATTCTAATTAATACAAACAAATTTTTAGGTGTTGCTGCTAATTTGCCCTGTGTTATTGATTAAAATTTGGTCTTCATGGTTCATTCTTTCACCTTATGTTAATTAAAGTTTAGTTTTAGTTTTGATGAATGCTTAAGACATGAACGATAGATTCCATGTTCATACCATTGGTAGTTTGCTAATTGTAAGTTGTTGTGTATGGTTAGCCTTAACAACTATGTATTTACATTTGATTATAAGAATTTGATAGATCTGCACCAAATCTTGGGTGTTTGATGAATTCTTATGGTTTAAAAATCTCAAGTTTCCTTCAAAGATTGCATTGTTTTCTGCAGCACTGTGACTACTCTGGTTAAGTAGGAAATGGCTTACTTTTAGGATTTGTCAATCTAAATCATATCAATTCTTTGGTTGTCCTTAGGTATTTCTTAACCCTTTCTTTCCTCTCCATCTTTTAGACTTTTTTCAAAAAAGTATAAGTTTAGGAAAAGCATAATTATATTGCCAAATTTGGTGAAAGTTTGTTTTTAGATTTTAAATCTAAAAACTGTCAAGAGTTTCTGTAATTTTCTAAAACTCATTATTCCCAAACCCTTTTGCATTTCTAGTTTCTACATAAGGCGCCTTCTTGTAATAAGAAAACACATTGAAACAACTGAGTTATCTCACAAGTCAAGACCTAACACTATAAACCTTGGGGTAGTTTTTTCTAGGTAATTGGGACAAGATTCCTTTCAAGAGAGGTAAAGTCCTTAGTATTTTATCTAAGGTTGTTTTGTACAAAAATACCCATCAACAGATGGGCACTAGAAGGAGGGCGGCCCAAGCTGGGAACTAGGAAAATAATTACTCGTTCCAGCTCAACTAGTTAAGACTTTCTGTCTCTTTCATAGTTCAGAAAAACCTGAAAAGATCAAGTGGTACCCAAGCCTGCTAGATCCTTGTCTGTACCTAGAAGTCCTACTATTTTTTAGACCAACCTTGCCTCCTTTACACCAAGGAATCTAGCTACATTTCAAGAAAATTCTATAATATGGTCTGGGCTGGTGCAGACTCCTCTTCTATTGAGTTTAATGCTTATAATGAAATGCCTAAACATGCTTCCAAACTTAACCTACAGATCATAACATGTTTTTCACCTAAGTTTAAGAAGCCTACACATGCAGATTTAAACGTAAAAAATGATCTTTCGGAGGGAAAAGAAAATCTGACGTTTTGAGGTCCTATTGACTGGTATTTCAATGAGTGCGGGTAGGAGGAAAGATGCCAGTGGTTAGAGTTTCAGCATGGGTTGATGAAGTTTTATCTTGGCTAGCGGTCACGGTGTGGATTTAACAGTGCAGTCGAAGCAAAACAAAACACTAGCCTAATACACATGCCTTGTTTCGCAGAATGTAAGGCAGTTTTGTATGGGTCGTCAATGTAGTCACTGACTGCATGCCACTTAAATCTGCCTAGCAGTTAGCAAGTGCAACCCGTAGGCGGTTGGCAGATGGCGATAAGGGCTAAAAAGAGGTCTCCCAAAATTTAAATTGTCCATCGGGTGGGAATTTGGCAGGTGAAGACATCCAACTTAAGTGTATGACTTGTGAGTAGTTAAAATACACTGCAGTTAAAAGATGAAACCAGAGGATGTATCGACTAACACCAAGGTTGAAGATTCCAGGTGGGAGGATGACTCCGCAAGTATTTGGTTGGGATTTGCACAGGTAACTGTTTATATCCTCTGGACAAAATCTCAATGTTCAAATTGGACCAACGGATAAACAGTGCTCAAAACCTCTATGCACGACTCCCACCAATGGGTAAAACAGTGGATTATTATCCATACCAAGAGACAGAAGATAATAAAAACTGTGTACCCAAAGGCTAACCAGTAGATACACACGCCAGTGACCAACCACATAGTCGATGATGACAGTTTAGCGTAGGATCAATAGGGTTTTGGCAATTAGAGCGAATGGATGGCGTGACTGACTATGCAAGAGAAGATTTAAAACATGAACCTAAAATATTTTCAATAGTAGGTTGAAAGAAATTTAAACTGCAGAAACCCTGCATGGACAAAACGTGGCCAAGTTAACGCGGCTAGGAACAGGATTTTTTGAAGGGCTAACTAAATGTTGGCTGCTAAGGTGATAGCAGACGGTTAAGAGCTAATTGTATTATTTTCAAAGTCTAAAACAAAATACTTCAAACCATTTGAAACAAAACACAAAAGATAGACACCCATAATAAAAGCCGACAGTTATTTTCAAAGTTTAAAATAAAATATTTCAAATGATTTGAAACAAAACACCAAAGATAGGCTTACAGTTAGAGCAGGTGACCCACAGATAAAAGAAAAACCTCTAAGACACATGAATAAAGGAGATTGACTGCTATTGTCTAGCGAATAAAACCCCATCTTGTCCTGCAGATATTTTCATTAACCTCAAGATAATTGGAAACCAAAGCACTTGCGCAGGATCAGTACGGCGGGTCCGTACAGAGCCTGCAGATAAAAAATAAAATAAAATTTAAATTTTTTTAGACATCAAAATATGAGAAAATTTATATGCTTCCTAGAGTTTTCAGGGCTCCTAGACACAATGGTGAGGCCAGATTTAGCATAGGAGGGGTTTTGCAATAGGTCACCCCCAAATCTTGATGAAAATACACTCCAACATGCAACAAAAAGCTTACAAAACCCTACAAAATAAGCTTAGATCCAGGGATGGGAGTCCCACTGGGTGTGCCAAAATGAAGACAAGAAAATAGACAAGGTAAATAATGGAAGATAATGCAATATAACTCAATACCTTCACCTTAGACTACTCCTTTCCCATTGATAGAGTGGATGCTCAATGTTATTATGGATTGATAGAGATGTTGATTGCTTATAATTTCAGCAGCATAATAGTACTTGGTTGTTATGAAATGGATGGCTTAGATGAAGCTTTATTTATAGAGGTTTGATATGATGGATGAAGGACTAAGATTGAGAGGTTGAATCAACGGTGGAGATTTGTTGAGACAACATTAGGGATTGGATAAGGATTTCTAGGGCTTATTTTATGTGAATGGTCGAGATTAAAAGATGTTGTTTTGAAATGGATGGATATGATTAAAAGGTAGTTTGACTTTTGTGCAAGTAGATGAGGACAAAATAGGAAATAATTAATTAAATAATACATTTAATTAATTATTGGAGAGGGATCATATGCGAAGATAAAATTAATTAAATAAATAGGATTCATTTAATTAATTTGGGAAAATGATAGTCCTTGGACAAAGGATGTCGCAAAGTGTCACAAGATGATGTCAACAAAGGGATTAGATTTCAAACGTGATACAAGGTGATGCCCACAAAGTGTCGCAAGGCAATGTGGGATATGTTGCTAGGACATGGTCAATTTCAGACCTGTCTACACATGTTATCAAAAGAAAGGATTCATTAGAACACCATCAAATTCATGACTCTATGGTTGCTTCATGAGCTTTGTCTAAAAATCCAAAATTTTTAATTTTTTTATTATTATGGTTTCATGGTATCAAAAGAAAAGATCCTTTAGAAAACCAATTTGGTGGGAGAAGAAAACCACTTGGAATATGTGATAATATTTCCCCTCCATGGAAGGCAAGCGATCACACTTGCAGAGCAATGCAGAATTTCATGGAAGACTAAAAAATTAGTCAAAAGTGATAACTAATTGAATTTTGGTTTATTCGGTAAGGGAATTCAACTTTTCAAATATCTCGGGTCGGAAGAATTCTTTGTTATTATAAAAGTATTCCAATCAGCTGTCCAATTCACAGACTACACTTTTTGAGGAAATAGAATTCAATGGTGCACTTCTTCCCTTTCAAGACTCCAACGATGTAATTTCCTTGGTATTATTTTATTGAAACATCCCACTCAAACTACTCTCCACTCATTTAGTCTATGAGATGTCCCTCTCACAAACTTGCGTGTTTGAGGACGTAATTTCTAGTTTGGACAGAGTCATTAGATGCAATGAATTCTAAGGGTTATTGGGCCTCTCAAATGTAATTTCTATGTCACTTCTCTGTCATTACGATTAATCTAGCAAACAAGTCTTTGCACATGTTTGATAATATTTTTCGTCAATGTGAGGCAGGCAATAAAAAATAGAATATTATCAGACCATGTAAATGAACAAGAGACGCATTGCGTTAGGTTCCTGCCTTTGCAATGTTGGATAAAATGAATGACATTGTAATTTATAATAAGTATTTCATTCCCCTAAACCCAACGTTTTCTTGCTTTTGCGTGTTGTAAGATCTTTAATTCGTAGCTTATTTGGAAAATTATGTTATTATTGAAATTATATTGTCACTTTATGGATAATGATATATGCTGATTATTGAATTAATTATTTCAATAATGTATTGTTGTTAAAGTAAAACTCTAAATCTAATTATTATCTTGCCTAATTTTAAAAGAACTAACCATTGAATTGCCTGCTTTTTGCTTGTTGTAAGATCCCTAATTGCTAGCTTATTTGGAAAATAACCTTATTATGAAAATTATATTGTCACTTTATGGATAATGATCTTGGTTGATTATTGAATTAATTATTATTGTTTAGGAGTGCTACTAAGGTATATGTTGAGATGTGTGATTGACAAGTGTGAGTACTAAGGAAAGGTGAACTAAGTTTGAAGTCACCAAATGTGAAGTAATACATGGTTGAATAATTAATCAAGATAATTAAATTAATTGGATATGATAAATAATTAAATGTGCTTGTTTAATTAATTATTAGAAGTTAATTGATTTGATTGGAAAATAGTCCTTATTTAAAATTAAATAATATTTAATTTAAGTAAATGGATGGGTCAATTTAAGATTGAGTGTAGATAGCTTCTGGCATAACTGTGTATTACTTTTTTTGCATCGACGTTTCGGATCACACTCTGTGATCCATCATGAGGATGAAAAGAAGGGAATTGAAACAAATCTCCCTCCCATGAAGGGTACAAATTGTAGACATGATATTTCCACAGTCCATGATATAAGTGTAGATAGCTTTTGGCATAACTATGTATTGCTTTTTTTGCATCAACGTTTCGGATCACACTCCGTGATCCATCATCAGGATGAAAAGAAGGGAATTGAAACAAATCTCCCTCCCATGAAGGGTACAAATTGTAGACATGATATTTCCATAGTCCATGATATAAGTGTAGATAGCTTCTGGCATAATTGTGTACTGCTTTTTTTGCATCAATGTTTCGGATTACACTCCATGATCCATCATTAGGATGAAAAGAAGGGAATTGAAACAAATCTCCCTCCCATGAAGGGTACAAATTGTAGACATGATATTTCCACAGTCCATGATATAAGTGTAGATAGCTTCTGGCATAACTGTGTATTGCTTTTTTTGCATCAACGTTTTGGATCACACTCTGTGATCCATCATCAGGATGAAAAGAAGGGAATTGAAACAAATCTCCCTCCCATGAAGGGTACAAATTGTAGACATGATATTTCCATAGTCCATGATATAAGTGTAGATAGCTTCTGGCATAACCGTGTATTGCTTTTTTGCATCAACGTTTCGGATCACACTCCGTGATCCATCATCAGGATGAAAAGAAGGGAATTGAAACAAATCTACCTCCCATGAAGGGTACAAATTGTAGACATGATATTTCCACAATCCATGATATAAGTGTAGATAGATTCTAGCATAACTATGTATTGCTTTTGTTGCATCGACGTTTCGGATCACACTTTGTGATCCATCATCAGGATGAAAAGAAGGGAATTGAAACAAATCTTCCTCCCATTAAGGGTACAAATTGTAGACATGATATTTCCACAGTCCATGATATAAGTGTAGATAGCTTCTAGCATAACTGTGTATTGTTTTTTTTGCATCGACATTTCAGATCACACTCCGTGATCCATCATCAGGATGAAAATAAGGGAATTGAAAAAAATCTCCCTCCCATGAAGGGTACAAATTGTAGACATGATATTTCCATAGTCCATGATATAAGTGTAGATAGCATTTGGCATAACTGTGTATTAGTTTTTTTGCATCGATATTTCAGATCACACTCCATGATCCTTCATCAGGATGAAAAGAAGGGAATTGAAACAAATCTCCCTCCCATGAAGGGTACAAATTGTAGACATGATATTTCCACAGTCCATGATATAAGTGTAGATAGCTTCTGGCATAACTGTGTATTGCTTTTTTTGCAACAACATTTTGGATCACACTCTGTGATCCTTCATCAGGATGAAAAGAAGGGAATTGAAACAAATCTCCCTTCTATGAAGGGTACAAATTGTAGACATGATATTTCCACAGTCCATGATATAAGTGTAGATAGCTTCTGGCATAACTGTGTATTACCTTTTTTGCATCGACGTTTTGGATCACACTCTGTGATCCATCATCAGGATGAAAAGAAGGGAATTGAAACAAATCTCCCTCCCATGAAGGGTACAAATTGTAGACATGATATTTCCACAGTCCATGATATAAGTGTAGATAGCTTCTGGCATAACTGTGTATTACTTTTTTTGCGTCGACATTTTGGATCACACTCTGTGATCCATCATCAGGATGAAAAGAAGGGAATTGAAACAAATCTCCCTCCCATGAAGGGTACAAATTGTAGACATGATATTTCCACAGTCCATGACATAAGTGTAGATAGATTCTGGTATAATTGTGTATTCCTTTTTTGCATTGACGTTTCGGATCACACTCTATGATCCATCATTAGGATGAAAAGAAGGGAATTGAAACAAATCTCCCACCCATGAAGGGTACAAATTGTAGACATGATATTTCCATAGTCCATGATATAAGCGTAGATAGCTTCTGTCATAAATGTGTATTATTTTTTTGCATTGACATTTCAGATCACACTCTATGATCCATCATCAGGATGAAAAGAAGGGAATTGAAACAAATCTCCCTCCCATGAAGGGTACAAATTGTAGACATGATATTTCCACAGTCCATGGTATAAGTGTAGATAGCTTCTGGCATAACTGTGTATTGCCTTTTTTGCATCGACGTTTCGGATCACAATCCAATCAAGATGAAAAGAAGGGAATTGAAACAAATCTCCCTCCCATTAAGGGTACAAATTGTAGACATGATATTTCCATAGTCCACGATATAAGTGTAGATAGCTTCTGGCATAATTGTGTATTGCTTTTTTTGATCACAAAGTGTGATCCGAAACGTCGATGCAAAAAAAACAATACACAGTTATGCCAGAAGCTATCTACACTTATATCATGGATTGTGGAAATATCATGTCTAAAATTTGTACCCTTTATGGGAGGGAGATTTGTTTCAATTCCCTTCTTTTCATCCTGATGATGGATCATGGAGTGTGATTCGAAACGTCGATGCAAAAAAAGCAATACACAGTTATGCCAGAAGCTATCTACACTTATATCATGGACTGTGGAAATATCATGTCTACAATTTGTACCCTTCATGGGAGGGAAATTTGTTTCAATTCCCTTCTTTACATCTTGATGATGGATCATGGAGTGTGATCCGAAATGTTGACGCAAAAAAAGCAATACACAGTTATGCCAGAAGCTATCTACACTTATATCATGGACTATGGAAATATCATGTCTACAATTTGTACCCTTCATGGGAGGGAGATTTGTTTCAATTCCCTTCTTTTCATCCTGGTGATGGATCACGGAGTGTGATCCGAAACGTCGATGCAAAAAAAGTAATACATAGTTATGCTAGAAGCTATCTACACTTATATCATGGACTGTGGAAATATCATGTCTACAATTTGTACCCTTCATGGGAGGGAGATTTGTTTCAATTCCCTTCTTTTCATCCTGATGATGGATCATGAAGTGTGATCCGAAATGTTGATGCAAAAAAAGCAATATACAGTTATGCCATAAGCTATCTACACTTATATCATGGACTGTGGAAATATCATGTCTATAATTTAAGATTGGTTAATTTAGGATAGAATTACATTGTACATATTTCATGTATTTTGCCCTCAAAAGTTAAGTTTAGATGTTGAAATCGCAGGGAAGAAATTGTTCCATTGGTCTTTCGTGTAAAAGCAAGCGGGATGAAAGTGGTTCACTGCAGGCCCACGATGGCCAGGGAAATGTTTTGCGGGATGTCAGTGTGAATAGTCTGGAGTAATATTTTTTTGGTATGCGGTAACATGGTCAGAGTCAAGGATGATGCTAGTTACCTGGCTTCCCAGCAATAGTGACCTGAGCAGGTCTATGGGGTGGCGGGAAACAAGTAATGGTGAAATGGTGTTGTGAACGGTGAAAATAAGCCATGCTTACTTTGCGTTAAAATGTCTCCAATTGTACTTGTGCAGTATCTTGAAATTCTTCCGCCGATGCATTGGAAACATGTAGTGCCAAAATCAATGTCTAGCAGACATGTGGTAAAAACAACTTCAATTGCATTCTAAAAGAAGATTGATTATTTTTAACCATTTGTGTGTTTCTGTGTGTTATGACAGCCCCGCAGGTTGCTTGAATAGTCTTGGCGGGTGTGTAGGAGCCAAAAGGATCAAAGGCAATAGTGACCACTAAGCAGAATTCCATCGGCGGCATTGCAGTGTAAAGAATGTGACAAATATTTATTACCGGAGCCCTGTAGTGCATGTAAATAGCCTTGACGGGTATGCGGGAGTCAAGGGAAATGAAAACATGGTCACCTCTTGTGTGTAGAATGCAGAAGGTGCGGCTGCTTTGTGTTAAAAATGTGTCCAACTGCACTTGTCCAGTACCTTCGAATCCTTTTGCCAATGCATTTGAAACATGTAGCGCCAAAATCAATGTGTACTAGACATGCGCTAAAAACAACTTCAATTGCACTTATGCAATACCCTTCAAAAGTTTCACCATTCTGAAAAAAGATTGATTGTTTTTAACCATTTGTGTGTTTCTGTGTGTTATGGCAGCCCCGCAGGTCATGTGAACAATCTTGGCGGGTGTGCGGGAATGAAAAGGATCAAAGGCAATAGTTACCGCTAAGCAAAATTCTATCGGCGACATTGCGGTGTAAAGAATGTGACAAATATTTATTACTAGAGCCCTGCAGTGCATGCAAATAGCCTTGGCAGGTATGTGGGATTTAGGGGAAATGAAAACATAGTCGCGACATGGCAGTATGAAGAAGATAATAGATGATGCTTCATGTGGCGCCGCAATAGTCTTAAAGAAGATTGGTGGGCTAGCGGTAATAGTCCAGATGGCATATAGAGGATCACTGCAGTGCTACGAGAGGAAGGAAAATGGTTGACGGCATTGCGGTAATAGGGAGCTAGAGTTCACCATGCCCCCACAATGGTTTCAAATGAACCCTGTGGTGTAGCGGTAAGAGAAGAGATAAAGACAAAATTGTTACCGCACCTGCATGATGGTTTTGGTTGGCATCTGTGGTGTCACGGTAAATCACTTCAAGTGATCAGGAATTCAATATCCTACATCCCCACAATGGTCTAGCCAAGCATTAGTGGTAGTGTGGCAAAGGATGTAAAGGCTATTTTGTGTATCATCATCCCGCAGTGGTATGTCTCAAGACTAGCAGGGTGGTGATAAAGGGTGAACTTAAATAGTTATTATTAACACCTGCAGGATTGCGGTTGTCAATGAAATGAGTGCCAATCTTGATTTGTTCATCGTATCATTGGATGAAATCAAATCAATGGTCCGTGTTTGAAATGAATTGAATGCTGAGATTTGATAATCTTGTGGCACAAACTAGAGTAATGGTGAGATGACAAGCTCCTTGACACAATAAAATTTGAGGTTTCTTGGCATTTTGTATTCCAACAAATTTAGCGTGGATTTCAGGAAGGCGAATTCAAGATGTATGTGCCCTCTCCAAGCAATTTTAAAGTGGGTGAGTCTACTTTTTCATTCCTTGCATGATAGTTGGTGCTTGTTCTGTGCTCTTTTTTCAGTTAATTTGGTGAAGCAAATTAAATTCCAAAACCCTATTTCATAGAAAGTAGTAGAATATGCCACCCAAGAAATCTGAGTGTGTGAGTAAGAGCAATGACCCTCCTTCTTGTAAAAAGAGATCACTTCAACAGTCCTTGTTGGACATTTTGCCAAACTCAATTGATAAGGGGTCTAAGAAGATATTCAGAGATGTTGTTGAAGGATGTTGGGATGCCAAAATCCCTATCTTTGGTTGGCACCTTTTCTAGTACTTTTGTGAGAGGAAAGAGGGACAGGGACCTGTGGGAAACCCATGGAAGTTGGATTTGGCAAAGTTAGTGGAACTAAATGTATTTGTTGATGTAGATTTGGTAACAACACTGGTACAACACTATCACTCAGCTAGCAAGACAGTCAGAGCGCCAGATGGATCACCATTGGTAATTGTAGATAGGAATGCAATCATTGAATGCTTTATGTTGAACAAACAAGCCCTCACACAAATTGATTTGCTAAAAAGTGAGCAGGAATATACAAGTCTAAGGAAAACACACATGAGGGATGAGCTGCCCACGTATATGAGGAAGGGGCAAATAATAGAAGAATTTAAATCCCATCCTCTGCAATTGAGCCATTTTCTGTTGAAGACTTTGCTATCTATTTCAAAAGAACATACTTTTCTTTGTGCCAAGTATTGGGTATCAATGCCCAAGGGAGAATGCCAATTGACCTAATGATGATGGCCATGAGAATACAAAATCCCGAGGCCAACACTAAATATGACTTTGCATCATATATTGAGAAGAAATTGCATGAGGGGTTTTTGCACATCAGGGAAAACAAGAAGCCCATGGATTTCAAATTCTATTCTTTGTTGTGTCATCTAATTTTGTATCAAAATAGAAGGAAATGGTCCAATAGGATGGATATAAGCATGATAGATCAACAAAGATAGAGATTGCCTACACAGTGATGGTGTTATAAGTGGGATTCTTGTTGTCAGACCTATGATTATGTTGTGTTTCATGATGAATTCTCTGTTAGAGTAATGAATTCTCTTGGTAGCGTATCTCCCAGATTGACTAAAGAAGTCAGGAAAATATTGAGGCCTCTTGTACATAGACCAGAGCAGGGTCATAAGCACAATTATGCTGATTGTTACTTCTTACCTGACCACACCATAATCAGAATATATGGGTGTCCCCAACCACCCCATGTGTTTCCTAAATTTGTGCTAAATAGAATTTCTTTCCTAGAATTCATGTGGCAGATGATGTGGATGGAGAAGGAGGTAAAGAAGAAACAAAAGAAAGGCACATTTCTACTTGATGCCACAGTATTTGGTGATTGGTGTATTGGATCAGATAATCTGGAAGACTTGCAAGACTATTTGAAGGCTAAATATTCTTTGAAGTCTGGTACAGAAAGGGTTTGTCACCCCAAAGGTCACATGAACTTTGTAAGACATATCATTCTGACCAAAATGGGGATATCCCATCAAATTAGCTTTGATGAGGATGTGATTAGAAATCTTGTTACTTTTGATGAAGTGTGTGATAGGAAGAGGAAATGGGAGATGCTGAAGAGGATTGAGGATGAAAAGAGAGAACGAAACCTGGATTTTTCTAGTTTTTTTGTTGAGTAGAATGACCCTCTGAAAAGAATTGATTTAATAATTGACAATTTTGAGACAATTTATGGTAAATCTGAGAAGCAACCTTCAAAGGATACCAAGCTTTGTGTGAAAAGGCCACCAGTAGTTAGAATTCATGAGCCTGCACTAGATCCAATGTTAGTTCAAGATCCAAATGTCCCTGGATTGTCACCTACCAAAAGGCAAAGAATTGAAGATGTCTCTCCACTAGTCCCATATGAGGCAACTAAGGAGGTTGGCAACACTGATGAAGTGGCAAATATTCTAAAACACATGGGTGATGAAGAAGAGGTTGATGGAGCGTTGGTTCATCAGGAGACAGATGCACACAAACCCAAGGCCAGAATGGGGGAATAGGCACAAGCCGAGCCTGAGTTGGAGGAGGATGAGAGGGTAGTTGCATCGATGAGATTAATTGAAGATGATGCTTTCATCAAAACTCCAGAATTCAAGGACTTCTGGTTGAAAATGAAGATGAGGGAGTTTGATGAAAAAGTTGCAATAAACAAGATGGTGCTGATGAATCACAACATGGCCAAATTGTGGCAAAAACCTTTAAGGACATGAAGATTGATGAAATAAATGCCATCCTAGATGAGGCTAGACAAATGGTCTTAAAGAGCAACATGTTGCTTATTCTTGGCTTAGAGTTGAAAAAAGTGTTTTTGTTAGATCAAGTCAGGAATCAAGAAGATCCTATGCTAGCTTCTGAGTTTGACCATGAGGATGGGATCGGTGGTTGTGGATTTGACCCAAAAATAGAAACATTGGCAATATGGGCAACTCAAAAGAATACAAATAAACCAAGATTGCTTGATGTTGTCCAAGAAATGAGAGGTACAACTATAGTCAAAACTTTCTAGGACACATCTATGACCAAAGAAGCTGCCCTCACTGTTCATTCTGCAATGTTCACACAAGCTACAGTCAAGAAATTGGAGCAAAGATTACAAGAATATGAAAAACTCAGATGGAACTGAATGATGAAGTGAATAAGTTGTACCTTGAAAATGTCAAATTAAAGCAACAATTGAGGGATGATACTTCTCAAATTCAAGCTATTGTACCATATGAAGCTGTTATGCCACAACAATCTAGTGATGATACTGCACCCATTCATCAATTGAATGCAGTAAAATTGAAATTGGAAATGGAGATGGAAGACTTGAGGAAACAAAATGAGAATACCAAGGATGAAGCTCAATTGAAAATTCTTGAGGTGTTTGAAAAGATTATAGAATACAGAGTAAAATTGGTTATTGATAAACTAGGAGATGTGCATGAATGCTATTCTTCATTATCATAGGCCACGGAGCATCTAAAGGTAAATTCTTTTGTTTTGGATACCCTATACCAAAGATGGAAACTGTCACATCATACATTGATCACTCTCTGTAAAATTTTACAAAGGAATCCAAATGCCCTTGCAGCTCTAAAGCCAATAGAGAAAATGGTTAAAATGATTTTGGATGAGTACTAGTATGTGGGTGGTGAAAACTAGAAAATGGAGACTAAAATTGATTCTTTTGCCACGTACAAACATTAGTTCATTCCCTCAATTTTGACAAAAGATAAGAAGATCAAAAGTCTTGATGCATGGAGTGTGGAATTTGGTCATACAGTCTCCCAGGTGATGGATTTTTTGAAGAAGGATCAAAATGTCAACATTCTCAGCTTTAACATGATTCTAGACAGAGTGATTGCTTTGGATGCTAGGTATGGAAAATTTGTGATTGATGTGAAAGCATTGCTAGACAAAAGGTGGAAGGATTACTAGGCTAACTTGCTCCAAATTCAAAACTACAAATGGCCTAGTGATTTTGCTATGTTTCAATAGGAGAAAAAATACCTTGCAGATGATGAATAGTATAGGCATGAGTGGAGAAGAGCAACGAGCTTTATGTTGACGTCAACTAGTACCAACACATCTTGGACGTTCTCTTCTTTTGTCTCTTTGTGTTTTTTATGCTTTTCAAATGTATTTAAAATATACTTGGCAGTCTAATTTAGACTTGTCAAAAGGAAAGTATTGTAATAAAATATATCAAAGGTTGGGAATATGAAGAGGCATTTTGAATGTAAAAGGTTTGAAGCTTGTTTCTTCCTTTCTCTCTATAAAAAGGAATCCAAGACATGATGGGTCACTCTTTCAGCGAGTTTGATTTTTGAAAGAGACATTGCACAACCTATTCTTTGAAGCCGATCAATACAAAAGTTGGTTTTCTCTGGTGGTAGAGTTTTAGTTCTCATTTACAAGTTGTTGATTTCATCATCAATACTTTATCTGGTTGTCTCCAACTTAATTTTTATTGCACATGTGACAAATAGAATTTGTCAATATAGTATCTTTTTCTTTTGCTAGTTTATAGTATATTTAGTTTTCTTTGTCTTTGAAAGTTATTATATCTTTCTTAAAGTGTAATAATTGACAAATAGAGCATACATGTTTTGGTGTGTCTTGGATTTTTCTTTGGAATAATTGAGTGCGAAAATGGTGTGTGACCCTTCAAAGGTTGTGATGGTGCAATGGAATGATATGTGGCATGCCGATAGCCATAGATTTCATTCTGACGTGTCCTCAATCAATGGTCAAAATTCAAATCCAGATTTTTATGCATTGAGAAATGTGGTTGAGGTGTGATTTGACAATTGACATGTTTTTTCAGTTGATCTCAATCTTCAAACATGTTTTGCTGATTACACTGGACAGTTGTTGTTCGTGTGGAACTTAATTTTAATACCTCAGGCCATCACCCTTTTCTTTGGCAGTTGTATTGTGATTATCATGTATCTCCAGCAATAAATTCAAGTGTGTAAGGCTTGTGGATCTCTGAAATGCAATTATGTAGATTGATGGAGAGTGAGGACTATTCAAATGATGAGCCTCAATCTGTTCTTATTATAAATGGAGGCCTTACCATCAATCATCTATATCAGTTTTCAATATGGATACTCTGTAAATATTTTCCTTTTGTCCTCCATTGAATGTTTCTCCAAGAGGTATGCGTCTATTTTCCTGGCTATGGATTTGTTCTTACTGAATTAAGGAGAAGGGTAGACTTTGGCTAGAGAATGGGGGGACTTGGAAAGAATGAGGACTTCTACCTTTGGTAACCTTATTTCTTTCCTAGAACTATAGATGAGTAATATTATTCTAGTGGGCAAGGGAAAAGGTTGGCTAGGAGCTCCAATTCTGTGAGGTTGCTTCTCAGGAGTGGGCCGACTAGGTAAAATCTCAATGACCCCGAGTCGAATGGGAATTTGGGTGTTCAAGCAGAGAGACATCATTTGTTCCTCTCCCCCTGCCTTGATTTGATGACCTTCATGAAGGACATCGACTGAGGAGGAATATTACACCTAGATTGCCTAATTGACAGTGGAGGGATAAGACTTTGCACTAAGGGACTCAGAGAAGTCCTCAGGAGGGCAAATGCGTGGTTTGATTAGTTTCTACTCCAACTGTTCGTGGTTTTGTTGATGACTTCTAGACATGCAGTTTTTAATAATTGGGGATGGAGAGATGGGGAGTCATGGTACGCTGGTGATGGTCTATCATATACAACAAAGAAATTGGTGTCTTTTTGAGGAGTTCCATGTTCTTCCAGAATATTGTTGTCAAGAGAGAAGCATCAAGTCTAGGTTTGTTGATGAAAAGAGGTAATTTGTAGCTCAGCCAAGTAGAGCAAAGATGCAAAGTGCAAATACTTAATGCATTGTAATAAAAAAATTGTACTACAAAAATCTTAAGCTACCATAATATGTCTATTTATAGGCTTTGAAATGTCATAGTATGAGAGAGGAGAAAGAGTGGTTAGGTGGATATAGATATTTTATTCTGGGTTATGGATACAAGGTATCCACCTCTGTGGAAGTAGGTTTCTGTAATAGATTGGGTGTATAGTTGAGATTGCAAAGCAGAAATTCACCTGCATATGTATAAATTCTTATATGATAGCTTTCAATTCAGATTAAATAATATGAATAACACTACTCCTGTGTGTTTATGCAATTGTCTCCTTGAATCTATGCATTTCTTTTATGAATGAATGAATCGAGGGTTCTAGATTTCACTTATACACATTTGCTATATTGAATGTTCTGCTTACTGCTTCTGGTCAAGAATTAGATTAAATATGCTTTAAACAAAACATAGGAAGTGATGTATTGCATTAGGTATTATTGAAGAAGAGTTGGAGGGAATACTTTTTCTTCAGCATATCACTGCAGGTCAATGATATAGGTCAATCCTCTAAATTTAGAGTTCTGTTGTCATAAAAGTAACATTTGTAGTGTGGTATTTTGACTCTGCTACTGTTAAGAAGGCACTGATCAAGAGATTTACTGCCCTCAAGGTCTAGAAAGAATGCAATTAAAAAGATGAATAAATTTATGTCCATTTCGATTTTGTTGATAGTATAGGATTCTTAGCATGTTCTCAAACTAAAACAATGAAGATAATCCAAGAATATTGGCAATGTAGGATTAATCTTATAAATCTTGGTGCACACATGAGAACATTATGCCTAAATTAAGTCATAGACAAATCATTTAGTTGTAAATAAGGGAATATCCCCTAGGTGCAACAGAACCTAAAGTACCGATCAGTGCCAATCCTAGCATTTGGAGTCTATTTCCTACAAATGTAAACTTGTCCCATAAACAGAAAACCAGAGATGCAATACAACAAATTTGTATCGAAGAACTTAGAAACCCTTAGTATCTTTGTTCAAAAGAGAAATATGGATAAAACAGGAGACAATTAATAGAAACACATGCTAATGACATTACTCACATATGCTCAATCTAAAGCTGATAAAATGCTCATAAAATCATACATTCAAAACTGCGAAGAAATAAAGTCACAACTCAAAATTAGGGCCAACCTCCAAAATTGCTTTGTATTTTCATTACCAAAATTTCCCAAATCTCCAACCACCTTACAAAGTCATACTACTTGTTCTTTTATAGACATAAAAATGTAGTACATCAAATCCATTACATTATGGCTGATACATGAATCTTCTTTTACAAGCCACTGCCCATAGGCATTGGGAAGCAATTTCAAATTACAACATGCATGAAAAAGAAAAAGACAAAATACAAATTTTCTTGGAGACTACAAAATTAATTGGAAAATGTATTATGCCTTCATATAATTGATTCCTCATTCGGCGAGGACATACTTCTCCATCCAAGCTGTATATGACCGCTCTGTAGGCCATTGAAATGGAAGAAATTTTGCTATTTTTCATTATGCCCTATATATTTTGCATCCAATAGAATTCTAGATTCTTTGCAAAATGTTTCTAAGTTGAATTCCAAAGTGTACAGCTTGTCTAATGTAGAATTCAAAATAGTTAAATTAGAATCTCCCTCTATGTGACTTGAGGATGCCAACTGGTCAGCCATATTTTCAAAATCACTTTTCCATTTACCAATATCTTTGACCTACCCATTATCTGATAGAATACTTGGCATTATCATCTTATCCATCTCTTCCATGACTTGTCTTTTTTCTTTCAAAACTTTATCTAATTTCAATTGGAAGGCTACCACCTCCTCCAATATTAGCAGTATTTCAAGAGTTAACTTTATTTCAGGTGGGACATCTGGGGCAAATCTTGAACACATGTGCAAATTTCTTAGTTCCCCTATCCTCGGTAGCCACAACTTAATCATTTTTTCTAAATTTTCCTTATCCTTTTTGTGTTGATCCTAGGCTGACCCTATGCTTGAGTATGATTTCCATGTATCCTTAGCCCTGTCTATGATCTTAGACATCCTGTGATTAATCAAAATTATGATTAACTCTTTAACTACAACTTTCTTTTCATCTTTCAATTTTCTTACCTCCTCTTTCAACTCTTTTATTTCTGAAAGTAGTAGCTCTGTATCTGCTAGGAATGATTTTGTAGTCTGAATCAGAGTTGGGGTTCCTTGACTTGAGGTGCTTGGTCCTAACAATGATTGCTCTTTATATCTACTTAGCTCTGAGGTAGCCTGTCTATAGTTCAACATAAGTTCATCATAATCTCTCTTCAATTTATTTGTAATTGCCTCTGCAAATTGGGCTGTCTACACATTTAAATTGGTAGATTGGGGAGCTGGAGTGTTTGACACTCTCTTTATTATAACATCTCCTATCAACTCACCGAGTTCAACTCTTGGCTTATTATTACTTGAGGCTAATGCCCAAATTGCCAAAGTTTCAAATCTTGGATTGAATCCTGCACTTGAAAGTGCCTTCTCTAGCTATTCATCAGAGACATCTATATCATGTCTTGTCACAGTGTCAAATGCAATTGCATCTGCTAGTGTCCAGTGTGGGAGTAGAAGCATATCACTCTTTGCAACTAAGGCCCTCCCTTCCTCTGGGATCATCCAACTTATGTCCTAACTCACCTCATTTAACACTATTTGAGTTATTTCTTCATACTATGAGGGGTCAGCTCCACTTTTGGCCTCTTCTATTCTTTTTTGAAATTCTTCATTTCTGGCCTTCAATACAAAACCCTTGAATTCAGGAGTATTACAAAAGCATCATCCTCCAAGAACTGTGAGCAAGCCAAAATCTTGATGCCTTATGTGTCAATTTGTTGAGCAATGGTTGTGTTGATGGGTGTTCTTGCACTCAACAACGTAGGTATGATTACTGGTATCACACCTCTCTTGAAAAGTATCCTACCCTAGGTAAGACTACTCTAAGGTTTCTACAGCTAGGACTTAGCTTGCTTGGAATTTCTCAGTTGGAATGTACTAGCTGTGCCAACAAGGGGTCTTATATGCAATTGATAGATTCAAACACTTTAGACAACAATTCATGCAAACCCTTAATGATTTAAGCTGATAGGATGATGTAAAATGCTGTTGAGATTCCTAAACTAACAACTATTTTCAAAGAAAATGTAAAAGGAGATAGGGTTTTAGAGAAATCCTAAGTGACATTCACAATACACAGACTGCTATACGCAGACAAATGTTCTGAAATCTTAACCAATTTTCTGAGGTACCAAACTAAATGAATGTTACAGCACTACAAAAAATGATGCTATCTTCAATGGAAACATAAAGATTTTCAGATTGCATTCACTTATCAAATACCCAAGTAATGGCACAATTTAATTTATGAAATACAATTGAACTAAGCACAAGATGATCAGCCCAGGCTAGCTTTGCACAATCACTTACCATCAGCAAGCAATTAAAAGTATGGACTAAGAACAATCATCAGATATCTCCAACAAACCATAAACATTGCAAAAGCACAATTAACTAACTATTGGAGATCAAGAAGTGAACTAGATAAGCAAATACAATACACAAATTCTTAGGAAAACTGTAGAAACTTGCTTTGTATTGACTTCAAATGGCAGAGCATAAAAAATTCGGCATCAAGAGTCTTACAAATAAGAGAGAGGGTAGCCCTTTATATAGGAAACGCGCCATACCAAGTTTTTGAATGGACGGTGGAGATCAACTCAACATCGACGGTCCATATTTGTCATTATTTAATACATTTATAATAGCTCATTGTAATCCCAAATTACATTTTGTCTCTTATGAAAAAGACAAAAAATGATCCCCAAATACATTGAACCTGGACAATTTGACTACCCAATTGAATATACATATAGAAAAGACCATTTTCAAGGCATAATAATGACAAAATAGCGTCACATGTCCTTTCAAATATAGAAATTTACATTAGTGACGAGATTATATTTCAAAATATTCAAAAATATGCTAAGATTCATCATCCAAATCTACTTTGTCTTCTTCTGCGATTTTGTTGCGATAGTTGACCCAAGCTGATAATGTTGGATTGATATTTGTGGGGTCCGGGTTCTTTAGGTGGCTGGCTTGATATTTGAACATTTTGAGTTCTTGACTATATCAATTATACATCTTTTCCACATCTTTCTTTCCTTTATAAAATGCATTAAAGTCAGTTATGAGGTCACTGACTCTGTCCAGTCTAGCTTCCACACTCAATTCGGTATATTTAAAAACTATCTTATGCAACTTATTTTTACATCCTTGCACATCATATGGCACCAAGTCATCACAAGCCATCAAAAGGTAGTCCTTCAAGGTATCATTAATTTCATAATTGAGAGTCAATATATTTTCATCCGCTGCTTTGTTAGCTTCCAAGATGCTATCAAAAACTTCCTTTCTAAATTTTATTTGTTGATACTAAGTTATAGCTTTATGTAATTTGTCTACTGTCAAAATATTCTTAGACAATAATGTCTGAGTAGGCAAGTCTCTGATTGCTTGCACTTGAGGGAATACCTAAGAATAGTATTCATCAAAAGAATCACATTCCTTGTGCAAATCTTTCCACTGTTCTCAAAGTTGGACCAAATTCTTATGAAATTCAGCTGCTGCATCAATTGCTTCACATCCCTTCTTGCACACTTTGATCATCCACTTCTGAGTTCCTATGGATAGAGTCTAGACTTCATCAAGTTTGGACACTTCATCTCTTGACAATAAGGTAGGTATTGTCCTTAGCTCACCCTTAGAGTCTACTAGTTTTATCAAAAACTGAAAACATGCTCTGAATTCCTCATTTTGTTGTTTCAGCTCTTTCTTCATGAGTTCATCTTTATCTAATTGTTCCATAATTGTAGAGACATAACCTTTGAACTCATCCACCCTTTGAGCCCTTGTAGTTGGTCCCAAGTTCACTATTGTTATAGTATAATCCTCAGCTATAACTTGTTCTCTGTTTGTATAAGCTGGTGGGATAGCTACTTTTGCTATCCTAAATCCTGCCGCGTCCTTATAAATTCTGAACTGCACTTTTGCTTTCTTCTGCTTCTTTGGTTTTTGTGCTTGTGACAGGATAGCACTCAGATCTAGTTTCATAATTTTGACATGTGGCTCAGGATATGCAATTCTATTTTACAGCCAGTTAGTTGCAGAGGAAGAAGGCTCTTTAGACCCATCAAGGTTCTTACTATCTGTACTAGGTGGCCCTTCAAGTAGCCTTTTTTCTTGTTCTGATTCTTTGTCCATATCCTCTTCCTCATTTTAAAGATTTATCTAGTTTAACAGTACATCCTTTTAAGTTGCTCCTAGGATTACTTCTATTTGGTTCTTTTCTGGAGGACTATCTCAGATTTCAATTATTTTTGTGTCTACTATTTCAGCCAAAGGTTCATCAAGTACTTCTTTCTCTATTTCTTCAAACACATCTTTCTCTGGCTCTTGTTCTTGGAGACCCATTTCAACACATATTTTCTCTATGCCTGGCAATAATGGCATGACCAAGGGAATCAAATCTTGGTCCACGATAGCTTGTGAGATAGGTACAGTAGAGGATAAGGGAGTGGCAATTGAAGGTAGGCTGATTTGTGTCAAGTTGGAAAAGGTAGTAGACTCCAAAGCTGGTGGAATGGAAGAAGTTGGTAGGATAGACAAAATAACAATGGGTGAAGTGATGGACAAGGTAGGCAGGGGAAGAGAAGGTGAAAGAATGGTAGAAATAGGGGGCAATGCGAGGGAAGTGGAGAGTGAAATAGAAGATATGGAAGGTAAGGATGTAGTGGTGATGGAAGAACATGAGGAAGTAGTAGTGGAGGAAATGGGGCTTCTAGGAGTGCTTGAGGCTACTGCCAATGGACAAGAGACAGTTGAAATGGCAATTATAGGTGAAGAAGTAGTAGTGGAAGTAGTAGGAGAAAGTACACCAATACTTACACTTGGGGCAGCAAGAGGTGGAGAAGCTGGCAAGTTTGTGGTATCACGAATTACAGCAGTAGTAGTCTCTGTGGCCTAGCTAACACTTTTTTATTTGGCTTTCTTTGTTTTAGACCCTTCTCCTCGTGCACTAGGCACATCTCTCTTCTTGGATGCCCTTGTCCTAGTAGCAGGTGGCATGTCCTTCTTCTATACTTTAGGAACAACCTTCTTACTCTTCTGTGCTTTGGCCTTTTCTGCTAAGGGCATGTGATCTTCACTGTTTGATCTCATGGTAGGTCCTTGGGCTAGTTCTGCTTCGTCAGTTATCTCTATGGGTTCATCCTCTTCTACTCCTAATTCTTTCTTAGACTCAAGCTCAGTGAATGTAAGTTGTATTCCATGTCTCTCTAAGGCATCAATTTGGCCTCTTACCCAAGCTTTACTTAGCCTGATCGACTTTTTCATGACAACATCCAGGGAAGTTTCTTTAGCATTAGCCCAATTGGGAAAGGAAATAGGCTAGTGGTATTGTGCCTCCCAGGCTCCTCTATGCATCACAATTTCATCATCTTCTAGCTGATCAGGAACTGCTATGATGTGGAATTTTCTTATGAAAGCCAAGGATAATTTGGAGTGTACTCTTTTCATTACCTCATAATCATCCAAGCAATTAGCCCAAAAATCTTCTATGTGCATCCTATGAAATAATTTCTTGTTGACAAACCTTTCCATTAGCGTATTTAGGTCAAAATGATTCCTTTTGTTATAGTAATGGAGGTTGAGTAATTGGAGCTTAATGTCAGAGTGCTCAACTACTCCCAATGAAGCACATGCATAATTTCCTTTGCCAAGCAGAATAGGGAATTGAACATTGGTTCTATGCAGAGGTTTTAACTTTTCAACACAAGTTATCAGTTGTGTGGACAATTCCAAAAGAACTACCTTATCTGTGGGGTATCTAGGTAGTCTATAAGCTACTCCAGTAAAACCTTGTACTCTCAAATATGTAAGCTTCTCAAATTGGATATACCATCTCCCATATTTTGCAACTTCATTCATAGCCTTAGTGGATATCTTGAGAGATGTATTGCCTTGTAGCAATCTGGTTACATAGATGGTAAAGGAATCATTTACTCTCTTAAAATACATATGAGATTTGGATAATGTCAGCTATGTGTAGCATTCATAAACCTTGATCTAATTTTGTTCATCATTTCCTACTTCTCCAACTTTGGATAGGCTAGGATATTTAGTTCTTCTAGCCAGTGCGTACACAACATATGATATCCATTTGAAAAACTATTTCTCTTTGATGTCACTGAAGGCTTGATGTATGTTGTCACTTAGAATTTGTGCCCAATGGAACATGGTCCCTTTCAATATCTCCTCAACCATCCATAACATCCACCCTTCAAAGGTTGATGCTGTGGGCAATCTGAATATTTTGTTTAGCAAATTTACTAGGTCTCCAATCTGCTCATGGAAGTCACTTCTATACAAAACTTGATGGAATTTGACTAGGGCAGACCTCTTTCTCTTTGCCCACTATTCATTCATATGCTTTCTGCATCCGCTCCAACCTTTCTTGTATGTAGCCTCTGCATCAGCTTTGTTTGGGATGATCATCACTGGATGCCATGGAATTCCAAAGATTTCTGCTAAAGAAGGTGTGCTTAAGTCTGCTAGGACATCCCCATTGGCAGTTTGTATTGTCTTAGTCATGATGTCATACCTATCTGCACATGTGACTATCAGTTCTGTACATTGAGCTGATGTGGGGAAGGTAGCAACTTCAACAATCCCACTATCTTTCACCTTCTTAGCTCTTGGGGTTGGACTGGGTCCAAACACTCTAAGTCTGAAATCTTCTAAGTCAATATGACCTAGGTCTGTATCCCCTATATCCTTCCATCTAGTGGAGATCTTTGTCTTGGGAGGTATTCCTTTGAACTCGTACCTCATGGCTTGAGCTCTTGCAGTCATTTAACCTACATGACTGGACCTTATAAGTCTTAATGCTTCTAAAATAGTTTCCCTAACTCCTAATATTAAGAATCTATGATCATTCAGTTAAATTCTACATTACTGAGCCATGTTATGCTAGATGAGCCTATGAGAAAACATAAGTCTGAATCAACCGTTATATTTATCACATGATCAGATGATAAAAGAATCTTATCTTCTCACTCTAATACATGCAATAAATACTCAAATGCTGCAAAACTCTAATAAAAGCATATAAGACATCATGATTTGCTAAATGCAGTCATTATTTCCCCTTGATAGATATTTCCCCATTTGAAATTTCTCTTAAAATAATTATTTTACCCATTTTTCTCTAATTTTGTGGTCAACTGACCTGCAGAAGGAAAATCAAGGATTTGGAGGTGCACCGACCTGGCGGGGAAATTGGGGTCGTGTGACCCATTGATCAATTGGTTTTCAGGTCACCGGACTATTGTAGTGTTTGTGGGATTTTCATGATCAACCGACTTGCGGGGGTTTTGGATGGGACCGACTTAGATCAGTCATTGAGGTCGGTCGGTTGAGTATTTAGCACAAGTCGATGCGGTGGGTCTTCATTACTAAAACAACTTTATTACCTTTGAGTAGGTTTTGATGTCACCTAACTTTATGGAGATTTTGAAGGTGACCGACCAAGTCAGTGAGGAGACCTTTTAGCACAAAATCGGAGGGAGCTAATTTCAACACTTAATTATTTTTTCCACTTCTTGCGGAAGTTTCAGGTCTCATGGACTTGCGGAGAATTTCGAAGCGTCTGACCTAAGTCGGAGAAGTCACTTTTTAGCGCTAAGTTAGAGTACTTAGAATTAAGTTCAAAGTAAGTTTTGAGGTTCTACAAAACATTATCAAGGCCGTTGACTGACTTGAATTGATGCAAAATTTAGGTTAGTCGGGTGAATTTCAATGCAACTTCAAAATGTGGATTTTTAGAACTTAACCAATTTCTCACTTGTTTCGCTCATCAATTTGGTGTGTTGAGGCAAGATTTTAGTTGGAGATCTAATGAACCTTGTTTTCTCCTTCGCATATGGGGTTTGGAAAATACTCTTAAGAATTTTACCTTCCACTCGATTTGAAATTAGGGTTTTTATGACAACCTGACAATTCAAAAGGAAACCCTAATTTCCATTTCCTAAATTTAACTTTTTACAGCAAAACATACTCGTATGGTGCCTTTGAAGATATTACATTTGTAGAATTTGTGTTTTTAACTAAAACCCTAGCTAATGAATCCAAACCCTAAACAGGTGAGAGGGGCACCTACCTGGTTCACGAAGATGGAGGTGTGATGAAATGATCAAGTAGCGATGATTTCGTTTGAAGTTGGGGGCGATATGTGTCAAGTCGAATCCAAAATCCTTCTCTCAGAGCTCTTTTATCAAATGTTGAAATGTGAAATGAGCTCAGAAACGGGCCAAAACATATTTTATTTCCTTTTGTGATGGCCATTAATGCAGAGCGTACGAGATGTCAGTGGCATTTGGTAGAAAACTTTTAGGGTTTATGGGGATTTAGTCACCACTAACTCGGTGGGATTTTGACTTGTCACTGACTTGGTCAGTAATCAAGATTTTTAGCGCACAGTTGGTTAAGCGGGTTTTGAGTGCTTTGCGGGAGTTTGGGGATCCTTGGTCCTACGGAGGTTTCACTGGTCTTTGACCTAGTCAGCATGTAGGTATTATAGTGCAAAGTCAGGGACCGTTGTTTTTAGCACTTAGGTCAGCGAATGGTGAAAGCGATGCAAAGGTTAGTTGGTCGGGGAAACCATGCTAGGTCCAGGGTAGTGGCTTCTTAGCACAAAGGTCAGATGGAGGGCTTTTTAGCGTAGAGATTAGATGGAAACATTTTCAGTGCAAAAGACATTCAAACCTAGTTTTATTGAATGCAATCTCTTAGACTTAGCATATTTTGGAATGACCTATTAACATCAATTTTCCAACATGGCTAAAAATGCATTTTGACCATTTTGACAACTTAGGAGATAAAAACCTAATTGATACTCTAAACCAAAATTTGCAAGAGGGGGTCCCTATTTTGCAAAATGGGGCGTGTGTGCGAGGCACAACAAATGGCGACTCTATTGGGAAATGCTCCAGAGCATTTCAAAGATAAACTTTCAGTTTAAACCCAGAATCTTTGTGTTTCCCACATGTTAGACAAGAAAACATGATATGCTATCAAAGGATCGAAGATCAATAACCAGTGCAACCATCCATATCATGAAAACCTAAGTGTGTGCAATTGTATTCATTCCCATCCCTTAGTGACTAAGCTCACCTTGGATCCTTTGCATTAAGCTACATGATTAGTACACACCTTCTGAACTACCTAGACATGGCCCCACTGCCAGCGAGTGTCTATAGCCCTGATGGGTTTGTCTCAGAATTCCACTCAAGCAGAGCCCCACAGCCAGTCAAGTGTCCATAGCCCCGGTAGAGTTTACTTGATTGTCCATCTAACTGAGTAATGATATGTGATTATGATTTTCCTTTGTATTTCATTCTTTGACTAACTGATATTTATTGAGCTTAAATGGGCAGAGTACAATGCAGTACTGCTACCTCAATAACTCATTTAGCTGGGTGTGGACTCCCGATGGCGGTAAAGGTGGACCTTAGATTTTTCACTTAATGCGAGATCACCAAGACTCACTTAGCTACTTCAGGATTATTTAAAGTGTAAGAGATATATGGTTAGAAAATACTTCAGGTGCACCAACTAATGACTCCTTTCTAATGAACATACATCATACTCCCTGGTATAATAGCAGAACCCACAGCAGACCTAAGTAAAAACTTTGGTTTCTCAAAGAAAGACCACATATTATTTACTCAACAAAGAAACACTTGCAGGGTCGTATAACTACCACCACATTCTAGAAACAAAGACCCTGTGCTAAAGAAAGCACAATGAGCAAAGAGCAATGCAGAAAAGACATCTAAACTAAGCAAAAGCAAAACATCTAACAACTACAACAAATGAAAGCAGGAAAGCAAACTAATCTAGTAGTAACCTACTCTAACCAAAGAAGACATGAAACCTAACTATGTACACTAATTAGGGGGAGGCAAGAATGCCTCTCAAACCTGGAAGTAGTGCTTTAGGAACTTTCCATTGATGGGCAATGGAAGCTCCTCACCAGTAAGGCTCTTTAGTCGATACGTGTTATCACCAAGGATCTCATAGATCTGATACGGACCCAACTAAAGCTTATCAAACTTACCATGTTCACCTTTCTTCTCCTGAGCTTTATCCCAATATAGAACTAAATTAGAGATGCGGAAGGCCTTTACCTTAGCTCTCTTGTTGAACCATCATTTCACTACACCCTGGTGCTTAGTAAAGTTTTCTATAAAAGTGTCATGCTTCTCTTCAAGATGCAGTAATTGGGCTAATCAGGAGGACAGCTGGTCATCTGTTTAAGACAATCTTGCATGAATTGTAGGACAGGGATTCTCAAGTGGATGGGAAAAATTGGCTCGGTTCCATAGACTAAATGATAGGGCGATGTTCCCAATGCGGCCTTGTGTCTAATTCTATCAATCCATAAAGAAAATTTGAGTTGGGTATGCCAATCCCTGGGGTTTTTGTTTAGCATCTTTTTGATAACCTCAAGCAAATTTTTGTTTGTGGATTTAGCTACCCCATTCCCTTGTGGATAATAATTAGAAGAGAATTTTAGAATGATCCCATAATCAAATGCCCAGTTAGAAAAACGTAATGATGACAATGCAGGATAATTATCACAAACTAAAGAGAATGGACATCCAAACCTGGTAGTAATATGTTTGTCAATAAACTCAATGAATACCTCTGTGGTACACTATTTACATGCTATAGCCTTAGACCAGTGAGTGTAGTAGTCAGTAGTGGTCAAAATATACCTGTGGCCTGCAGAGGAGGGCAGATTGATCATACCGATAAAGTCGAGGCCCCACTATGCGAATGGTCGTATCTCCACAACGGGTTGCAGTGGCATAGCAACATTTCATTCTCTTGTTGCAGAAGTTTGGCATATATGACAAGTTCTTACATGTGAGTAAGTATCTTTAAACAAAGTAGGCCAGTAATACCCAGCCCGAAGAATTTGATTAGCCGTTGAATGAGCTGACCCGTGACCTGTCCTGAACTTCTCGTGAAAACTGGTCAACACCTGATTTACCTCTGTCTTGTCCAAACATCTAAGATAGATCCCTTCGTGATTCTTCTTGTAAAGTACTAATCCCTTTATCATATAGATGTTTCTTTTCAGCCTAAGTGCTCTTCTTTGAACTGAATTCAACTGTGGCGGACAGTGCTGATTGAGAAGGTAAAATATAATATCTCCATACCATTCATCCTTAGAGATATCTTCCAACATGTATTGATGGAAAACTAGGCCTGGTCCCACCTCAGCCATTGATCTAGTCAGTGCCTGTCCTCTAACCAACTTCATGGGTTGAATGTCTATATCAAACTCCCACATAATGGTAACCCATTTTCCTCTTCTCTCTCCGAGTTCACTCTGCATTAGTAGTGCTTTAACTACTGCATTTGGCACTATGGAGATTACTTGACTTCTTAGGATGTAATGATGAAACTTCTTAACTGCCTTGACCAGAGCATATGCTTGCTTTTCCACATTGGGATACCTTAGCTCTGTGTCCTTTAATGGAGTACTCATGAAAGCAATAGGTCTCTCGTCATCAACTATTCTTTTTTACGTCAACATGGCTGTACAAGTGTGTTTGGAAGCAAATGAGTAGATATGAAATGGTAATGTATAATCTGGACTTACCAATACAAGTGCGTTAGCTATTGCTTGCTTGATCTTTGCGAATGCAGCTTTGGCTTCTAGGGTCCAATCCATCTTGGCATCTTTCTTCAACATTGTATTGAGTGGTTAGATGATTTCAACAAAACCAGTGATGAACTTGCATACAAAATTGATCTTACCAAAATAAGACTTAAGCTCCTTTTTGCTAGCCGGAGGTGGTATCTTGAGGATTGCTTGTATCTGGTCAGGATCAATGGATATGGCAGAGATTACATGTCCCAACAACTTTCCCTCGGTCACTCTGAAGATGCACTTCTTAGGATTGGGTGAGATCCCATGATCTTTGTAGCGATACAAAACTTTCCTCAAGTCAGCTACATGATCTTCTCTTTTCTTTAAAAACACCATGAGGTCATCCATATAGATTATAATACATTTCCCAAGGATCCGGTTATAGCTTTTCCAAAGGATCTGCCCCGGCCCTCCTTTCTTAGTTGTTTCTTTGGCGATCTGGAGGATTTCCATCTATAAGGGATACGAGGAAAGAAGCTAGGATAGGAAGAGATGCTTGCACTGGTGGATCTATATCCGTGTATAGTTCTGGCTCTCAAACTTGTGAGGATGCGACTATAGTTGGGATGCTGCTTTGGCTAATGTTGGATAAACTGAAACTAGAATTGGATATGTAACCAGCTTTGCCCCTACCGCGGGTGCCAACTAAGGAAGATAGGGCCCTTGCAATTTGAGTCCTCCCACCCACCCCGAAGCTACTTAATTTGCATCTACATCTGGCCTTGGATATCAATCTCCCACAACTATCTCCTCCCTCCCACCCTTGTTGGCACTGCTAACCCCTTGAAGGCTATGTCCATCACACGCTGGAACGTAGCACCTACATTTATAAGCCCAAATGGCATTATGCGGTATACATAGATTCCCCATTTACATGTAAAAGATGTCTTTAATATGTCCTTGTAATCAACCATCACCTAATTGTAACCTGAGTATCCATCTAGAAAAGACATCATCTGAGATCCATTGACAATCTGCAATACTTCGTCTAATGATGGCAATGGATAGTTATCCTTTTCAAATGCTCAATTCAAGTTCTGAAAGTTGACACCAAGTCTGATTTCTCCATTCTTCTTCTAGACTAGAACTAGATTCGCTACCCAGGACGAATGTTTGACAAGGAATATTATTCTTGCTGACAACAATTTCTGCACTTCTTTAAAAATCAGAGGTTCCAACAAAGCATTCACCGGCCACTGTCTTTGTCTCAATGGCTTTACTCCTGGTTTGAGCGGTATGGTATGAGTAATGATTGAAGTATCATATGTCTTGAGATCTTCATAACTCCATGCTATTACTTCATGATAATCGCTTAATGCGTGGATAATGGCTGCTTTTCTTCTTTCGTACTGGCTTTCCCAATAAACACATTCTTAATTTCCTCATTTGTCCCTAAATTAAAAGGATCACATTGTCCACCAGGAGATTCTCCTTCCTTCCTCTAGATTCCCAACATGTCTGAATCGAACAGTCTTTCTAGCTCCACCATGTCTCATGGGATCGTGTTTGTCTTTAGATTGAGAACTCCCTCTAAGTCCATCTCAGCAAGTTCCTTTTCCTCCTCATCTATTATTTGAGTAGTAAAAACATCAGATGAAGTGAGAAAGTCAATTATATGCTTATCATCTTCAAAGACCTAGAAATTCATGACATTGTCTGGTGCTGATGGTGTGGCAATGAACTCGACAGTAAACTTCTTTAAACCTGCCATGGATGTTGGTTCTAATGTGCTCGCTGTTTGTGCTAGAGCATCTACAACATGATTCTTCCTTTAAGGAATCAGCTGGATATTGAAACCATCAAAACATTCAATCAAATCCCATACTTGGTTTCTATACCTATTCAACCTCTTATCATTGCACAAGTATTGCTTCCTTACTTGTTTTACAACTAGTTCTGAATCTCCAAACACTTGGATAACTCTGACTTTTTTCTGCAGAGCCATCACCAATCCTTGCACTAAGGCTTCATATTTTGTTATGTTATTAGTGCAAGGGAACTGTAGTCTATGTGATGCCAAATATGAACTTCCAGTGGGACTAATCAGTCCAAAACTTGCCCCAGATCCCTGCCTACATCTTGATCCATCAAATCTCAAAGTCTAGAGGCAAACATTTTTACTGCTGTCATCTCATTTTGTTGATCTTTTCCCATTTGTCTAGGGTTCTAGCTTCTCCTTCTTTGTGATATTTGGATCTTCCTTTGGAGCTATGGGAATTTTCAAGTGTCTCTGCACTTGCTCCACTACTTCTTGACAAATTAGGCATGTAAACTCAGAATGAGAAGCATCATGGATGCGGCACCAGTTTGGGAGAAACAACTCTTCCATCTAGACTCACTTCCCTACAACTGCTTGATCACTTATAAACTTAGCCACAAAATCTTGAAATCCTTCAAATATCCCTGGTTCATCATCATTACCATCAGAAGAGGAATCAGGGACTGACTGTACACATGCTTCAGTAGTTTCTTGATATTTCTTTCGAGGCTGATGGTAGCTCAGCATAAATATTTCTTCGGCTTGGTCAACATGGGGCAGATAGACTCCCAAATTAACTTTTGAAAATAGGATTTCATTTATCTGATTACACTCCATAATCATGTGTTTCATTTTCGGCTCTCTTTCAATATGAATCTATTTTTCCAATCCCTTCCATGGCAGCCACATATGAGAAAAGTTTGTTTCCGTGTAACCATTCAAAGTTCTGGACCAATCCCTACTTAGGAGCATACCATATTGGTTTGGGATATCTACCACTTGAATGTCTATGTATTGTTGTACTCTAGGATCGGAAGCCAGCTACATATGTATCCTATTCAATTCACCCATCACATTCACTTCGGTCTTATCCAGCTGTGTGACTTTCCTGGAAGATTTGGCTGGAGTGAGACCTAGTGCCTTGTAGACTAACAAAGGCATCACGTTGGTGGAAGTACCGGAATCCACCAAACAATTGTGAAGATTTTTCCCAAATATTCTAAGTGTTAAGAGGGAAGGAGGACTTCTCTCTTATCTTTGTATAATGTCATCTTCTATTCTACATCTGTCACATGAACTCTCTCCTTACCCTTTTCAGTAATATCCTTCGTGGGAACCTCCTTTTGATTATATAGAGTTTTATTATATTGTTGATAAGCGTTTACCTCGTTTGACTCTTCTTCCTCGGGCTGATTATCATCTTGAAATGGAAATGTTTAACTATCAAGCACTAGGGCAGTATCATACCTCTGAGATGGCACATGTTTGTATCCCATTGGTGGATTCTCCTAGGTTTCAGCATTCTAGATCTCCATCTGGAAAATGCTAGATGCTATCTAAAATTCTAGACAGTCTAGCTCGGAATGAGCATTCGCATTATGCAATCTGCACCAAGTAGACAAGGCTACTTTTGCTAACATCACACGACCAGGTGGGCGAGTATCATTATTTTGATTCTCCAAAGGTGATGGTACTCCTCCATTATTAGGCCTAGTGTTCCAAGACTGATTTGATCACTGCTAAAAATTCTAATTCTGATAGTGGTTTTGATTCTGATATTGGTTTTGGTTTTGGAACTGATGCTGATTTTGATTCCTTCGCTGTAGATACACATTTTGATTCCTTAAGTGGGTGACCTTGGTAGTGAGCTTCTTCATCTGCTCAGCTAACTCTCTAATGTCATCTTTTTCTTCTTTTGCCTTCGCTTCTTTAGAAGATTGGAGAAAGGGCATTTGGGCAGGATGCATTTCAGCTACTGGATTTCCTAGGTGAACTACCAAAGCCTGTGTTGCAGCTGGGTTAGGAATTGGGTTCATTACAAGGGTATGATTGGCCAAGGCTTGGTTAATCATGGGTATTTGATTTGGCATGGCTATGGGACCCATGTGGTTCAATGGACTGGTGGCTGTTTGTCCTAGCTGAGTATTCACAGTAATAGCTTCAGTGTAGGCTACAACAAGACTAGCTAGGGGTGGATTAGGCCTTCTTACAAACATGGAGCTGAGTCTATCCAAGGCTACATAATAAATAGGCAGGGCTGCATCTTGCCTATGGCATAAGGAGATTGTAAATGACTAAAAGATTTCTAGAATATGTTATTAAAAGAACTTACTAGCTCACCTTCACCTCGACGAATTTCCACAAAAGACTGGTAGAGATCTGTTGGAGTAGTAGGCATTCAGAATCGGTCCACAAATGCATTTTTCAAATTCTGCCATGAGTTTATGGATGTTGTAGGAAGGTTGGCAAACCAATAATAAGCCTCGTCCTGCAATGAATAAGGGAACAACCTGTAGACTACATCTTCGTGTGGTATCTGGTGCATGAACATGTTGCCTTCAAAAATCTTGATATGCTCATCAATAGTCCTATCTGGATCATTTACTCTAAACTTGGAGCAAAACTTGTCAGGGTTTTTGGGCATATCATGATAGTTATTGAACTGAAATGGGGACTAGTTATTTCCCATGAAGAAAGCCATGACTAGAGGATTAAGAGGGGCTGCAACTATGTTCCTTGGGACTAATTGAACTCTTGGTGCTCTTGGTATCCCTTGGTCTCTTCTTGTTTTCCTGAATTCTATCAAGGACAAAAGCTCTTCTCCAGCTGAGCTAGATCTGGTATGTCTCTATCTAGTCCCCAGATTTGCTAATTTCTGTGGAAGGGAGTTTATCTTGGTTCGCCCTCCTTCTAGTGCCAATTCTATTGATGGGTGTTTTTGCACTCAACAATGCAAGTATGATTGCTGGTATCACGCCTCTCTTGAAAAGTATCCTACCCTAGGTAAGACTACTCTAAGGATTCTATAGCTAGGTCTTAGCTTGCTTGGAATTTCTCATTTGGAATGTACTAGCTATGCCAACAAGGGGTCTTAAATGCAATTAATAGATTCAAACACTTTAGACAACAGTTCATGCAAACCCTTAATGATTTCAGCTGGTAGGATGATGTAAAATGCTACTGAGATTCCTAAACTAACAACTATTTTCAAAGAAAATGCAAAAGGAGATAGGGTTTTAGATAAATCTTAAGTGACATTCACAATACACGGACTGCTATAGGTAGACAAATGTTCTGAAATCTTAACCAGTTTTTTGAGTTACCAAACTAAATTAATGTTACAGTACTACAGAAAATGATGCTATCTTCAATAGAAACATAAAGATTTTCAAATTGTATTCACTTATCAAATACCCAAGTAATGGTGCACTTTAATTTATGAAATTCAATTGAACTAAGCATGAGATGATCAGCCCAAGATAACTTTGCACAATCACTTACCATCAGCAAGCAATTAAAAGTATGGACTAAGAACATTCATTGGATACCTCCAACAAACCATAAACATTGCAAAAACACAATTAACTTGGAGATCAAGAAGTGAACCATGAAAACTAGATAAGCAAATATAATACACAAATTCTTAGGAAAACTGTAGAAACTTGCTTTGTATTGACTTCAAATGGCAAAGCATCAACAATTCAGCATCAAGAGTCTTACAAATAAGAGAGAGGGCATCCCTTTATATAGGAAAGGCGCCATACCGAGTTTTTGAATGGACAGTGCAGATCAACTCAACACCGACAGTCCAGATTTGTCCTCATTTAATACATTTATAACAACTCATTGTAATCCTAGATTACATTTTGTCTCTTATGAAAAAGATGAAAAATGACCCCCAAATACATTGAACCTGGACAATTTGACTACCCAATTGAATATACATATAGAAAAGACCATTTTCAAGGCATAATAATGACAGAATAGCATCACATGTCCTTTCAAATATAGCAATTTACATTAGTGACGGGATTACATTTTAAAATATTCAAAAAAATGCTAAGATTCATCATTCAAATCTACTTTGTCTTCTTTTTCCATTTTGTTGCGATAGCTAACCCAAGCTGATAGTGCTAGATTGATATCTGTGGGGTCCGGGTTCTTTAGGTGGCTGGCCCAATATTTGAACATTTCAAATTCTTGACTATATCGATTATAGATCTTTTCCACATCTTTCTTTCCTTTATGAAATGCATTAAAGTCAGTTTTGAGGTCACTGACTTTGTCTAGTCTAGCTTCCACACTCAATTCGGTATCTTCAAAAACTATCTTATGCAACTTATTTTTACATCCTTGCGCATCATATGGTGCCAAGTCATCACAAGCCATCACAAGGAAGTCCTTCAAGGTATCATTAATTTCATAACTAAGAGTCAATATATTTTCATCTGCTGCTTTGTAAGCTTCCTGGATGCTATGAAAAACTTCCCCTCTTAATTTTATTTGTTGATACCAAGTTATAGCTTTATGCAATCTGTCTCCTATCAAAATATTCTTAGACAATAATGTTTGAGAAGGTAAGTCTCTGATTGCTTGTACTCAAGGGAATACCTGAGAATAGTATTCATCAAAAGAATCACATTCCTCATGCAAATCTTTCCACTTTTGCCGAAGTTGGAAGAAATTCTTATGAAATTCAGCTGCTGCATCAATTGCTTCACATCCCTTCTCACACACTTTGATCATCCACTTATGAGTTTCTGTGGATAGAGTCCGGTCTTCATCAAGTTTGGAGACTTCATCTCTTGACAACAAGGTAGGGATTGTCCTTAGCTGACCCTCAGAGTCTACTGGTTTTATCAAAAATTGCAAACATGCTCTAAATTCCTCATTTTGTTTTTTTAGCTCTTTCTTCGTGAGTTCATCTTTATCTAATTGTTCCAAAATTGTAGAGATAGAACCTTTGAACTCATCCACCCTTTGAGCCCTTATAGCTGGTCCCAAGTTCACTGTTGTTATAGTATAATCCTTAGCTCTAACTTGTTCTTTGTTTGTATCAGCTGGTGGGACAACTACTTTTGTTATCCTAGATCCTGCTGTGTCCTTATAAATTTTGGACTGCACTTTTGCTTTCTTCTGTTTCTTTGCTTTTTGTGCTTGTGACAGGATAGCACTCAGATCTACTTTGATAATTTATACCTGTGCCTTAGGATATGCAATTCTATTTTGCAACTAGTCAGGTGCAGAGGAAGAAGGTTCTTTAGACCCATCAAGGTTCTCACTATCTGTACTAGGTGGCCCTTCAAGTAGCCTTTATTCTTGTTATGATTCTTTGTCCATATCCTCTTCGTCATTTGCAAGATTTCTCCAGTTTACTAGTACATCCTTTTGAGCTGCCCCTAGGATTGCTTCTCTTTGGTTCTTTTCTGGAGGACTATCTGAGATCTCAATTATTTGTGTCTGCTATTTCAGCCAAAGGCTCATCAAGTACTTCTTTCTCTGTTTCTTCAAACACATCTTTCTTTGGCTCTTGTTCTTGGAGATCCAATTCAGCACATACTTTCTCTATGCCTGGTAATAATGGAACAACCAAGGGAATTGAATCTTGGTCCATGACAACTTGTGAGATAGGTGCAGTAGAGGATAGGGGAGCGGCAATTGAAGGTAGGCTGATTTATGTCAAGTTGGTAAAGGCAGTAGACCCCAAAGCTGGTGGAATGGAAGAAGTTGGTAGGACAAAGGAAATAACAATGGGTGAAGTGATGGACAAGGTAGGTAGGAGAAGAGAAAGTGAAAGAATGGTAGAAATAGGGGGTAATTCGAGGGAAGTGGAGAGTGAAATAGAAGATATGGAAGGTAAGGATGTAGTGGTGATGGAAGAACATGAGGAAGTAGTAGTGGAGAAAATGGGGCTTCTAGGAGTGCTTGAGGCTATTGCCAATGGGCAAGAGATAGTTGAAATGGTAATTGCAGGTGAAGAAGTAGCAGTGGAAGCAGTATGAGGAAGTACAATAGTACTTACACTTGGGCAGAAGGAGGTGGAGAAGATGACAAGTTTGTGGTATCAGGAATTGTAGCAGTAGCAGTCTCCATGGCCTGGCTAACACTTTTTGCTTTGGCTTTCTTCATTTTAGACCCTTCTTCTGGCCCACTAAGTACATCTCTCTTCTTGGATGCCCTTGTCTTCGTAGCAAGTGGCATGTCCTTCTTTTGTGCTTTAGGAGCAACCTTCTTACTCTTCTATGCTTTGGCCTTTTCTACTAAGGGTATGTGATCTTCATTGTCTGATCTCATGGCAGGTCCTTGGGCTGGATCTGCTTCGTCAGTTATCTCTATGGGTTCATCCTCTTCTCCTCCTGATTATTTCTCAGACTCAAGCTCAGTGAATGTAAGTTGTATTCCCTGTCTCTCTAACGCAGCAATCTAGCCTCTTACCCAAGCTTTACTTAGCCTGATTGGCTCTTTCATGACAACATCCAGGGAACTTTCTTCAGCATTAGCCCAATTGGGCAAGGGAATAGGCTGGTGGTATTGTGCCTCCTAGGCTCCTCTATGCATCACATTTTCATCATCTTCTAGCTGATCAGGAACTACTATGATGTGGAACTTTCTTATGAAAGCCAAGGATAATTTGGAGTGGGCTCTTTTCATTACCTCATAATCATCCAAGCAATTAGCCCAAAAATCTTCTATGTGCATCCTATGAAACAATTTCTTGCTGACAAACCTTTCCATTACCCTATTCGGGTCAAAATGATTCGTTTTACTATAGTAATGGAGGTTGAGTAATTGGAGCTCAATGTCAGAGTGCTCAGCTGCTCCCAATGAAGCACATGCATAATTTCCTTTGCCAAGCAGAATAGGAAACTGAACATTGGTTCTATGTAGAGGTTTTAACTTTTCAACACAAGTTATCAGTTGTCTGAACAATTCCAAAAGAACTACCTTAACTGTGGGGTATCTAGGTAGTCTATAAGCTGCTCCAGTAAAGCCTTATACTCCAAATATGTAAACTTCACAAATTAGATATACCATCTCCCATATTTTGCAACTTCATTCATAGCCTTAGTGGATATCCTGATAGCTATATTCCCTTGTAGCAATTTGGTTACATACATGGTAAAGGCATCATTTACTCTCTTAAAATGCATAAGAGATTGGGATAATGTCAGCTGTGTGTAGCATTCATAGACCTTGATATGATTCTGTTCATCATTTCCTACTTCTCCAACTCTGGATAGGCTAGGATATTTAGTTCTTCTGGCTAGTGCGTACACAACATATGAAGTCCATCTAAAAAATTGTTTCTCTTTGAAGTCACTGAAGGCTTCATATTTGTTTTCACTTAGAATTTGTGCCCAATGGAACTTGGTCCCTTTCAATATCTTCTCAACCAGCCAGAACATCCACCCTTCAAAGGTTGATGCTGTGGGCAATTCAAATATTCTGCTTAGCAAAGTTACTAGGTCTCCAATCTCCTCATGGAAGTCACTTCTATACAAAACTTTGAGGGAATTTGACCAGGGTAGACCTCTTGCTCTTTTCCCACTGTTCATTCATATGCTTTATGCATCCACTCTCATCTTTCTTGTACGTAGCCTCTGCATCAGCTTTGTCTGGCATGGTCATCACTGGATGCCATGGAATTCCAAAGATTTCAGCTAAAGAAGGTGGGCTTAAGTCTGCTAGGACATCCCCATTGGTAGTTTGTATTGTCCTAGTAATGATGTCATACCTATCTACACATGCGACTATCAGTTCTGCACATTGAGCTAATGTGGGGAAGGCAACAACTTCAGCAATCCCACTATCTTTCACCTTCTTAGCTCTTGGGGTTGGACTGGGTCCAAACACTCTAAGTCTGAAATCTTCTAAGTCAATATGACCTAGGTCTGTATCCCCTATATCCTTCCATCCAGTGGAGATCTTTGTCTCGGGAGGTATTCCTTTGAACTCATACCTCATGGCTTGAGCTCTTGCAGTCATTTAACTTGCAGGACTGGACCTTATAAGTCTTAATGCCTCTAAAATGGTTTCCCTAACTCCTAAGTTTAAGAATCTATGATCATTCAGTTAAATTCTACATTACTGAGCCATGTTAGGCTAGATGAGCCTATGAGAACACATAAGTCTAAATCAACCATCATATTTATCACATGATCAGATGATAAAACAATCTTATCTTCTCACTCTAATACACACAATAAATACTAAAATGCTGCAAAACTCCAATAAAAGCATATAAGATATCATGATTTGCTAAATGTAGTCATTATTTACCCTTGACAAACATTTCCCCCTTTGAAATTTCTCTTAAAACAATTATTTTACCCATTTGCGCTAATTTTGGTGTTAACTAACTTGCATAAGGAAAAGCGGGGATTTGGAGGTGCACCGACCTGGCGGGGAAATCAGGATCATTCGACCCATTGATCAATTGGTTTTCAAGTCACCAGACTATTGTAGTGTTTGCGTGATTTTCATGATCAACTGACTTGCGGGGGTTTTGGATGGGACTGAATAAAATCAGTCATTGAGGTCGGTCGGTTGAGTATTCAGTGCAAGTCAATGCGGTGGGTCTTCAGCACTAAAATAGCTTTATGTGAGGACCGCCCTTTTTACTTCTATTGTTATGACTATTTACATTACTGTTATTGTTACTTTCTATATTTGTGGGATAGCAGTTCCCGGAATTGTCAAACTATTAAACTTTATTATGATTTCGGAAAAACTAATTGGGTGATGTTTGGATAAGTTTACATTTCAGAAAAGTTAATTAGGTGATGTTGGAAAATTGTAATATGATTTCATTTATGTTAATTGGAACTATGTCATGATAATGCATGTTTATAAGTTGCTTCGGCTATGATGATTATATGTGGATACTGATCTTGTAATTTAGTGTGCAGGATTTACTAATCGAACCACAGATTTCGGAGATCATTCCGCACCTTGTTATTGTTATCCCCTGTTAAGCCAATCTGGTTCCACGAGGAACCAAGATCTTTCTGTGTTTGATGTGATGTTGTAATGTGGTCTTTCGTATGGTCGAGTGGGTTTGGTTACCTTCTTGTAACAATATTTTATGATTTGTGTTGTAAAAAGGTTGAATTTGAATTCTTTATTTTATTTAAATCTTTGAGGCCTTTTCATGTGCTTTACCTTAACCATGGGTGTCCTGGATGGGTTAAAGTTGACCCTGGGTTATACCCCATGGGTCCAGGGGCCCATTTGGCATGGGTAACCCTTGAGTAACCTCCATCTAGTCATCTTAACTTCCCCCTGAAGTTAAGTGACGGAAATTGGGGTATGGGGGGGGGACATGATGGGATTGTACCAACACCCAACCCATCCCTCTTCAATCCCCAAGGTTAGAGATGACTACAAACCCATCCATTATTGAAGGATTGACTTGAAGTCACCTTCTCCATTAGTGAGATTCCCCCATGTGTAGTGGGGCCATCCATGTGAAGGAGGGAAGAAGAGGCATGGGTCACCTGTCTTTTACTCCTTTAACTCCTTTTATTTCTCCCATGCGTAAGAGAAATGACATGAGGAGAGGGATAAGGAGTACTCTAGGGATGGGTGAGTGACATAAGCCACCAGGACAGAATAGTGGTTTTGGGGGAGAGTGAGGAGGTGACAAGTGTCACCTCCCCATTCCTCTAAACTGAAAAGAAATTGGGTTATTTGTTTCCAATTTTGGGATGAGAGGGAGTTAGTGGAATTTTGGGGAGAGTTTTATTATTATTGTCAGAGAATAGGAAAGTTAGCTGAGAGGAGAGAAAAGAGAGAGAGGAGTTGTTGGCTAAGGTTGGAAGAGAACTCAGTGGAGCTCTGCATCAGTTTCATTCCAGGAGGGCTTTGTAAGGTTGGTTTGGTCTTTACCTTTCTTCCGTATATCTGAATGTGTATGTAAAGTGTGTGAAAGATGATTATTTGTTTGTGTTTTAGATGTGTTTTCTGTGGGGTTTGTTGTCGGGTTGTTTGACAGAGCTTCTCCCACTTGGGAGAAATGCTCATCAAGTTTGGGGTAGGGGAGGAGAGATCCTCCTCGGGTGCATACCTGTTTTCATCTTTTGGGATGTTGAAAGCCTTGAGGGCATGTATCTGTGACTGTATCTTTGACTTGAGAGTCAAATGCAGATTTCTTAAAAGAATTTGTGATCAAACTTGGTTTGAGGCCAAGGGAAATTGTGTTGGTTAAATTATCTGTAAGGGTGACACTCTGGAGTCGAGTGTGTCCACTCTCCTACCCCTTATGAAACTCACTGTAGTTGAGTTTCCGTGTTGTGTAATTTACCACGGGTGTTTGTGTGCTTTGGGTTTGTTGTTGTCCCTGTTGTGAAGTGGAGTGCTTGAGTTACCCAGGTGTGAGTATGGTCTCCCTAGCTCGGGGGTGACCCTCTTGCGGGTCTACGGAAGGGAGGAGAGCTAGATGAGTGGTGTTTTCTTCTTTGTTTGTCTTTGATACGCAGGTTTTCTCTGGGAGCTTCTGGTTGGATTTGGAGAAGTTATATTTATGAAGAAATAGTTTATTCTTCTTTGTCATGAGAATTAGATCATGTTCATTTCATGAGAGTTGAAGAGAGAGCACCTCTCTTGATATTGTTGTAATGTATTGTCACCCTGGGAGTGAAGGAAATAACCTCCCTAATCATGTTATTAGAAGTGACTGTTACTTAGTTGTTACATAACTTCTTTTGTAAGTTGGTTGGGAGAAGGAAATCCTTATCTTTCATTTGGTTAAGGGTAGTGAAATAGTTGTTCTTATTGTATTGAGTATGATGTAACTATTTATCTTGAATTTCATATGGAAAGTTTGAAGTTATAAAGAAAGTCTTACTGTATTAAATGTGTTAGTGAAAGGAAGAGATCTTTACTTATTTACAATCAAATCTGAGCTGGTTTGTAATTAAAAGGATTGATTGGATTAATTAGTTGAAAGGTCAATTTTATAAGTTCAATGCTATAATGGAAAAGATAGTTTTAAATGTTTAAGTTTCTCTTCATAAATAATGTTTTTGGTTATTTTGTGAAGTGTAGAGAAAGTCTATTATATATTTACTTGTCCAAAAGTTGAAATGGACATTGATTAATTGCAGAAATAAACTGATTAAAACTTCATTTCTTAGGTGTATATATATATATATATATATATATATATATATATAGTCGTTATTGCATTTCTTAGATGATCATTTTACAGAATATAAGAAACAGAATAAATGGTTTAATTTGAGAAAATGAAGTGGTATTATGAAAATAAAAAATATATATATATATATAATTATAATAATTGTTATTTAATTATCATTAAAACAGAAACTGAATATATTATTGAGTTTGAGAAGACGAAATGATACTATGAAACTGAAATATATAAATATATATATATATATATATATATATATACTATTTATTATATCTAACATTAAATATTAATAAAGCAAATTAAACTCATGAAAATTTGAAATAGAAATTCGCGGAGTGAAACTTAAGGTCGCTGTGTGTTAAAAAACACAGTCGAAAACATTTTATGGTGGGCGGTGGGGAGTGAATCCCCACCGCAGTGTTTTGTTTTATGTCTTGAGGTGTGGGGAGGGGCGGAGCCCCACCCACACCCCACATCATGGGATGTGGGCGGGGCTCCGCCCCTCCCCACATCCCCCTGCCTTTACACCCCGCGGAGCTCAAACTCCGCTGTCACGCAGTCCCCGCCGCGCCCTTCGCACTGCGACCTCCGCAGAGCCTCCAGCTCCGCCACCAGCTATGCTCCCCGCCACCTTAAGCATGGTCCTCTCTGCTGCGGCCGAGCCTGCCTCTGCCCACCTCTGTCCATTGCAGCCTCCGCCGCCATGCCTCTTCCTCCCCTGCATACAATATAAACTCCCATCTCAATAATAAGCATTTAGGGTTTAAAACCCTATTTTATGTGTTGAACAAAACAACCAAAGGATTTATGTTATTTTCCATGGTTGGTTTTTATTTTATAAAGTGGAGAACCACTTATTAATAACAACTATGGTATATATATATATATATATATATATATATATATATATATAATATAAAAGACAAAAAAAAAAAAAACAAATAGAAGATTAATCTTAGATTAATAGAAGGGTAACTTATTAAGATAACTTAATAATTGCAATATTAGTAATTATAATAAACAACAGTAATTATAACAACATTAATTTTAAATAGGAGAAATGTAATTGAGTATATGTATGTTTATATATATATACGATCTTATATATATATATATATACATATAAATATATCGTTACATATTTATAATTGTTTTTTTTAAATGAATACGATTTTCAGAGAGGCCGTTTTCTCTTAACGTTAATAAGAGAAAATAAAATTATAAGTCAACGAGAGCGAAAAGGGATATACTGTATTACTCCGGAAAGAGTTTCTTGGAAGTTTCAATTACCAACGTAATTCCATAACCAGGAAAATGAAGAGGAAAATTACACGTCACCTTGCTTAAAGGATCACTGGAAATAAACTTAAGAAGCCATCACAGACATTCCATGTGAGGCCATTTTAATCTCAACTGTAGTAAATGTCCACATAAGTAAACCTGTAAGAGAGTCAGAAGAAGAAAAAGTAACATTGGAAAACACAGAGGAGAAAATGCGTGGCATTTCCCACATGGGATAAGAGAACTAAGTTGATGGACCCTCCTGCCAAAATTTGCTTAGGAACAAGTTTAATTAATACAAATGAAGAGGAGATACTTAGATCGGAGAAGACTAGGAGACCGAGTCCAGCAAAGTAGTAAACCAGCCTATGTGACCTGGATCATCCGGAAGTTAGGTTTAATGTCAACAATAGATACAGTGATAACCCTGATTGATGTCCAATATGAAGAAAGGACCGGATAAACATAAAGAAAGCATAGAAAACGAAAGAGAGAGACCGAAATATAAACAAACTAAATTATCAGAGAAATAGTTAAGGTAAGCACGATAAAAATACAATCAAAATTAAGACCCAGAGAAAAGGGAAGAGAGAGCAAACGAACTGCCTTGTTGAGAATGCTAAGTCGAAGGAGTATGTTTCAGGAAGCAAGAGAGGAGACAGACAACCGTGCCTTGCTGAAAAATGCTTAAATAGGGAGATCACGAGTCGGTTTAGTCGGAACAAGGCATCGTGGGAAGTTGTTAATCTATCAGTGAACCACATGCGTAAAATAGTGTTGAGTAATTCCCACTTACGCCGTAAGGTGTTATGCTGTCAAAATTTTGCCGAGATTTAGATTTAGGAACCCTAATATTTTAAACCTAGTAGTGACGTTAACGGCGTCGTAGAGACCCCCTTGTTAGTCTGCTTGCATCTGGTTGCACACAATTGTACTTGTACCCCGCCGACAACTGTAGTGTTTTCGCTTGAACGAACACCACCGAGCATGCTTACGCATGCGAGGGGGTTTTTAGGGAAGCGCAAGAAAATTTTTGATGTTTCGTGTCATGACCACATGACGGATGTGGCTATGACACGTGTGATGTGTGTTGTGACCACATGGAAAATGTGGGCATGACACTTTATTACCTTTGCACAGGTTTTGATGTCACCAGACTTTGCAGAGATTTTGAAGGTGAACCACAAGTCAGTGAGGAGACCTTTTAGCATTAAATCAGACTGAGCTAATTTCAGCACTTAATTGTTTTTTCCACTTCTTGTGGAAGTTTTAGGTCTCATGGACTTGTGGAGAATTTTTGAAGCATCTAACCTAAGTTAGAGAAGTCACTTTTTAGCGCTAAGTCGGAGTACTTAGAATTAAGCACAAAGTAAGTTTTGGGGTTCTACAGGACTTTAAGGGTCCTCCAACCAAGTCGGTTGGAGCGGTAAATAGTGCAAGGTTAGAGAACAAGGTTTTTAGCGTAAGATTGACTCAGAGTCCTGACGGGGGTTTTCAAGGATGCCGACTGACTTGAATTGATGCAAAATTTAGGTCAGTCAGGTGAATTTCAACACAACTTCAGAATGTGGATTTTTAGAACTTAACCAATTTCTCACTTGTTTTGCTCATCAATTTGGTGTGTTGGGGCAAGATTTTAGTTGGAGATCTGATGAACCTTGTTTTCTCCTTCGCATATGGGGTTTGGAAAATACTCTTAAGAATTTTACCTTCCACTTGGTTTGAAATTAGGGTTGTTATGACAACCTAACAATTCAAAAGGAAACCCTAATTTTTGTTTCCTAAATTCAACTTTTTACAGCAAAACATACTCGCAGGGTGTCTTTGAAGAAATTACATTTGCAGAATTTACATTTTTAACTAAAACATTAGCTAATGAATCCACACCCTAAATAGGCAAGAGGGGCACCTACCTGATTCATGAAGATGGAGGTGTGATGAAATGGTCAGGCAATGATGATTTCATTTGAAGTTGGGGGCGATATGCGTCAAGTCAAATCCAAAATCCTTCTCTCAGAGCTCTTTTATCAAATGCTGAAATGCGAAATGAGCTCAGAAATGGGCCAAAACACATTTTATTTCCTTTTGTGATGGCCATTAATGCAGAGCGTACGGGATGTCAGTGGCGTTTGGCAAAAAGCTTTTATGGTTTGTAGGGATTTAGTCACCACTAACTCAGCGGGATTTCGGCTTGTCACCGACTTGGTCGGTAATCAAGATTTTTAGCGCACAGTCGGTTAAGCAGGTTTTGAGCACTTTGTAGGAGTTTGAGGATCCCTGGTCCTCTGAAGGTTTCACTGGTCTCTGACCTAGTCGACAGGTAGGTATTATAGCGCAAAGTCAGGGATCGTTGTTTTTAGCGCTTGGGTCAGCGAATGGTGAAAGTGGTGCAAAGGTTAGTTGGTCGGGGAAACTGCACTAGGTCAGGGGTAGTGGATTTTAGTGCAAAGGTTGGATGGAGGGATTTTTAGTGTAGAGGTTGGATGGAAATGTTTTCAGCGCAAAAGACATTTAGACCTAGATTTATTGAATGCAATCTCTTGGACTTAGCAAATTTTGGAATGACCTATTAACATCAATTTTCCAACATGGCTAGAAATGCATTTTGACCATTTTGACAACTTAGGAGATAAAAACCTAATTGATACTCTAAACCAAAATTTGCAAGAGGGGGTCCCTATTTTATGAAATGGGGCATGTGTGCGAGGCACAACAGGTTGTTCTTGCCAACCTGTTATTAAGGGAGGCACAAGCTCCTATTCTTATAGGTGAATGCACATGTTGAGGGATTTCTTGCTCTTGTTCATTCATGTCTCCCACCAAATCAATTAATTCAATCTCCTCTTCTTGTTCCAAATCAATAATTTTTCCCTTTTTGCGGGAGGGGTATCAAGTGAATATTCTCTTCTTCTATATGCTCCTCTTGAATTGGTTGGTTCATATGAAGGCCTCTCCTCCCCTGGTGGAGCACTCTATATCAAGGCATCTACATTATCAAAAATTTTATGTATTCTTGCTATAGGATCAGCCTCATCTACAAATGCTCCTGGATAGGCTAGATTCAGATTCTTCCTCATTATTTCAACTTCCATTATTGCGTCCCACTTTCTTCTGAGATCCTAAACTCCTTCCATAGTGGCACAATTCCTTACTGTATCCTTATCATATAGAACTTAGTGAAAGTAATGTGGCCTTTTCACTTTTATTCTAATCTTCTCTATAAATCCATCAGGGTCAAACACCCTTGGATTCTCCACACCCATCCTATAAAATTTCAATATTGGATCAATAGTTCTTTTTAAATAGATTAAATTACATTGGAATTAAGTATATACACTGATACAATTATAAATTTTAAAATGGACTCATCGGAAACAATAAAAAATAATAATAATAAATAATATTGTGTGGGGTTGGAGGGCATTGGATCAGGTGTAGAGCCCTAAGAAGGTGGAGAGAGGTTTGGTATGAAAGAGGAAAATTGCAGAAGGGAGAGGGGGGTTATTGCAGGTAGGAGAGCGGAGGAGAAGGTTCTAGGAGAAGTTTGGAACTACAGCATTTGAATCTAATTTCGTCAGCTTGATACTATAACCAAGTTCCACTAATTCTTTTAACCTCTTTCTCTGATTCTTAAACTTGCATGTGATGGAGTTGGATGATTCATTCTTTTCAAATTGAATGTTTTGCTGAATATCCAATTTAGGATTAACCCCATTTCGTATATAATCTGTGATCATAGTTTTCCTTCATCGATATATAGTTCGTGTGTCCATTTTCGTGATCTGTCTCCTCTATGATTAGTTTACGCAATCTTATGACTATAAATCCAACAATACTCAGGAATCATTTTTAATTCCTCAATCCCACTCCAATCACCTGGTCTCTTCTGTCACTTCTGCATAGGTGTTGAGTGCAGATAAGAATTTAAAAAATAAAAGGGGCGATACCTTTTAGAAATAAAATTATGATGAATTTGCCGAAATAGCATTTCATAAGTCTCATGTACTATGATTTCATAATCCTATCAACAAATCCCTTTGTTTGGTCCTGCAATCATTATATTTCGAGGATGGCCACCTTGGAGGTGTTCCACCTATTAAATCGTTGGGTCTATAGAGAGATCTTTAGGATCTTTACATTACTTCCTTTATCTCTTATCAAACTCTTAATCCGTATAGTCTTCACAGCATCCGTGTTAGTTTGTATAGTTGTCTGAGAATAGATCAAAGGGAGTGCATTCCATTTGGGGATCCTAATATGGAAACAACGGCGTTATAAATACTCTTGAGCCTATATTTATATATGATCTACAATCCCCATGAGAATGCTTCCATACAATCGGCACAGATTTAATAGGTATCTCAATGATAAAGTTTAGGGTACCTCAATAGGGTCGCAACATACCCCTATTATAACTATTTCTCTTTTGCATGTACAACAGTGTATTTTTCTGCAATTATCGTTCTTCCTCAGCCACTAAATAGGTATAGCAAATCCAACTCTGTAATGCATTAGTGTCACCTTGCCTAGGCAGTCAATGATGATGTCTGAAGGTTTCTAAAGCCTTTTTAATAAATCCAGTATGCGAATATCTTGCATCTATTGCGTTTCGCAGGAAGTCGATGAGAGCAACTATAGTAGGCGACAATATCAAAATGCAAGCTTTGAGGTGAGTTGAAGAGAGCACATACAAAAAAACAATGATTTGCTCGGTTGATAGTTCTTTTTAAATCTGTCTTAGCAATCCATATTCGGATAGCTTTCAAACATTGCATTTTGCACAATTGATAATAGTGCGATTGAAAAACAACGATGCTGCAAATACTTTTGAGCCTATATTCATATGTGATCTATAATTTCCAAGAGCACGCGTCCATTCAACCTGCACTGAATTAATAGGTATGTCAATGATAAGTTAGGGTGCTCTCAATAGGGTCGCGTCCCAATCTATTTATCAAGCTTCGATGTTTATGGTTGTAGTTAGATGCTAAGCCTTATAAACTGAAATAATAATTCCATTTGAGAATTTATTAGCTGCTATAGCGTCTATCCTAAGCTATATTCTCATCACATTATATGGTTGCAAAGGGTGTGGTGCTCCCTTAGTGTGTTTTGTCTTTAGATAAGATAAAATACATTAATGCCTTTAGGAAATGTATGTTCCGCAGATAGTGGACATTAAAACCTAAAATTTAGTTAATCTAAAATTAGATCGCCCTTGTAATTAAAGCTGAGTAAACTTCTTTGCCAGAAATGAAACTAGAAATGGAGTAAAGTGTACACTAAGCGCTATGGGATGCACTTCTACAATCTTTTGGATTTGTATTTGCACCTTTCATATTTGGAAATCTACACAACTTTAAGGAATATAAATTAGATGTTGGGTACAAGAAGACCGCCTGTGGAAACTACAGAAAGCTTATTCAACAACTCCAATTTGTCTTTTTATGTTATCATTGCTTTCCATGAGATGTTTTTCTATTTTAAAGGAAAGAGAAAACTGTTTAAAGCCAAATACTGTCAATTATATCAAATTTGCAAGTTTGAGGGAGCTGAAGGGGAATGCTACCAGGGAATGGCTGAGTCACTCAGTCAATAGTCTACTTAAATTTCATCCACTTCAATGGCCAAACATCCAATAACAATTTTCCACCTCATTCACAACAAAAAAATAGTATATATTTGTCCTATTTAAACTTAAGTTAGGGCGTACAAAAAAAAAATTAGACAATAGTATTACACTCTCATTTACGAGTACTTTAGAAAACACCACCATAATTGTCTTTTAAGTTCTTCATAAATATAATGTTAATTTTTAGAGTTGATTAAGGGATGAAAAATAAATGTTGTCCAACGATCCATGGTAAAATAATAATAGTAATATTATTATTATTGTTATTATTATTATTATTATTATTATTATTATTATTATTATTATTATTATTATTATTATTATTAATTCAAAATGGAAAAGATGGTTAGTCAAATGCCCAAACTTTATAATAATGTTATTATTTATTGCAATTCCACCATTGGAATGGTTAAATAGTTTGGTAAGATGATTTGTTATATATATATCTTGTATTCGATTAACGTTTTAAGGCAAATATGAATCAAATATTATAATTAAGTTAAGTGATTCAATTAGACTAAATTGTTGAAATTTATTTGGTTAAGCCATTTGATTTATCTATAATTTGAAAGGAATAAAATAAATAAAATTAGATGATATAGATTGTATTGTATTAATACAATTGTTGAATTCAATTAAAAAGATAATCGATGTGGTTAAAGAGTTGATGTAACTTGGTATTGATTTTATTACGAAGGTTGTTAAGTAAGAATTTGAAATATAGGTATGAAATTAGGTGGATATACATTGTATTGAGAGGGAGTTTTTAGTATTGACTCTAGAATATTGATTGAACTGCATGATTTAAGTAAACTTGATGTGTATTGGTACATTGGTCGTAATGGGGTGAATTGTAAGTGGTCAAGCTCTAGTTCCAGAGGCTTAGGATGTTGTATTTTGATTACATGTAACATGTGGATAGGTGTTCTAAAATTATGATGTTATAATGGGCATGTGGCTCTAGTTAAGTATGAAGCATAATATATTATGAATGAAGTATAGTCTAAGTTGGGAATGCATTTCGTGGAGGTAATATTCTCTGGATGAGATACTTAATCACTTGTGAATGTATTGTATCTGTTTAGTCATAATTGTGTTATGGGGAGACTTGAAATTTGTTAAAAAGTAATGAATCATAATGCTATAGGCATTAGTTAATGAATGGTGTTTTTTTATGATTATGTTTGGTATGCAAGAGGGTCAATGCCTTGCAGTGGACATGAATATTGATTGTTATGATGTCATGTTGATGGTTAGGGTTTCTTAGGTGCAGGAAGGGAAGTGGCTTCCAATGTGGGGCTGGTACCCAAAGTGGCCGCTAGGGTAACCCATTGGAAGTTGGTAAACAAGTGATAACCTAAATTAAACTAGGGGGAAGGGTAGTTTTCACATTAACAAGAAAATTGGATTTCCTCACTCATGCTTGTAGTGCTAGTTTAGACCAAGGATGAGATGAGATGGCCTGGTCAGCATAATCAACTTCCTTGTCCTCACGAAAGGAAGGTTGTTTCCGCATGTGTCACCCTATGGGGCCAGTGTCTAGAGAGAGACTACCAGGGTAACCATAGATGGGGGCCAGTGTCTAGAATGAGACTGCCTGGGTAACCCATGTTAGGACCATGTGATGACACTCTCTCTACTACAACCTAGCTTTCCCTATTTGGTCTCTCCCCATTTGTTATGTGTTGCCTCTGGAAGTGGTGCTGTGTTGTTTCTGATATTGTCATGTGTTGTATTGGAGTCTTGGATATTCTTTGTTCATGTTAGTCTTTTGCCTACCTGACTGTAGTTGTTTTGGGACCTTATGTTAACTCCTAGCTTAGGGGGTGGACCTTAGGGTTCCACATGGTCAGGTGGAAGAGATTTTATATCCATTGGTTATCCCTTGCCGAAGTTCATGTGTAGAGAAGATATATCTCAATTTTTAGACATTTGATCTTGTACCAGTTTGGGAAGATGATTATGTATAGTCTTGTACTAGTCTTGTGTATCAGTTCATTCATAATGTATGTAATCTAATGTAGTCAGAAGATGACAATGTAATAATGAAATGATGTACTCATGTGAAAGGGAAATTGTAATGCCCCCTCATTTTTGGCTTGTAATAGTTGATTAGTTTTACATTACTCTTTGTTTGATCTGAGACAGTTGTTAGTTCTTCCATTGCATCCAGACAGTTCTGAGACATTTGAGTTATTGAGCCTATGGTTTATGCTTATTTTGATCATGATAGACTATGTTCGACTGATTTAGTTCTGACATGTGGTATGAGTTATGTTGACATTGTTGTTGTTACAGTTTGATGAGATGGACATGTTTAGTGATAGTTTAATATTATCATGTTTTATGCATCTAATTTTTAAATAGAATGGTTATAGTTTTGTTTCAGAGCATGGATGGTGTAGTACTACTCGGCCCGAGCACCCTACTATGCTGTGATTCTATGACTCGGTGTGTTTGATATATATGCAGTTGATTATATACAACCCATTATTCTTACGCAAGTTGTAGGTACCTGGCCTCGACTCCACCTAACTTAGCAGGTCTGAGCGGGCCCTACACCATGGATAATGCTGACAGAGATAACATGAGGTTTATTCCCTAGGTCAGTTCAACCTTCAGTTGGTTGGTCGTCATGTGGTTTGAATGTTTACTGTCGAGTTTGGGTAGTTAGCCCATGTGTATCTTGGTAATGCGTAATGAGGTAATATTATATTAAGAATATTAATAGTTTGTCAAATATTATGTTATTTTTCTTAACTTGGAATATTATTTAAGTAAATTCTAATATAGATTAAAATGGATTATGTTAATGGTTTTATTAGTATCAATATCATAAGTTTAATATGATTAATTAATATATCGTCTTTTGAAGAATAGTATTGGATAGTAATTTAATGATTTTGGATAATCATTTATTGTTGGCTAGTTGTCGAATATGTTTTGAGATATGGAAATTCTATGTTAAGTAAAAATTTCAAATTCCTCTAAATTAGGGGGATTGTGTAACAGATTTGGGGGTACTGGAAATTAATGGTTGTTGTCTATTTTTGGTCTTGGGGGAGGTTATGGGTGTGAGTGAGTTTTTATGTCTGAGGTTATTTTTGTTTTGGAAAAGTTTTTGGAAAGGCATGTTTCAGAGGATTGTTTTGCAGAAAAAGGAGGGGAAGTTCTGAAAGAGGATTCGATTTTGGAGCGTGAATTGTACGGGTATGTCTTGTGAATTTCTGTATTTTCTTTATCTTTGTTTTCTCTGAAGAATTAGATTCCTTTGTTGTCTAGTTATTTTAGCATGGAATCGATCTGTTATTCACCCTTGTCACATTTGTAAACTCCTTGCTTTTTGTGGTTGCTCCTTGGAAAGGTTTGGAAAAACTTTTAAACCTGCAAATCATCTCTTCAACCCTAACCTCTTTCTCAAATGGTTTAACTATAACCTTCACCTATAGATCAATTTGAACTTCTCCTAATTTTGTGAAATTTCTCTCCTTTGACTTAATCGATAAGCTTTTAATCATTTCTTGCATCATTCTTCAATTTCTGTTATCACTGTTTTACCATATCCTCCTCCAACCAGCAATTTCAAGTTCAACTTCTTAGTGAAGGTCTTCTGTAGTAGCCCACATTAAATTTGTGGAGGTACATGCAATCCTTGTGGCAGAACTTATTTAGACTCAGTCTGTCATCAATGTAACTCTTGAAAGGAACCAGGGTATGTCAAATTTTATGCACCTTCGATTAAATCAAATCAAATTTTACTTACCTCCCTTGGTCGATTTCCTTGGAGTCAAAACTCTCTTGGCCTCAATTTTCTTGTATCTCGGTTCATTGTCACAATAGTTCCTTTCTTCATGCTCAAACCAGTGTTCCAAGGTTTCATTGAAGTCATCTTGATAATGTTTTTCAACCCTTTTAGCAACTGTAGTTTTTGACCAACTTTTTTTTGGTGTACCATTCATTTCTTCCTGTTACAGCCAAGTAGCATTCTGCACACCAATACTAAGATGTTAAAACTTGTTCCATACGACAATTTGTTAGAGTCTGGATCCTCAGGATTTAACATTTGATTCAACGAACTGTTGAGTAATTCCTCTCCTTAACCTTGTGTGCCCCCTGCCGTTTGCCTGGTGTCGACCTAAGCTTGAAATTTCCTGAGGTGGGCTCTTTTGAGGTGCACGGGCATCGTTGAGTAAGGATTATAGTTAACACCATTGATACTTGCAATATTTTTTTTTTTTGACTCAATCTTCTTCTACTTGGGTGGATATCGACCAAAATTTATTGCTGCAAATTCATGAGAACTTGTTCTTTTAATGGCATAGTACTTCCATTAGTAAAATCATCAATCCTTCTTTCAACATTGGATTTTTACAGTAATTGTTCACCGAGCGTTTATTTTCTGTATCTACCTATTTCTACTCAAGCAATTGCCTCTTAGCTAGTATCAATATACAGCTTATAGTATTTAAGTTACCTTGTCTAAAATTTTGTGTGGCATTTGGAAGAATGCCATAGACCCAACATCACGTGACACCTTTAATTGATTCCTAGCCATCTCAGGTATCCGTCTATCACCCTGCCATGCTTTAAATGGCAGTATCTGAGACTATATTGAGCATAGATTCCCCTAAGTATGATGGATTCTCTCTTTCACCAAAATATGATGTGCCCGATAGGAGTGTGAAGAGAGATTTCATTCTTTTCTGATGTTACCTTATGATGTTCACCATGTTTCCTTTGACCTCTTGATTCCGTTGTGTGGCCGGGAACCTGGCTAGAATGAATCTCAATAGTTTCCTTCATTTCTTATGGCAGATGCTACCAGAAGAAGTAGTTACCATCTTCCTTATTCTGTGTTGCATTCACCCAGTCTTTGAATTTAGGAACCAAATACTCTAGAGTGGTAATTGCCTTTCTCATCTGGTCGTTGAAGGTCAAATGTATAGGAAATTGTATGATTACTGTAGATAGCATCAGTAAGGTTTTGGTTACTAAAATTATTTTTGGTTATTGAAAAATCCAACTCCTGTGATGATATGGTTGTTTTAGTATTAGAATATAGAAAGAGATTTATGCTCTATGTATTTTAAGGTTTAAGTCATATTCATTCCAAAGCAAACACTAATTATATTATAGACCGGTGTTTAGGTATTCTGTTTTAGCTAAACTATTATTTGGAAATTTCATTAATGATAATGATGTTTAAGCTAACATTTGTATAGCACCTTTAATTGCTAGGATAGATGTGTAGTAGTTATTTTTCCTTGCGAATAGGATTGAACTTGTAGTGTAGGATTATTAAGAGAATACAGTAGAGCTTTAGGTGAATTATTAATATGTTAATGTCGGGGTTCTATCTCTAGAATTAGGTGCATTGAGTTAAATTAGATATGTACATTTTATCTAAATAAATATAAATTTGTTAATATTGTTCCCTGTGATACATGGGTTTTAGTAAATTCCTTGTAGGAGATAAATGTGTAGTTAGCATCATAGCAAGATTAGAACTTTAATATTTGAACCATCTCCATGGTGTAATAGTTGTTCGAGTGGCAATTAGATGGAAATGATGTTACTCTTAAAGGTAGTTTATAACTAGAGCTGCATAGAATAGTAAGGTAGAATAGTTATTACATTGTGATCTAAGTTAGTAAACATGATTAATCTTAGTGTAGTTGTTGTATAGGTTTTGTATGATTACTATTGCTTTATACTTTTGAGTTAAATCTTTATTGAATCTTTGGTTGATTATGAAGCAAAAGAAAAATTATCTTTTCTTGGAAGTATAGCGTTTGGAACTTGTTAATAAAATATTTGTAAAGGTTATTAGGCTAAAGTGTTAAATGTGATACTGCTTTCCATTTTTTTTTAGTGAATGTAATTATTTCTAATGCATGGAAGTAAGAACATTTTGGGTATAGGGTAAATGCAAGAAGTTGTGTCCACTTAAGGTGGAAGTTTCGGAGTTAGAAAAATATCCAAAATCGGGTAACTAAAAACGGGATCCTGCTTTTTATGAAACGGGATCCCGTTTTGCTTCGGAATCCCGAGCCAAAAGCAGGATCCCATTTTCTAGAAACGGGATCCTGTTTTGAGTTTCATAAAAGGTTAATATTTTAACCTTTATGAAACGGGATCCCGTTTCATAAAAGATTAAAATATTAACCTTTTATGAAACAGGATCCCGTTTCAAAACGGGATCCCGTTTCTAGAATGGGATCCCATTTTATAAATTTTGAATTTCTGACCCACTTTTTGCTATGGGTTTTGGGTCAGAAAAAAGGCTTGGGAACATGACCCTTGGCTTTGGACCTGGTTTGACCTGCAAGTTGAAGGTCCTGTCAATGTCACAACAAACTAGTGACTTTGGGCATATGTCTGAAGACCTTTTTTACAGAATTTTTTGACGAAATTAAAACCCATTATAGATGAGACAGTGTAGATTCTAAATATGTAATTTTTTTTACAATTAGATTATTTTTTCTATTTTTTAATTAATTTCTAATGAAACAGGTCCATAAACTTGAATTATCAGGGTTTTTTAGTATTTTAATAACTTTTTATTAAAAAAAAATTGTAAAAAAAATTATACGAAAAACGTACTTCAGACAATTCTTTTCAATTTCAAAAAAAAAATTTCAAAAAATGATAAGTTTAGGTTATCTTATGCGTGATGTACACGACGATTTTTTAAAACACAAAAAATGGCCAATAAAAAATTAACAAAAAAAAAAAATTCAATAAAAAATTACCAAAAAAATAGAAAACATGTTTCAGTGAGTTAGAAATATTTTTCCAAAAGGATTTAGAAAAATATGATTATTTAGGTCAAAATATGGATGACGTACACGTGCATGGTATAGTAAAAAAAAAGTGACTTTTAAACAGTGGTTTTTAGAAATGCCTATTAAAAATCAATTTGTATCATTTGGGTATTAAAAAAAATTACATATTTGGAAACTAGACTCTGAGTACTACATTTTATATTCAGTGACTTTTTCCAAGATTCCACCTTTAGGTGCTTCAAATTTTTAGGTCAAATGTGACAAATTCTGAAAATCAGGGAAAACACTTCCACTTTTTGGCCAATAAGTGGACGCAACTTCTTGCACACACCCTATAGATTGTAGTATTGTATTTACCCTTTTTATTGATATGAATTTTATTTCGCAAACCTTGACTAGTGTTAATGTGAAGTCATCCTTGGGACAAGATAGGGTATTTTATCAACTTGTATTACAGATGGTATTGAGTTAACTTTTCTTCCTCTTTAACCCTTGTTGATCTTATAATATTGTCATGGTCATTGAAACCCAATCCCCTATTGGGAGAAGTATAGTTGTAATTGGGTAAAGAATTCTATTACCGACTCCAGAGGTCTAACCATTTGGGTATTCAATTTGATTCTTGTGTCATACTGTTTCTTGATGTATTGTTTGAGGTTGAGGAGGACAATGGGATTTTTATTGTTGTGGTCAAGTGAATGGCTTGTGTAATGGATCAGAATCTATGGTAAACCTTATCCTTGCGTATTGTGGTTTTGGTTGATTGGTCAGAGATTGCTAGGAGAGTGGCTTTCATGGTGGGGCCGATGCCAGAGGGGTCGCTTGGGTAACCCCATGGAATTTGTAAGCAAGTAATAACTTAATAACTTATTTAGGAGGGTTGGGGTAGTAAATCACATAACAAGATAAGTAAGACACCTCACCCATGCCTTGAGTGCTCTGGCAAACTAAGGATGTGATGAGAAGGCTTGGTTGGCAAGGTCGAGCTCCTTGTCTTCATGAGAGGACATGTCAGCTCCGCATGTGTCACCCTATGGGGTTGGTGCCTAGAGAGAGGCTACCAAGGTAACCATTGATGGGGGCTAGCTTCTAGTGAGAGATAGCCTGGGTAACCCATGCTAGGACCATACGATGACACTCTCCTTATGTAGTTCAGTTAGTTCCTTTTTATCTTTGTTGTTAGCTCTGGAGTGTAGACTTGTCTTGATGGTTGAACTTAGCTTGATGCTTCAAATTGTCTTGTCTTGGTGAATACTATCGTGTATGTGCAGTCTTGTTATCTTGTTTATTTGCATGGAGTCTGGATCTTGTTAGTGTGTTCATGGTTGTAACCTTGACCTAGTCGAATCCTCATTATTATCTCCTAGCTCGGAGGGGTGGACCTTAGGGTTCCACATGGTTGGGAGGCAGAGCTATCCATTGGTCCTCTTAGATGTTCGGTTCGAGATCAGAGCCAGAGTGTTCCAAATCTAGTTTGCTCTTCATCTTCAAGTTGTTGTATACTTTCATAATTGTACTATTTGTAAACCGATGTAATTAGTCTTGTAAACTTGTATTGAAATTTGTAATTATTCATCCATGATAATGTAAGATGTATTATTATTCTGTTGCATTGAGATGTAGATTCTTGTATGGCTTCAATTTTATCTGATGCGGTTATGTTCCCTAGAAGTGTTAGCTGATCATTTCATTGAATGTTGTTATTAATGCAGTTATTTCTAATGATTAATGCAATTCCTTGTTTCAAAAATAAAAATTCTGTATTATTATCTCTTGTTAGTCTAGCACCCTAGGGTTGCATGGTGGAGCATCACAGAAATATTACAATTGTGTATTTGATCATGTTGATTATTTTAACTGATGACATGAAATGAAGATGTTTATGTTTATAATGCATTAGTTTTAGAATGAGCTACTGATGTTAGTTAGTAATGTATGTTAAATCATGTTAATTGATTTGTTAAGTAATGCAACCTTGAAACCTTAGAGAACAAGTCGTTAGTTTAAATGATGTGTTTAGATATGTTAACATTACTTTGTTATCTTATTCATTTAAAAAAAAAATCATGTTTCATATAGCATAAATGTGATGTTCTCTAAGGTGTTCATGGCGGGGCGTTACATTCTTGAGGGGGAAAAGAAACGGTTTTTCTTGCCATATTCACAAACATGGAAGAGCTTTTGTGTGTAGAAAGTATCCAGGCAAAAGGACTGAAGAATATTGAGTCTCTACACATAAACCAATAAGTCTATTCTACGTTTGTTGTGTTCATTTGAATTCAGAATTGTTGATTGGTTGAAGTAAAGTATCGTTTGTAGACACCCACAAATGACCATGTCTTTGAATCACTTGCATTTCGTCTAATCTATAGCATCACCTGCATTTCAATATTAATTAAATAAATCCCCTTTATTTAATTAATTTCAGCAAAATCAACCATTATTCTTCTAAAATTAAATAATTTTAATTATTTAATTGAATCATTATCCTCTTTCAAAATTCAAGTATCCATTAATTAAATAAATCCAATTATTTAATTAATTCCTCCAATTCTATCTTATCTACAATTAAGTAATTTACATTATTTAATTAAATCGATTATTCTTCTAAATTTAAATAAATCATGCAAATTTATTTAAATTATCTCAATCCTCTAAAAATAAATAAAATCAAATATTTTATTTATAATCTTCATATTCCCCTAATCTTGCAAAAACAATTAAATAATCTTATTTATTTAATTTACTTTTTCCCCTAAAATAAATAAAATCAAATATTTTATTTATAATCTTCTATTCCTCAATCATGCACAAATTTATTTAATTTCAGTTATCTTCCAATTCCTCTTAAAATATCTTGTTAACTCATGTGCACAATCAGTCGTATTTTTAGAACTCTAAAAAAGATAAAATTATAAGTTGAGTTATCTATTCAATCAATCTTATTTTCATCATATCTTAATAAAAATATCCTTATGGATTGACACATGTTGTGTGCACATTCATCATGGCTATTTGATTTATCTCCTCCGTTGATTCTTCTGAATTATTTGGACCATTGATCGCTCTCTGTTGAAATCAATATAAACCCCCCTCATCTCCTTCACAAATCCTCTTTGATCACTTATTCTCAGGCATACTTAACAATGCTTTGAGCATACATCGCATCAATTGAGCAACTTTATGATCTTTTGACATTGATCTTTGAGCACTTTACTTGCTTGTTGCAAACATGGTTTCGCAGCACTATTGAGCAATCCACATTCATCCAAAGGGAACAATACAAATCTCGGTAAAAGCTTTCATATTTCATTGATTTATTAGTAATGACTTTTATTTAGATTGGTTCTCTTTATGTTATTGGGTTTTTGATTTGTTAGTTTTAATTTAATTGATTTTCCTCATACACATTCTAGCACGCCCGGTGGGACCCATTGGTTCTGATCTAATATCAAATTTGTGGAATTTTTAGCTTGATTTCATAGGTTTTTTAACTTTTTTCTCGGAGAGATCCGAAATTTTTTTTTAAAGGAAGCTTGCTGGGCAAAAACGGACATCACGGTTGCGTTCGGAAGGGTTGAGAGGCAAAGAAAAATATATAATTTGGCCTATTTTGGTGAAGGTAAATTTTTTTAATTTCGGGCACGCAACTCGAGGCTGTACAATCATTGTGAGGTACAGTAAAAAAAATATTTTTTATTTTTTTAAAAAAGTTTTTTTTTTTTTTGGAAAAAAAAAAAAAATCCAAAAATAAAAAAGAAAAACAAAAAAACAAAACAAAACAAAAAGACAAAAATAAAAATGCAAAAAGCAAAAAAAAAAAAAAAAACCCCAACAAGATATCCGTGCATGTTTGTACTTCTGTGCAGGGTTGTACCTCTGCTGCAATAGGTATGTACCTTTAAATTTAAAATTTCTTTAAAATGGTTTCTCTATTCTTAAAAGATTCCTTTTAAAAAGAAAAGGTCTTTCTTTAGAATATGTTATTTGTTTTTTTTTTTTTATGTTTTAAAAAGGGGATAACATTATTTTAAAATAAAATATTCTTTTAGCTTAGCAACAGGTCAAATCGGTGACCAAGAGCTAGTCACAGGGGGGCTAAATCAGACCTCTCTTCGTTGAGCATTTTGATCTAATAGGCGATTTTCAAACCTCATTATCTTAGTCATACAGACATGTATTTCAGTGCTTTTTTTTTTGAAATAGGCTAGAATTTCGTGATCTACATCGTGGTGAAATTGGTTTTTTCTCAAGATTCTCTATTTTCCAGAAAATTAATTTTCTCATTGCTGTCTCCGTCTCATCACAGTTTTTAGACCTTCCAAGCTTTATAACTTTCACAAACAGACTCAGATTCAGGTGATGTTTTTTTTGAAAGTTGATATTTTTCTGTCCTCTACACAGTGGTAATATTTTTTTAAAGAGTTTTTGAGTTCTATTTTTTAAAGTCCACTCATTGGCCCATTCTCAATATATGACTTCAAACACTTGCTAACTTTTGAGTTTGTGTGGAACTAATCAACTTTTTGCAACGTCTTATCACTCAAATAGAGCAAATTGGTTTCTCTAACATGTGCATGCAGGATGAACTTTGAAGAAATTGACAAATCTATTGCATTAAGTCTTAGAAACATATTGCTTTCTTAAGGGACAACTGGACAATCATCTTTGCAAACTAAGTCTGAGAAACATATTGCCTTCTTAAAGGACAATTGAACAAATCACTTTTGGCAATCTAAGTCTTAGGAACATATTGCTGTGCTCAAGGGACAATGGACATGTATGTGAAAACACCTCAATTTTCTAAGGGACAATGGACATGAATGCCAAACACTTCAATTTCATAAGGGACAATTGACAACTACAAACGTGTGTGTGTCTAATTTAGTTGCACCTTATTTTTCTTATAATAGGACAATTGAACCTTTGTTTGGCGTGCTTGCTCTTACATTTCAGTTATTCCTTTAGAAGGGCCTGCTTTTGGATTACGTTTCATCCAAAAGGGATGACCCTAAGTGGAGTTTTCCTTTGAACCACTATATAAGAGGGATAAAGTGAAAGCCAAGTCCTAATCAACGTCGGCCTTACCTTGTGGTGTCAAACTGAAAAGAGGTGTATTAGCTCTTTGTGGAAATGATTTTCACATTGAGTGAAGTGTTTGATACTCTTAGTAGGATTGGTTAAAGCTTTTAGTAGCTTGTTGCATTGCTCATAAGGCGTTGGTCCCTCAAAGTTACTAAGAACCATTTTAGATAGTGACTACCCGATCTACCTCCGAACATTGTGGTAATCATCAGTGCAAGGGGAATCGATTTAAGCCCTTAAGATACTCACCATTGGCTCCCTTAAGAAGAGATAGTATTCCCTTGGCCATAAAGCTCTTGTGACCTACTTGAGCTTTCCAAGGGGAGGGTAAGATATCCCTACCTATCATCTCTCGCAAAGATACTAAATGTCTGACACCTTTATGGAATGACATTTTTATCGACGGAGTATTAAGCTGTGAGTTGATCTACTGCAATGAAACCTTGTCTCTAGGGATAAAAAGTGCTTGATATTTGTTTGCAATTGTTTCATACCTGTGGAAACATTAGGCTTTTTTGTGAGCCTCGAACATACATAATCTATTGTGTCAGTCCTTTTTTGCCAACTTTGTTTGCTATGTTTTCTCTTGCCAAAACAAATCCAATTAGAAACAAACCAAATCTATCAAAATTTTTCTTTTAAAGCATCAAACACTACTTCAGCGCCTCTGGTATTACAATAGCTCACCCTTGGTGGTACAGTAGCTCACTTTTGGTCACCGTAGCTTGCCTTTGGTATAGCAGTACCTCACCTTTGGTAGATCAGATCATCACCTTTGGTATTACAGTAGCACGCTTTTGGTTGCACAGTCCTACGCCTCTGGTCAAACAGTATAGCGCCTTTGGTCCAGTGAGTTGTGCATCAGGAGTTTGTCTTTCTCAAAACACAAGAAGAATCCCAGCATTACTTTTTGTCCTAGTGTATTCCATGGTAACCACTAGGCTCCAGCAAACTATGAAGTCCAAGCAAGTTGTCCTTAGGAAGCGCAAATTGCCTCCTCATACACTACATTCAGGTCGTCTCAACATTACTCCTAAGGTTACTCCTAGAACACCCGCAGAAAGATTTACCAATTCTCCAAACATACCGCACCTTGATCAACAAAACAATCCGCAAGAGGGTAGAACCCCTTTGTGAAGTACACCTTACTATACCACCGGCTTGCCTCTAGATTTTGTACCACAAGGATATACTATTGATCAAGTCCCATCTCAAGAAGGTAGGGTCCCTTTGGTAAGTACACCTCACTATACCACTGGCATGCCTCCAGATTTTGTCCCACAAGGTTATACCGCAGATCAAGCCCCACCTCAAGAAGAGCGACACTTTGAAATAGGTCAATCCTCTCAAGAAGATGGGTAAGATTTTGATGAATACATACAAGATCCTAGAGCTATAGCTGCCTTTGACAAAATCCTTAGCGAGAACCAAGATCATTTCTTTCACTTGCGAGCAGAGCAAGGAGCCAAACTACCCAAAGGTTTTGATCTATCCACGCTCAGCGAGCCTAACAACACCCCAGACACCATACAAATGGTGCAAACCATGTCAACAATGACCATGCCCTTGCCTGAACAAAGCTCACAATACGAGAATCCACTTTATCAAAACCCAATAGGAAAGAGGGCCATATTACCGCTTCTGACTCCTATGGAAATCTACAAAAACCAACAGGAAACTCTCCAATGTCAAGCGGAGCTAGCTAAGCAAGCCACCCTAGCTCGATCAAATATACAACAAACTCCTAAACAGTCCACACCAATCGCAAGTGGAATTTTGGTTACCCCATCACGAATAGGTTTCCCACCAAATTACAATTTGGGGAACAACTATGTAGCCATGCAACAAGGGTCTCAACAAATACCACCTCCTATATCATCAAACTTTCATGTCTCTCAACCAACTAGAGTCATACAATCCCAACCACAACATTCTTCTACACTCATCCCCAATCAACCATTGCAAATCACATCTACCTATGTCCCTCCTCCACTACGTTCATCAGCTCTAAATTTCTTTCACACATTGCCTAGCCACCCTCAACTTTCCCAACATCAAGTGTCCCAAGGATATGTGCCGCAATCGAAACCTAACCCACACTTTAGCTTTCCTCCACCTAATTCTTTTCTTCAACCATCACAAAGACAACATTCTTACCTAGCGCCACCCCCACCTCCTCTGAATCAAAGCATCCAATCCCACACCAATCTAAACCCAACATACAATGCATATGACCCCAACCAATCATATGACCCTTATAACACCAATACTCATGGCTTACACTACAATCTTCCATATGGGCAACAACAACCACTTCTAGGACAACAGGAGATGTTTCCGACCCCTCCCACAATGATGGAGCTAAAAATCGTGGAAGTTCAACAACTATCTAATCTTACATTTGGCCACACCAAGAAGACCTTCTCTTTAGAGGAAGTGTGTCCTTATCCTTTTGATCAGTCATTACCAATGATCCCTTTTCCTCAAAATTTCACTATTCCCAAGTTTGATAAATACAAAGGAAAAGGGGACCCAAAAGACCATCTCAGGGAATTCTATCTTGCTTGCTTCGAGGTCTCACATAACGACATGTATCTTATGCATCTCTTTCCTCGCAGTCTTGGAGGTCAAGCTATAGAATGGTTCTCATACTTACCCACGGGAATCAAGTCTTTTAACAAGCTAGTAGAGAAATTTGCCACCCATTTCTCCTACAATGCAGAGCATGATATCTCCATGACTGATCTATGCAACAATAAACAGAAAAATGGAGAAACTTTCATTTCTTTCCTTCAATGATGGAGACAAATGGCTAGCAAATTTCCTTTCAAGATACCCAAAAAATAGCTTGTTAGCAAATTTGTGCAGAACCTCAACCAAGAGTTAGGTTTTCATTTGCAAATTCTTAGTGCTACAACCTTCGACGAAATTACATACAAGGGAATCAACATTGAAAAGGCCCTCATTACTAAGGGTGTGGTCAAAATCTTCAAAGAAACAAAAGACAATGCTCCTCAATACCAAACAAATGATAAACCCAAATATTGGAACAAAAACAAAAACGTGGTCAATGATGGGGTGGTCGATTCTAAACATGTCCAAACATTGCAAACACCACTTCAACTTTCCAAACCAAGTCAACCTCAACAACAGCAACAACAAAGACAACAAGAGCAGCCTCAACAAGATTACCCTCCATGACGTCAATTCACTCCCTTGGGAGAGCCCATTGAATCTGTCCCACATAAGCTTTTACACAAAGGCCTCGTCACCTTACTTGATGCTCCCCTGTATGGCGAACCTATTTACAAAACTGCACGTTACAGAGAAAATGAATATTGTGAATTCCATAGGAGCAAAGGGCACAGAACCGCATCGTGCATGAAACTCAAGCACCTAATCCAAAATCTCATCAAAGGAAACCAAATCTCTCTTGAAGATGATCCACCAGCTCAACACACAAACAAAGACCTCAACATGTACAAGGAACCATTTCCTCATCATGGTCCACCTCCTCCACAGGATAAAGGTAAAGGTGTCAACTGTGCTTCCAATTCTTTTGACTCCATTGTGGGTCATTTTGAAGAGAGTCAAGTATCTACCCTCACCATTAAAGGTAAATCTATGGATTGCGCTGTTACAACTTGTCGTGGTCATGTCACCATTCGTGGTCCTACACCCAGTCTTCCAGCTCAATCTGATTATAATCTTGTCGAACATCTAGGGAAAACGCCAGCACATATCTCTATCTTGGACCTTCTACGGTCATCACCTGCACATAGAGTAGTGCTAGAAAACGTGCTCCAAGAGTCTCCAGTCCCTAACAACATAGCGGTCGCAGATTTCCAAGCTATAGTAGGTAACATTGCCTCGCCCTACAATGTGGTCTTCTCTGAAAAGGACCTCCCATCCCATGATCCATGCCACAATGATGCCCTTCATATTGAGGTTCTCATCCATAAGTGCAAAATCAAACGTATACTCATAGATGGTGGTGTTGGTCTCAACATGTGTTCTTTAAAGTTACTTAAGCAATTGGGATACTCTGAGGATCATATCAACATTGATCAAAGTATTACAATCAAGGGATATGATGATGTTGAACACCACTCAGAAGGTGTTATCCACTTGCCTATACAACTAGGTCCCATTATGTTGGAAACCAGGTGCCAAGTTCTTGACATTGAGCTTCCTTACAACATTATCCTAGGCCGCCCATGGATCCATGCAATGAATGTTGTTCCCTCCATGTAGCATCAATCTCTAAAGTTTCCATACAATGGTACGAAGATCACTATCCCAGGAGACCCCAATCCTTTTGAATTCTGCCGTGTCCTGCAAGGCAGCTATAAGAATTGCAACCAAGTGCCTAAAAATGAAAAAGCCCTTGAATCCCCATTATATGTTGATGCTAAAACTCTGACACAAGCCTCTACAAGTGAACCTAATCCTCTTCCTAAAATCAAAGCTCACATCTGTGATATAGGCTTTGGAACCTATGATATCTCAAAATCTTGTTGTGTAGGGTGGATGTCTTTATCCCCTAAATCTTACAGCCAACTGCCCATTGCCAAAGAAACTAAAAAGGCAGCTATTCCTCCCCTCACATTCCTAACCCAATTCTAATAGGGAAAATTATTGGAAGAGGAAACTATTGAGGACATCTCTTCTTGGCTCTATAAGGAGAAAGAACCAGTCACAATACCAGTCAAGCAATATGGTAATGGCTTAAGGATAGTTAAAAACATGGGCTATAAAGGCACAGGTGGCCTTGGGAAATAGAATCAAGGAACAATGGAACCCATCATTGTGACAAAGAAACTAGACAAGAAGGGGTTAGGATTTGGTAGAAAGGTACCACACGCCTTGGACATCGAGTATATCCTCGATGAGGTGGCCGAAACTTTTCCCGCTGATTCAACATCTACTAAGGATATCATCGATGATTCTTCCCTCCATATGACTGACCTATTTACAGAATCCTCCGTATCCTTAACCTCCACCACAAACACCTAGAATGTAACACTTGTCTACCCTAAACTTATCGATTGGGACCAACAAGGGTCCCCCGTTATAGATGCATTTTAAAATGACGAAGCTATAGTTGAGTTCATGGGACTTTGGGAAGGTATCCCTCTTGGCGATCATAAAGCAGGTTTTGTAATGGAACTAGAGCCAACTGCTTATTTTGGTGAGAATGCCAAATCCTCTAGTCGCAAAAGTAAAAATAAAGAAAGATCTCTAGGTGAAAACCACACTGTGACACCTTCCGATCACAAAATAGTAAAAACAAAGGACGTATCCAAAGGTGAAAACCCAACTGTGGCACCTGAGGATGGAGGATTTGACCTTCCCCTACCATCTAAGTATCAAGAGAAGTCAACTCTCCTAGTGGAAGATTCTACAGAGATAAACCTTGGCACAAAGCAAAATCCCAAGACCACATTCCTAGCAGCATCATTATCAGAAACAGAACATAGGAATCTTAACACATTCTTCTTACAGTGAACCATCAACTTTGCATGGACCTATGCTGATATGCCAGGGCTAGGCCCTAAGCTAGTAGTTCACTATCTCATAGTTGATCCAAAAGTTAAACCAGTCAAGCAAAAGCTAAGGAAGATGCACCCATAGATAGCTCTCTTAGTAAAAGTGGAAATACAAAAGTTGTTAGATGCAAAGTTCATATGACCCATTGACTATTCAAATTGGGTCTCAAACATTGTACCTATGTCTAAACCCAATGGGCGCATCCGCTTGTGTAATGATTTTAGAGATCTCAACAAAGCATGTCCCAAAGATGACTTTCCACTACCGAACATTGATATTATAGTAGACTTGACAGCAGGTCATGAAATGCTTTCTCTCATGGATGGATTCTTAGGCTACAATTAGATAAGTATAGCAGAAGAAGATCAACATAAAATAACCTTTACTTGTCCTTGGGGCAATTATTGTTGGTGTGTCATGCTGTTTGGCCTAAAGAATGCAGGAGCAACTTATTAGAGAGCAATGACAGTGATATTCCATGACCTCTTTCATCATATCATGGAGGACTATGTGGATGACATACTAGCTAAATCTTCTAGGGTAGATCACATACAGGTTCTAGGACAGATATTTGACAGGCTCAAAAAATACCAAGTGTGTCTCAATCCAAAGAAATGTGTCTTTGGTGTAACATTAGGAAAGCTATTGGGATACATCATATCTTGTAGAGGCATTGAAGTGGACCCTGCAAAAGTAAAGGCTATAGTGGAGATGCCTCCACCAAAGAACCTCAAAGCATTAAGGAGCCTTCAGGGAAGGTTGCAATCCATTAGGCATTTCATCTCACAGCTAGTAGATAAATGTCAACCATTTCAACACTTGCTTCGAAAGGATGTCTCATTCCGATGGGATAATAAGTGTCAAGCAACATTTGATCAGCTCAAAGAGTATCTAGCTACACCTCCTATATTGGTTCCACCAGTTGCTGATAGACCTTTGATATTATACATCTCAACTACAACTTCGGCCCTAGGGGCCTTGCTAGCACAAAATGATGAATCAGGAAAAGAGCATGCAATTTACTATATCAGTCGAACCTTGGTGGGATATGAAATAAACTATTCACCTATGGAAAGAGCTTGTTTAGCAGTAGTGTTCGCTTCCCAAAAGTTGCGGCATTACATCCTGAAACAACACACAAATCTTATAGCCAAAATTGATCCATTGAAGTATCTACTAGCAAAAGCAGCTCTTACAGGTAGACTAGCTAAATGGGTCATGATCCTTAGTGAGTTCGACATTGAATATATGGATCGTAAAGCAATCAAAGGACAAGCCCTAGCAGATCAACTAGCAGAAGCACCCATGACAGATACACACCCTATGGTAGCAGACTTTTCGGATGAGAATCTATTCACTCTTTCTAACTTAATAATGTGGAAGTTATACTTTGTTGGTTCCTACACATAGTATGGATCAGGGGCCAACATCTTATGCATCACACCTCAAAATGACTATATTCCAAAGTCATATCGGCTTGCATTCCCTTGTACCAACAACATTGCCATGTATGAAGCACTCCTCATAGGTCTCAATACAGTAGTTCAATGGGACATCACAGAACTACAGGTATATGGAGACTCACAACTAGTCATTCGACAAGTCACAGATGAGTACCAAACAAAAGATGAAAAGTTGGTCCCCTACAAGCAACTAGTGGATGCCTACAAACCACATTTTTCTAGCATCACATTTGAGCAAATTCCAAGAGAGAATAACAAAGCTACAGATTCTATGGCTTCTGTAGGGTCACTGATTGACATGCCTGCTAATACACAGAAATGTGAATTCTTGATCAAACAATTGTTGATACCAGCCGTCGATGTTCCCGTTACTGAAATTATCTGGGAACTTGTTGGTCCCAATTCCCCATGGTACGAAGATATCTATGAATACCTTAAACACAATACCTTTCCCTCTGACCTATCATCCACCCAATGCAAAACCTTTATCCGTCAATCCTCCCGTTACATCATTCTGGGTGATACACTATATCACCGGAGTCTTGATGGTATCCTCTTACGATGTCTTAACGCGGATGAAGCAGAAGCTACCTTACGAGAGATACACGAAGGTGTCTGTGGCGCACATTCTACTGGTCCTAATCTCGCTAAAAAGATACTCAGAATAGGTTACTACTGGCCTACAATAGAACAAGATGCTACACAATTTGCGAAGAAGTGTCTACAATGCCAGCAGCACGGAGATTTGATTTACGCACCAACGCATGAAATACAACCTGTGACAACTCCATGGCCTTTTTCTCAATGGGGTCTCGACCTTGTAGGAAAAATCCACCCATCCTCTTCCAATGGCTAGAAATTTATCATTACTGCCACTGAGTATTTCACAAAGTGGGTTGAAGCCATTCCCATGACCTATATCACTAGTAAGAAAATAGGCAAGTTTATCCTTAACTACCTCATATGCCGGTATGGTATTCCCCAAGCCATTGTCACTGATAATGGGAGACCATTCAAGAGCCAAGATGTTCATGCCTTATGCACACAATACAATATCCAACATCGCTTTTCAACTCCCTACTATCCGCAGAGTAACGGCCAAGCTGAGGCTTCCAATAAAACCATTCTCAAAATCCTCAAGAAAACGGTCAATAAAGCTGGTCGTGATTGGCACCTACAACTAAATCCTGCCCTATGGGCCTATTGCACTAGTATCAGAACACCAACTGGTGCCACACCATATGCCTTGGTCTATGGATCTGAAGCCATCCTACCTATAGAGGTCAAGATTCCATCCCTCAGAGTATCCATGCAGGACCTGATTGACAGAGAGGACTATCGCACTTCCAGATTAGCTGAGCTTGAACTACTAGATGAAAGGCAGCTCACAGCACTTAATCATCTCCATGTCTATCAAAACCACCTCCAACGTAGTTACAACAAAAAGATCAAAGAAAGATGGTTTCAAGTTGGTGATCTTGTACTCAAAGAGAATCAGAGAAATCAAGCAGACTGAGAAAAGAAGGGCAAGTTTGAGCCTAACTGGTTAGGTCCCTTTATTGTCACAGTAGTATATGGATCAGGAGCTTATACTTTAGCTACACCTAACAACATTCCTTTGGATGAGCCACTTAATAGTGTTGATCTTAAGAAGTTCTATGCCTGATCCTCAGAGTATTCCAAAAAAAAAAATCCAAAAAAATCCATCCTGTGGTGAAAACCTGGTAAACAGGTGCCTTGGATAAGTACCATAGTGAAAACCTAGCAAATAGGTGCTATGTGTAGAGTCAGCATCCATCATCTATCGAGTCTTGTTCATTCCATGTCCATTTTCACACAAAGCTTCACCATCCATCCATAATAAAACCATTGACCTTGTTTGCATTTCCATCTCCCTATCTAGTATAGGTTGGAAATTTGTCAATGTCCATCATCGTCATCCCACGTCTTGATCTATGTCTACGGTATTCACTGTCTTGTCCTAGGTTAAGCTCTCTATGTCTGCTTCATCAGTCACCTATGCAAATTCCTCTACCAGAATGGGGGCAACTCTTTCCTTAACCTAGGTCTAGGAATGGATCCTTGTTCGTGGTTCACAAACACTTCAATCTTTTCTCCTTTCCGCAGATAACACCCTTTAACGGACACATCGCTCCTACGATAAGGCTGTTATCTTCCCAACACCTTTCTTACATCACCACCACCAACCAGAACTACATATTATCTCATTTCAGTCTTAAGGTACCTTGATCCCATGAATATGGGTATGTAGGTAGTCTAGAATATGAAGGAAGTTTCTAGTACTCAGGTACATAAGATCTCCCCCTCAACACCGTGACCCATCTCATCACTCTATCTAGAACTACATATTATCTTCTTTCATCTTTCCTCGTAATGTGCCTTGATCCCATGGATACAGGGTATGTAGGCAGTCTGGAATATGAAGGAAGTATCCAGTACTCAGGCACATATGATTCATCATTCTTCACCCATCTCAATCCATTAGCACATCACCTTTCTGGTCTTCCGTTTATCAAAGCCCATTCACCTCGACTTGACTAACTCAAACAACAAGCTAGTGCATCCTTTTAAAGCAAAAGTTCTTAACAAACCTGAAGCAAAGCAGCTTGCTTCCAGAGTCGTATACTATCCTACTGTTCTGATTGCTAGCATTAGCTAAATCTAGCTTAACCAAAGCACCAGTCCACAAGCTTGTCTTCTGTAGAGTGTTCCATTGTCGAGACCAACACATGTGTCTCCTGCGACATGTGGCATTTCCTACAGCAAGATATTGTCTTTTTAGGTAGATAGCCCCCTTTAATGGACACATTGCTCCTACGATAAGGCTGTTATCTTTCCTATCCAATCTATCCTGAGAAATCTCTTTGGCAAGAGAATATGTTGGTTGTATGTTTACTTTGTAAGTCAGTCAATTTGCTTTATGGTTTATCTTTTGTTCCTTTTCCAATACCTATTCAAGACTACCTTGATTTATCTATAATCTTGGTATGTTGCGATGCAGTACGGATTGGGGGCATAGTCATTGCTTTTGTATACCGTGTTTGAGGAATGATCTTTAGTATCTTTCTTAGCAGCATATTTATCTTGTGTGTGTTATGACCTAGCATCTTACATATTAATACTCTTCTTGCATTTACATGTATTGAAGTTTATTTTATGTTCAAGACTATGGATCATTCACATGTACCAACAAGGTCATCTAAGTTCAAACCACTTGCTTGCAGAGTCAATGTCCATGCACTTGGATATTAGATCACCTTGGTCTTTTATACCTTGGTGGTGAACTTTCCACATGCTATATCAATAATAAGGATTGCTCTTTATATACAATTGTGAAACCAATGCAACAAGCTCATCATTTACCCATCCATTTACCCATGGCCTTATATCATTTTCAAAGCAATGATCGATCAACATTCTTTCTCTCATGTTTTCTCCTATCTCCTTTCTTCTATCTTTCCTATCCAACCTCACCTATCTCCAACACAATCTTCTAGTCGAGCATCAACACAGTTCTTCTCTCGCTTCCCTATCTTTCCTCTCGAGGGGGCACCCTGCGCTAGCTACGCTGGGGCCGCTACCTACACTGGGGCATCAAAAATTGTATCATGTCTTCAACAATCATTTTCTTTGACGCAATGCTATAAATTGCATTGCATCAAAGAGGGGCAAAATGTAGACACCCAAAAATGACCATGTCTTCGAATCACTTGCATTTCATCTAATCTATAGTATCACTTGCATTTCAACATTAATTAAATAATCTAATTATTTAATTAATTTCATCAAATTCTTCCAAAACTTTAAAATTTAACATTAATTAAATAAATCCCCTTTATTTAATTAATTTCAGCAAAATCAACCATTATTCTTCCAAAATTAAATAATTTTAATTATTTAATTGAATCATTATCCTCTTTCAAAATTCAAGTATCCATTAATTAAATAAATCCAATTATTTAATTAATTCCTCCAATTCTATCTTATCTACAATTAAATAATTTACATTATTTAATTAAATCAATTATTCTTCTAAATTTAAATAAATCATGCAAATTTATTTAAATTATCTCAATCCTCTAAAAATAAATAAAATCAAATATTTTATTTATAATCTTCATATTCCCCTAATCTTGCAAAAACAATTAAATAATCTTATTTATTTAATTTGCTTTTTCCCCTAAAATAAATAAAATCAAATATTTTATTTATAATCTTCTATTCCTCAATCATGCACAAATTTATTTAATTTTAGTTATCTTCCAATTCCTCTTAAAATATCTTGTTAACTCATGTGCACAATCAGTTTTATTTTTAGAACTCTAAAAAAGACAAAATTACAAGTTGAGTTATCTATTCAATCAATCTTATTTTCATCATATCTTAATAAAAATATCCTTATGGATTGACACATGTCATGTGCACACTCATTATGGTTATTTGATTTATCTCCTCCGTTGATTCTTCTGAATTATCTGGACCGTTGATCGATCTCTGTTGAAATCTATATAAACCCCCCTCATCTCCTTCACAAATCCTCTTCGATCACTTATTCTCAGGCATACTTAATAGTGCTTTGAGCATACATCACATTGATTGAGCACCTTTACGGTCTTTTGACATTGATCTTTGAGCACTCTACTTGCTTGTTGCAACCATGGTTTCACAGCACTATTGAGCAATCCACATTCATCCAAAGGGAACAATACAAGTCTCGGTAAAAGCTTTCATATTTCATTGATTTATTAGTAATGGCTTTTATTTAGATTAGTTCTCTTTATGTTATGGCCTTTTGATTTAATTTGTTTTGATTTAATCGATTTTCCTCATACACATCGTTGAACAGAAAAACCCTAGTTCAGTGAACTTGAAACAATGAGTCAAACAAATCAACCCTCTACATCAAAACGTAGCTTGGATGAAGACCTTATGGTCCAACCACCTAGGTCATCAAGGTGATCTACAAATCTACATGGTTGCAGTGGGCCAAACGATAAACTTCTGGACAACTATGATGATTGTCGGGATGCTCGGTTGCCAATACCTACATGGATCCTATTCATACACTAGTACAATAGAAGGGAGTATAAGGTCCCAATCTAGAATGCATGGAATCTAGACCTTGTGAAATTAGTATGCCCTAATGTGTTCCCAAATCCAGACTTTGTGAGGGCAGTAGCACAAAGATATGACCCATGGACTAGAATAGTTTACGCAGGGACTAAAACAGTTATGATAAAAACTACAAAGGCTTATATATCTAGTGTGTTTGCTCTAAACCATACAGCCAACAAACAAATTGACCTTCATGCTTTGAAATAATGATATAAAAAAGTTCAACATGGGTACAAAGCTTTCAATTTGCCCAAGCATAGACCAAAGGGTGTAGATGGAAAATTGGTGAAGATTTCAAACATGGATGAAGAACCATTTGACTGCTCCCAATTCATGCACTATTTTGTGAAAACCTATCATTCTCTATGTCAGGTGTTGGGAAAGGATACAATGGATAAAATGCTTGTTTCTCTGATGATGATAGCTGTAAACATTCAAGATGTCATGACAAAGGAACCATATGATTATGCAATATATATTGCAAATGAAATGCACAAGCAACTAACTGCTATTAAGAGCAAGTTGTACACTGTTGATGCAAAAGTGGAATTCAACTAGTACTCAATGATGTGCCATACGCTTCTGTATACTGGATTGAAATTTTGGCACAAGGACTTGCATGTTAAGCAACTTGACAGACATGGAAACCTGCTCCTTGTGCAAATGTGGACTTGGGTGCTAGATATGCATTGCACAGATGTTGATTATGTCACTTTTGAAGAACATTTTATCAGAAGGCTTCTTGGTTTCATGAAATTAGAAGGAGAAAGAATGCACCCTGATGTGCTTGATTTTCTGAGGTTGATGGATAGAACCCCTGAGTTGGGGATAGAGCATAACTGGGGTGACTGGTTCTTGCACACTGACACCACTTGTATCAGGGTCTATGGGAGCAGGGTTGCCCTATATGTTTTGCCAAAGTAAGTGCCTAAAAGAATAACATTCTTGGAGATTATTAGATAATTGAATGAGTCTGATAAAGAGCATCTTAGAACACGTAAAAAAAGCTCATTTTTTCCCACTTCAATTAGATTTTCTAATTTTTTTATTGCCAGCAAGGAGAGACTGGATCAAATTGATCCAATATTGAAATTTTATAGGATGGGTGTGGAGAATCCAAGGGTGTTTGACCCTGAGGGATTTATAGATAAGATTAGAATAAAAGTGAAAAGGCCACATTACTTTCACTAAGTTCTGTATGATGAAGATACAGTAAGGAATTGTGCCACTATGGAAGGAGTTTAGGATCTTAGAAGAAAGTGGGATGCAATAATGGAAGGTGAAAGAATGAGGAAGAATCTGAATCCAGCCTATCTAGGAGCATTTGTAGATGAGGCTGATCCTATAGCAAGAATACATAATTTTTTTGATAATGTAGATGCCTTGATATAGAGTGCTCCACCAGGGGAGGAGAGGCCTTCATATGAACCAACCAATTCAAGAGGAGCATATAGAAGAAGAGAATATTCACCTGATACCCCTCCCGCAAAAAGGGCAAAATTATTGATTTGGAACAAGAAGAGGAGATTGAATTAATTGATTTGGTGGGAGACATGAATAAACAAGAGCAAGAAATCTCTCAACATGTGCATTCACCTATAAGAATAGGAGCTTGTGCCTCCCTTGATAACAGGTTGGCAAGAACAACCTGTTGTGTCTCGCACACATGCCCCATTTCGTAAAATAGGGACCCCCTCTTGCAAATTTTGGTTTAGAGTATCAATTAGGTTTTTATCTCCTAAGTTGTCAAAATGGTCAAAATGCATTTCTAGCCATGTTGGAAAATTGACGTTAATAGGTCATTCCAAAATTTGCTAAGTCCAAGAGATTGCATTCAATAAAACTAGGTCTGAATGTCTTTTGCACTGAAAACATTTCCATCCAACCTCTACACTAAAAAGCCCTGCATCCAACCTTTGCACTAAAATCCACTGCCCCTAACCTAGTGCAGTTTCCCCGACCAACTAACCTTTGTACCACTTTCACCATTCGCTGACCCAAGCGCTAAAAACAATGGTCCCTAACTTTGCACTATAATACCTACCTGCTGACTAGGTCAGAGACTAGTGAAACATTCGGAGGACTAGGGATCTACAAACTCCCACAAAGCACTCAAAACCTGCTTAACTGACCGTGCGCTAAAAATCTTGATTACCGACCAAGTCGGTGACAAGACTAAATCCTGCCGAGTTAGTGGTGACTAAATCCCTGCAAACCATAAAAGGTTTTTGCCAAACGCCACTGACATCTTGTATACTCTGCATTAATGGCCATCACAAAAGGAAATAAAATGTGTTTTGGCCCATTTCTGAGATCATTTCGCATTTCAGCATTTGATAAAAGAGCTCTGAGAGAAGGATTTTGGATTTGACTTGACACATATCGCTCCCAACTTCAAATGAAATCATCACTGTCTGATCATTTCATCACATCTCCATCTTTGCGACCAACTAACCGAGAAAATCATTGGTTTTTTGTATGTGCTCTGTTCAACTCACCTCAAATCTTGCATTTTGATATTGTCGCCTACTATAGTTGCTCTCATCGACTTCCTGTGAAATGCAATAGATGCAGGGTATTTGCATACTGGATTTATTAAAAAGGCTTTAGAAACCTTCAGACATCATCATTGACTGCGTAGGTAAGGTGACGCTAATGCATTGCAGAGTTGGATTTGCTATACCTATTTAGTGGCTGAGGAAGAACGATAATTGTAGAAAAATACACTGTTGTACATGCGAAAGAGAAATTAGTTATAATAGGGATATGTTGCGACCCTATTAAGGTACCCTAAACTTTATCATTGAGATACCTATTAAATCTGCACCGGTTGTATGGAAGCATTCTCATGGGGATTGTAGATCATATATAAATATAGGCTCAGGAGTATTTGTAACACTGTTGTTTCTAGATCAGGATCCCCAAATGGAATGCACTCCCTTTGATCTATTCTCAGACACCTATACAAACTAACATGGATGCTGTGAAGACTATACAGATTAAGAGTTTGATAAGAGATAAAGGAAGTAATGTAAATATCCTAAAGATCTCTCTATAGACCCAACGATTTAATAGGTGGAACACCTCCAAGGTGGCCATCCTTGAAATATAATGATTGTAGGACCGAACAAAGGGATTTGTTGATAGGATTATGAAATCATAGTACATGAGACTTATGAAATGCTATTTTGGTAGATTCATCATAATTTTATTTCTAAAAGGTATCGCCCCTTTTATTTTTTAAATTCTGACCTGCACTCAACACTTATGCAGAAGTGACAGAAGAGACCAGGTGATTGGAGTGGGATGGAGGAATTAAAAATGATTCTTGAGCATTGTTGGATTTATAGTCATAAGATTGCGTAAACTAATCATAGAGGAGATAGATCATGAAAATGGACACACGAACTATATATCGGTGAAGGAAAACTATGATCATAGATTAAATACGAAATGGGGTTAATCCTAAATTGGATATTCAGCAAAACATTCAATTTGAAAAGAATGAATCATCCAACTCCATCACATGCAAGTTTAAGAATCAGAGAAAGAGGTTAAAAGAATTAGTGGAACTTGGTTATAGTATCAAGCTGACGAAATCAGATTCAAATGCTGTAGTTCCAAACTTCTCCCAGAACCTTCTCCTCCGCTCTCCTACCTGTAATAACCCCCCTCTCCCTTTTGCAATTTTCCTCTTTCATACCAAACCTCTCTCTACCTTCTTAGGGCTCTGCACCTGATCCAATGCCCTCCAACCCCACACAATATTATTTTATTTTATTTTATTTTATTGTTTCCGATGAGTCCATTTTAAAATTTATAATTGTATCAGTGTATATATTTAATTCCAATGTAATTTAATATATTTACAACCAACTCCTTATTACTTTATTACTTAAATTGTAACATTACGCACTACCTTTAAATTTTACAACTCTAATATAATTATTTTATATATATTAAATTGTAATATCACAAATTACAATTTAATCTATAACTTGTTTTATTTATTTTAATATTCATTGTAAATGATTATTATTTGCAACAACTCAAAATTACCTATAAACTATTATTTATCAAATTTATTTCCTATATAACTGTAACTTATATTAAAACAATTATATTCATTTATCAACATGATATTCTCAATCTAATAGTTCTATTTAAATGCAACAATTTTCTACTCGTACTCAGCCACTTTCTGGCCTAGTTAGACCTCATGGTGGAACATTACCTGACTGACAAGCATGATCAGACGACAAGACAAAGACCACGAAGGTAAACAGACAACCAGACAACAATGAAAAGGGACCCCATGTTAACTCCGTTCAACCATTCCATTGGTGAAGGCACGCTCAGACTTGGTAAATCAGGTGGAGTCAGTGCCTGGTACCTGCATCCTACAGCAAATTGCACGGTCAACCATAACAATATATATATATGCTCATGCAGTCATATAGTGAATGGAAATCATAGTGTGGCAGGGTGCCCGTATACGAGTAATGCGACATTGTTCTGTTCACGTAAACATATAAAAAAATAACTACATTAAACATAATTTTCTGGTTGCTTATCAACAAAATAGAACAATCAATTACCTCATGATCCAATATAACAATTACCATTAAAGCATCCTAACCATGTTAAACACAGAATGACATTAATCCATAACATCTAATATATTTATCAAATTGTAAAGCATAAAACACCAGAAATCAACATCATCAATTGTCATCATATCGATTAGGTCCATAATTAATTAGCATAATAACAAAGAATCCATCATCAAACAATCTAAGATAATGTCATAATGTCCAATCCTACTAAGCAACTATCAGTCTAACAGAAGGCAAGGTGAGGGGCACTACAAAGAAGTTTGCAATTTAGGGCCTACAACATTAATACACGTCACTTCAGCTTTTACTGTAGTTCATGTCACAGTGTGCCTACCAACGTTCTCTTCAGGAAATTCAAATATTAGTCATTGATTTATGCCTCCTTTTATGAGATCGACGGTTAGAGATTTCTCGCCAGATTTGAAAATATATGCACCTTCGTTAAAAAGTCAGCAACTAATGAAATCATTCCAAGTAGGACATACTTTTCCTGCTGAGTTGATCACTTTTTGCCTGATGTGGACATGTGGCATCATTTTGCAGCGTTGCGGTGACAAATGGGCCATTGCATTTTTGGTCCGCGCGAGTGTGATAATGATTCCATGTAGACTTCCTTACACTTTTCTTTACCTTTACCTTCAAGACAGAGCCACATGTCACAATCTCACGGCTTCTCACTGAATCTTTCTACCTGACAAGATTCTTGTGCGACCATGCACTACCACTAGATCCTTCATTGTCTTAGGGCTAATGTGCTAACCAAGGTTTTTACCGCAAATGCTTACAAAAGGATCAGTGGAGATTATAATTGTCACTGGATTTGTGGCATTTTTGAGCTTCGATGGATATGTCTAGTGACGATGAATTTTAGCGCTAATTTTTTGAGCGGTTAATAAGATATATCGGTCGCTTATTACCTTGGTCAGTGGAACTTTACGAGGAAACCAGATTGGTAGAGATTTTCAAGGTAATAAGAAATATATGGTGAAGTGGGGATTTAACACTGATTTGGTAACGAAGGTTTTTAGCGCAAACCCTCATCAAATCCTTTATGGAGATGATAGATGTCACTAGATTTGTGGCATTTTTGAGCTTTGATGGATATGTCTAATGATGATGAATTTTAGTGCCAAGCTCCTATGAGAGGTCAATGTCAAAGTCGGTACAGTTTTTAGTGGGGATGGGACATCTCCAATGAATTGTAAGTTCAACGCAAACCCCCTAGAGGTAGTGCAAGTGTAGAATTGCACAGTGAATTTTTGTCAATCACTATTCTCTTAATATCATTCTTGTATACAACAGTCATTTTATTGTCTGCAACTTACATCTCATCTTGACACCTGGCAACACTGCTTTCGTTGATTCTGAATCCTCAATCAAATGGTTGTAAGCCCCATCATACTTGACAGGTGTCTCCATTTCGTGGCCCTATAGAAGATGTATGGTATCACTTGTGATGTTGTACGGGCCTACAATATTTGGCCATGTGGCACCTCTGACCATATAGGAATGAAGACCTGGACTTCCTTACACTTAATGGGCTAGAGACTGTAATGCTAGGTGGGTGGGACTGGGTACTCGATGACTTATGTGACTGAAGGTTATGACTTTGTTGGTAAGAGACACTGTGTGGCTTCATGAAGGTTGTCATTAATGGCAACAAAGTCCATCCCACACATCCACATGACATGGTGTGTCTCTACTGGAAGTCAGACTGAAGAGTATTTTGGTCCGATAAGCAAGAACAGAGCATGCAACAAGGTCCAATAGTTAGGTCCAGATCTCTCAGAGGAAGTATCTCAGCAAAGTATGGACTTGAGGAAGTCAAGAGGAGTATCATGACTAATATATTCCAGAGATTGAGCCTTCGGTGATGAAAGAGTGAAAAGATATAAGCATCTGAGTATTGGTTCCTGTTTGGCAGAGTAGATTGAGGAAGACCTGACTGGCAGAGCATCAAACCTTAATCCGGATGAGGTATTGATGGTAATCAAGTTTCTTAAGAGATCATTCATGATTGGCCAACATGATTGATGACTTCTATAACTCTCTTTTTGATAGGCGTCACTTAGTAAGCAAGGATTCAGCCGACAGACCAAAGTTTGGAAAGATATTAAGTATTCTGGATACCAACTAGAAAGTGGATGAAATCCTTGGTGTGGATATATATACCAGATTGATTTTGGTATGAAGGTGTGTGTGGTGTATTGTGAAGTACAAAGAAAAGTAGAAAGCTGTGTGGAAGTAGTAATACAGGTCTGGTATGTGACAGGACAACAGCACCAAAGAAGAGGAAGAATGAAGTGCAGTAGATCAGTGTATGGAGCCTAAACAGAATTGAACCTCAGCATATGTGGATGCTTCTCATCCGTTCAAGTATATTATTACCTTCTTTGTACCTTGTAGGTAGTGAGCCTCTTGTGAGCAGTGTGCTCGGGCAGTGAGCCCTAATTGGCAAGTGCTATTTTGTACTATCTTATTCTTTTAATAGAGAATACAATCTTGGGTTAGTCACCCCGTGGTTTTTCCCTTAACAGGGTTTTCCACGTCAAAATCATTGTGTTATGAGAATTGAGTTTGTTTCTGCTTTCATGATTATGGATGCTTGTTTGTTTTGATGCTGCATTAGTTATTAAAGAACATAAAGTTAAGTTAATTAAGATAACTAATTCACCCCCCCTCTCAGTTATCAACAGACTTAAGTAAGTGGTGACCTATATTAGGCAGTCAAAGACAAATTAGAACATAAAGTAACAGTGATTGAATGACTTGGGGTTTAAAAAATAAGTATAAATACTTTCATATTCCACTTAAAACCCTAGACCTAGGCAGGTTCCATCAGGATCTAGTCATTTTGGCTTCACTGAAGCCAACTGAAAAGATGGTGAAATTGATTTTAGATGAATTTCAATATGTGAATGGTGAAAGCTAGAAGATGTAGGCAAAGATTGATTTATTTTCCACCTTCAAGCACCAATTTATTCCTTCCATTTTGTCTGAGGAAAAGAAGATCAAAGATCTTGATGCATGGAAGACTGAATATGGCCAAACTATTTTGCAAGCCATTGATTTTTGAAGAAGGATGAAAACATCAATATTCTAGTTTCAATGTCATTTGGGACAGAGCAATTTCTCTGGATGCAGGACACACAAAATTCATTATCGATGTCAAGGTATTGCTGGATAAGAGATGGAAAGATCATCAGGCTAATGTGTTGTAGATTCAAGACTATAAGTGGCCTAGTGATTTTGCTGTATACCAATGGCAGGAGAAATATTTGAGAAGTGAAGAGTAAGCAGGCTAAGAATGCAGGGGTGCAATGAGCTTTCAGCTGGCATCAACATGGCATGACCAAATCTTAGATGTCATCCTATTTTGTCTTTTCTTGTTTTTTATGCTTTTCAAATATGTATTGAAATATATTTGGCGGTCTTTTCTAAGATTTGTCAAAACATATATATTGTAATAGGTGTACTAAGCGGTAGGTATATGAAAAGTCATTTGTTGGAATGTGAAAGGTTAGAAGCTTGTATCTTCCTTTGTGCCTATAAGGAGGAAACCAAGACCTTGGGAAAGCTCTCTAGGAATTTTGATTTTGGAAAATAGATTGTAAGGTGTGCTATTCAAAGGCAAATCAATAAAAGAAAACTGAATTAAATTTCTCTGGTTCCATATACGTAGTGTAGTGATGTAGGTTTTTAGTGCAAAATGGTTCTGGGACTTTAATAGTTGTTTTAACATTTTTATTTGAGAACTTATCAAACTACCTTCATTACAATTTGCTTGTTTGATGGACAATGACATGTACAAGTTGAAAAGATTGAATATACTATGGTGTGCATAGATAAAGTTGACATTAAAGATGGATTGGTTGCTTTTAAATTAATAGAACTTTGGTACATATCAAACAATAAAACATGGGCACTTTTGGCATGCACTTAGTTTCATAATGCAAAGTGTAGTGTGTGACTGCCTTGTTTAGGAAAGCATATACTAATTGGTTCAAATCATTTTATTATATCTTGAAAAAACAAATGTTGAAAGTGGTCAATAACCAAGAAGGGGACTCAAAAAAGTGCTGGCACAGTGAACAAGTATGGTGTGTGATTGTACAAGTGTTTTTTTTCTAGAAACTATTTTGATCTCAAGAGATATAATTTAGTTTTAAATTTGCAATACTTATTAACTATTGTTGCCTAGAAATACAAGTGAAATTTTAGGAATAAAAAATTTGAGCTATTCAATTTATGCTATTTTGTATTTTAAATAAATTATAGTTTGAATACTAAATGAGATTTTAAATAATGCATTGTTATGTATGTAAAATTTGGTATTTCACCCTAGAAATTATTGGTAGATGTAAAATTGTATCCACATTAGAATTCAATTTATAGGAATGTGCTTGAAAGCATATATGTAATAACAGGGTACTATTGTTACCATGCTTCTTTCCATTCATTTCTTTGTTGTGTGAATTTCAATAATAGCAAAAATTGCACTTCAATAATTTAGTTTAATCGAATCCACTTTCACAAGCCTCAGTAGGTCATTTGAATAAACGATAAGCACAGGAAGACACAGGTGTAGACTATGCATGGAGCCATATTGTATAAACCTTATACTATTTTAGAGTTCTGTCTTTGCTTGCTTAGCTTAGCAGGTTCACATAGCACCAGATCTCAGTTGTTTAGACATCTGGGGTCTAATAACTATATTGAAACATTTAAATATTTTGAGTGTTGTGAACTAGTATGCTATGCAACATTTCTAGGTCTATTTTCATCGATAAAATCATGAATAGAAATCTGAAAGTGGCACCCCATGGAATAGCAAAAGCAAACAAAATTGAAATTGCCATTCAGAGATTTTTTTAATTGGATCAATATTAGAAATTGATAATGCTTTGACATGCCAAAAGACATAATTCAAAATTGCTACCAAACAATGTTTTTATTGCTAGAAAAATCAAATATAATTACAAGGAAACCATTGAAACTAGTATTGTATTGTTAATGCCATAGTGCATAGAATTGAAAACATGAAACAAAAATGCAATCCAAAAGAAAAAACAAAAGAGCGGTATAGATTTGCCTAATCAATGACACTATTCTTTAATGTTTGTTATCGTGTGTAACATATATGTTATGAAAAATGCTGTTTGTACACCATTGTAATAGTAAAAATCAAAATAGAGTCACATGACCCCCAAAATCTGGAACTGAAGTGGAGCAACAAGTTTTTTAAAATTCAATTGGAATATTCTACTTGTCGTCGTCATCTAGGTCAACTTTATTCTTATATGTCTCTCTATTGATGTAGGTTGTAAATGCTGACAATGCTGGATTTATATCTGCAGGATCATGATCTTTGATGTAGTAAATTCTAAACTTTAACTGTTCTAGTTCCCATGAAAAACTGTAGTAGACAGCTTCTCTTGACCTTCTATTCTTTTTGAATTCTATGAATACAACTCTGAGGTCACTGATCTTTTCCAACTTCCCAACCATGTTCAATGGGGACTCTCCATGAATAACATGATGTAGCTTATTTTTACACTATTGCATATTGATTGGAGCAAATTCGTCAAGAGTAGAATTAGTGCAAGTTCTTAATACATCATTGATTTTATAAATCACCACCACAATTTCTGTTCTAGATACACCAACGGATTCTCTAACTCTGTCAAAAACCTCCTTCCTTAGTGCAATTTGCTCCAACCATTCTCTGGGTTTTTCCAATCTTTCTTGAGTCAGAATTCCTATTTCCAATAAAACTTTATCCGCAAGTTTGGCCATCGCCAACACTCTAGGATGCATATGGGAGTAATATTCTTCATAATTTGTACAATCATCACTTATTTCCTCCCACTTGGTCTTCAAAATGCAAAAGTCCTTGTGTAATTGCGAAGCAAAAAGGATAACTTTGCAGCCTTCATCATAGACTTTATGGAACCATTCTTTTGTACCTGCTGCAATGGTCTTGATCTTGTCAAAAAATTTTAACTCCTCCTTGGACAGAAGAGTAGGAGCTACCTCAAGTTCTCCATCTGCATTGATCGGTTTCATCAAGAATTTGATACATGCCTTAAGCTCTTCATTCTGTTGTTTGGTCATTTGATCTTTATTCAGACAGTCCAGAATGGTGGATATAGACCCTCTAAATTCATCAATTTCTTGGTCCCTTGATGTAGGCCCCAAATTTATTATGGTGACAGTATAGTCTTCTGGTCGTAGATCATCTTTAATAGCCTATTTTGGATGTACAATGACTTCTGCAATTCCAGCCCCAGTTGTATCTTTATAAATTCTTGATTGTACCTTGGCCTTTTTCTATTTTCTAGGTCTTACCGTTTAGGCCAGGAATGCATCCAAGTCCAATGTGATCACTTCAACTTCTAGAGGTTTATTGCCAAGCCTTTGTTGCAGTTAGTTTGGTGCAAGAGAAGTGTCCTTGCGAGCCTGTGTCATTTAACTAATTTTGGCTTGTTGTCTCTTCCTTCTACTCATCAGCTCCAACATATTCTACTTGCAATTCAGGTTGCTGTGATCGATGCAAATTTTCCATCGCAGCCTCCTATGCAGTTTCCAAAACCAAATCATTAACTCCCTTGTCAGGACTGTCCTCTATGTTTTATGATATCTGCAACACCAGAGTCTGTAAGGAGTGCTTGTACTGCATCATCTTTATTTATATCTCCTTGTGAATTTAATTTTGTTACATCTGCTCAATGCCTGGTAGTGGAGCAACCACAAGAGGTGCAAGTATTTGTAGTCTTGCAGGGTCATTAAATGATCTAGTCAAGGAATCATTGAAGCCGATCAAAGATTGAGTTGTAGCAGGTGGTAAATATAGCTTGGAAAGATTAGCAAATGATGAGAAATCGGGCAAGGGAGGGGGATGAGGGCATGATAGTATAGAAGACATGGAAAATGGAGTGGAAAGAGTGAGAGATGATGAGGTAAATGGTGGTGGAGACAAGAAGGTAGAAATGGGAGGTAGGGATGAGGATGAAACATAAAGGGAGAATGGAGATGAAGCAAGGGTAGGAAGACTAAAGCATGTAATAGTAGGAAAAGTGGATGTAGTAATGGTTGAAATATGAATAGTGGAAATGGATGGCAAGGAAGATATGGAGGGAGTAAAGGAAGATGAGATGGTAGCATATGCAATGGTAGATGTGAAAATGGAAGAAATTGGCATTGGAACATTGGGTGAAGAAGGAACAGGTGTATCAACAACAAAATCCATAGATGCAACAATAGTTTACACTTTTGGCTTCTTTGCTTTTGAAGTTTCTCCTTTTCCACTTGGCATGTCTTTTCTTTTTCTAATCTTGTTCTTGTGGGAGGAGGAGGATCTTTCTTGAGTTTTTTTGGGGCATCCTTTTAGGTTTTCCTTTCTCTGCCAAGGGAATATTTTATTCAGTGTCCACTTCAGCTTCTTGGGCTAGTTGCTATCCTATGGCATTTTGTGCTTCTATAGGCTGATCTTCTTCATCGGTGCTAATCTTTTCCTGTTCTTGTTCTGTATAGGTTAAGTTGATTCCATTTTCATTCAAGATCGCAACTTGGGCTTGCACCCACATCCTACTAAACTTGATTGGTTCTTTCATGGTGATATTCAGAGAGCTTTCTTTAGATTCTACCTAGTTGGGGAAAGGAATAGGTCAATTGAATAGAGCCTCCCAAGTGCCTATTTGAATCACGTTATTATCATCTACCAGTTGATCTATGACTCTTATAATATTGAACCTTTTAATGAAGTCGAGGGACAATCTGGAATATTTTCTTGTCAACACATCATAATCATTTTGACAATTAGACTAGAAGTCCTCCAAGTGCTCTTTGTGAAAAATCCTTTTGCTCACATATCTTTGCATGACACCATAGGGATCAAACTGCCTTCTTCTATGATAGTGCTCTAGATTCAACAATTGTAACTCTGTATTCGAATGCTCTACCACTCCTAAAGTGGTGCAGGAATAATTGCCCCTTCCTAAAAGTATGGGAAACTTGATATTTACTCGGTGTAAGTGTTTCAAGCTTTTTGCACATGTGAGTAACTATCTTGTGAGCTCTAGGAGTACTATTTTATTAGTTGGATATCTTGGAAGCTTGTATGGCATTGCAGTGAAATCTTGTATCCTCAAGTAAGTGAATTTATGAAACTAGATGTACCACCTTCCATATGTTTAGACAACAACCATAGCTTTAGGAGACATCCTTCTTTCCATATCATTTTGTAAGATCTGAGTAATATGCATTGTAAATGCATCATTAACTCGCTTATGGTGTACTAAAGATTGGAAAACTTCCAACTGAGTGTAGCATTCATAAACCTTGAGTTGGTCGTCACCATTGCCAATTTCTCCGTGCTTGGATAGACCGGGATACACTACAGTTCTTGCCAACACATACACAATATATGAGGTCCATCTAAAGGTTTCATCTATTCAAAAATTGAGAAAGGCCTGATCAATATTGTTGCTTAAAATTTGAGCCCAATGGATCTTCTTGCTTCCATGTAAAATTTCTTCGATATATGCAAACATCCAACCTTTGAAGGTGGAGGCAGTGGGCAGTCCCATAATCCTACTCAAAAGTGTCACCAAATCTTCTACCTCTTTTTTGAAATCACTTCTATACAATGTATGAGGTAGTTTAGTCAAGGCTGATCTCTTATGTTTCATCCACCCCTCATTTATCTTTTTCCTACAACTTTTTGGGTCCTTTTTATACATGTTTTCAGCTTCTTCCATGTCAATGACTAAGAGCTTTGGGAATGAAGGGATGCCAAAGACTTCTGTTATAGAAAGGGTAGTAAGGTCTGCCAAAATATGACCTCCCTGAGTTCTTATGGTTCTGGTAGCTTGGTCATAACTATTGGCGCATGCTACAATTAGCTCGTGACATTGTACTAATTTTGGGAAAGCAACAGCTTCTGCTATTCCATTATCTCTAATCTTTCTAGCTAGTGGAGTTGAGTTTGGGCCTAGCACTCTGATCCTGAGTTATTCTATATCTACATCACTGAGGTCAGTGTCTTTGATGTTAACCCATGTCGAGCTGATCTTTGTGACTGGTGGGATCCCTTTGAACTTGTACTTTATGCTGCTAGGTTGGGCAGTCATTTATCCTATAGGACTAGAGCTAATAAGTAAACATTGTAATCTGAATGTGCTAGGGGTTCTTGAGTTCCAGATTTCTAGACAGTCAGTTGATTTTAGTTTACTTCCTGTGTTTTGTGGCCCAACTGGATCTATGCAATAAATGCTAGATTTAAGTGCAAAAAGTTATTCAAATTTAATCAAGAACATGCAAGTTACCTTTATTTCCCTATTAAATCAATTTATTTGATAAAATGAACTATGTCCCTAGAAAAATTCATAAAGATGCATTGAACATAGGTTTAGGTATGTTTTAGTGGCCTATAGGACTTAGCATGTTCTTTGGTCTCAACAGGATAGCAAGGAAAATGGTTGTAACAGGATAGCGGGGAAAATAGCTAAACAGGATAGCGGGGAAATTATGGTGTGCAGGAGAAGCGGATTCTATTCTAGATCATTATGTATAGCTTCAAGTGCAATTGAATCATGGTGATTTTATGGTGCTTGCAAATAGATGCGGTTGAGGCAAATTTTGGCGCAAGTTGGTATGCAGGGTTTTTAGCACAGAAAATACAATGGTAAGCCGATGGAGATTTCATCTCCTATCAGATAGTGCAGGATTCAGTTTCTAGTGAATATGTGCAATAGGGCCAATTTTTAGTGCAAGTTCAGTGTTATATCATATTATGTACAACTTAGCATTTAAAACAAATAGACTTGTCCATGTGTTGTATTATAATAAAGACAATTCAGATTAATGAGCTAAATTAAACACGTAGGCGAGTTAATCTGACAACTTCAAATTACATGTTGGATCCACGAAAAATCAAGTGTTATTTCATTTTAGTCACACAACCACCGCATCATTGTGATTTTGCCTTGAAACATCTGAGCATTTGAAAAAGACTTGACATAAAAATTTAATGGGGAGTCATTATTTGAGTTGGGGTATCCATTGCTAAATGATGTTACAGAGAGGTTTGTAAAAGCTGTAGCAGCATGATTTTTTTTAGTTTTGAAAAAAATTATTTTTAGGTTTTTTGGTTGGTTAATTTAGTTGTTGGTTTCTTTAAATTACAGGATTGTATTGAGATATGATTTTGCATGTAGATAGGAGTAGTGCAGGCTGTATCAGAGGAGGCTTATTACACTACAGTTGAAGGTCTTCTTTAGTTTTCTAGTTTTCCTAGTGGTAGTAGAAGCTTAGTTTGTAGAAGAAGCCTATTTCTTTTATGTTTATTTTGATTGAAGGTAGTGGTTTGATTATTTCTATTTCTATTTTGTGGAAAACATTCATTGAGGGTTTAGTGAAGAGAGTAAGGTGAATTTTGGTAAGAACAGAGGATGACGTCTTGGAAGTCTGAAAGGTGGGTATAATAACGCTATTTATTTTTAAAGTTTGTATAATGATTAAAATGTTGGTTCACTGATTAATTACATGCAATTTATGATGGGTTTCCACATTTATTGACATCAAAGAGATATGGGAAATCTCTGGAAACACTGGTACTATTTCTTTTTTTACATCTCTACATTTTCATTTTCAAGTTATAGTTTATATGTGTTTATCAGTACAGGTACAAGTCATGTTGTGAAAGATGTAGTAGTAAATTTATTATTTGTATGGGAGTAAGGTGTGCCATGTAAAAAGTAGTACTAAATTCACTATTCATATGGTAGCAATTTTATAATTATTTTTCGAAATTATGGACAGGTGTTTATGGTAGCAAGAACATAATAGTTTTTAGCAGTTATGCAAAGTTGATATAGTAGCAACAATGCAATAGCATTAGTACAACAATTTTAAGCAATTTTGCTTATGTGTCTTTCTGGATATATCCAGTTGAGGGTAATTTTGGTGCAAGTTGCTAGGCAGGCTTTTTAGTATAGAATGTGCAATGGCAAGTCGACAATGATTTCATCTCCTACCAGACAACGCGGAATTCAGTATGTAGTGAATATGTGCAGCAGGGCCAATTTTTAGGACAAGTTCAATGTAACTTATTTTTTAGTGCAAATTGCTTGGCGAAGAAATCTGATGTGACTGGCTAGCACAATTTTTGAAGGGTATTGCATAAGTGTAGTTGAAATTGTTTTCAGCACATGTTCGGTACACATTGATTTTAGTGCTATATGTTTGGAATGTCTTGGCACAAGAATTCGAAGGTACTGGACAAGTGCAGCTGGGGCCATTTTTAGCACAAAGGCAGTACAACTAATTTTCAACGCTAAGTGTTCTAGCGGGGGATTTGACATGACAGAATATCTTCAGTAGCAATCAATTTTAGGGAAAATCCTATGATGAGGATTTCTATTGCAATGTAGTAGAGTCAACTATTTTGATGACAATTTGCGATGATGATTTTGAGGAATATTATTCTCGTGAGACAAATTTGCAAAACTTAAAACCCCTCGTTCCCTAAGTTATAAAATCATAATACAATAGCAATTTTACTGTGAACAAAGGTTCAGTCCTAAAGAAGAATGCCTGTAAATCAAACAAGGCTCATCAAAAACCAGTTCAATTTACACTACAATTTGAACAAATTATAGACAATTCTTTTTGAAATAAACAAAGGATTGCAAGACTGTGAATTACCAAAATAAACTAATTTAAAACCCTAGACTAAGAGAAGAATGTTTCACTGGGAAACCAGGGTTATGGTTCTGACCTAGTTTCTGAAGAGTAGTGGAAATGAGCAAGGGTTTGTGCTTGAAATCATTCTTAGTTGATCGTACGCTGTGTATAAATTGCTTGCAATCATTATCCAGAGCTCCAGGTAATTGTCAGAATGCACAATGAGCTCAAAATGAGTGAAAAATCTTTTATACTTCCCAATTTATTCATCATTAATGCAGAGTGCAGTTGACAGCTTGGCGTGCATTTGGCACATTGAAGCTTGGTGGAGATTTTGGGGCATACTGACCTTGTAGGATTTTCGATCCCTACCGGATATGTGCAATACAACATCTTTTCCCTGCAAGTCCAGTACAAGCTATTTTTAGCGCAAAAAACATTGGTCCTAATAATCAGTGCATATGGATTTTAATGTGAAGTGAAATGACTTAGTTTTTTAGAGCAAACTTACTTTTGGGATGGCAGTGCCAATATGTAGTAGCACTGGATTTTAGTGCCTAGTGTAGTAACCTAGCTTTTTAGGGCAAAATGGCTCTGTGATCTTAAAAGTTGTTTTAACAATTTTATTCGAGAGCTTATTAAACTATCTTTCTTATAATTTGCTTGTTTGATGGACAATGAAATGTACAACTTAAAAAGATTCAATATACTATGGTGTGCATGGCTAAAGTTGACATTAAAGATGGATTGTTTGCTTTTAAATTAACAAAACATTGCTACATATCAAACAACAAAACATGGGCGCCCTTGGCATGCACTTGGCTTCATAATGCAAACTGTAGTGTGTAAGTGTCTTGTTTACAAAAGCATCTACTAACGGGTTCAAATTATTTTGTTATATCTACAAAAAGTAAATGGTCAAAGCGGTCAATAAGCACCAGTGACACTAAAAAAGAGTATTGGCACAATGAATAAATATGGTGTGTGAGTGTAAGTGTTTTTTTGTTCAAACTACTTTGATCTCAAGAGATTAAATTTAGTTTTAAATCTGCAATACTTTTTAACAATAGTAGAGGATACCCAATGTACTAGCACAAAGTGACACCTCCTCTCCATACAATTCAAAATTTTTATATTATAACTATATTCAAATAAAAAATATTTTATTATATTAAACAACAATAAAGAAATTTTGATATATATTTTGATTATTATTCTTATTTCTATTATTTTAAGTTAAGATGGCTTTCAAGTAGAACATGATTTAATTTCTAAAAACTATATAAATTTTTTAATAATTTTAATATTTAACAATTATATATTACATTTCATTATTTGTGAGAAAGTTATAACTACTACCTAGTTCTAATCTCCAAAGTTTCTACATTTTGTGTAATTGGAAGTGTTGTTTTGTATGTATTGTATTTATGATTTTGATGGCAAAGTATATAGTTATAATGATAATAAAATAATATAATTTCACATGGATACATAGCATGTACTGACCTGCCATTTCTGATGGTGGCACCCAATTTAATAGCGCATAGCCATATTGTTTCCTTGAAATACAAGTGAAATTCTAGCAATAAAAAATTTGAAGTATTTAATTTATGATATTTTGCATTTTAAATAGATTACAATTTGAATATTATATGAGATTTTAAACACTGGAATCTTAGAAGATGGCTTGAGTCCATGTCTAGAATCCTAAAGAAGATGATCAAATTTAGGGCCTGTCACATTTACCAAGAAGGGAATGAGTTAGCTAATGGGTTAGCCAAGATGGCCAGTTGGAAGGGGATCAATAGACGTGACATAGTCACTCAAATCAAGAATTGATTCCATAATAATAAATGCAAAGGGCAGCTGCGTAGTTTTTCTTCATAATTTGGAGCATGCGAATTGAGGGATGGAGCTAGACATGATAATAAATGGAGGAACAGTGAGGCACCAGTAGCATCTTTAATTTGTTTCCTCTCTCGATTTGGTAGGATTGATGATTGAAATGGACACTCCCATCATTCTAGAATGCACAAACAACCAATTGGCATTTCTAGGGAGGGTGACAGATATAAGGCTGGGCTTGATCTTCAATTTGAGAGACATGCTCTTTTTGCACGCCGTGAAGATGGTTTTGGGTGAGGTTTTTTGAGAGTTGAATAGAGGTACAGGGTTAATACTGACGTGGCGGCCATGTTCCTTGCTTCTGTGTTGGAGGTGGGAGAGTCCAAGGAAACAACCTGCCAACTGTGCAAAAAACTCATCAAAGGGAGGTTTCTGGGTGGTTTGGAGGATGTCCTAAACAATTATGAGATAGGCAGGGGAATTATGCTCCCATATGATTACTATGTGATTCAGCGTCGAGGCCAGCCACCAGAGTGTTTTCCTCTAGTCTTCACCACCTCTCCAAAGACTCTGCCATGCTTCTATTTGACTATGTCATGAGGAGTTAGATTCCTTAAGAAAATCCTGGAGATTCTTCCTGACAATGGTTCGGCATGGGTCCAAGACTTCATGGTGGAGGAAGGGCTGGTGGGTAGAGAGGAGGCTACAAACTGGGAGTGGCCAAGGGTTACGATGATCTGAATCTATGGTTTTCATACTTTTCATGGATTCTATTAAGGGTCTGGGGGTTCTCCGAGGGCACTGCCCTAAATTTTGTATGTAAAAATCTTATAATGCATATATGCTTAGGCTGGGTGTTAGGGCTGGATAGGGTTGGCAACATTTGGAATATGGTTGCATGGTAGTTTCGCTATGTAGTTGGATATATGTATTGTGCAGGATGATAGCTCATTCTACCGTGTTGCTATGTACTGTTCATATTTTATAGTTAATATAATGGTGCAGCCCTAAATTCTTTGCATTGATTAAAAAAACTAGTGTTTCACTCTAGAAATTATTGGTACATGCAAAATTATATCTAGATTAAAGCTCAATATACAAGAATATGCTTGAAACCATTAATGTAATTGATAACATTTTTAACATTGTAATTTCTTTGTAATTCTTTACCAATAACAGGGCACTATTGTCTCCATTATTCTTTGCATTCATTTCTTTGTTCTATAAATTCCAATAATAGCAAAACCTACACTTCAATAATTTAGTTTAATCGAATCCACATTCACAAGTCTTAGAAGGTCATTTTGAAGCTCCATTTCTATAAACCTTATACTATTTTGGAGCTCTATAGCACGAGATCTGGATTGTTTAGACATCTGGGGGTACAATCCTTTGTTTCTCTATGTATGATCAATATTACAAATTAGAATTTGACCTATCAATTTCTACTGCTCTACATCTATGATCTATTTTTCTTTTTGATTAGAGTACAGATTCAAGCAATCCCATTAAGACCACCTATTTAACACACCAAAAATGGCCAACAAAAATAATTTCCCACTGCCTCATTCACAATATCCTTATAGTAATACTAATTGTAGTTCTTATACTTATTTGGGTCTCATGCTTGCAACTGCACTAAATTCAGTAGGTTGAAAACTAGTTTACAATAAGTCTATTTATAGTTCATTCATTATATAGCAAATCATGCCATATGTACATCTAAGCACAGCCTACACAACTGTCTTATTCTATGAAAGGATATGCAGAGTTTCAACTTCTAACATGATTTGTGTAGAATTGACTATCCTTTAGATATGTTGGTCCTCATTTGAATTTGTCTTAGTGCTAACCTGCTAACCAAGGTTTTTAGCGCATATGCTTATAGAAGCCTCTGTGGAGATTATAATTATTAGTGGTTTTGCGGTGATTTTGAGCTTCGATGGATATGTCTAGTGACGATGAATTTTAGCGCTAATTTTCTATGAGCGGTTAAGAGGATATATCGCTACCTTATTACCTTGGTCGGTGGAACTTACTAGACAACCGGATCAATAGAGATTTTCAACACTATAGGATATATCCAGTGAAGCGGGGGTTTAATGCTAATCTGGTAATGAAAGTTTTTAGTGTAAAGCTTATCAAAGCCTTGATGGAGATTATAATTGTCACTGGATTTGCGGCATTTTTGAGGTTTGATGGATATGCCTACCAGATTTGAGCCCAAGTGATTTTCAAATGTTTTGAGCATTTCAAGACTAAATATGCCAACCACGAGTATCAAAGGCACTATCCAAGAATAACTTCATGAATTATCGAACCTTCAGAATTTTAACCTTATGTTTGACATACACACACATATATATCTGATCCAGACAAAAACTTAATCTCCTCTTCTAGGGCAGGGCATTCCTCAATTGAATTTGTCTTAGCGCTAATATGCTAACCAAGGTTTTTAGTGCAAACGCTTATAAAAGCCTTGGTGGAGATTATAATTGTCACTAGATTTGTGGCATTTTTGAGCTTCGATGGATATGTCTAGTGACGATGAATTTTAGCACTAATTTTGTATGAGCGGTTAATAGGATATATCACTCCCTTATTACCATAGATGGTGGAACTTTACGAGGCAACCAGATTGGTAGAGATTTTCAAGGTAATAGGATATGTTAAGGGAAAATTGGATCAAATGAATAAACAATAATATCAAGTTACCCAATACTCAATGAAATGGTGAACAAGGAAGATTCAAATAAATAATGAACAACAAAGAAAACCTTCTTCAATTCGAAGCTTCCATTGATCGCCTATCACAATCGATCTTGCATGTATGAAATAGGGCCCTCAGAGAGTGCACTTCTTTGCTTTCTTTCAAGAATGTCAATTGAGAATGGCTATGGTAATATCGCCGTGAAGATGAGCTTCACAACAATGGTAATAGTGCATAGTAACAAATGTGATCACACAATGAAGGAATTGGTGCCAAAGGCATGCTATAATTCCTACAGAGTAACAATACATAAAGCTTGGATGAATGAAATGAAAGAACAGGGTTCAATTTATAGACTGGAGAGAAAGAAGATCAACGGTATAGGAAGAATGAGAAGATCAATGGTATAGAAAGAATGAGAAGATCAATGGTTGAGAATAGTTGAGGAACGTGCACGAATAAGAAGAAGACAAGTGTCACACAAAAGCTGTTTTATTTGAGTTAACTACTTTTTTTTCTAAAGATAAGACATGCTTTTCATAAATTACAATTTTTTTTTCTAATTTAAGAGATATGATAAAAACAAGGTTGATTGGATAGAGAACTCAACTTAAGATTTGCTTTTGCATGATTTGAGAGAAATTAAATAATAAATTATTTAATTTTGTGTGCATGAAGAAGAAGACTTATTTTTAGAAGATTTGGAAGATATTTAGAAGAATTAGAAGATAAGAAAGCAAATTAAAAAAATAAATTTATTTAATTGTTGTGCATGATTTGGAAGAATAAATAAAATATTTGATTATATTTTATTTTTGGAGATTGAGAGGATTTAAATAAATTTGATTTGATTTTTTTTAAATTTGGAAGAATGATTTGATTTAATTTAAGAATTATTTAATTGTTTGGAAGAATTTAATTAAATAAAGGATTTTTATTTAATTTTAACTTTAGAAGAGATAATTAAATATTTCGATATTTAATTAATTTAGAGGAATATGAATCAAATAAATAAATTTATTTATTTATTTATTGATAGAGGAATTAGAAGGGAATAAATATTAAAAATATTTATTTAGACTGAATCGTATCATTTTTAGGCGTATACATTTTGCCCCTCTTTGATGCAATGCAGTTTACAGCATTGCCGCAAAGAATAAAAATTTCTGATAATGATACATGCCCCAGTTTCCCCTTGGTACAGGTTATGACGACAGGATGCCCCCTCGGGAGATTGGATGAGAAAAAAGGCAGAAGGCGTGAGACAGACAATCTCACGAAGACGAAAGGAAAACTTGGTTAGGTTGGGGTGAAGAAATTGGTTGAAGAAAGAGCTGAATGATATGTGATGTAAGATAAAATGATAACACACACAAGCAAGTAAGCAAGTATGCACAAATGATACAAGAATAAGCAAGGCATTTCCCCTGTCGAGCGCTAAACTAATGATATACTGATAATGATATATGACAATGTTGTCATGGTGGGGAATGATATATCCCCAGACCAACACGGCAGGCATGTTGTCATGGTAGGGAATGATAGATCCCTAGAGCAACACAAAGGATAGTGTCTAGTTTCAGGAAATGAAAAATGTCATGTAAGACGCGTGTGTTGGTCTAATTTTGACAATGTTACATCCTGTATAAGACAATTGATTGATTATAATTGATTGAGTTGGTTTACAACCAGACAAGAATCAAGACCATTGATTGTAATTGGATAATTTGACATGATTGACTTGACTTGATTGGTATGAATTAAGGACGGACTTGCATTTTGATCACTGCTCAGATTGAGTGGACAAGGATGAAAGATATGATGATAGATGGAAAAATGACTCGACAGAAGAACTCACAAGCTTTTATTTGTATTGATACTCTGCATTGTTGGATCTTTATTGCATGGGGTGCGGTATGGATGCTTTTATGGATGTATAATGGATGCAAATGGTGTTTGATTTTGACATCTTGATGGTGCAAGTATTTTGAAGTGCTTATTTCATCAGTGGGCAATTTTTTTGGTACTTTTTTTGAATGTTGTAAGTTAATACAAGCATCTAGGTATAATTGAACCGAGATGACCTAAGCATTGCTTACATGGATTTTGATTTAGCAAGTTAATACAAGCATCTAGGTATAATTTAACTGAGATGACTTGAGTATTTCTTGTGTATCAACAAACAAGGATTGCCCCCATTCATGTTAGACCTTTGATGTCCTCGATAATCTTTTACTGATCATGTCTTTAGACAAGGCGTCACATTACTAAAGTTTAATCTGCAAACAACAAACAAAGAAAATAATCATGCCCCCATCATAGCATCTCTAGCTTTTGGCATCCTTGAGTAGCATAGAAAGGCATGATAGCATAAATCAAGACTCTGTAAGTTAACCTAACCAACACAAAACATTCTTGCATTTAGATGTGTTTGTTTCTTGCCATAATTTGGGTAAAATCATTTAGAAGGCCTTAGGTGTTTTTCTACTTAATTTTGGATAGGTTAATGTCCTACATAAGAATTTCGGCTTGAAAACGGGTTTTTCTTGCACCTACTTGCTTTGTGAGAAGATTCCACAATCTTTATTGGTGAGACGGACCCTAAAGGACTGACTTAGTGCCTTGGGGGCTCATTACTAAATGGCCTTGCCTATGTGACGACGTAGAGGCAACGTAGTTCAGGGTAAACCCTAGCAGACCTGAGACCTAGGCGATAGAAAGTGGTGCGAACTCAGATAGATAGAAGGACTAGACATGGGGTGGATGGGACAGTGGAGCCTCGGGGGCGCATTTGAGAAATGGCCTTGCCTACGTGACAACGCAAAGGCAACGTAATTCATGGACTTGGACCATGGATGGACTAGAGGATAGACGACAAGATAAGGGATGGACAAGAAAGCCTTGGGGGCACATTGGAATAATGGCCTTACCTACGTGACGATGTAGAGGCAACATAGTTCATGGACTTGGACCATAGATATTGACGAGAGACACTATGCTAGGCTTACACTAACAATAATATCAAGTTACCCAAAAAATGTTAAGGGAAAATTGGATCAAATGAATAAACAATAATATCAAGTTACCCAAAACTCAATGAAATGGTGAACAAAGAAGATTCAAATAAACAATGAACAACAAAGAAAACCTTCTTCAATTCGAATCTTCCATTGATCACCTATCACAATCGATCTTGCATGTATGAAATAGGGCCCTCAGAGAGTGCACTTCTTTGATTTCTTTCAAGAATGTCAATTGAGAATGGCTATGATAATATCGCCATGAAGATGAGCTTCAAAACAATGGTAATAGTGTATAGTAACGAATGTGATCACAAGCAATGAAGGAATTGGTGCCAAAGGCGTGCTGTAATTCCTGCAGAGTAACAATACTTAAAGTTTGGATGAATGAAATGGAAGAACAGGGTTCAATTTATAGACTAGAGAGAAAGAAGATCAACGGTTGAGAATAGTTGAGGAACGTGCACGAATAACTAGAAGACAAGTGTCACACAAAAGTTGTTTTATTTGAGTTAACTACTTTCTTTTCTAAAGATAAGACATGCTTTTCATAAATTAGAAAGCTTTTTTCTAATTTAAGAGATATGATAAAAACAAGGTTGATTGGATAGATAACTCAACTTAAGATTTGCTTTTGCATGATTTGAGAAAAATTAAATAATAAATTATTTAATTTTGTGTGCATGAAGAAAATGACATATTTTTAGAAGATTTGGAAGATATTTAGAAGAATTAGAAGATAAGAAAGTAAATTAAATAAATAAATTTATTTAATTGTTGTGCATGATTTGGAAGAATAAATAAAATATTTGATTATATTTTATTTTTGGAGATTGAGAGGATTTAAATAAATTTGATTTGATTTTTTTAAATTTGGAAGAATGATTTGATTTAATTTAAGAATTATTTAATTGTTTGGAAGAATTTAATTAAATAAAGGATTTTTATTTAATTTTAACTTTAGAAGAGATAATTAAATATTTCGATATTTAATTAATTTAGAGGAATATGAATCAAATAAATAAATTTGTTTATTTATTTATTGATAGAGGAATTAGAAGGGAATAAATATTAAGAATATTTATTTAGACTGAATCGTGTCATTTTTAGGCGTATACAGGATATATCCAGTGAAGCGAGGATTTAGCGCTAATCTGGTAACGAAGGTTTTTAGCGCAAACACTGACCAAAGCCTTGATGGAAATTATAATTGTCACTAGATTTGTGGAGTTTTTGACCTTTGATGGGTATGTCTAGTGACGATGAATTCTAGCGCTAAGCTCCTATGAGCAGTCAATGTCAAAGTCGGTGCAGTTTTTAGTGGGGATGGGACATGTTCAATGAATGGCAAATTTAGCACAAATCCCCCTGGATGTAGTGCAAGTCTAGAATTGCACAGTGAATTTTTGTCAGTCACTGTTCTCTTAATATTATTCTTGTATACAATAGCCAGTTTATTATCCATTAGCCTAAAAATCCTATCTTTTGGGATCTTCATAACCATTGTAACCTATACAATAAAGTGGACAAGTGTGAAACCAGTGAGACATTCCATAAAGAATCTCCTCATGCATTGGAACACCTTATCATTTTTTATTTTTTTGAAATATGCAAATAGCATTTCAGTCATTGATAAAATCATAAAAAAACAAGCGAAAGTGGTACCTCATGCAATAGCAAAAACAAATAAGATTGAAATTGCTATTCAGAGAGTTTTTTAATCATATTAAAATTAGAAACTGATAATGCTTTGACATGCCTAAACACACATTTCAAAATTGTTACCAAACAGTGTTTGTATTGCTACAAAAATTAAATATAATTACAAGGAAACCATTGAAACTAGTATTCTATTGATAATTCCATAGTGCATAGAATTGAAAACATGAAACGAAAATCTGATTTAAGAATACCAAAAAAGTGGTATAGAATTAGCTAATCAATGACATTAATCCTCAATTGATGTGACTAGAACACACATGAAAAAACATGAAAAACATCCACATTTTATATAATCAAAATGTTTGTTATCATGTATAAGATATATCCAACAAAAAATGTTGATTGCACACCATTGTAATAGTATAAATTAAAACAGGTTCTGTAATTTAAACAGTATGGAGAGTATCAAGTAGCTTTCATGTATAACATATATGTAATAAAAATGCACTTTCTAATGCTTTGGAAAATGAGAGATGACGCCTATATAATTCAGATTGCTTGTGATTTTGTGTTGTATTTGCTTCCTACAAGATGAGGATGAAGATGACTGTCAGCATAGTCTATTGTAAAAAATGGAAATACTATACTGTTGGTGGACAAAATAAATTTCTTTGATATAATTTTTGTTTGAAACAAAGAAGTTGGAAAAGGACTATGGATGTACCTTAGTATATTGGCATATTGTGATCAATCCTCAACACAAGATGCATTAATGATGACATTTCTCTAATTCAAGGTGAAGTGTCCTTTTTTGCAAAAGTCCCGCAACATGAAGATAACTACTGATTTATCTTCGAGGTACTCGTCATAGCTGATCTTTTGCAGGTCCAGTAGCAATACCTGAATGATATTTCCAGCACAAGAACAATGTATTGTTTGATTGTTGTCATTGGTTAGAATAGTTCTCAAATAATGCGAGTAGATATTAGCAACCTCTTCATTGCATTTATTACATTGGGTAGTTTCATCATCAAGCGCTCCATAGGAATCAAATTTATAATTGTATTTTGAGTAGAATGCATGGAAAGGGCTGGAAAATGCATTGGCTATTTTCAATGTTCCTTGGACCTACAATACATATTAAAGTATTATTTTGTTTGCAAGATAATTTTTTTTATTTTTTTAACTTTGCAAGTATAAAAATTGCAGATGTCAAGAGTAGTTGCTTCAAATGTTGAGTGTAGCAAACTATTTAGTCGATCCAATGTCCTTTGGTCATTCAATGTGTTGATGTATGTTGATTGGCATGTGTAAAGCATCTTGTCTTTAACATCCATCCCTTTCACAATATTTTTGAAAAGCATTGCCAGAAATTCATTCCTTTCAATTTGTTGTTCCATTGTTGAGAAATGGTCTTGTAAACTCTGGTGCATTTGTACCTATAAGTGTAAATAGTACTATAAATAAAAAATGAAACTGTTGAAGAGTAATCATCGTTAATTGCGAAGTAGGTTCTACAAAGAGAAACAATTTAAATTTGAAGAGATATAGTAGAAGCATAAATACTGTAAAATAGTATGCAATGTAAAAATGCCAAGTGGAGAAACTATAAAGCAATCAAACAAATAGAGTGTAAAAGGACATACCAACATACAAAGTTTCAGTGCAACTTAATCCTAAACAAGTGCTAGGAAAGACAAGACCACACACGATTGACAACTTGTAACATGAAAGGAGATTTATTTAGTAGTCCTCATCTTATTGTGATTTTAGTGGTCTTAAAATTATTTTGATCATAGGTGGAAAATAGGCATGTACAAGTTTTTAGGTCTGCTTCATTGGTTGATTCGTGCTTGGTGCTGTTGGTAAAGAATGGAAATGCTATGTGATATGTTCAGTTTCTCAAATGCCAAGTCACTCTAGTCACAAGAGTGATTGAGAAGTATATGGTTTTAGTTAGTGTGTGTAAAGCAAGCATTGTACAATTCAAAACAACAGAGATTTTGATTAGTTATAGTGCTGGTTACAATGCATATTCTGGAGGTGTAGGAATTGTAAACTAGAAAGAACAATGTCAATATTCAAATATTATAAACAACAATACAAACACTTGAAGGGCTTTACCAATTTGAGAGTTTTTCTATACCTGTTCTTTATCAAATTTAGAATCTCCATCCTGTACATCCACAAAGTATTGGAAAGCTATTCTTTTGGCTCTTGTAACCAATACACTGATAGTGCCTATAGCATATTGTTCTGTACTTGCCAACGATTATTTTATGGTTGTACTGGGGATGAATTTATAATCTAGACAAGTGCGTGGAATGATTTCCATCATTGATGACTTGGTTAGAATGAGTATGCAGTCACAATCACCATGATCATAATCTATTTTAGGTGCAATTTGGAAATCGCATATGCATAATCCTAAACCTAGAACTATTTTGTCTTCATAATGAGGAACAAGATCATCATTTACATTCAGTGTAATCATCATCTCACCTTTTGTATCTGTTAGGTCTATGCGAAGCACTTCACCTGTCTTATTTGTTTTATCCAATGTAGTTTTATACTTGACAATGGCATCCCCTCAAACATGTTTCCTACTTTACGAGCATTCAAGTCTTCAATTGAAACTACATTTAAAGTCTTTACTTTTGATCTGCAACAATCAAAACAAAATTAGTTTAAGGCTTGAATTTTCATAAGGTATAGTGCACATGAAATTAAAGAATATTGTTTACCTTTTCAATGCTTTTTGATTGCTAGTTTCCATTTCTTCTTCTAGTCTTTTGCCACTGTCCATTGTCATCTACATTATTTGATCCAATTTTCAATTGCACACATTTGTGTAAGTACACACACACACACACACACACACAAGAATAATATTCTCTATATTTTTTTTAATAAAAGGAACAATGAACTAAACAGTTTATACACACACACACACACACACTGGAATAATATTCTATATATTTTTTTTAATAAAAGGAACAGTGAACTAAACATTTTAAAACAACAAGTATGACTTTTTTTATGTTATATATATATATATATATATATATATATATATATATATAAGAAAAGGGACTCTACATGGTTTATTATCACAAAAAATTTTCCTTTGCAAGATAAACTTAAATGCATCTCCACATATTTTTTTTTGTAAGCTATAATAGAGAGAAAAAAAACATATATTCTCTTTTCTTTTCAACAAACAAATGACAATTTCAAGATAGGGAGAGAGATAAGAAGAAAATCATTTTAATCATGCACAAATATATTTCCAAACCCATTTTAATAAAACAATACAATAATTCTTTCATTAAAATAGATTGAATACATATATAATTTTTCTTTCCAAAGAGGTACACAAAAAGATATTTACTCTCACAAACTTACAATCACTTTTACAAGGCCACAAAGGCCATGGCAACCAAAATGCCATACATTACAAAATACATCAAAACTAATTTTCTTCAAGTTCTCCAAACTCCAAATGCTTCACTAAAGCCATAGAACCTACAAAATAAACTAAAGGAAGATTTCCAAATGCCCATGGGAGCTCACCTCCCAACCATAGACTTGGAACAAGTCACCCCCAAGCTTGGAGGTCACCCACATAACCAGGTCCATACCACAAACAAGGATTAAATACCAAAATCACTCACACAAAAAATAGATACACCCTCCCAAGGATTGCACATAACTAATCCATATAACTTGGATTTTTGGGGGTAGGAGAGTGGACTACTCTCAACTCAAGGGGGAATCCCAAATTATCAAAACACAATAATGCTCAAAAATCATAAGGCCTATTTCCTTAATATCACAAAATGTCAAAAATCTCAAGGCACTCTTGCCTTCACCAAATATCTCAAATGTCACAAAAATTCCAAGGCACTATGGCCTTCACCAAAATCTCAAATACTTCACAATGCACTCCCATGGCCAACCACACCTCCAAAATATAGTGAGGTTACCCCCGAGGAGGTTCACCCCTCTCCCACCCCAAGACAAGATGAACTCTTCTCAATGGAGAGCATCATCAAAAACCCAAAATGAAAAACCACACAACACATACACCAAAACTCAAAAATACACAAAGCAATCATCACATAAATCAAATTTATTACATAAGGAAGGCATATAGCCTTGGGTGCTTACCTATAAGCCCAAATTTGGAAAGAGTTTGATGGATAGCTCCCAAGTCTCCATCCAATCTCTTTGCATCAAAATTCCTCTAACTCTAGCTATCTCCCAAATCAATAATTACAAAGAAAACCCAAAAATGAAGAAAACTCTCCATCTCTCAAAGATGGAGTTTAATAGGCTAAACCAAAGAGCCTTGAGGGATGAGAAAGTGACACATATCACCTTCTCCTTCATCCTCACAACCCACTCACAACACCCTAAGGGATGAGGAGGTGACACATGTCACACTCCCATCCCACAAAGCCTCACACTCTCCTACAAATGCTCTCACACATGTGTGAGAGCATAGTGGAGAGGGGAATCCCACATGGCAGACTACATAAGGATAAGGATAAGACACATGTCATTCTCCTATCCAACAAGGAAAACCCATTCCATCAAGGATGCTCTCACACATGTGCGAGAGCATAGAAATTCGGTCTCTCACACTTGAGGGCCTTGGAAACTTCCCAAGTCTTCAAGACAAGGGATACCTTATTCTAGGGATGTGGAGTTGGTCATGGTGGACTCTTGACTTGTCTACCACCTCACCCAACTTCAAATTTCGTAACTTAACTTTAGGGTCAAGTTAAGGTGACCAAAATAAGGTTAAACTAAGGTCTCACATGTTCAAATTGGTCCTAGACCCTAGGGGTATTACCTAGGGTCATTAATTGACCAAAATAAACACCAAGGGGTCCATAAATTCACATAAAAGGGCCCAATAAATAAATAACACCAAAATAGTGCAACTTAAACATTGCAACTTACAGCACAACATTAAATCAATTAAAAGGGTGAACCCTAATCAAAATAAACATCAATTATAGACAAATGATATTGGTCCCTCTTGGGACTAGGTCAGCTAAACATGGATATCACATAGGGTTACTAGAATGACCTCTGATTTTCCATGGGAATGGAAAATTACCTGCACACTTCAACAAACTGATCAATAGCACATGTTCATCATAGTTGAAGCGAAAGGAAATACACACACACACATAGAGTCGCATAATCATAGATATTTCAATTATAACATATGTTGTCATCTACATGATTCATAATTTATATGCATTTCACAAAATTAAATCAGAATCAAAATTGCATAATATCTCATCCATTTACTCATCAACCAAACATTTCAATTGCATCAAATTAACCTCATATTAAACATCATATAATCAACTATAATCTCACATGCATAGTTATAACATCATCACATCATAATCCATAATTCGAATCAAGGTACAAGGTAAGTCCATGAATGTCAGAGCATCTACGGGGGTTAACAACCCCAAAAATGTCCACATGGCAACTGAACAATAAGTTTCATAAGCAAGAAAGAAGTACAACACATGGTAGCCTCACACTACAACACTAAAGGTTCCAGATCAAGTACAAATACCTGTGACATTCCAACAATCCCAGTTAGGGTGTGCATCACTTACACATACCCAAACTAACACAACCACCTTAAACAAAAGATCCAAAGCAACACTACACTGTCTTGAAGATAGGGTCACACTCCCATAGATTGAACCCTTAGCTAGGTGAAGTAAAACAACATGGTCTGAAGGTGCAACTAATCCAGTCACACAATGGTGGGCCTCACACTTATTGCAAGTTGATTATGTCGTGCTTCATCTCTTGTTGCACCTTGGAGAGCATGTTGGTTGTTGGGTGGTTTATGCACTTGTATATTATCATTATTGATTATTGTAACCTTTGTAATGTAGGTCTTATGAGACCCTTGTAATAAGATATAGTTAATTCTTTGATTTGATTTATGATTTTGTCTATTATTCATCTATGTTTAGGATGAAGCCCTTTGAATATTATTATTATTGGATATTGTCTTGTATTTTTCTATGCCTCAGTTTGTGAGGACGTTGGCATGTCTTGATAGATTTTACATGTTAGAATCTAGCTATGTTAGCATGTTTAGACTCAGTTATTTGATGTTGTATTTGATGTTTATGGATATGTTTGTGTTGGATTGTATTCATCCCACATAGGTAGTGAGGATCCTATCTTTTCTTTTGGCATGTGTCGACGTTGGTGTCAAACATGTGTAGCCTTTTGTATCACTTAAATTATCCTATTTTTCCTATTCAACCCTTTTGTGAAGTTTGTTGTCATAAGGTGCTCTTTTGACCACCTTAGTGTATCCATGGTGTCATTTCCATGATGTGATATGCACTCTTGGATTATTCCATATTTTTCTTTGGGAAGCATGGCTTTGCATGAGTTTGAATAGTTACCATTCTAGTTGGTTCAGTCTAATCATACCTCCTAGTTGGACCATCCCATGGGTGAGCATTACCCATGTGTTTGGGATGTCTTGTGTAGTCATGGAATGGACTGAGGTAGATTTCACCCTCATCCTATTCCATGTTTGTGAGGGAGTGAGGTCATGAATGTATATCTGGCCTTTGTCTTGGAGTGAGTTCCACCCCTCTCTTAGTCATCATGGTGAGTTGTCTCACGTTGGGTGAAGTCTTCTGCTTGTGCCACCTTGCATTGTGCAATGGTGATATTGTTCTAGGTGTTGTTATTGTTGTGACACCTTATGTGTGCGTGAGTGCAATGCAATGTGTTAATGTTGCACTTGCAAATGTGAATAATTTGTTGGTTCAGTGTTTGTTCAACTAATGCTTTGGGTGAAAACCTGAGGCATTACAACATGAAAGTATCGTGTATCTCTAACTTCAATGTTAACTCCCACATAAGACTCATACAAAATTATCCACTCATGCAAACAAAAAAGCTAACTACAAGTCCACATTAGATTTTCCTCCAAAGTGGACGCCCCTGATGAGTCCCACCTCCTAGAAGTTATCTCCAAGTCAACATGGACTTCTAGAAAGCAACTCCAAGTCTCCGCAGTCTCCACTTCCAAAGTGGGTGCCCATAATGGGTCCCACCACATAGAATGTATCTACAACATGTCCAAGTGAAATAGTTAATAAATAATTTGTCCCTCAAGTGTTTATGTGTTCAAGAACAATTTCCAAGAATCATGGAGACACAAAATAACTTAGGACAACAATGTTAATGGAACCTTTTCCTAACAAGTAGTCAATGGAAAGCTCACAATGAGGAGATTGTGATTATGGCCTTAGTTAAACTTCCCATGGACCCTTAGGCATGCAAAATGAGGAATCTTTATTGAAATCTTAGATTTCTTTTTTCTTTGATTTTCTTAGATTTGTCCATTAAATTAAAAAAATTCTATTAAATTTAGCTAGTTTTTAGTTTCTTTTGTTTCTCTACTTTTGTTTTACCTATTTTCATTTAATTTTTTTAATTTCTAGGCCACTGGGGCACTTTGGGGCATGGCCCTAGGTTTCCCTATTTGCTAGGGTAATTCACTCAAGCAACCCTACTATCTTATCCTAGGTCACCCGAGAGGTCAATGAGGTTTCCCTAGAGACCCTCCCAAAGCTTTCATCGACATGATCAGAGGATAAAAATGATATTTTTGACACCTAAATTTCATTATTTTCATGATTTTGAACCCACTTCTCTATTTTTTTCTTATTTTATAAAACTTCTATTTGATTTATAGGGATTTTTGAAAGTTTTACAATTTTTAGGGTTTTTATGATTTTCTAATATTTATGGATTTTTTGAAAATTTTAAGGTCAAACTTGATGTTCCTTTATTACAGGACATTTATATCTTTAATTTAATGATACCCATGAGTAGTCCTCATACTTGGAGGAATTCGAGGGTTTGTCTAGTGCAGATTATGTTATTCTCTAGAGGACAGGATTGGCTAGAGTTACATGGATTCTAATTGTTTGTCTGTCATCATGCATATGCTATGATATTCTTAACTATTGGGATGTAAATTAGAAAACACTTTTTTGATTTCCATTAGCATTTGGAGAGTGCAATATCACTCTTTATGATGTCTATCACATCCTTGGGTTTCCTATTAGAGGGGAACCACTTCTTTTTCCTAAGAGAGAGAGTCAAAGTGAGAGACTGGCTTGGGAATCTATGATGGGTGAGACTCATCTTAGAGACCATCTTGGCATGCAACTAACTTCTATTAATGGACTTTCCATTCTGCCCTTGCAGAAGGTCTTTATCATCCTAATTACTTCTTGCTTGTTAAGAGGAAAGAAGGTTCCTATGCTTAGGTGGTGTTGGGCACCAATCATTCAATGCTTAGAGTGAGGCATAATTTTTACATAGGATGTTGACATATTGGTCTCAAGGGTCTATCAATATTTATACTAGATTTCATGATAAGGGGTTCTTGCATTCAACCATCATTCATTGATTATGCCTTAGATAGTTGAGTGCATTATTCCATTTCAACATGAGATGCCCCCTATATATAGAATATTTAAACCAAAAATAAAGGATTCAAATGAAATTAAAAATTTTCAATCTACATTAACTGCAACCTCAGTTAGAGTGAGTAAATATAAAATAATGAATAAAATACAAATTTTACCAAAATCAACTCTTGTTGTACCATGAAAATAGTTGTGCTCAAAGTGTTACAATGTTGGAATATGGTTGCTCATGGTGATAGCATGTCATTGCATTGATAGATGACCTTAAAGAAAATAGATCTTGAAGGGTCCATTTATAGGTTTCCTAGTTGGATGATCGATGGTGGAGATCGGTTAAGAGATCAAATTGATAGTTTAGGTCAAGTTGGTTAGGTAGTTAGTAGATGGATGGTGGAGGACTAAAAGAGATTTTTTAATACTTAATTGATTTTTGAGAGATAGTTATAATATGGGAGCAGGAGAATAAAAGGAATTTTCTAATTCTTTTTATTCTTTTTAGATGGTTAAGTAGAATAAAGGGATTAAATTTATCAATATTTGTCAAATCATGGGAAGGGGATTAGAGTTAGGAAAATGAGAGAATGAGTGGGATAATTTATTAAATCAAGACATATGTATTTTTTACGTGTCTACATTTTGCCTCTCTTTGAGATGATGTTGCAACTAAGTGAAGTAATGTTATGTCAAATAAAAATAAAATATAGATTTTTAGGATGAGGAAGGATGAGGTTTATAAAAAGGAAGATGAGATGATACCCCTGGAGGATAGGAAATTGTGAAGGACATGTATTTTGGTATGTTCTCATTGAAATGGATGGAAATTAAAGATGAAGATAGGGGACATGATGACAAATGAGGGAGGAAAGGATAGTCATGATAATCAGTGTGAGCAACCTAATGTTTGATATATCACTTGACATTATGAACCATGATATAAAGACCATGGTGATGATGTGTCCCATGTAAAAAGGATTAAAGGTCACAAGCAAGCATATATCAATGGAACCATGATTTGAAAGACCATGATGTCATTGTGCAAGTATGTTGTAAGGATTGATGCAAATGAAAGACAACTTGATAACACATGAGCAATGAAATGTATAAATGATACAAAGACAAACACAATGCTTCCCTTGGTTAATCTGAAAATTGATGATGAAAATGGTAACATTGTTGATGTGGGAATAATATATCTCAAGAACAATGCAAGGATAGTGTTGTCGATGTGGGAATGATTTATCCTAGGAACAACAGGAGGATTGGGAGTTCAATATATCTTGATGATGATGATTTATTTGAGTTGACTGAGATTTGTAGCAATGTTGAGAACAAAAATTAGATAAATTCTTTAGGATGATAGGCTAAATTGCTTGATAAGATTTGAGTGGATTAGGATTGCTTATGATGGATTGACTATTGTAGGATTGCTTGGCATGACTGCGTTGGATTGGTTTGAATGAATTTATTGGATTGATTTAAATGATTACATTGAATTTCTTTGGATGAATTCATTGGATTAATTATGGATGGGATTGTTGCTTCCATATGATAAATCATGACAAGGGAACACCAAGTATAGAAACAAGGACATGAGAGGTTGATTTAGGATGATGGGCTATTTGAATGGAATTTGAGGAATGATGGAGGATCTCCAAGGACTATTTTGCAAAGGAATAACATGCCCTACTTTGTAAATGTCATTTAGGATGCTAGACTAAAGAGATATAGTGGACTAAATAAACTATAACAAGATGTTTGAAGATTTTTTTACAAAATAATTTGCTATGTCAAGAAGTTGCCAAAGCATGTTTTAAAATCATGCCCTAATCCTTATCAAGATCAAATAAAAGCAAGGAGGATGGATGGGAATCATGGAAAGGATATGTGAATATGATGGAGTAGGATTATATATGAGGGGATAGGATGGGATAGATGAGACAACTTGCCCCCAAGTGCAAGGTGTATAGACAATCTATTTACACATGACACCCACAAATGGGTCCTCATCATAGTACTTATCCAAGGTAAGTTACTAATATTGATTTTTTTTATTGTTGATTTTCTACTTTTCTGATTAGATGGCATTTATAGTCTTCCCTTGTTCCTATCTATTTGATTTAGTATATGTAGATGCTATTATCATAACATGCTAATAGTGACCTACTTGGAGCAGTTGTTTCATTAGGATCAAATTGCTCATATGAAAATCAATGATGTCTGTGTGTTCTTCATTGATAACTAAGTTATCCTTATCCAAATGTTTACATATTGATAGGGTACCATCATAGACCTTATGATAAAGTGTTGCTACCACAATGCGGTAGATTTAGTATTTGGAATTTTTAGATTTAAGGCATGATTTTGGATTTGAATGAGGGAAGTTGGATGTGGAATGAGGTGATTGAGGTTTGTTGGTTTTATATGGATAACTTGAAAATTTATATTGGATTGGTGGATTTTTTACTTGCCATACTTGGGATTGTGGATTATGGAGCTTAGATTTTGGATTGGGATAGCAATTAGGACCAACATTCTTGTACAATCTAGAAGGTGGTGGAAACCTATTATATGCATGGTGTATCTTTTGATGTGGCTCCACATTTTGAGTAATTGATGGATTTGGATATTTTGCTTCACTTGATTTAATTGGTCAACTTTGTTATGGGACCCATATTGCTTTTCTATGTCTTCCTTGATTTTTAGATTTATTCACCTTTGATGTTTTATGTGGATCTTTTCTTTGTATGCCCTATAATTGTTTTGGTCCCAATCAATGGGTTGAGGAAGTGGAGGATAAATTTTATTGGCATGGATAGTGGAGGTGGAAGGATTGCTAGTAGTAGGATTGTTTTAGGGGCTATGAATGGTACCTATCTCAATGCTCTCGTTGGATGAAGTTGCCTTAGTGATTGTTGAAGTACCAATAACATCACTAGATTTTTTAGATAATTGGTCACTGATGCCTCAACTATGGCTAATGTAGATTGGGATAGGCCATAGGATGCATTGCTCATGAAGGCACAATATTTTTCCTTGATAATCCATACTTTTACATATCTTGTTTTCAATAGGATACTTATTGTTGTCGAAGCATGATGCTAGCCCATTGATATATTATTGAGAACAATTAGGACTTTCTATTGTACCCTCTATGAGTAAGTTTAATTTGATGGATATGGTGGGTCCTATTTGATAGGATGCTTATGCTTTCTCATTGTGTACACTTCTTGTGCCTCAATCATTGTTTGTGCTTGTCATATCTAGATCATTTGAATTCTCAATGTGATCCATTGTGACTTTATTGTCCAAGTCATGTTTGATGTAATTAAGATCTTGATTGTCATGATGCTCAATAGGATTATGTGTGATATGATCAATGTCATTTACTTGATTTCCTATGTTTTCATGGGGACCAAGTGTCTCATCATGGGAAGTGGATATTGTGGAATAATGAATAGGACTAGTTGGATATTTGATAGAATTATTTTATATTTCTTGATCATGGATAGCATAAAGTTGGATGAGGGGATCAACCTGGTTCTCTTGATCATATATATGTGTGGATTGGATAGTTTTATCTTGAGTATCTTAGATAGTTTGATCTTTATTTGGTTGAGTGCATGTTTGATCCTACTTTGGATTTGATTCTTGACATAGATCTTGAGTTTGGATTAAAATATAGGCTTCCTTGATAGGATTGATAAGATTTGAATCATTGATAACATGGTTGCATGATGAATTTTGACTTGAGCTTATGGTAAGAGACTTTGTGATAGGCTTGATAGGTATTGGAGGGCATGATGGTGTTTAATGGATAGACAAGATACTAGGAGACTCTTGTTCATGCTTAATTGGCTTGGGATTGATAATATCTTTGCATGATAGCACCTAGTCTTATGTGGACATGTTGCTAGGCTTTTGATTACATGGTGGGATTTGATGGATAGGCATTATACTATGTAACTTTTGGATAGGCTTGGGAGAGGTACACTCACTGGCTTTGTGCTTTCTAGATTGATATTTTTTCTCTACTAATAGTCCTTGGAGGAAATTCAAAAAGGATGATTTGGATGTGGTGGGTTTGGATTGTGGATTAGAGATTTGGATTGATTGATGGGATGTGTTGGATTGTAAAGATTGTGAAGATGAAGGATTTGCATAAGATGTGGAGGATACAAAGTGCTCACATGAGGTTGAGGTTAAATGATTGTTTTAGTGGAAAATATTCACCAATTGGATAATAGTTGAAATTGGGGATTCAAAATTTGGCTAATAGTACATGCTATAAGGGAACCTAAATTGCCACATTTTTACAAAATTTTATTTTAGTCCTGGTTAAATCACCAGAAGATTTATTTTATTAAACTTTTTGTAAACTCAAAATTTTTCCATAATATTCAATACCTAATTAGATAAAATTCACCTAAATTTTATAAGTTATAGTAGAAAAAGAAATTAGTTCACCAATAATATTATATAATTATTGGTTATTTTAGGGCCATATCACCAATTTTTAATCACCACCTTTGATTTTATTTATAATCTAATGGTTGAGGTTGTATTCCATGGGTTAAAATGAACCCATAGAGCTCCAATGCCCATCAAGCCCAAAATTGTATTTGGGCTATTGATCCCAATTTATAATCTAACAGTTGGGGTTAAATTCTGCGGGCCAAAATGTACCCGTAAAGCTCCAATGCCCATGGCACTCGAAATTGAATTTGGTCCATTGATCTCCATTGAGATCAATGACCCAAATGCAATTTCAGGTCCCATGGGCATTGGATCTCTACAGGTACATTTTGGCCCACGAAATAGAACCCAAACTATTAGATTATAAATAAAATCAATAATGGTGAGAAAGAATTTAGAGTTGATTCAAAATATTCAATGTTTGATTTTAAAAATTAAGGAATTAAGGAATTATAGACACAAACACTACACCTTAAACTAGTCAATCACCGCCACCCTTAGGCCCTTACTTTTCCATAGGAATTTAATTTTTTAGAAAAGAAAGGATTTGTCATGGTAATTAATGTATTTGCCTATTTTTCATCAAGATTCATCAGGATTTTCTACAAATTTTTAGTGATTTAAAAAATTCACCAATCAAAATTAATATTTTTTTCAAAAAAAGGAAAGATTCACTAATAGAAATTAATATTTTTCCAAAAAAATGAAATATTCACCAGGATTTTATATCTTTTTTCATGGGGGGTTTCTTAAAGTTATCACCATTGACATTGGAAATATGGATTGACTATGAGGACTTTGGTCTAGAGTGGTGCTTCCCTTGTCAAAGATATCATAAGGATGACCAATAGATATACATGTTTAGTATTGGAATGATATATAGTGCTAATTAGTTCTTGGTTGAAAGGCTCTTGCATGTTCATGAGTGAGGGATGAAGATTTATGGAATGTTTGTGTCCAATAATCTCATCATTAAAGCTATTGTCATCAGGATATTCATCTTGATCTATAAGACTATTATCATCATCATCATTGTCAAAGGGGATTTTGATTTGACTTGGGTAAAAGATCTCATCTAAAAGATCTATAGTTTGAGGGCCTTCTTTGATTGTGATTTTGGGTTTTACATGAGCTTCATGCAAGGTAGTAGGCATAAGGGCTTTAGCTTGCATAATGAAGTTTTCAAACTACGGGTGCATGACAAAGATGAGTAAGGATGACATAATGTTTGGATTTTGGATTTTGAGATGCTTATGGTTGTAAAGGTTTGATTTTTGGACTCAATGGTTTGTAAGAGAACACATCAAATGCAACAAGCACATTGGTTTAAGGGTGGATACAAAGGATGCTTACTAGTTTAGCACATGAAGACACATCAAGCACATTAGCAGCCTATTCTATTCAAGTGGGTGTATCAATCTCTATGGGCCTACAAATGTACTATCTACCAAGTCAGGGATAGCTAGGGAATGCAAGGTCATGTACAACCTATACACCCCTTATTGTGGAGGCCAATGTCTTCCCCATAGTGAGCCTTATCTCTACAAACTTAGAAGTATGGTGTGAGTAACTTCCCAAGGCTAATTAGTTACTGGTGCACCATGAAAAGAGATGGTTGAAAGGTCTCAATCTAGGCTAAACAAGCATCTAGGGGATGTCCTCATTATACACTAGGTACATGAGGCCCAAGTCTATGAAATGAGGGATATGTCTAATTGCATAGTTCAAGAGGATAACCCACTCTCCTCCTTCACTTTACAAGGTATAAATTTATTGCAAGCTTAGCCAAAAGTGACAAGTATCCCCCAATAGGAGATTATTTTGATTCTCTCCTAGATTTGTATACCCTACTAGAATGCAATAGCTAAGTCATCTCTCAAGGTGATAAAATCCCTAGGCATGCTCACTAAAGGGAAAGAAGTCTAAGCATTTCTGATTCCTAGGATCACCTTTCAATGTAAAGGAAGAGCATACACAACTTAGATTCTTGGGAGACACAATAAAGACAAGAACTAGAAAATGTTTCTAATTCCCAAGATCACCTATCAGTGCGAGGGAAGAGTAGGATATGTGCATGGAAATGGAAGACCAAAAGGGGGTCAAAGTGGCCACTTTTTTTAGAAATCAGAAAAAACTAATCTTGCATGAGAAATTGAAGATAGCCACGCTCAAAATTAGAAGATGTGATAAGAATAAGTTTTGTAGTGCTCCGAGTCTAGTTTCAAAACTACTATTTTTTTTCTAAAAATGGTGGAGATTAAGAGGTTCAAATAGGGGGAGCACACAAAGTGCTCCTATTTTTGTTAGAAAAATATAACATAGTGCTTGGTGTCCACCCCCTAAAATGTCAACTTTTTTTAAGTATTAGACAAATCACAATAGTGGAAAATTAGCTAACACCATCTAGTTTATGCCTATATTTTCAGTTAATTTTTTATGCATATGTGAATTTTTTATGAATTTTCAAAGTGAACACATCCTAAAAAATAAAAATTTGAGTGTGCTCCCCCCATTTTTTAAAAAAACTTATCAAGAATCATTTTTTTCAATGTGTATAGAATTGAGTCTAGAATCTAAAAATGTAATTTGTTTTTTGTAATTTTCAAATACTAGACATAGGTTTTCTAAAAAAATGAACACATTAGAAAAAGAACTTGAAGATGGAAACCTTAATGTTATCAATTTTTTGAAAAAATACATGGTTAGAAAGCTAATAAAAAGCTTGAAGTCATCCTGGCATTTTTTTGTATTGACATTGAAAAACATGTAAACCATAGGGGAGCACTCACAATATTTGGTCAAAATTTCTAACTTTTGTGAAAAACACATCCTTGGCTTCCAAAAGATACCTCCAATCCAACCCTTTGGGTTGGATGCCAAAGGTAAATATAACTCTTAGGGTTAGGATTTCCCAAAGCAAGCAAAACATGAGCGTGTTATAAAATAGTTAAAATAAATTTTATGCATATATCTCTCTCCCTCTCCCTATCTTGTTTTCTTTTTGGACCCCCTCTCTATCTAACTCTTGAATTCTATCTCTCTCCTCTATCTACCTCTCTATTTGTCTCCCTCTCTCTATCTTTCCCTTTATCGACCCATGTATCTAACTCTACCTCTCTCTCCCTCCTTCTGTATCTCTCTCCCCCTCTCTATGTCTCTCCCCATCACTCTCTCTCTCTCATATCATTCATCTTCATCTCTTTGTGTCCATTTTACTTCTTTTTCCACATCCTCCCCTCTCTTTTTCACCTCTTAACCCAAGCTTTCCTAGTTTTCCTTTTCCTTTCCAATTTTACTTTAGATCCCACCAAATTTTCCCTATTTTACTATTTTCCACCTCTCCTCTGATCATTTTTCTTTCCATTTCATCCTCCCAATTTATATTCTGATCCCTCTTTGCATGTCCTAGTTTTCCTATTTCCATTTCCTTTGTTGATGAGAGAGAGAGAGAGAGAGAGTCCTAGTCTTCTTGTTTCCATTTCCTTTTTCGATAAGGGAGAGGGAGAGGGAGAGGGAAGGGAAAGGGGGAGATAGAGGGGGGAGATAGAGGAATGATAGGGGAGATAGAGGAAAGAGATAGGGAGATAGGGATAGATAGATAGGTAGAGATCTAAAGGAGACAGATAGGGAGATAGGAAGAGATAGAGCAGATAGAGGGGAGAGATAGGGAGATAGAGAGTGAGGGAGACGTCCAGACACATAGGGAGAGAGATTGAGAGGTAGATGGATGATAAAGATAGGGAGATAGAGGTTTAGGGTTTAGGGGTTAGAGGTTAGGATTTAGGGGCATTATTTGGGGTTTAGGGTTTAGGCATTTAGGGTTAAGGGAGAGATAGGGAGAGAAAGAAAGAGAGATAGAGATAGAGAGATAGCTAGATAGAGAGAGAGAAGATAGAGGGAAGAGATAGGGAGATAGAAAGTGAGGGAGATGTCTAGAGACATAGGGAGAAAGATAGAGAGGTAGAGGGATGATAGAGATAGGGAGATAGGGGAGAGATAGGAAGGTAAGGTTTAGGGTTTCTCAAGTTTAGGTTTTAGGGTTTAGGTGTTAGGGGTTAGGGTTTATGGGGTATATGGTTTAGGGTATAGAGATCTAGAGGACCTATAGGGAGAGATAAATGAGAGAGGGGAGAGATAGGGAGATAGAGAGTGAGGGACATGTCTAAAGACAACGAGAGAGATTGAGAGGTAGAGGGATGATAGAGATAGGGAGATAGCGGTTTAGGGTCACTTGGGTTTATGGTTTAGGGGCATTATTTAGGGTTTAGGGTTTAGGGGTTTAGGGTTTTTCTAGTTTAGGGTTTAGGGGTTAGGGGTTAAGGTTTAGGGTTTAGAGAGATAGAGGGAGAGATAGGGAGATAGAGAGTGAGGGACGTATCTAGAGACATAGGGAGAGAGATTGATAGGTAAAGGGATGATAGAGATAGGGAGACAGGGGAGAGATAGAGAGATAGATGTTTAGGGTTGCTTGGGTTTAGGGTTTAGGGGTTAGGGTTTAGGGGCATTATTTAGGGTTTAGGGTTTAGAGAGAGACGACCTATAGGGAGAGATAGAGGAGACAGAGGGGAGAGATATGGGGATAGAGGGTGAGGGACATGTCTAGAGACATAGGGAGAGAGATTGAGAGGTAGAGGGATGATAGAGATAGGGAGATAGGAGAGGGATAGGGAGATAGAGGTTTAGGGTTGCTTGGGTTTGTAGTTTATGGTTTACGGGTTAGGGGTTAGGGTTAATGGGCATTATTTAGGGGGGTTTAAAGTTTAGGGTTTAGGGGTTAGGGGTTAGGGTTTAAGGTTTAGGGATTATGGGTTAGGGTTTAGGGGTTTAGGGTTGCTCAGGTTTAGGATTTAAGGTTTAGGGTTTAGGGGTTTAGAGTTTAGAGAGAGAGAGAGAGGACCGATAGGGAGAGATAGAGGAGATAAAGAAGAGAGATAGGGAGACAGAGAGTGAGGGAGATGTCTAGAGACATAGGAAGAGATATTGAGAGGTAGAGGGAAAATAGAGAAAGGGAGATAGGGGAGAGATAGGGAGATAGAGGTTTAGGGTTGCTTGGGTTCAAGATTTAGGGGTTAGGGTTTAGGGGCACTATTTAGGGTTTAGGGGTTTAGGGTTGCTCAAATTTATGGTTTAGGCATTAGGGGTTAGGGTTTAGGGGTATTATTTAGGGTTTAGGGGTTTAGGGTTGGTCAGGTTTAAGGTTTAGGAGTTATGGGTTAGGGTTTATGGGTTTAAGGTTTAGAGAGAGAGAGGATTGATATGGAGAGATAGAGGAGATAGAGGGGAGAGATAGGGAGATAGAGAGTGGGGGAGATGTCTAGAGACATAGGGAGAGAGATTGAGAAGTACAATAGAGATAGGGAGATAGGGGAGAGAGATAGAGGTTTAGGGTTGCTCAGGTTTAGGGTTTAGGGGTTAGGGATTAGGGTTTAGGGGCATTATTTAGGGTTTAGGGGTTTAGGGTTGCTTAGGTTTAGGGGTTAGGGGTTAGGATTTAGGGTTTAGAGAGAGATAGAGAGGACTGATAGGGATAGATAGAGGAGACATAGGGGAGAGATAGGGAGATAGAGAGTGAAGGAGATGTCTAGAGACATAGCGAGAGAGATTTAGAGGTAGAGGGTTTAGGGTTGCTCAGGTTTAAGGTCTAGGGGTTAGGGTTTAGGGTTTAGAGGTTTAGAGTTTAGGGAGAGAGAGTGGACTAATAAGGACAGATTAAGGAGATAGAGGGGAGAGATAGGGAGATAGAGAGTTAGGGAAATGTCTAGAGACATAGAGAGATATTGAGAGGCAGAGGGATTATAGAGATAGGGAGAGATAGGGATTAGGGGTTGGGGTTTAGGTATCTTAGACCTACCTTAAGTGTGGGGCATGCATATGTAGGGAATTGAGAGATAGAGGGCCAATAGAGATAGGGAGATAAAGGTTTAGGGGTTAGGGTTTAGGGATAGATAGAAAGAGATAAAGAGTGTTAGAAAGAGATAGCTAGAGAGAGAGAAAGAGTTTGTGAAATAGTAGAAGAGAGGATGATAAATAACATTTTAGCTAGTTTAGAACGCACTCTCATTATAATGCACTCACATTATAACACGGGCATGTTTTGAGATAGTTAAAATGATGTCTAATAGCCTACAAATAGGCATGCCACATGATTTTTGGTGCACATGCTCTATTTTATTCCCTATTCTACATTTTTTCTGACATTGAAATAGACTTTTCATGATTTTGAGGTTCTCCCATCATTGGTTGAAAACATTGATGCACTTTTTGTTCTTTTTTCGATGCACAAGATTCCAATTACATGTTTTAAATTCAAATCTGATACTGGAAAGCATTTTTTTCATGTTTTGAGGGATTGCAACACTAGTTTTTTGTTTTACATTGACAAAAAACAATGTAATTTTGAATGTTTTGTATTATAACTTGATAAATTATCAAATATTTTTTTTGTTCTTTTGACCATTGTTTTAGAGTGATACATAATTCAATACAATGCTGAGGAAATGAGCAAAAACTCTAACATTGAAGTAGCGTGAAGCCGAGAATGCAAAGACAAGAGAATGAAAGAGACAACTTCATGACAATAAGAAATTGAACTTCACAAATGAAGGTGAACCGTCTTTTCCAATTGAATTGGATGATGAAGCATTTAAGAGAGAAGGAATTGGGGAAACAAAGGGAATGAATGAAAAAACTTCAAATGTGCAAGTAAGAAATTGAATGTGGAAGAACTTGAAGGTATGTCATCTTTGCCATCTCAATTTGATAATGTAGAAAATGTTCAACTCCATTTGAAAATTATTATGCATTTTCAAATATTGTAGTAGATGATACACTAATCAATCAAGTGTTTAGTGATCAAAATTTATCTTGTGAATCAAGTTTTCCATTGTGAACACCTCCTAGAATTTTGTGTAAAAACTTAAGTTTTTGATTGAAATTGATGAAAATATTCTAAATCCAATATTGGTTGATAAGATTCCCAAACATACTTGTACAAGAAATGTGAATAAGATATGGAACATGTTTTTTCAAAACATAAGTGAAACCAAAAGATGCCAATTATTTGTTGAGATGAGGAAAAATCTAAAGTTTAGGCCAATCATGAAGATTCTTGGCCTAAGAACATCAAGTACTAATAGTGGAAAATTTATTGTAAGACATCTAATCAATGCATATCAAAACATTGGTTCCACCTCATGCACCAAAGATAGTAATGCTACACGATGTGTCAATACATCAACTATTGTGAGAAATCAAACAAAGAAATCTCACTTGATAAGAAAAACAAGTCAAGTACAAAAGATAAATAGAAAAACTTTGATGAAAGTCATTAGGAGGCATGAAAGAATTGATGACCTGAAAAGCAATGAACTATGTGCATTTTTTGGTAGATTCTCACGGAAAGATAAATCCATAGTTGAATCCTTAAAATCCCTAATATAGGAGTTTTGGTCCAATAACACAAGAGTATCTCCCAATCAAATGGATATTGTAAGAAGAAGAATTGGTTGTCAAGACTGTGAGACACATCCAAAACATTATTTAGATGATTCAAACACAAATTTTCTCCAAATTTGTAGCTAATTATCCTCAAATTCAAATTAGTCAAAGGTATTTTGAAATGACAAAACCTTTTGATGTCAAGATAAATCACACACGCACAACTTGTAGTTTTCACATGGAATTTTTTATGCATCATGATATTTATCGACAAATATGTGTATCTTTGCATACTAATGATGTTTTGCAGGAGTGTATGATAGAGGCTCCACCTAAATCAGCAAGAGATTTCATTTCAAGCATTTTTTGAAATGGTAGATGGACAAATGTTTTATAAGACATAATGTTTGGATGGAACATGTGATAGTTGCAGTGGTTTGCAATGTTTGAGAACTTGTGTACACATGGAGAGTGCACATACAATTGGAAATGAATTAGTACCTTTTTGAAAATATAAGACAGTGGCATACAGTCTAAAAGATGGTAAAGAAGAAAAAAGGTGGGAATTGGTTAGTGAAGATCAGTATTTGCAGTTATGCCTATTTTTTAAGAAAAGATAGTTTATGAGTATGCAAGGAATACACACAGAGATTGATGGTTGGACTTGCAATTCAAGTTATGCAAGGACACATTTCCTCTTTGTACGATTGTGTCAATTGTTGACTTTGTAGAGAATTATACACTACAACCACAGAATGAGGTTCAATCATAGTACTATAACTCCACTTAGGTTGCTATATTTGTACATGTAGCATTCATTCATGCAATTGATAGTATAGAGGAAGATATAAATAAATTGAGAGAGTATCATTTTTATATTAGTGATGACCACACACATTCTACAGAGTTTGTTCAAGGCTGCTTTCAGATGTTCTATGATCATTTGAGCAATAGGAACATCATGTTTGATCAACATATCATATGGTTAGATAATTGTGCATCACAATTTAAGAATTCATGAATGTTCTATTGGTTGAGTAGGATGCATATATTCAATGGTGTTCAACATATATGAAATTTCTTTGAGACTGGGCATGGAAAAGGGGATCATGATGGTGCTAGAGCATGTATTAAAAGATCCTTAGCACAAGAAGAGTTGAAGTACAAGGACAATGCAAAGTTGATATATGCAACATCCATTATCAAATGGTGCAACTCTACAATGGGTCCAAGTAATGAAGGTAAGTCTACAGCTCGTAGATTCTTTTGGTTGGTAGAAGAAGCTAACATTGCAAAATATGAAGATTATTGTACAGTGACAGGATCGAGTAAGTTCCACACTTTTAGAAGCTCAAATGCAGCTTCATTGACTATTCAAGTGAGTCAAAAGAATGGGTCAATGAATGGCATGCTAGATCTTTAAGCCCACTTATGATGTATCAACTTACAAGAGCACTAAAACTCATGTAGATGGAATCATTGATTGACTTTGACCATATTTCAGATCTAGTTGAACCATATAATATGTTACTTAATGAAAATTATTATTTATTTTAGATTATTTAGTATTTTTATCATTTATTTAATTTTAATTTTTTTGTGCAATTTATTGTAGGGCATGTACATGTAGTTATTTAAGATGAAGATAACGATGAGGGAACATATTATTATTTATGTCATTGTGTTGATGCAAAAAAGAAATTAATAGCCCCTATCATAGATGGAGAAAACATTGAGTATCCTACATGATCAATTGTTGTTACTGGAGCATGGCTTAGAAGGTATCCAATGAAGAAGTCTAATGTGTGGTTGTTCAAGGAATTTAACACAGATAGGAAAATTCTTCATTATTCTAACCTTGTGGCATCAAATGTTCATTTGATAAAATATGGGGGTAGACCATTGAATAGAAACTTGTGGAAAGTTTGCGAGTCAGACCATGAAGCAATACTTGACACCATAAATGGTAGAGTAGATCCAAATGGTTCACTAGATTGAATCAGTGGAATGATAGAAAGGTATGTTATTTTTATTTTCTATCCTCATTTCACACTCTATATTTTTGACATTTTTCTTACCTTTTTCTCACCTTCTTATATGTGCTCATTGGTCCTTGTTGATTAATTTCATTTCATTATAGATCTCATGACTGAATGGCATGGTTGTTGATGCATTTGGATATTCCTCAAGGTCATGATTGGTGAGTTGGTTTGATCAATCTAAGTCAAGTGGTTTGATTGAACTCAAATTTTAAGGTCAAGATATTTCAAACAACAGGGTGTGAAAAATATCATTACTTTTCAACTTATGAATAGCAATGGAAGAAAATCAAAATTGTAAGTCTTTAATTTAATTTATTTCAACGTTTAAAGAAGGCATTTGATTTGTTCCTTTACCAGGAAAATCGGTATAACAAAAAATTGCATCTTTGAACAGGTGGACAACAAGAAACACAAATTTGTGTTTAGAAACATAGATTGTACCATGTGGAGGTATTTTGATGGTATTGTCTCATTTCATCATGTTGGTGTACTCATTTTAGCTAAATAGTGCAATTGCATTTGCATGCAAGATTTGAGTATGATGGAGGTAGGCATAATCCTTATGAAGTTGGCTTTAGAAGGAAATTAAGGTAGGTTTTCATGATTATTTCATGATGATATGTAATTTGGAGTCAATTTGATGATTGTTCATTCACTTGAAGGGTCATGCCATTATGTTTTTTGGAAGGGTCTTGTTTGCTTGAAGGGTCATGCCATTATGTCCTTTAGAGTCAACTTGATGATTGTTCTCATTTGTCTTGTAGGTCCTGAGATTTTGAAGGTTTCATAGTACCAATGGTGGAATTATTGGCCAAAATATCCTCTATCAGGTATGGGAACAACCATGATTCTTCATGCATCATAGTGATAGGGATTCCTTCAAAGATTGTTTCATCATGTTACATTATGGTTTCATTCATGGAAACCAAAGTTGGAAATTGTACATCAAACTTATCTTTGCATCATGAAACAATACAAGGATCTCATTTCAAACTGGTTTTGTCATATCCTATTAGGAGATTAAGACCATAATATCATGATGTTACTATGAGTTATAATGAAAAGGATTCCATCTTACAAACCCTTATGTGTTTCTTCATATTTTCTACTAAGAATTGATAGAAGTGGTAAGAGAAACCTTAATTGAAGCCCTACAACACATTGGATCAAGTGAGAACACCTTTATAGTAGGGTCATTCTGAATAACCAACTATCAAACTTTTTCATCAATAGCCAAATACAACACTTAGTTTAGTTTTGTTTACTAGAAAGGTGCTAGGACTGAATTTTTGCATTTGACATCTCCTAGGGCCAAATGAACAATGCCAACATGTCTAGGTAGGTGAGTAAATGCTAGGGGAGGTGTATTTTCAGTGGTGAATCCTCCTGGTCATTCTCATCTACATTGGATGGAGGTAGTCTCTTAAGAGCCCTAAGAAAAAAATTGTGTCAAACTTTGGACTGGTTGTTTCGTCAAACCATGACACCTAAGAACATCTTATTTACATGTATAGGTGGATGTCAGGTCCACCTACAAATACCTACCTCAATTTTTTTAAATCAATTTTATTTGCCTGTGGTGGCAAGGAACACATTGTTCCAAAATGCTTTAGTTTCATGCAGTGGAAAGGTGCTAGGAGTGAAATTTTACATTCCACACCTTGTGGGGCCCAACAGACTACGCCAAAACATTAGAGTGGGTAGGTAAATGCCAGGAGAGGTCTTTTTTCATGCACCAAGTGCCCCAGACATTCCGAGCTATAGGCTACTGACAAAGTCACTTGAGATCCCTGAGAGCAAAAAATGTCAAACCTTGACAGAGCGGTTCTCAAAATTCGTGGCACCTGGGAATGTTCCATTAAGACCTACAAGTGCATGTGGGGTCTGTACAAAATAACCTCTCATTTTTTGTCAACTCAAATCCATTTGACTATGTCTAAATTAAACACATTCTTGGAAAATGCTTCAATGGCATTCAGTACAACCTTGCTAGGAGCCATATTTTTCGTTTTGCTCGTTGTGGGGCCCAACAGACTATGTCAACACATCAGGGTGGGTAGGTAAACACTAGGGGCTTAGGTCTCTTTTCATGCACCAAGTGCCCTAGATGTTCCAGGATACAAGCTACCATCAAAGTCACTTGAGATCCCTAAGAGTAAAAAATTGGCAAACTTTGATGGAATGGTTCTCAAAATTCGTGGCACCTGGGAATGTTCCATATGGACCTACAAGTGCATGTGGTGTCTATCCACAATAACCTCTCTTAATTTTTTTCAACTCCAATCGATTTGATTGTGCCAAAATTAAATGCATTCTTGCAAAATGCTTTAGTGGCATTCAATACAACATTACAAAGAGCCATATTTTTTGTTCTGCTCATCGTGGGACACAACGGACTATGCCAACACATCGAGGTGGGTGGGTTAATACTAGAGGAGGTCTCTTTTTGTGTGCCAAGTGCCCTTGATGTTCCAGGCTGTAGGCTACCGAAAATGTCACGTTTATGGACTTTGTTAGTTGCATGTAGCCCAAAACGTCTGGGGCACATGGTGCATGAAAAGAGACCTCTTCTAGCATTTAACTACCCAACCTGATGTGCTGGTGTAGTTCTTTGGGCCCCACAATGAGCAGAATGAATAATATGGCTCCTGACAAGGTTGTGTTGAATGCCACTGAAGTATTTTACAAGAATGCGTTTAATTTCGACATGGTCAAATGGATTGGAGTTAGGAAAAATTGAGAGAGGTTATTGTGGATGGACCCCATGTACAGCTGTAGGTCTAAACAAAACATTCCCAAGTGCTATGAATTCCAAGAACCACTCTGTCAAAGTTTGGTAGTTTTTCGCTCTCAAAGATCTCAAGTGACTTTACTGATAGCCTACAACTTGAAATGGTTGGGGCACTTGGCACATGAAAAGAGACCTCCCCTAGTATTTAACCACCCACCATGATGTGTTGGTGCAGTCCGTTGGGCCCCACAAGGTGTGGAATGCAAAATTTCACTCTTAGCACCTTTCAACTGCATGAAACTAAAGCATTTTGGAACAATGTGTTCCTTGCCACCACAGGCAAACGAAATTGATTTAAAAAATGAAGGTAGGTATTTGTAGGTGGACCTAATATCCACCTATACATGCAAAGAAGATATTCCTAAGTGTCACGGTTTGACGGAACAGTCGGTCCAAAGTTTGACACCTTTTTTGCCTTAAGGCTCTTAAGAGACTATCTCTGTCCAATGTAGCTAAGAATGACCAGGAAGCTTCACCACTAAAAAGATACCTCCCCTAGCATTTAACTGCCCACCTAGACATTTTGGTGCCATCCATTTGGCCTTAAGAGATGTTGAATGCAAAAATTTAGTCCTAGCACCTTTCTAGTAGATGAAACTAAACTAAAAACTATGGCGTAATCTCCATTTTATACTTTTCCTCTACTCTCCTTAGGTTGTTATGGAGTTCTCACTTGATCCAATGTGTTTTAGGACATTAATAAAAGGTTCAAATAGTCTTGTAGATGATGAAACCATTCCAATCCATGTTAGCACAAGAAAAATGTAAAAGATATGATCATGTTAGCACAAGAAAAATGTAATAATGAGATAGATAACATCATCTAAAACAACAAAATATAATCTTGTAAGCACATGTATCTAGCATTTAAGTAGACAAAACATAATGGCAAAACACACCTTAAAGAATGTGCTACAAAAATCACATGAAATGGTTATCAAACTAGGGTTTATGATGATTTTTGGAAAAAATGGAAGGATTTGTTGTTGTTTTGATTGTTGCAAATATGTTAGAAGTTTCAAAATGGATTAAATTTCATATTTTTTAGACTTACATTGTGGTTACATGGTCTTCCATGTATATTTGATTAATATTTGTGTGTAACGATATTACCTATGGCTGCTAGGGTTCTTGTCGTTAGTATTACATCATGGGCTTGCCTTTTTCTAATGAATCCGTGAAGTTATCGTATTGAGTTAGTCATTAGATAATCAAGGAAAGCATTATGAGGATACTATGAGGGTGTAATGAGTGGAGGGTAACCTTATTGAGCATCCAAAACCCTCATTATCACTATCAAAAGCATGCAAAATTGTGACAGTCCTAAGATTCTAGCAGCAACAAGAAGATGTATTATTCATAAGCAAAGACCTTGGTTTTCATCAACAGTGTTCTCCCTATGTCTCTCTCACTATGTGTTAAAGTACATTGGTCACTAATATAGGTGCATATAATGTGGGTAAGAATTCCATCTTTTGTTTCAAATTACAAAAGGAATAGGCATAAAGAACAAGATTGCAAATTACAAGTTCCATGAATAATTTGTATAAAAATAACCATTATCATTTTATGTCCAAAATGAACATCACCACTAATAAAAGAACCAGTCACCTAAGTCAATGCATGTTTTGGGGTGTTGTATCACATGTATACTTGTTGTTAAGCACATATACAACTTGTAGTGGTTTATTGTCACATGTTGTAAGCCATGTATGTGAAGATGAAAAAATAGTTTATCCAATTGCATGAGAAAGTAAGGGATATAACATGTATTGATGACATGAGCACCACTACTACATATTCTTAAGTGTCGTAAATATGCATATTCTTATTTCATCATGTTGTGCTTAATTGTAGCATGAATCACTTGTTGTAAGCATGTACAATTATAGCATGTTATGCACATCACAAATGAAGGAATGTTGTAACTCTAACACAAGATGACATAAACATGGGGGAAATGGGGGAAATGTTGTCTCATGGAATGTAATGATTGCAAGATGTGCACAAAAATATTTTTTGATAAGGTTTCAAAGAAACTTTCAAGCAAATACAATTGGCGGGTGTAAATTTCCAAATTCCACAACCTTAAATCCAACATCCTCCTTACCTATGCCAAAATGGGATCTTTAGAATAGGGTATGGAAAACCATCAAAGCATAAAGGATATAGGAGTTTTGTCAGATCACTAGTAGAAAAATAGCAATAAATTACTAAAAAAACTACTAAAAATTGCATATAAATGACTAATCTTGGTCACGTGACCATTAGTAGTTTATTGCCAGTCATTTATAACGCGATAAAATTTATGACTAAACCATTTTTAGTAATTTATTGGTTGTTTTGATTGATCAATTTGGTAGTATATTTAGTCGTTAATTTAGTCATTGATTTAGTCATATATTTAGTCATATTTATTCACTAAGCTTGGTCACGTGACCATTTGTACTTTATTGCCGATCATTTATAATGCGACTAGATTTATGACTAAACCATTTTTAGTCATTTATTCACTAATTTTTAGTCATTTATTCATTTTGTTCACTAATTTCTACCTAAAAGTGTTGGAAATGAGACAATGCTTTTGAGGTTTAAACATAAAACACAGAAAAACATAATCAATCATTCATTTGCACATAATGAAACAACTATTAAGAAGGCAAAATACTAAAATTTTGTTAAGAAAAGGTGTTCTTACAACAGATACAAGAATTAAATATGTATCTCTGCTTTGAAAAATGTGTTACAAACTATGTTTCTTAGTGTTGTGATTGAGAAAACTGAGTTACAATGCTCTAGTTTTTTCTTATACAACTCTAAAACATGAAAGAACTACTTGAAAAATGAAGAAAGTTCTTTGTCTTTTCATCATCATAGAATTTTGACTCTCTAGTTACACGTTCCACCTCCTTGATTTGTCCAGTTTTGGCTATTGCTTCAATGTATTTAAAGTGAATGTTGGGATCCTCACTGCCAATGAAATTGAAAATATAGTTTACCATGTAAGTACAAGGTTCCCAAGCTACTACAAAATTACCTCCTCAAATAGATCAATGAATATTAGTGACAAAATGATACAAGTGGCAATCCAAAGTCAAATAACCTAGAGCTCAAATATGCATCCAAGAAGAAATATAGCCCTTCATAAGACTTGAACTGTTCAAACAACTTGATGCATGAATCTACACCCAATTATTCAGAATATTCCTTGGTAGCCTGTGTGACATGAAAGAAGTTAACATCAAAAATAAGAGAGCAATTGTCAATGTCATCTAGAGCCAACATTATTAATTTGAAATAAATAAAAGCTGCACAATTTTTACCTGGACAATTATTTGGAGATTTCCCCTCAGGTTGTCAAGAAGGAGATCTTTCATGCACTCCAACACCCACTCTCTAGAAAGGGTCTCGAAGAAATCAACAAGGGCCTGAGAAATAATGTAATTAGTAAGGGAATTGGTAGTTTCTATTTAATTTCAAGAGCACATCATGTTTCACAGACCTGTGGCTCGATAACATGGGTGTTGACAATGACATGTTTAATATCGGGCAACTTTGTATAGTGTTGTACCCAAAATTTACAATATTAGTGATGAAGTATACCACTGTCACAAGCTCAAGAAATTTGTTGAGTTACCAAGCAACCAATCTCAACACAAACTATTTGTAGCATAGAGACCATACAAGATGTCATAGGCCATTGAAAGAGGACTACTGCATGGTGAGGTAATTATACTATCCAGTTCATCAAGGTGTACTGTCAACAATGACACTGTACTATTATCACATCAAAGTTTCTTTCAAGAACACTATCTACTAGCAACTACTGACACAAGAGTTATAAGTCACTGTCATAAACCAAACAACCAATATCACTGTCATGTCATATCAACACTATCAAGTCAAGCAAATAAAGACAATTATCACTGTCAAGAAACCATTCACTATCTCTATCTTAGTTGGAAACTCAGGAACCAATGCATCTACAATACCACAGACCTTTTTCATCAAAAACATAGTGATAGAAAGGAAAATGGACTATACACTGGCAAAGAGGCATATCATTAGCAAAGATAGAACAAAGACTTCATGTTACAAGACCATCAAGATACTCCACTCTACTACACATACCACTCCACTGTGCTATACAAATAGTCATAACACTACCAATAGAGACCTTCAACTAATCATCTGAGTAGAAGGGATATAAGGATACAAAACATATAGAAGCACTATCTAAAATCATGAAATGGCACCATCAAGTTAGATGGCTTACTATCACACCCTCAAAGAACTATTACCATTAGGAACATGAGGCATAATACACATGGATCTGTATATTGTCTTTGTAATCACTGCCATTACAAACCAACTGCAAACAAAGACACTTATGTCTAAAACCAATGAGGAAAGCATTCATGTCTAAAACCAAGTAACCATTTTTAGAAGAAAATGTACATATGCCATTGTTCATTGTACATTGACAATATAACTTTCTCAAAAGACCCTATCTATCCACCTTTGATCATATCAAAACATGACATGTCCCAACCTTGTATCTCTTGTAATCATACAATCACACCTCTTGTAACTTTCTAAAGCATAAATAACAATACTCACTTCCACTGAATATTTGAATGATCAAGAAACAACTTTGTCATACTTATATGTATAAGTACCTTACTTTCATCAACTTTTATCAACACCTTTGAAACTTACCTTGCGTCAACAAACACCATTCCCTTTAACACCAATGATGTGCAACCAACAATCAAAGAAGGATGCAGATGCATACCACTATCACAAATACCACTGTCACAAGCAACCACTGTCATTAGCAAGCCACTTTTTCACTGTCACAAGTAAGAAGTATAAGACCATAATTGTCATAGTTAGAGAATTTCAAACTGTCACTGTCATACCAACTATTGTCACTGATCATTGATAGAATAATGTATTAGGCATACCATTTATTGTGCATTCACTATGATACTCCATCACTCCATTGTGCATAGGCAAGATGATACTTTCACTGTAATCCATATCAACTGTTAAGAACAAGAGTAGCATGCAAATCACTATCACCATATTCCTGTCAGTTTAGTAGCATTGTATAGTAGTACAAAAAACTCATAGAAAGTTCAGAGACATTGTCCATAACCACCTTATCATTGAAACAAAATGTGAGATTTGTGAATCAAGATTGACACTATAGCCATTGTATCATTTACAGTAACAAAAGGTAATCTACAATAAAAATATAATGTAATTTTGATAAATTATAAGATGTTCATATATATATATATATAATAAAAAATGTCAAAGTCTAAGAGTTTCCAACTCTTGCAAATACACCATGATAAAGATCCTTGAACAACACATTCAAACTATTGCATAAAGCAGTGGGCCAAGCTATCTAACAACTAGTACATGATAAACATCAACTATGTCTTTTTTAGCAAATATTTTAGTGGCCACCATGTGAAGGTTCCTTCTTTCTCTTTCAGATGGATAGCTCCATCTATTTTGTCTTCATAAGCAAGGGGTATGTTACTTGTGACCTTTAAAATATTTACATTTGCATCTCCTGTTCCTTTCAAGTTGACTCCATGTATAATAGATAGTGAGTGAATCCACCCAATGCCCACAACATCACCATCAAACGAATCCAACACCCCAACTTTATCCCCTTCTTGGAGTTTATCAATACATTTCTGCAAAAACAAAAAAAATATACATTATATTGAGATATAAAACATTCGATAACACATAGATAAATATTCAATAAATATTTATAAGAAACTAGAAAATGACGATAGGAAACCTGAAACCATGCACCTGACATATTAAGCAAAAATTAACTTCCTGCTATTTGATACAAAATGGATGTTAGATATAGTTCAGGTGTCAATATGTTAGCAGTCATGTGCCATGAAGATGTGGATGCTACAAGGACAACAAGTAATCACTTGATTGAGGTTATTGAAGTTCTTGAAATAGAGGCTTTGAGAAAAGCTCTTCTGGATGAGATTTGAGTTGTGATATCTTTTGATGGGTCATATGTGAACTATAGGCATTTAGCTATTCTATGTGACACAATGACATATCGAGGTCATTTGATGGCTATTACTTGACATGGTATCAATCATAATGATACAGGGCCAATGATGAGATGTTCATTTGAGGAGACTATGGATATCCTTTTGGATGCTACTATTTTTGTAGAAGGAGAGCCTCTCAGGGGTGTTATAGAAAACATCATTCTTGGTTAGTTATATCAATCTAACAATAGAATTGCAAGGAAATTCCATTCCTAAAAATGCTAGAAACACCAACATATGAGCTTGTGCCTCAATAGGTAAGGATTCAACTTCTTTATGGAAAAACTACATTTTTTTTCACAAAAAAAGCCAAGCAAATTCCGACATAAAAAACCTTAACTTATCTAAGCTAATAGGGGATGTTTTCTCATGAGAAGTAGCCTTACAACTTGTTTGATCTTTGTATTAGCTATATTTGTCCCATCATTTTAAATCTATATACACAAGGTCTGATATTTTGGTTATGGTAATTACTTCCACCTATGATTTACTTTTAACTACAGTCCTTTACTCAAAAATACATTTTCTAATACATTCTTAATTTGTGCAGGAACAACCAAAGTGGTTGGAGATACAATCCCTCAATGAACTAAAAATGAAGCTAGGTCATGTAATAATAATGGTACTTCTGGTTGAAATGTTTGAAAAGAGTAAAAATGTTTTGATTAACTTTGGTCTAGACTTGTTATGCTTCTTAGGGTCAGTGTTATTGCCATTTGGTTGTCTTTTCCTTCTCTCAAAGTGTTGTCTCCTAGAAAACCCAGTTTTTGACATTGGTGGAAAAGTGTTGTCTTTTGTTTTTGACAGATATATGTAATGTCTTATGTCTTGGAACAAATCAGTTTTTGTATGTGCTTTTTTTGATTCTATTGAATAACAAAGAAATAACTTTTTACTGTGAAAAAAAAACTAACCCATTGTGAGGTACAAACAAATGGAGGGAAAGACTACAATAGTGCTAGAATGTATGAGTACTCCAGAAAGAGACATGGATTGGTAATGAAGTCCCCCCAACTGAGGACCATGACATCCCCGAACACAATGCACTAATGCATTGTCAAAATCTATGTATGCACTCTATTACAACTAAGCTCTCAGCTTCCATATGTAAGTTATATGTTCTCCCTGATTTCCATAATCTATGTATACTAGCTAATTACACTTCACTACTATTCTAACCAACTTCTATCACATAGGTAATGATTACCCTTATTTACATGAGAAAACAACCATTACTTACTTGAATAGTACTTACTTGCATGTGGTTTGATAGCACTCACCTCAAGTTTAGTACCACTACTACTATGAATATCATGCACATGCTCATCAAGTTCAGGATAATCACTATCAACATTGACATGAAGTTGTGCAGCTTTGTAGAGAGCTCTATTGATAGGGCTTTTTTCTTTTCATTTTTCTTTCATATAATTGATCTACGTGTGGTTTAATCATCATGCAAAAATTGATATAAGTCAAGTAAAGAATGCAAAAGCTATAACTTTTTGTCCAAAAGAATATTTTAAGCATGAAGAATGACAAAACATTACAACATATTAACTTGCAACTTAAAGAATGTAAGAGCTATAAATTTTTGTACAAAAGAAGAATGACAAAACATTGGGACAGATTAAATTACAACTTCAAGAATGCAAAAGCTATAAATTTTTGTCCACAAGAACATTTTAAGCATGAGGAATGACAAAATAATGGGATAGATAACTGACAACAACTATTATATTACCTCAACTTCAGCACAACTATGACTGTGCTACACATTCTTGTCTAGTTCATCATGATCACTATCAATATCGATAGCTCTATTGACATCAATGCATTTTCATTTTCGTACTGCTTTGATAAAATTACTCTGCATGTGGTTTAACCATCATTAAAAAATATATACAAAGCATTCAATAGTCAAGTAAAGATTGCAAGCTATAAATTTGTCCAAAAGAACATTTTCAAGATCACTCCAACAATAAAGAAACTAGGTTAGATTCTCCTTGCTCAGATTTCAATCTACATATTAAGAGGCATTTATATATAAAATTGCCAAACAAGAAGAAATGAGATCAATAGAGCCTCTTACCTCATCTGAATCCATGGAATTATACTCATTACATGTAGAAACTATAGGCTTAGCAGAGGCAACCAGCTACGAAACTTTCTCAGTGAGACCATATATGCAACTCATTACATGTTGGTACCCTACATTTGAGTTGACATGATTTGGAGATGCTCTTACTTGGCGTCTAATATATGAAATCTCTGTTGATGAACTAGATTTTTGCTTCATCCTACTCTTAGATTTACTAGGATCTAGTACTACCATATAATTGACAATATCTTCTATACCTGCTTCTCTATTACTATTTTCCACCTAAAATACAATGTCAATTTCAACATATAGTCAGTTCAATAAAAAATTAAAATAAATAACACAACATAAATTGAACCAAAAAGCCATACACTTACTCCAAATTTGTCCATTTTGGCCTACAACCCACCTCGGCCAAATGTACATCCAACACTCACATTATCTCTTGTTCTCTTGCCTCTGTTACTCTTTGTTAAATATTCTTCAGAATGCATACTTTCTTTCAATGCCTCCCACTGTTTGGGAGATATAGTGGAGTCTATCCTCTCTTTTCCCTCCATGATTGTTTTTTTGCAATTGTATCTAAAATTGTTCATCAAAAGTCTCATCTTTTGCTTGTAATATTTTCTAGAGATTTGTCCACCAATAGTCTCAAAAACATTTTCCATTTTTTGTATAACATTTTCCACACTTCATGGATCTATCTCTGCAAAATTTGATTTGCAAATATCCAAATGGGCCCTACATCTTACACCCAACTCAGAGGCCCACCTTGCAGCATTTGGCCCAATGGGCTCACCATCTCTCGATACCTCAACCAAGAATGACTTCTTGCCTTCTAATTTTATTTCTTTTTCATTCCTCTCTTTAGATCTGTACAAATATTGACTCAATCTTTATCTTTTGACAAAAGGAGACATATCTTCTATTAAACCACTACCAATATTTCTAGCTAATCCACTAGTTCCATCAAAAGTTGTAGATGCAACAAGTGTACTTTGAGGCACACCAGATGCAAGAAGTCTCTCTTCATGACTTTCATTAACCAGAACTTCATGCTCCTTGGCCACATCAGGTGTGGCATGAGTAGGTAGATTAGTATTGGTCTCCACATATTTCACTTCAAACACATCCTTTAATCTTGAATAAATCATTTGTAGACTTACTGTTCCTTTGTTTTGATCATGTTTTTCAATAATCTCTCTTAGACTTTGTGCTAAGAGATCATCACAACGCACTTCACCATGTGCTATATCAAGTTACACATCATCACAACTATTATTTTTGCCAACTGCATTTGTTGAATCACAAATGCATCATCTTCTATGAGTTGGACTGTATCTTTTCTTTCCTTTTATTTTTTCTCTGCATTTTCTTTGCACTCTTTTTCTTGCCTATAAAACAAAAAATATCATATTATGTCTTATATACATAGATCTCTTGCCTATAAAATTTTATTAAACACTGTTAAACAAATAATATACTACTTAGTGGATTTACAACTTGCTTATTTGTCAAACCAAGACGTGATAAATATTCATTATTCTTGGCCACATTTTCTCTATGAAAGTGCTCAAAATCTGTCAATGAAATTTCAGCATTATGATCACTATCATCTAATTTGTGCCTTAAAGTCTTTTTCCTCATTTCCTAAAGTCCAAATAAACAATAATGTATAAATCAACAACTTGAATCAGTAGAACAACAGTGAAATATGAGTTTGAATCTCAAATTTTGGACATCAAATGGGTTTTTGCTTTTAGAACAAACTCATTAAAAGTGACCATTTTTGAGGGATTAGAAACATCTACATTCAACATTTGAGAAATGGTTGCTGGGGAAATAAAACATAAAACCCTAGAATGATCAGAAGACATGACAGCTTTGGTAACACTATTGGGATTTCTTAGTTTTCTGGTCTTTAGAAGGAGAGTTATGCTTTTCTGTCTTGGTCCTAGGGGTTTTCATTTTTCAAAATTTTGCCTAAGTATGGAACCCTTGTACCTTGAGGATTTTGGTCTTATAAGTAAGATCAACATTTAATAAAGTTACACATTAACATAAGTTTGTTTAGTTCATCCTATAAGAGAATCAAAATTTAAACTTTTCTTGCATAGTTATACACTACTACAACAACACCACACGATCATTTGTTTGTAAGGATGAATAAATTCTTTCTTAACTCCAATACCTTGCATAGGTAACAGTCCCAAATATACACAACTCAATATAATCATTAGTTTCACAAGTTGATAACTAACATATCAGATATCAATACATGAACCTAAAGGCCCTAAGGGATGACCTAATGCCTTGGGGGCTCATCCATGATGGCCTTGCCTATGTACACACAACACAGAGGCTTCATAGTTTGGGGACTTAAACTTGCAATCATAAGGTTAACTTAGATACAATAACTCATCATACAAAAATGCAAGAATATAAAATGCATTCATAACACAAGAAATTACACATACTCAAAACCAAAATTGACTGATGCAAGAAGATATACATCATACATTCATCCATATTACATTCTAGAATCCAATAAGATTGAACACTCATTTAATTTGTAAGATATATTTTTTTTAAACAAACATTAAGACAATATCTAGTCAGTTAGAAATCACAATTCCATTTCTTTAACTCAGTCTAAGATGGTGTTCATTAATTTTGAGGAAAAACAATTACACAGTCAAATCCAGAAGCACTATCTACATCAGTCTAAGATGTTAACTCCATAATCTATTCAAAGAATTTCATAAGGTTTTGCCTAAATATACTTAATTATCAATGTTGTTCATGCAAGGATAGTGTCAACAATTGGACAAATCAAGAGTATCTTCTTAGGCCAAAAATAAATATGATTCATTTTCTTTCAAATCTAGCCAACTACCATTTTGTGAATACTAATAAGTCATTAGAACACTTTACACCCTATCATAACTTCTTATCTGAAGAAATTTGAAGATCAAAAGTCTGATCTAAACATAGTACCATAGACTTATCATTCAAATCATTCCCATAATCTTAATATTTTAATTAAGTAGATATCATTAATTTAAACAATTAGATTCCTTAACTCCCTACATATATCCTTCCTCAAGCTGCACTATCATCACAAATTCGACATTAATTTTATAAACACCAAGACCCTATAGATGTAGTGAAAGAAAAATATATGAATTAAACATTCTATCAATCCTCACAAAGATCTTGCTATACTATCAATGGCATCTTCTCAAGATAAAATTCTCATCCAGAAAAATCATTCATAGAGTTTTGTAAACATAACACATAACTAAAAAGTTTTGTAAACATAATTAAAAAGTTTGGTAAACATAACTAAAAATTTTTGGTAAACATAATTAAAACATTTTGTAAACATAACACATTTTGCAATCTTCTTCATAACGAACATGTTGACAAGTATTGACAAGTCTCTCTATTTCTACATCGCTTGTGCAATGAACATGTTGAAGTGGGAAAGATGCACAATGTATTGTTCACTGTAATAAGTATCAGTGCTCATAATGATGTCCTTCATGGCGAACTCCAAAGAAAACATTCCTTATAACTATATATGTGTGTTGTCCACCACCATCGATTCATCGTTCACCAGGCTGAGGGCTCGAGGTAGTAACTAAGCCAATTCATCCTTCCATATATTTTTCTCTTTGAGATCACCTGTATCATTAAAGAAATTAGGAAAAGACATATCCAATGGCTAATCAAATTTGCCAATCTCCTTTGTAAGCATGATATGAAATTGATTGTGCATATCAACTAATTCTGCACAAGTCTTAAGTATTTGACCATCAACATTTTCTCTAGCCATTAGCTCTTCCTTCTTTTCTATTATTCTATGTTGTAACTTGTTGTGCTCTTGGAGAGCAACCTGAGTTTTAGTATAAGTTACCCAGAATTTGTCAGCTTTTGCGAGTACCTTTTCAAACCTTTTCTTTATCAATTCTGAAATAATCTGAAACTTAACAGCCTTCATTTCTTCACCTAATTTTTCATACTTCTTCTGGATCTTTTCAGCTTTATGTTTCCAGTATGCATTCTCAGTCCTTGCTTCCAGTAGCCTAGTGTCACTATCTAGTATATGTGGGTAATAGCCTAAAGAAGATGGTAATTTATCCTTGTACTGAGCTATTTCATGCCTTAAATTTTCATTTTCAGAAGAATATTTTTTATTGTCCTTCACCAACTTTTCAATTTGAGATTTAGTAAACTTAGCAACATTAATGTTTAGATCAATAGTCTCAATTGGATCAGTATCTCCCACTCTATGTACAAGAAGATGACCAAAGACCTTGTGTGGGTCATTAATAATTGCTGGCCTCTTCTTCGGTGGATAAAGAGCCCAGATCAGAAGAGTCGCATTGTTGAGATTATATCCTGACCCTGTGTAGATTTTGTCCACTTCCTCCGTGCTCAACTTCAAAGTTTTATTTTGACAATTCCTAAAGCTATCAAATACAATTGTAGAACTTATATCCTAGCCTGGGTAGATCATAACACCAGCTCCTTGTAGCAATTTCTGCCCCTTCTCAGGAGTAATACTTTTCATTTCTTTATCCACTTCCTCTTTTGATTCCTTCAGGGCTTCTACTTCTTTCTTAGGAGTAATTTCTTTAATCTTTTTTCTTATTAGTTTTCCTTTATATTCACAAACAAATGATCTAAATTCTAGAGAATTAACAAAAGAATCATCAGAAATAAATTTTTGGCATGCAAGATACCTAATATCATTAGAAAGATGATCCGAGGATTCCAGCTTAACCACATTTCTTTCTGGTGGGGGCTCATATTTCTCAATAACAGGTTTAGCTATTTTCACACATTCAACTTCTCCTTCAATTTCTTCATCACTGGCCATAGATGTATCAATAGAGAAACTAACCTCTGGAGTGGGTTGCAGAGAGGTATGGCAGAGTGGAACTATGTTCTCAGCCTGATCCCTATAACATTCTCTACTAGGAGAGCATTTTCTCTTCTTTTGAACACTGAAGGTGGCACATCCCTAGTCAATTCATCCTCATGAAAGAGTAATTTATCCAGTCTTTCCAAAGGATCCTTAACGTCATGGAAAGTACCTATGTATAATGAATCATTTTTCATTCTCTAAGCCTTGGCTATCATCACTTTATTGTATATATCTCTTTTCCTTATTGCTTGGTGTTCATCAACATTCCTAATTAGGTCATCCTCTATAAAGAGAACATGTTGATACCTTTTCAACTTTTGTTTCAGTTTGACATTATTGATAAATTGTTTAGGTTCAAATCCCTTTCTCTCATTTCCCTTTGGCAAATTGTAATGTTCTAACTTATTATCAATAAGGTCATATTCTTTATCAGAAACAATAGAAAAATCACCAAAGCAAAGTGTCCCAGGCATGAGTGATTGTTTGTTATAACATTTGAGATGCATAAAATCTGAATAAGCTTGTTGCTTGTCAATTTCCAAGTATGCTATTCTATCTGGAATAGTTTTTGGCAAAAGAAAGGGGGTTCCTTCAAAACCATACACCCGGATCTTAGTATAATCATCATAAGCATACCAGTCTCCCCAGTTATGGTTAACCTTCCCTCTATGATCTTTGTCCTTAGGCTGGAGAAACTTCTATATTTCTGGTGACAAATTATAATCACAAGGGTGACCAAGAATCTTGTAAAGTGTTTTTACAAAATATTCTTCAAAATATATAAATAGTGTGACCTAACACATCTGCTATCCCATATTGCAGTCCACATTTGAATAGGCCTAATGTTTCCATTATCATCCATATCCTTTATCCTCATATGATCACTCCATATTCCCATGGTTTGCCCTCCATGTAGGATGAGATGCATCAACAATGAATAATGTTTGAAACAAATAGATTGACTATTATTTTTGATAGAAGTGAGGTCATTATTGAGATTATTTACTAGAGAATCAAATGGTCTAGCATCTAAGTTTTGTATATCAGCTATCAAAACCATTGGAGTTGTGGACATGAGTGCAGGAGCATCCAAACCTAGGACTTGGCAAACAGAGTAGTAAGTACACTAAAAATATTCCTCAAATAACTCCATAGAGAATGGGGGCTTTCATCATTTGAGAATACTTTGAGTCGATTTTCTTCAGCTCCTGGTATATGCAAAGGAAACCTCCATCTCTTATAACTAGTATCCATGTTGTGATACTCTCCTTAAAGGTCTTTAATTCTGAATTTCATATTCATGCTTGTGTCCAATTAAAAAACTGTAGAAATATAACTCTTTGTGATAGGAATGAAGCCATACCCGTCTACAAGATAAATCATATGTGTCTGTGGGTCATACCTTTTTGCAAGCACCCTAATCAATTCCACGTTATATTAAATACATTGGGTACTACTAATTTCCCCAAATTTAGTCTCCACAGGTTGGACATAGGCTGGTGCCTATACATTTTTCTGTAATGATATATAAACAAGTCATAACCCCTCATTGGAGTCCATATGTCACCTGAACTCTTCTGTTTATCCTCTAATTTTTTAGCCCTGGGGTTCAATTGTACACTTCTTCTAGACCTCAGTCCAGAGCCAGGGCATTGATCAATCAAGCCTTGATTTGCATGTCGGGTTTCTATTTTTTGCCTTTTGGCCTTAGGCGTTTCAGATGTGCCTTCCATAATATCAATTGCAGAATGAACCAAACCCTAAATTTTACTTGTTATTTTAACTGGTTTGGATGCTATAAAAACCAAATTTGGTTTAGGAACTTACTTAAAATGGTGATTTATTCTCAGGTTTCTTCATCTCCAATCACTGCTACAATTCTCTACCTCTTTTGGATGCTCAAGGATTTTCAAAACCAACTAAAATTAGGATTTGGTTTATAATTCATTCAAATTTGGTTCATAAATATTACTTGACATGAGCTTTTCTATCATTAGAAATGCCATTAATGCATTTGAACATCGACCGTCAATTAACATGTCATCGTTGTTGATTTATCTCTTCGAAATATTTGTGTCATTATTTCATATCAATATGGTGGTTAAGGGTCTTTGCTATATCAAAGGGACCAATATTCTGTCTCGTTGATATTCATCTTTCTCATCAATGAAATCCTTAAGTCCTTGTATCTTTGTTACATCGAAGGGACTTGAAATTACTCCATCTGATATCATGAAGTCCATTCGACCTTTCCATTGGAGAAATCTTATAATTGTCTCTTCGACTTTTCATTGTTGCTTTGATGCACCGAGGGGACCACTTTATATTAAATCACATCCTTTGGCTAATGTAATAACTTTACCTTTTGTATTATTAGATCAGGGGGACTTTAAAGCAACTCTCATTGATATGATCTAGTCTCTTCAATGAGCTTTATGATCGTCAATACGAATCTCTTTATCGAAGGGACTTCAAAACACCTCCTTTCGATACAACGTAGTCTCCTCGATGTACTTAATGTTATTAAATGTGGATCCTTCCATCAAAGGGACCTTAAAACTTCTTATCCCAATATGTTATATTCCTCTCGATGATGTTATTTTATACAAATTATTTTGTCGAAGAGACTTTAGAACAACTCTTACTAATATGGAATGGTGTCTTCGATGATGTTTGTTTTATCAAGGAGACTTGAAAGTAGCTCCCACCGATATGGTGCAGTCTCTTCGATGATGCTTACAATCTATCATGCTGATTATTCTATCAGAGGGACTTTGCAGTATCTCCTACCAATATAGTGTAGTGTCTTCAAACATGCTTCTTCATGCAAATTGCTTTATCGGAGGGACTTCAAAATGACTCTCATTGATATGGTAGAGTCTCCCCGATACATGTTATTTCTTATTAGGACCCGATAGCAAATATGAGCTTAATAAGAAGATGAATATGGGAGAACATAATGGGATTCTTAAAGTGGTAGATTTATATGACAGATTGAGTGATAGGCTACATAAAGGAATCATAGTAAAATACTATTGGTCACTGGCTCAGGGTTAGGTTTTTAAAAGAAACAAGTCAACCCTATGCTACGGTTAACTCATGCTCACACTCCTTCAGAACCTAGACTCAAAGGTATAAGACCTAGTTGTAGCAGACCTGTGATATGAAAAGCAGTCAATTTATATTACCAAATTTGGTAATTCAAGAGTTGCATTTTCAATCCAATGAAGAAGACAATTAGTGGACATATTGGTAATCACTGTTTCTATCATAGAATGCATAGCAACAAAGAAGAAAAATTGAAATTGATCATGGTGGAAAGGGTCAAAAGAATTTTGAACTTATAAACCCTAAAGTATGATTAAGATAAAGAAAATAACATACAGGGGGAGTGGCACTGCAAGTTGATAAGGAGATTTAAGTCAGGGGGTTAATTGACCAACACCTTTTCCATTCATGTCAAAGGGGGAGAATTGAAGCAGTAGAACATAGCATGATCCATAACAACATGACAATACTAAAGTTAGGGGGAGCATAACAACAATGGGGAGCATGACAGGGAATTCTACTTATCTTTTCACACAAATTGTTTAATAGTATAGGTTAAATATTTTGTTGACCTAGTGTTATGATATCTATATGTATTATTAAATCACATATGTTCATTATTGTTTCCTTCACACAAGCATATTCAATGCATGTGGAGGCTAGAAGCTGTATTACAAACTAAAGCTATACAAATATCAGATAAATGACTACAATTTATTGCCATGATTTTAAAGAGTTGTTTACTTTCACATGTATCTTGTTGCATTATTTGATACCTTTAGACATTGCTTTCTTCTTTTCATATCTAGCAGTTCTAGAGAAGTTAGAAAAGTCTAGCATCTAGAAAACATATAGGACATACAAGAAATTATATTCTAACTAAACAAAATTAATTTCAACCAAAGTAAGAAAACTAAGAAGAATGATTGAACCTAACTTTAAATGCACTTCAAATTAGCAGCAGACATCTTAGGTTTTGTATACAATGTACCAACAAAATAATGATGATTACATTCATAAATGTATCAGTAAAATAATAGTGAGTAAGCACACCTATACTTAGAGCTTTATTACATTCAATAATAAATTACACCATACATATAACCAAAGTTTAGATGACAAGCTAACAAGTTACCTTTTCAGGCTAGTTAAGGTGACAAAACATCATCATAATCATTTGCATTGCTAGCAAGATCAAAATCCTGATCACTCATGTCTGCATCTGCTTGATTTTCTTCTGCATCCTCATCTATGACATGCAATACATTCTCTCTCCCAATCTCTTCATTGGTAATCAAAATCTCTTCTTCAAACACTCCATCATCATATTCATTCATTTCTTCAAATGTTTCTTGTAAATTAACATATTGCCCATTAGGCTTTATATCAACAACTTCCATAAATTTTCATTTTGAATGAGACTCTATTTGAATGACATACAACCATCCTAGGCTTCTTACATCATCAATTAGAAATGATTGGTTAATTTGAAGAGGGGAAACATATGGCTCATCCATGATCTCTGATAAAAATTTTCGTGTATTTGCACGTACAAATCCATACTCATCAAATTGTATTGTGGATGGTCGGATCCACTTATGTTTTAATAATATAGGACTGTTTTCACCAAAATCCACTTGAATAATTTCTTGGATGAATCCAACATAAAATTTCTTCTCAGTTTCGTGAAGAAATTCAGCACTAACAACACAATCATAATTTGTCTTTCCTTTGTCTTTTTTTTCCACTCTTAAATGACTACCATAGGCACACATTCCACTAAAATGCATAGCTCATAAATGTGGAGATTGTGAAAGCTCACTTTCCTCCGTTGTTATATCTTGACCTTCTTCTTTTGCATCATTGATTGCATTAGCAATCCATTCTTCAAATTTTTGAAAAGAATCACCTCTAATCAAATCATGACATCTGTCCCTTTGAGGTCGATGTTGCATCCAAGTTTGATTCTCTTCTTCATATTTTCTACATAGATTATTAACGTACAAAGAGTAAGATTAATAATATAAATGTGTAAATGAAATTGAGTAAATAAATTATTGTGTAAATTTTTTTTACCTACGCCACTTATCGAACGAAGATGTGTTTTGAAGAATATAGGCATGTATCACACTTCTTTCTTGATGTGATAGCTTGAAGTGACATTCATTGCCTTCTAATACTTCACCTACAACTCTCTCATCTTCATCGTCATCCCATACACATTGATTGAGATTTTTAAATTCCTTCATATATTATGTGCAAAATCCCATTGCCTCTTGCATTGAATATCCCTCAGACATGCTACCTTCTGGTTTTTCCCTAGTACAAACAATTTTTTTCAAAACCTTCATATATCGTTCTATAGGATACATCCATCTCGTTCTTACTAGGCCACAACTCTCTAGTTCATATTCTAGATGTATCAAAAGATGCATAGAAATGTTAAAGATTGTTGGTGGAAATTCCTGTTCCAATAGACAAAGGACTTCAACAACGTCCTCCCTCAAACTATCAAAGTCCAAAGGATCTAATACATGTAAACTCAATCTCTTTAATATTAGGCCCAACCTTATAATTGCCAATCTTGGCCCCTTTTCCAAACTTACCACAATAGGTAAAATATTCTGGATTATGACATGATAGTCATGGGTCTTGAGGCCTCTTAAGCTATTAATGTCAGTTTGGCTTCTAATACTACTACTTACATATCCAGTGGGAAAGTGAGTCTGAGACATCAATTGTAATAATTGTGCATGTTGTTCCTTTGTCCAGACATAAGGAGCACTAGGTTTTCTATATTTTTCATCCATATTTTTCAACCCAGAGATTTTGACAAATTTTTAGTTCTCGAAAGTCTTCACGTGATGAAATAGTATCAAAAGCACTGGGTCAAAAAGAGTTTCTATAATAGCATAGGCTATATTTTTCCTAGCATGCATAAAGTCAACAATATGCCTAATGGGTATATCCTTAAAGTATGGCAACTTATAGAATATGCACAACCATTTTACACCACTTTCATAACATGGATCATATCTATTACCAGCAATCCCATCATTTTCAATTATAAATGACAATTTTTTGTCCATTCTCAATAATGTAATCAGCTGTTATTAGCAATGGTGCTTCACGATTTTCTTCTTGACCATTGAAACATGTTTTTTGTCGATGATATGGATGATCCATTTCAAGGTAAGCACGATGTCCACAATAAATACACTTATGCAAACTTCTTGAGTGCCTCACAAAATCCTTAAAGTTGCAAGCAAGACATCCATGGTATCCATGAACAGTGAGACCAAACAATGTGCCATATGCAGGAAGATCATGAATTGTAAAAAATAAGGAATCTCTTAAAGTGAATTTGATTGAATGACCATCCCCTAAAGATTAAATTGCTTCAATTCCTTTGCACAATTCCATTAGCTCATCATATAATGTCTCTAGATAAGCATCGATTGTATCTGAAGTCACACTTTTCTTTCCTGGTATAATCAATGATAGAATTAAGAAAAAAGGTTTAGTTGCTAACTATGGAGGCAAGTTATAATTTATTAAAAACACTAGCCAAGATGACCATTTAGTACTTTGATCTGTGAATGGGTTCACCCCATCTAGAGCCAAACCCAACCTTATATTATGAGGATCTTGAGAAAAATTAGGTCATATGTTATCAAATTCCATCCATGTCTTAGAATCAGGCACATGTCATTTTACATCGATGCTCTTATTTTGGGCATGCCATTACATAAGTTCAGCAATGTCTCTACACCTATACATTCAGAGTAATTGTGGGATTATCAGAAAGTGGCAAAGAACCTTTCTAGGAACCACAACTAATTTCAACCCTTGTCTATACCTCGCTTCATGACATTTTAGACATTCACTCTCACTTGCAAGATTATTGCGAAATAATACACAACCAATCACACATGTGTGGATGTTTTCATACCCTAAGCCTAGCTTAGTGATTTGCCTTTTACATTGACTTCATTTTGTTGGCAATGTGGAGTTAGGTGGTAACAATGAACTTAATAATGCCAATAACTGATCTACACTCTCATTTGTCCAACCAAGCACCACTTGAAAGTTAAGAATTTGAACTATTGTTGTCAAACGACCTAACTTGCAATTAGCATACATAGGCTTTAAAGCATCCTCCATCAACTTGGCCCAATCATTGTTTAGACTGTCATTCAACATTCTATCAACTTCAAACCCTTCATCTAACATTGCTGCCTCTTCATCTATGTTTGGTGCTATTTCATCTATGTTTGTTGCTTCTTCATCTTCACACTCTACAATTCTATCATATCTTCATAATAATTATAATCCCAAGGGCTTATACCACGATGCCCATATCTTATCATATGTCGATAAATCACATTTCTTTTTTTCACCTTTCCACCAAGACAATCATTACATGGACATGGATATTTGTCCATGTCCCTCTCAATGGCTACTCTCTCATCATATGCATGGTATTGATCCATAGTCAACCTTCGACATTGATCCATCTATAATGTTTTGCATTCTAGTATTAATTTAGTTTCCTATTTCAAGAAAAAATAGAAATCTGAAAAACTCAACTTACTCAAGACCTAATACATGTAAACTCATTCTCTTGAGCATTCTTCAGCACTTACCCATAATTCAGAGCACTTCACAGAATTAGGATACATAGCACTCTATAGAATTAGAATTAGAGCACTCTGCAACAATTGAAATTCAAGAAATATAGCTAGGCATCACCCTACAGTATCACATGTTCTGCCTCTACATAAATCTCTATGGTTAGTTTTGTGCATTTTTTACTTGTAGGATTCTCAGTTATCAATGGCTAATTAGTAGGAAACATAGAAACTACTCTGCCCTCATTTTGTTGCCCATGTGCAAGAAACAGAGATTAAAAGTATATGCTTATGACAAGATACCCTCAATGTAGTCAATGTCTTATGACAAGATACCCTCCTATTTATGTAACTCATATCCTATAATACACCAATTTTGTTCTCCTAGATAGATACAGTTGCAAATTAGAAAGCTATAGATTTTGTGTTTAATATAATGAGGGTTTTGAATTACCTCTGAATTCGTTACAGAGGGTGTCCCCAAATTTGACTTCACTGCAGAGGGCCTCACCAACTTCAAATTTGTTGCAACAAACTCTAATTTCCTTGCCCAGCTTTTCAAAAGTCTCTTGGTCCTCTCCAAACAAGCTTTATCGACCATGCAATTAGTAGCTACTAAAACTCAAAATGCCTCATGCCACGAATCCTCATGAATGAATCTACCATTGCGAATTGCCCAGATGAAAAGAAATAATAACCCTAAAATTTTGTGCACAATACAACCCACTCCTGCCAATAATTTCCCAATTCAATTTTTTTTTCCATTACCCACTTGAATACATATTGTCTAATTTTTATTTGTGTGACTAATTATTTAGTTGTGTTTTTTACCCGGTGATCAAATTAGTCATTAATTAGTCATTTATAGTTGTGTTGCAAAAAATAGTAGAATTTAGTCATTTTTAGTTGTCATGACTAACAGTTTGTCACGTAGTCATTTATTTGCCAAAATTATACTAGTGGATGTTGTATTTGCAGCTTCCCTTGTAGACATATATGCAAATCATGGAAGCATAGATAAGGCATGTGAACAGTTTGGCATGAAACCTCAAAGAGATGCCATCTCATGGAATGTAATGATTGCAAGATATGCATAAAATGGAGTTTTTGAAAAGGCTTTAGAAACTTTCAAGCAAATGCAATTGGCACATGTAAAAAAAGATTCCATAACCTTTGCAAGCATCTTTGGAATAGGGTATGGACAACCATCAAAGAATAAAGGATATAGGAATTTTGTCAAATATTGTATTTGCAACTACCCTTATAGACATGTATGCAACTTGTGTGGAAGCATAGACAATGCACATGAAATGTTTGACATGATGCCTCAAAGAAATGCAGTCTCATGGAATGCAATGATTGCAAGATATGCACAAAATGGATTTTTTGATAAGGCTTCAAAGAAAATTTCAAGAAAATACAATTGGCAAGTGTAAATCCAAATTCCACAACCTTATTCAACATCCTCCTTACCTATGCAAAAATGGGATCTTCGGAACAATGTATGGACAACCATCAAAGCATAAAGGATATAGGAATTTTGTCAGATGTTGTATTTGTAGCTTCCCTTGTATACATGTATGCAAAGTGTGCAAGCATAGACAAGGCATGTGAATAGTTTGGCGTGACACCTCAAAGAGATGCCATCTCATGGAATGAAATGATTGCAAGATATGCACAAAACGAATTTTTGAAAAGGCTTTAAAAGATTTTAAGCAAATGAAATTGGCACATGTAAAACCAAATTACATAACCTTTGCATGCATCCTCCCTGCCTGTGCCAAATTAAGATCTTTGGAATAGGGTATGGACAACCATCAAAGAATAAAGGATATAGAAATTTTTTCAGATGTTGTATTTGCAACTTCCATTGTAGACATGTATACAACTTGTGTGGAAGCATAGACAATGCATGCGAACTATTTGACATGATGCCTTAAAGGAATGTTGTCTCATGGAATGCAATGATTGCAAGATATGTACAAAATGGATTTTTTTTATAAGGCTTTAAAGAAACTTTCAATAAAATTCAATTGGTAGGTGTCAAGCCAAATTCCACAACCTTATCCAACATCCTCCTTGCCTGTGCCAAAATGGGATCTTCAAAACAAGGTGTGGATAACCATCAAAGCATAAAGGATATAGGAATTTTGTTAGATGTTGTATTTGCAGCTGCCCTTGTAGACATGTATGCAAAGTGTGGAAGCATAGACAAGGAATTGAATAGTTTGGCATGACACCTCAAAGAGATGCCATCTCATGGAATGCAATGATTTCAATATATGCACAAAATGGATTTTTTGAAAAGGCTTTAGAAAATTTCAAGCAAATGCAATTGGAACGTGTAAAACCAAATTCTATAACCTTTACAAGCATCCTCCTTGCCTATGCCAAATTAGGATCTCTAGAATAGGGTATGGACAACCATCAAAGAATAAAGGATATAGGAATTTTTTCAGATGTTGTATTTGCAACTGCCCTTGTAGACATGTATGCAACTTGTGTGGAAGCATAGACAATGCACATGAATTGTTTGACATGATTCCTCAAATAAATGCTATCTCATGGAATGCAATGATTGCAAGATATGCACAAAATAGATTTTTTGATAAGGCTTTAAAGAAACTTTCAAGAAAATGCAATTGGCAAGTGTCAAACTAAATTCCACAACCTTATCCAACATCCTCCTTGCCTATGCCAAAATGGGATCTCCAGAACAGGATGTGGATAGCCATAAAAGTATAAAGGATATAGGAATTTTGTCAGATGTTGTATTTGCAGCTGCCCTTGTATACATGTATGTAAAGTGTGGAAGCATAGACAAGATGCGTGAACTATTTGATATGATGCCTCAAAGAAATGCAGTCTCATGGAATGCAATGATTGCAAGATATGTACAGAATTTATTTTTCAAGGATGTTGTCAACATATATATAATGTCATGAAAATATACAGAATCTCATATATACATAATGTCATGAAAATAACATATAGTGTATATCAAGCCATATAGGCATGTACAAACACTAGTAGAAATATGGAAAATAAATGACCAAGTGACTAAAAATTTTAGTCATGTGACCAAAATTTTAATCACGTGACTAAAACTTTTTGCAACACAGTTATAAATGACTATTTTGGTCATCAGTTGAAATGACTATTGAAATGACTAAATAAATGACCAAATAAATGACTAAATAAATGACTAATTTAGTCATGGGGCAAAAAACACAACTACAAATAAAATTGACTAAATAAAGGACTAAATAAATTCCTCTACTCTTTTTTCTTTCACTTTAGTTTTGGAGGGAATTAATAGAGGGATTGTGCGTTTATGAATTTTGAACAAAAGTGAAACCTATGAAGAAGCAAATATTGTGCACATTTAACATGAGAAGATTGTTCATGGCCACCAAGAATAGGGTATGCAGAGTAGTCAAACAGGAGAAAATTATTCATGGCTGCCAAGAATAGGGTATGAGTAGTCGAACAGGAGAAGATTGTTCATGACCGCCAAGAATAGGGTATGAGTAGTCGAACAGGAGAAGATTGTTCATGGCTGTAGTTCTTTGAGTTTGGAAATAGTTTTGAGATCATCATGTGAATGAAGAAAGGAGAGAATTTTGGGATTTCCATCTATAGACGACAGATATTAAAGGAGCAGATAGATGGCAGATAACAAATGGTTTTATGAAGCAGAGGTAGGGTTTTCCACGTACCTCTATTCTTCTCTTAGCCTACTCTAAAGTTTTGTATCTTTGAAAGCTTGGTGCTCTATCATTAGTGACTGTTCTATCTCTTTCAATGACTGTATGAAGAGGTCTCATGGTTCTTTATTGATAAAGATCTACTTTTTCCATTCATGATTTATACTTAGAATGCCTTGGCATGAAGGAATTTGATGGTCTTCAACCTGTGACTTAGACACTGCCCCTGTGTGTGTGATTCAACCTTTGAAAGATGATTGTATTTCCAAAATGTCTATCACAAAATAGAGAATGAAAGCTTGTTGTTGAGAATGCAAGACTATTCCATGATTTGTTTCATTCCTTAAATATAATCTTCACTATCTTTACTGTCTCTTACTACTATCTTGACAGTAACCTTTGTCATGAAAACCTTGTTCATTACTTCATACATGAACTGATCTTTGTTGTCCTATCACGAACTTGCCTACAAATTCCTTAATACAAAGATATCATTGATGATGACTATCCTTTGTATGCAAAAATCTATCACAATCACATTCCCTTTGTCCATCTGCTGCTATGACTATCATATAGCTTATTAGCTTGATTTTGATAAACTTGAAGATTCTATTCATAGACTTTTGACTGTAAAAAATCCTCTCGGTTACTTTTGTTATTGATATATGACATAGTTTTCACATAATTCACATTTGGATGCAAAAAGACTGTCAATATTCCACTGTCTTTTCTCTGCTGTTGTAGCCCACTTTGGTGACTGTGATTAGGGAATCTCTTTGAATGGATAGTGATCTCCTCTTTTCTTCTATGGTGTTGTGCATTACTCTTTTTGATGACTGATTTCACTGTCAGTTTGATGACATGACTATCATCACTTTCAAAGGCACTTGTGTCACTATTTTAGCATCTATATAATGACTATCATTGCCTGATAAAATCTTCAAGTATCTGTTAACTAATTAGGTAAGGGTTTGTATTTTGACAAAAGTGTTTGTATTCATGGATTTTGTATTTTCATCTTTTCAATGCTACTATAGACTGTAATATCTACCCCCTCCTTTGCAATCAAAGGCATGACTGTATTCTCTATGCTATTTTTCCTATTGTCATGATTGTCATTTGAAATGGTTGACATCTTGAGTCTTTTATTTGGTGACTTTTAATATGATTTTGGAAAGTGATTTGCTGCTATGAATACTTCATCACAATAGTTATTTAATTGGGGTTTTAAAGTGTAATCTTGATAAATTGTTTAGTATTTCTTCTAAATGCTATTTATCTATTGGTTTACATAGCTTGTCTATATTTCTAAGTTAGACAGCTTGTAAAATGTATAATTATCAGCATGGGAATGAAATTGAATTGCTGTTGATGTTTGTTATTCTCATGGACATGTATTGAAGCACTTAATCTATCTAATGCATGTACCTGAAAAATGTTTTAGGTGCATATAAGTGTAGCAGCTACTTGCATGGGTGATAAAGCTTGTTTGGAGAGGACTTGGAGACTTTTGAAAAGGTGGGCAAGGAATTCAGAGTTTGTTGTCACAAATTTGAAGTCGGCGAGGCCCTCTACAGCAAAGTCAAATTTAGGGATGCACTCTGCAGCAAATTCAAAGGTAATTCAAAACCCTCATTGCCAAAAGTGAACTGATATTTTCATGATATTTGGGGAAGTTGCTTGTGGGTGCCCCCTAGGAGATATTTTCATGATTGAAGCTTGAAAACTCAAAAGAAAATGTTATCTTTAGTATTTTTGAAGTTGATCCTTAATTGATCCTTGAACTCAAATAAAACCACACCTCTACTCTGCATGATCTCTTTACATGATGACTAGCCCAAACTGAAGGAAAGGTTATCCTAGCTTGACCATATGCATGATTGAAGGTTACCTTTTAAGATTTTATATTTAAAGGCCTTCTAGGTGTAGGATAGCTTATTATACTATTAGTACTGGAATGCACAATATTACAGATGGATCAGTGTTGAAGGTTGACTACGGATCAATATCATGCATATGATGACAGAGTAGCCAAAGAGAGGGAAATGGAAAAATATCCATGTCCATGTAATGACTGTCTTGGTGGAAGGGTGAGAAAAATAAATGTGATTTATCAACATATGATAAGATATGGGCATAGTGGTATAAGCCCTTGGGCTTACAATTATTATGAAGATATGATAGAATTGCAGACTGTGAGAGATGAAGAGGCAACAAACATAGATGAAGTGGCACCGAACATAGATGAAGAGGCAAAAATGTTAGACGAAGGGTTTGAAGTTGAAAGAATGTTGAATGAGGGCCTAAATGATGATTGGGCCAAGTCAATGGAGGATGCTTTAAAGCCTATGTATGCTAATTGCAAGTTAAGTCATTTGACAACAATCCTTCAAATTCTTAACTTGCAAGTGGTGCATGGTTCGACAAATGAGAGTGTAGATTAGTTATTGGCATTATTAAGTTTGTTATTACCAGTTGACTCCACATTTCCAACAAAATGAAGTCAATGTAAAAAGTAGATTAGTAAGATTAGCTTGGGGTATGAAAACATCCACACATGTGTTAATGGTTGTGTATTATTTCACAAAAATCTTGCAAGTGAGAGTGAATATCTGAAATGTCATGAAGCAAGGTATAGACAAGGGTTGAAATTAGTTGTGGTTCCTAGAATGGTTCTTTGCCACTTTCTGATAATTCCGTGATTACTCTGAATGTATAGGTGCAGAGACATTGCTGAACTTATGCAGTGGCATGCCCAAAATAAGAGCATTGATGGAAAACGACATGTGCCTAATTCTAATATGTGGATGGAATTTGATAATAGATGGCCTAATTTTTATCAAGATCCTCGTAATATAAGGTTGGGTTTGGCTTTAGATGGGGTGAACCCATTCTTAGATCAAAGTACTAAATGGTCAACTTGGCCAGTATTTTTAATAAATTATAACTTGCCTCCATGGTTAGCAACTAAACCATTTTTCTTAATGCTATCATTGATTATACCAGGAAAGAAAAGTGTGACTTCAGATACAATATATGCCAGCCATTATATGATGAGTTAATGGAATTTTGGAAAGGAATTGATGCAATTCAATCTTTAAGTGATGGTCATTCAATCAAATTCACTTTAAGAGCTTCCTTATTGGTTACGATTCATAATCTTCTTGCATATGGTACATTGTCTAGTCTCACTATTCATGGATACCATGGTTGTCCTGCTTGCAACTTTAAGGATTTTGTGAGGCACTCAAGAAGTTTGCGTAAGTGTATTTATTGTGGACATTGTGCTTACCTTAAAGTGGGTCATCCATATCATCGACAAAAAACATGTTTCAATGGTCAAGAAGAGAATCGTGAAGCACCTTTGCTAATAACGGGTGATTACATTATTGAGAATGGACAAAAAAGAATGTCATTTATTGAAAATGGTGGGATTACTGGTAGTAGATATTATCCGTGTAATAAAAGTGGTGTAAAACGGTTGTGCATATTCTATAAGTTGCCATACTTTAAGGATATAACCATTAGGCATATTGTTGACTTTATGCATACTGAGAAAAATATAGCTTATGTTATTATAGAAACTCTTTTTGGTTCTTTTGATACTATTTCATCACGTGAAGACTTTTGAGAACTAAAGATTCATCAAAATCTTTGGGTTGAAAAATATGATGATGCAAAATATAGAAAACCCAGTGCTCCTTATGTTTGGACAAAGGAACAACATGCACAATTCTTACAGTTGATGTCTTAGACTCGCTTTCCCACTGGATATGTAAGTAGTACTATCAGAAGCCAAAATTACATTAATAGCTTAAGAGGCCTAAAGACCCATGACTATCATGTTATAATCAAAAATATTTTACCTATTGTGGTAAATATATCAGGTTTGGAAAAGGGGCCAAGATTGACAATTATAAGGTTGGGCCTGATATTAAAGAGAATGAGTTCACATGTATTAGATCCTTTGAACTTTGATAGTTTGAAGGAGGAGGTTGTTGAAGTCCTTTGTCTATTAGAACAGGAATTTCCAACAACAATCTTTAACATTTCTATGCATCTTTTGATACATCTAGAATATGAACTAGAGCATTGTGGTCTAGTAAGAACAAGATGGATGTATCCTATAGAACGATATATGAAGGTTTTGAAAAAAATTGTTCGTATTAGGGCAAAATCAGAAGGCAGCATGTTTGAGGGATATTCAATGCAAGAGGCCATTGGATTTTGCATAGAATATATGAAGGATTTAAAAAATGTTAATCGATGTGTATGAGATGATGATGAAGATGAGAGAGTTGCAAGTGAAGTATTAGAAGGCAATGGATGTTGCTTCAAGCTATCACATCAAGAAAGAAGTGCAATACATGCCTTTATTCTTCAAAACACATCTTCATTCGATAAGTGGCACTAGTTAAAAAAATTTACACAATTATTTATTTACACATTTATATTATTAATCTTACTCAATTGCATTTACACATTTATATTATTAATCTTACTATTTGCACATTAATATTCTATGTAAAAAATATGAAGAAGAGAATCAAAGTTGGATGCAACATTGACCTCAAAAGCGCAGATGTCATGATTTGGTTGGAGGTGATTCTTTTCCAAAATTTGAAGAATGGATTGCTAATGTAGTAAGTGATGCAAAAGAAGAAGGTCAAGATATAATAACGGAGGAAAGTGATCTTTCACAACCTCCACATTTATGGGCTATGTGTTTTAGTGGAATGTGGGCCTATGGTCGCCATTTAAGAGTGGAGGAAAAAGACAAAGGAAAGACAAATTGTGATTGTGTTGTAAGTGCTAAATTTCTTCATGAAACTGAGAAGAAATTCTATGTTGGATTCATCCAAGAAATTATTCAAGTGGATTTTGGTGAAAACAGTCCTATATTATTAAAATGTAAGTGGATCTGATCATCCGTAGTACATGTTGATGAGTATGGATTTGTACGTGCAAATATAGGACAATTTTTATCAGAGAGGGATGAGCCCTATGTTTTTCCTTTTCAAATTAATCAATCATTTCTAATTGATGATGTAAGAAGCCTAGGATGGTCGTATGTCATTCAAACAGAGTCTCGTTTGAAACCAAAATTCATGGAAGCTGTTGATATAATGCCTGATGGGCAATATGTTAATTTACAAGAAACATTCAAAGTAGTAGATGAAGATGATGATGGAGTGTTTGGAGAAGATATTTTGATTACCAATGAAGAGATTGGGAGAGAGAATGTATTGAATGACACAGATGAGGATGAGGAAGAAAATCAAGCAGATGCAGACATGAGCGATCAGGATTCTGATCTTGCTGGTAATACAGATGATTAGTGAATGCATCAAGAAAATAGTGAGCTTGTAAAATGTAGTAGAGAAGCAGCAAGATAAGAAAGGGCATTAGTGTACCTGAATTTCTTCCACTTTGGGTTTTTCAGGGTAATCTCTTGTGTTGAGCTCTACTTTTTGTTGTTTTTCTAGTTCTTGTCTTGTTACACGTCATGCATATAACTAGCTATATTTGTTCCAAAAATAAATTACTCATTTTTAAAGCACATATTGACTGTTTTTGTTTACTTACATTTGTGTGTTCAGAATTTCTGCAGAATTATATAAGTAGAAATAATGAGGATTTTATAAGTAGAAATAATGATGATTCACACTATCAGAAAGGCAATTAGTTTCTTCTCAAATAGAAGGATAAACAAATAGAGTTTCCTTTGGGTTTCAATCTGTGTGCCACATTTACTTACTAAATTTTTTCTCCTCCATATAATGCATCTTATATGCTATCATCCTATGTCATGTCACTTGTCATAGATTGTCTCCTCTAATTTCTAAGAATGCATCTTATATGCTTTGTGAATGTATTTCATATGGGGACTGTCCTTATATATTGTATCATTCAAATGGAAATGAAATCCTTATATACTATGACTGCATTTGTTTATATGCTCTAGTTGACTGAAAATAATGGCTTTGTTTATATTTCATTCTTGTTCTGCTAATTCAAGTTGCTGATTTATATATTATTTGTTTATTTGGACTTCAGGAAATGAGGAAAAAGACTATGAGGTACAATTTAGATGATAGTGATCATGTTGCTGAAGTTCCACTGATAGATTATGAGTGCTTTCATAAAGAACGTGTAGCAAAGAATAGTGAATATTTATCACATCTTGGTTTGACAAACAGGCAAGTTGTAAATCCACTAAGTAGTATATTATTTGTTTAATTGTGTTTATGAAATTTTATAGGCAAGAGGTTTATGTATATAAGACATAATATGATATTTTTTTGTTTTATAGGAAAGAAAAAGAGTGCATAGAAAATGTAGAGAGAAAACAAAAGGAAAGTAAAGATACAATGCTGCCAACTCATAGAAGCCAACGCATTTGGGATTCAAGTACGAATGTAGTTGGTGAAAAGAATAGTTGTGATGATGTGCAGCCTGATATAACACACAGTGATGTGCAACGTGATGTAGCACATGGTGACGTGCAACCTGATATAGCACATGGTGATGTGCAGCCTTATATAGTACATGGTGATGTGCAACGTTGTGATGATCTCTTAGCACAAAGTCTAAGAGATTATTGAAAACAATGAGAGGAAAGGAACAGTAAGTGACTTGTAGATGATTTATTCAAGATTAAAGGATGTGTTTGAAGTGAAATCTACAGAGACCGGTATTGATCTACCTACGCATGACACATAATGTGGCCAAGGATGATGAAGTTCTAGTTAATAAAAGTCATGAAGATAGATCACTTGCATCTAATGTCCCTGCCACAACTTTTGATGGAACTAGTGGATCAGCCAAAAATATTACTAGTGGTTTAATAGAAGATGTGCCTACTTTTTTCAAAAGAAAAAGATTGAGTCAAGATTTATACAGATTTACAAAGAGGAATGCAAAACAAAGAAGATTAGAAGGCAAGAAGCCATTCTTGGTTAAGGTATCGAGAGATGGTGAGCCCATTGGGAAAAATGCTGCAAGGTGGGCCTCTGAGTTGGGTGTGAGATGTAGGGCCCATTTAGATATTTGCAAATCAAATTTTGTAGAGCAAGATCCACGAAGTGTGGAAAATGTTATACAAAAAATGGAAAATGCTTTTGAGACTACTGGTGGACAAATCTCTAGAAGATATTACAACCAAAAGTTGAGACTTTTGATGAACAATTATAGATACAATTGTAGAAAAATAATCTTGGAGGGAAAAGAGAGGTTAGAATTCCCTCTATCTCCTAAACAGTGGGAGGCATTGAAAGAAAATATGTGTTGTGAAGAATATTTGACAAAGAGTTATAAATGAAAGAGGGTAAGAGATAATGTGGCAGCTGGATATACATTTGGCTGAGGCAGGTTGTAGGCCAAAATGAATAAACTTGGAGTAAGGGTATGGCTTTTTGGTTCAATTTACGTTGGTTATTTATTTTGATTTTTTATTGAACTGACTATATGTTGATATTGACATTGTATTTTAGGTGGAAAACAATAATAGAGAAGCAGGTGTGGTAGATATGCTCGATTATATGGCAGTACTAGATCCTAGTAAATCTAACGGTAGTATGAAGTGGAAATCTAGTTCGTCAATAGAGATTTTAGAGCCATCTGTTAGATGCCCAGTAAGAGCCGCTATAGATCATGTCAACTCAAATGAAGGGTACCAACATATAATGAGTTGCTTACATAGTCTCACTGAGAAATTGTCACAGTTGGCTTCCTCCATTAAGCCTATAGTTTCTGCATGGAATGAGCATAATATTATGGATACAGATGAGGTAAGAGGATCTATTACACTATCCTTTCATTTTGTGTGCTTGTTATTGGGTAAACTTGTACCATGTTTTTGTTATACTTCCTTGTGATTGTATATTTTAGATACTTCAATAGTTATCATAGCTCTTGGATACTGTAAACAAAGAATGAACCTACCCTCAATATGCAATACTACAATTCTATCCATTATAACCTTAGAATTGATGCTTTACACAAATGCATTATCACAAGTTGTCTCACTGTTCTACTTATAGAACCAAAAGAAACATGCAATAATGCAATTTACCAGGTTCTACTTCAAACCATTTTTCTTGAGTATTGACTTCATTATTGTTGTCCTTCTCATGTTTATGACATGCTCCTATGCTGCATTATGACATTTAACTCTATCATTCTAGAGAGTCACTTTAAATATGTCTTAGTAAAGCTCTTAATCACTAATTCTAAAGTCAAGGCTATCATATATGCTTTGTTGCTATCATTCCAAGGGTTTTTGTTCACTGTCTAATGGTTTTGATAGTGCCTTTATCTCTTCTCTTTGTTTGGTGAAACCCTACTAGCTGTTGCATCTCTTTGTCTTCTCCTATACCTTCCATGCTATGGACTATCCTAAGATAGGGATATGGACTACCATCTTACAAGTTTTACTGTCTTCCTTATCATATGAAGGACTGGGACTATGCCTTCTTGTTGAAAATCTTATGCTCATGACTATAAGAATCCTCCTATAAACTGGAATCTTTTGCTTACAATAAAGGAAGAATCTCACAACATACCTTGACTTAGTCATTTAAGAGTGGAAGAAAAATGTTATTTTGAACAAAAATTATAGTTTTTGCATTCTTTACTTGACTTATATTAATTTTTGCATGATGATTAAACCACATGCAAAGAAATTATATGAGAGCATAATGAAAAGAAAAAGGCCATGTCAATAGAGCTCTCTACAAAGCTGCACAACTTGAGGACAATGATGATAGTGATTATGTTGAACCTCTTGATGAGAATCTGCATGATATTCAGAGTAGTAGTAGTGGTGTTGGAATTGAGGTGAGTGCTATTTATTATTTTTATGTCTTTCATGGTAGTCATTGTTGTTTTAACACACACATGCAAGTAAGTACTATTCAAGTAAGTTGTTTTAATTCTATTTGAAGGAAAACCCACTAGTATGATTTACTTTAAAGGATATAACTCTAGAGAGAGACCAATAAATGTAAGTCACTTAAAGGGAATTACATCAACCTCTAATAGAAGCCAATTAAAAGCATCCACACAATGACAACAAATGTGCCTTGATAAATCTATTTATTTGAATAATTGGAAATAGCCAATATGGAGATAATCAAACAACTTATGAACTTGAATATTAATAGAAAATTAGAACACCATACATATCCACAAAGTTAACCATCCTTGCCCATTATAATATTAAATTATCATAGAAGTGTAATGTCTTAAATCTGAAATATGATTGGATAGATAATATTGGAATATATAAATTGTCTTGTATAAAGATGATGATTGTCTAGGCCTTGGTTTCCCTTATAAATATGAGAAGCAACAAGCTTCAGGCCTCTTGTAACTAAACATGTTTAATAAAGAGAAATTAATGGCATAAGCAAGTTAACCAAGATCTGAATCTATTAATCATCATAGAGCACCCATGACCTCGGGCCTGGAAAGGTACTCATCTCCATGTTGTAGTATCTGTTAACTGTGTTGTGCCCCTGTCTATTATCACAAAAAATATCAAAATTTTGTCCTTGTTCTCCATGTTGACGCCAACAAAACTTCTTGTTGCTCCTTCTGCAGTTGAACCTGTAGCTGCACATCAACCTTTCAAGTATGTCTGCTCATATGTATCGAATGTAAGGTCACTAGGCCATTTGAATTCTTGAATTCAAAGCAGATTGGTTTGATGGTCCTTCCATCTTTTATCCAACATAGCCTTAACATCAATTACAAATTTTCCATATCCTGCATCTAGGGCTATGACCCTATCCAAAATCACGTTAAAGCTCAAAGTATCTATATCCTACTCCTTTTTCAAGAATTCCATAACCACAGACATTGTTGTTCTGAATTCTGCCTTCCAAGTATCAAGGCCTTTAACTTGTTTATTTTCCTTTGTCAGAATAGGGGGGATAAATTGATGCTTGAGAGTAGAAAAAGATTCAAGTCTGGCCTGGATCCTTTTGTCTTCACTGCTAGCATATTGATGCTCGTCAATGATCATAGTCACCATTTGCTCTGTGGGCTTTAATTAAGCAGGAGAATCAAGATTTCTTTGAAGTATCGTGCAAAGCAGGCCTAAATTGTGCAAGGAAGGCTGCCATTTCTTGTACAGTGGCTCCAAAATAGAAACATTTGCTTGCAATTGTTTAATGGCCTGAGATAACATGGAGTAGAAATCATGCACATCCCCAAGTTTATCCACAACTAGCTTTATCCTGTATTCCAGAATTTTCTCAAAGACATCAAGGACCTTGATCCTTGTCTCATTTTTTGTTTCCTCATTTTGCTTCTTGAGGTCCTCAACTTCTTATTCAAATTTTGTTCTCAAAGCATTAAACTCTTGCATTGTCACTATGACATCACTAATTGTTGGTGACACAGAAGGTTGATATGGAACTATTGACAGACTCTGGGAAGAACCCACATCTTGCAGTTGCTTTTTTAATTGCCTATTTTCAATGAACAACCTATTCACTTCATCATTCATGTCTTGTTGTGTTTTCTCATAATCTTGCAATTTTTTTTCCAACTATTTTACAACTGCATGGGCGAACATGGTAGAATGGAATGTAAGAGCAGAGGCCTCCGTTCTTGAAGTATCTCGTAAGGTTTTCACCACAACAGATCCCCTCATTTCTTGAACAACATCTAGCAACCTTGGTTTACTAGTGTTCTTTTGTTTTGTCCATATGGCAAGAGTCTTTGCCTTCGGGTTGAAACCACATCCACTCATTCCCTCCTCATAATCAAATTCAGACACAAGATTAGGGTCATCTTGACTCCTAACTTGGTCAAGCAAGAATACCTTTTTCAATTCAAGATCTGAGATGATCAGCAAGTTACTCTTCAAGACCATTTGTGTTGCTTCCTCAGGAGTCACATTGATTTCATCAACTTTTAGTTCTTGGATTGTTCGGGTGGTTATTTGATCATACTGAGAGTCATCAACACCCATCTTATTGATTTCCACCTTTTCATCAAATTCCTTCATCTTCATTTTTAACCAAAAATCTTGAAACTCTTGAGTCTTGATGAAATCATCATCTTGAATACATCTCAATGATGCCACCACCCTTTCATCTTCCCGTAGATCTGGATCAATTTGGGCTTGTTCTTCCATCCTAGCCTCAAGCTTGTGTGCATCGGTTCTTGACCAACCAATGGTTGATCAACTTCCTCTCCATCATGCAAATGTGTCAAAATATTGGCAACTTCATTAGTATCCCCCACATCCTCAGACATCTCATATGGGACTAGAATAGACATGCCTTTAGTTCTCTACCTTTGATGTGGTGGTGATTCAGGGATCTGTGGTTCTTGAACTGATATGACATCAGGGGCAGGCTCATGAATCTCAATTCCTGTAGTCCTCTTCACTAGAAGTTTGATAGCCTTGGTAGGCTGTACTTCAGATTTAGCATAAATACTTTCAAAAATTTCAATCATTGTATTAATCCTCCTTAGAGGATCTTTCTCTTTAGCAAAAAATCCTTGAAAAATTGGATTCTTTTCCTTTTTGTCACCTTCAATTGTCTTTAGGATCTCCCATTTCCTCTTCTTGTCATACACTTCATTAAAAGTAACCATGTTCCTTATCACATCCTCATCATAACAAATTTTATGGGAGATGCCCATCTTAGTCAAGATCACTTGTCTCACCAAGTTCATATGACCTTCAGGGTCACAAACTCTTTCAACACTAGATTCCAAAGAGTACTTGGCCTTCAAATAGGCCTGTAGCTCCTCAAGAGTGTCTGAACCAATTGACCAATCTCCAAAGATAGTGATATCAGGCAAAAAGGTGCCTTTCTTCACCTTTTTCATCACTTCCTTTTCCCTCCACATCATTTGACACATGAATTCCAAGAATGCAATTCTGTCAGAAACAAACTTTGGCAGTTTGTGAGGTGGTTGGGGGTAATCATATACCCTGATTATTGTGTTCTCTACTAGGAAGAACCAATCAACATAATTGAAAGTATGACCTTGCTCTGGTTTATGTGCAAGAGGTCTCAAAATTACCCTCATTTCTGGTGACAATCTGGGGATCCCAATACCAAAAGAATTCATTATTCTCATAGAAAAATCATTATGAAATACATTATAGCTACTAGTCTGGCAATGAGAATCCCACATGTAACACCAACATTGAGTAGGCATTCTTTGCCTTGTCCTATCAATCATGCTGATGTGCATTTTACTTGACCATTTACTCCTATTTTGATATAGGATCAGATGGTAAACCAAAGAATAAAACTTGAAGTTCATGGGTTTCTTATCTTCCTTCACACTAATGAATCCATCATGTATTTTCTTTTCAAGATATGAGGCAAAATCATACTTAATGTTCACCTCTGAATTTTGTATCTTCATAGCCATCATCATCAAACTAACTGGCATCCTCTAATAAACATCAATTCCCAGTACTTGGCACAATACATAATAGGTCCATTTGAAATAGACTGCAAAATCTTCCACGGGGAATGGTTCAACTACATTGGAAGGAATATCAACCATCCTATTGTTTGCACCTCTTCTCATAAATATTGGCAGCTCATCACTTCTGAGTGTTCTTCCCAGACTTTTGTATTCTTGTTCAATGTTTTGTAGGTCAATTTCGGTGAGAGCTTGTTTGCTCAACATAAAACAGTCAATTATAGCACTTCTGTCAATTCTCAATAGAGAAAATCCATTTGGCAAACTTACTGTTTTAGTAGCCAGGTGATAGTGTAGTGCTAGAGTATGAATCAGTTCCACATCCATGAATACATTTGAAACAATTAGCTTGGCCAAATCCAACTTCCATGGATTGCCCACCGGTCCTTGACCATCCTTCTTCTGATAGAAGTACCAAAATAGTTTCTAGCCAGAAATGGGAATTAAGGCATCCTTACAACCCTCAGCAACATCCCTAAATACTTTCTTTCAACCTTTGTCAATTGAATTAGGTAAAACATCTAGCAAAGATTGTTGAGTGATCTTTCTTAGGGGCAGGATCAGGCATACTGGTCTTACTTGTGGATTCAGACTTCTTGGGTGCCATTATACAAACTAGGGTTTCAAAATTCAAGCAAATGCATGGAGAATTGAAAGAGAGCAAAGATTCTTTAAACTTTCTTGCAGAGAATGTAGAGATGGACTTACTTGAACAATTCAAAGCTTGCTAAGAACAAACCGAACTGGGCACCTTCTTTGAGCCAATCTGCAATCTCTGAACTGAGCAAATGTCGAGAGATTCCCAGATTTTATCGAGCCACAATGTTTAGCATTCAACCATTATTTTTGATTCGAGCCACAAAATTATAAAATCTCCGCATTCAATTCATTTCAAATATAAGCCCTTGATCAAATTTGATCCAACGATCAGATGAAATGACAAGATCTTTCAAATTTCTCAGTAATCGCACACCTGCACTGAGTATGTTTACTCATTTATTATGATTACCATACTATTGCGGAGTTTATTTAAACCAGTTGTGGGATGGTGATAAGCTCCAATGCCTTCATTTATTATCATTATCGCACTACCGTGGAGCTTGTTAAACTAGTCACAGGATGGTGATAAGCTTCAATGCCTTCATTTACTATCATTACCGCACTACCATGGAGCTTGTTTAAACTAGTCGCGGGATGGCAATAAGCTTCAATGCCTTCATTTATTATCATTACTGCACTACTGCAGAGCTTGTTTAAATCGGTCATAGGATGGCAATAAGCTTCAATGCCTTCATTTTGCTATCATTACCGCACTATCGTAGAGCTTGTTTAAACCGGTCGCGGGATGGCGATAAGCTTCAATGCCTTCATTTATTATCATTACCACACTACCACGGAGCTTGTTTAAACCGGTCACGGGATGACGATAAGATTCAATGCCTTTTGTTCACTTTTCTTGATTACCACCAACCCTCAGCCCTTATGCTCAAACAAAGCGGGATCGCAGGGCTTATAGCCCCCTTTATTCCATTTTCTTCCATTACCGTCAATCTGCAAGTGCTTGTTGTCATTACCGCGGTGAGATTATGTTGCCAACTTTTATTGCGTACTGCCTTGCCGCAAATGTTCTTTGAAAGCCATCACAGGAGCCCAGTAACTTGGACACTTACTACTGCCAAGCCGCAACCAAGTGATGAGACCTCCAAGGGACTGCAATATACATGGTTGACCGAGCCCTTCCTACCACCATGCCGTGAACAACTTTTATGTTTCCAGCGAGAGTGCGGTATACACGATTCTTGTTGCTCTAGTTCCTGCACTACCACCAAGACAATGAGGATGACCTGCAAGATTGCGGTAACATGGTTGACCGAGCCCTTCCTACCGCCATGCCGCGGGGTAAAAGCACAAACATGTGTCACACTTTATAAAGGAATCGGCCAATAGTAAAAAATATTTTGAACTTCGACCTCATAAAAGTGGCATTTATGTTTTGAATTTCAAAATGATGTAAACTAATGAAATGTAGATCTCTTGATGAATTTTATGCTTGTAATTTTTAAAAAAATTTCAAAAATTATTTTGACATTTTTTTATAACTTTGAAAGCAAATTTTGAATTGCTGAAAATTTCAAGAAAAAGTGACTTTGAGTCCACGTCAAAAAAAGAGAGCAAACAATATTATTTTTCCCTAATTTTTTTTTCCCAAATAGATAAGTTCAATATCTAGTGAATGGAGAAAAAAAAAACAGTTTTCAATATATATTTTCTTCGTAATATTGTTTTAAAGTCAAACTTTACAAAATCTGATTGTTTTCATTCCACGTCAACTTTTGTATAATTTTTTTATTATTTTAAAAAAACCAATTATACCCTTTTGGAGAGGACTCGTTCCTCTAGTGAACCATATAATTTTGAAAAAAATTGGATGTGTTTTGATATATTTTTTTTAATTTCTAATCAGTGTTATCTTTGATTTTAACAACCTACTTGCAATAATTTAAAAAAAAAACATATTAAAACTAATCAAAATATTAAAAAAAAATATATTTGGATTCTAGACTCAGAGCTCTATAAAAGGGTATTTTTTTTGAAATAATTTATTTTGATTGAAGAAATATTCAGTTGAAGTTGAGAATTTTGGAAAACCAGAAAAAATGATGAGGTGGTTGCCAAGTGGATTGCCACATAAATATTTTTTGGCGAAATAATTTCGCCCCCAAATTATTTGGGGGCAAAATGATTTCTCCTAAAATTAGTAAAATTCGGTGACCTGCCATGGTCGGCAAATTTTTTGTTTTTTTTTTCTTTTAAATTTTTTAAACTTAATCATATATATAAGACTTTATTTTTTTAGTTTTTACTCAATTCAACCATCAAGGAGAAAATAAAAGAAGCAAATTTTTTTTGCAATAAAGGCTAAAAAATTATTTTTTCAATTTTTTTCAATTCAAGCATTTGGAGAAACTATACAAAAGGAGTTTTTTTGGCAAGAAAGGCTACAAATTTTCATGGAACATGATTCCCAACTTATTTACTCATTTTACCATGTAGAAATTGAACTTCATGTGTTATTTATTATGATGTATATGTGTGTGTAGGTGAATTAAAATAAGCAATTTGTGATGGAGAATAAAAGAACTAGATCAAGGTTGTATGACTGAAAAAGAGTTGAAAAAACCGTAGGAACATCTAGTCAAGAACAACCCATTGAAATTATTGATGAACAAGTTGAAGGGTGTGTTAATGAACAAGTACAAGATGAAATTGGTAGTAGTGATAGACATTTCTTGCATGGAATGGAAAATCTTACGGAAATGGATGAGGATGCTCTTTTCAAAAATATTTCACCTGAACATATGTTACCTGAAAGAACAATAAAATTGCACTCTAAAAGAATTTGGGATGAGTTTTTTGAAGATAAATCTCTAATTGGTAGAGCACAATTATGTGCAAAGTTATTTAGGCGAAAAGAAATGACCCCCGTTTTGGAGTTGTTAGGAGTTGATAACAAGAAAAAATCTTCAAATTTAGTAAATCAGACAGTAATTGAAAACTTGCAAATAGCATTGGATTCTATTCAAACCAAGAGTCAAAGTTTTGATTTAAGTGCTGCACATAGAGCATTGATGATTGTAATTTCTAGTAAGAAATTATCACATAGAAGACAAGTTAAAGCAATTGCCTAATTAGTAAATGTATCTAGGAGAACTGTTCAAAGATATATCAATAAGAGAAACAGATTAGATGAAAATATTGAAAATAATTGGCTAAATATTTGTCGAGTCCCTCAGAAAGATAGAATTTCAGAACATGTAAAATAAAAAGTAATTGGATATTGGACCAACAACTCCTGTGTTTTTTTCCAATAGAAGAGACACTATACAAATAAAAGACGAAGATGGTAAAAAAATTCTTATCCAAAGCATTTTATAGATACAACACAAAGTGAATTTTTTTAAGCATTCAAGCAAGAATTTTCACAAGTGAACGTTTCTCAAAGGATGTTTGATAATTTATGACCATGTTTTATACATATAAATAAAGTACGTGAAACTTGTTGCTATCAAAATCATGTTAAATTTGATCTACACCTACAGTCATATAAAAAACTTATGGCAATAGTTAATACAAATGTAGCCATCCCTAGAAGTACAACACAATTTGTGAAGTCTATCTTATGTGAAAAATTAGAAGATTCAGATAAATTCAATGTACAGTGTATAAAAAATATATGTGTAGATTGTGGAAATTTGATGAAATTTTTACCATTTGAGAATATTGATCATTCAATGTTAGTTATTTGGAAGAGATTCGAATATGAGAAATACTCAACGAAATCAGGAGTTGAATCTAGAAAAATTATTATGAGAGAGTGAATTGCCCTGCAACGAGTTTATGAACAAATTTCGTAACATTGTATATCCACATATCCAACATTGTCATGGCGCAAGATGGCAGGATAAGCAATTTCATGACTCAAAGAATTGTTTTCCACTGGGTTGTATTCTCTCTATTGTAGATTTTTCTAAAAATTATATATTTAGTCTTCAAACTGATATTCAAAGTCAATATTATCATTCAAAGCAAGTCGCAATCTTTGTACAAGTTTGCTATAAACATGCTAAGTTATTTGTAGATGAGTTAGAGAATACCGAAGATGAATGGATTATCATCAAGGAGGTTCACTTTTATATCAATGATGATACGGGTCATGATAGAAGCTATGTAGCACATTGCTTTCAAATTTTTTTTGAAGATTTGGGACAATGTGGCATCGCTGCATCACAACACTGGATTTGGTCTGATGGATGTGCTAGTAAGTGTTGATTTTATTATTATTTTTTAATTTTTAATTTTTAATTTAAAAATTTATATTTAATTTTAATTTGACTTGAATTTTTAACTAATTTTTGGTTTTCAAATCGTTGTTTATATATAACTATTTATACAGGACAATTTAAGTTTGCAAAAGCATTTAATTGGTTAATGCAGCAACATGCTAAATTTGGCATAAAGTTTTTGTAGAATTTTTTTGAGAGTGGACATGGAAAATGAGAACATGATGGAGCAGGAGCATCTGTAAAACGTGCACTTCGCCAATATGAACTTGCAAGTAATATATACTAGATATGTAAAATTTACAAAATAAATTAAAATTGTTGAATACTTCTACAATGATTTATGCAAGTGATCTATGTATGTGTATTGTAATAGTTGGATACATACATGTGAACTTTTTTAAATTCTTAAACCTCTTACCTGGGCACTGAACACCAACATGAAATTGCAAGTAACACCATACGAAATGCAAGTCAAATTGTTGAATGATGCAAAAGTCATTTTGCTACTCGTGACTCAATATACAACAAACTCTATTTTTGGGAAGTTAAAGGTATGTTTTACTTGAATTTATGTTATTTGAAAACTTTATAATATTTAAATTTAAGTATGTGTGCATGTGATTTAATTTCAAATTTAAATAGTTTTAATTGAGATGCTCAAGAATTTGTTCATACGTGCAGATATTGATCGATTGAATCCATATAATTGTTAAGCTATTAATGGTGTTAGAAGTTTGCATCAAGTCATGACTATAGGACATAGCAAGCCTCTTGTTATTCAAGTGAGAAAAATCTTATTTTTGTGTTGATTACATTGAGAACAATGCAAATATTCTACAATGTCCAAATGTAAGGGATGGATATGTTTCACAGGGTAAGTACAAGAAGATGGGGGGCCAAAAAGGGGTCTTAAGTGGCCACTTTTTTTCTAAAATTAGGAAATGTTGGCCTTGGATGAGAAATTGAGCATAGTTACACTCAAAATTTGGAGATGCAACCAAAACAATGTTCATAGTGCTCCGAGTCTACTTTCTAAACTACTATTTTTTTTTAAAAATGGCATAGATTAAGGGGTTCAAAAGAGGGAGCCACAGAAATTGGTGTTGTTTCTATCAAAAAAACATAACATAGCATATTTTATGGCTCCCTCAAAAGGTTAGTTTTTTTTTGGTATTTTTAAAATCGCTTTAGTGAGAAATTAACTAATAGCATGTAGTTTATGCCTAATTTTGCTGATAATTTTTTGATGAATATTTGATTTTTTACTAATTTTCAAAGTGGACACATCTTAAAAAAATTAAATTTTGGCCGTGCTACCTCTATAAATTTTGAAAATAATTTTTTTCTTTTTTTAATATGTGTAGAATGGAGTCTAGTTTCTAAATATGTATTTTTTTTGAAATTTCAATGAATAGTTAGTTTACAATGAAAAAAAGACCAAACAGTGGTTTTTGCCCAAAAATGAGCACACAAACAAAAGAAATTAAAGATGAAAGGCTTAACATTGTTAAAATGTGAAAAAAATCACATCGTCAAATAGCTAAGAGAAAGCCTAACATTACCCAGGTGTTTGATTTGTTTGACCTTGAAACACGTGCAAATCTGAGGGTTAGCATGAATGAAATTATGTGAAATCTTGAAGAATATGGAAAAACACGTCTGTGGATGCTGAAAAGGCACTCCAAGCCTTTGGGTTGGAAATCCAAAGCAAATCCCAAGCCCAAGGCTTAGGATTCCCAAAGCAAAACATAACGCGAGTGCGTTATAATGCGCTCGTATTATTTTTTGCTTTGCATTTTTCCTTTTCCACAAAAGCTTGTGTTGTTTGTCATGTTTGAAATAACGCGAGTGCGTTATAATGCGCTCGCATTATGTTCCCCTTGAATTTTTTTATGTTCAAGGCTATTAATCATGTATGTATGTATGTATGCCTATATGTATGTATGTATGCCTATATGTATGTATGTATCTATGTATGCCTATACGTATGTATGTATAGTGTCGAGGGTAGAGGAGGGTAAAGATGGGAGTGAGCCAGATAGGGAAGGAGAGGGGTGGATAAGGATTGAGTGATTAAGGTTTAAGGTTGAGGGTTGAGCATTTAGGGATAGGATTTAGAGTTTAGGGATAAGGGATTAGAGTTTAGGACCTTGAGGGATTAGGGTTTAGGGTTGAAGCTTTAGGGATAGCGTTTAGGGTTAAGGGTCGAGGGATTAGGGTTAAGGTAGAGTGTTGAGGGTAGAGGGATTAGGGATAGGGTTTAGGGTTGAAAGTTTAGGGTTGAGGGGTTAGGGTTTAAGGTATAGTTTAGTAGTTCTTGTGGATAGAGCCAGTAAACAATGGGAGATTATTTGCCTACTTCATAACAATATACCTCCCCTAAGTGTGGGGTGGACATCAAGAAACATAGATGTACCCCAATGCAAAGCTTTTCTCATAATGATCATCCTTCTAATTTCAACTGTTAATTACTCATTATGGATGTACCATACGCAAAGCTTTTCTCATAGTGTGTACACCTATTGGCATAATGAACCCCAGATGGGCCAGAAAAACATTCCATATAACATTACTAACATTAAAAAAGTTCATAGCCATTTTTCTGACATATTCTTGCAACTCAAATATCTTTAAGAGAAGAGTGTAAAAAATGATGGGTTTAACAACCTAACATAAGGCAAAGCAGTTTTGTTGGGTTTAGGGATAGGGTTTAGGGTTTAGGGTTGAGGGATTAGGGTTTAGGGTTGAGGGATTATGGTTTAAGGTATAGTGTTGAGGGTTAAGGGTTGGGATAGGGTTTAGGGTTGATGGATTAGGGTTTAAGGTTGATGGATTAGGGTTTAATGTTGAGAGTTGAGGGTTGAGGGTTGAGGGTTTACGGATTAGGGTTAAAGTAGAGTGTTAAGGGTAGAGGGATTAGGGATAGGGTTTAGGGTTGAAGGTTTAATGATTGAGGGTTGAGGCTTTAGGGCTGAGGGTTAAGGGATTAGGGTTTAAAATATAGTGTTGAGCATTGAGGGTTTATGGATAGGTTTTAAGGTTTAATTTTTAAGGGTGAAGGGTTGAGGGATAGGGTTTAGGGTTTAGGGATAAGGGATTAGGGTTTAAGGTATAGTGTCGAGGGTTGAGGGTTTATGAATAGGGATATCATTTAGGTTTTAAGGATGAGGGATTAGGGTTGAGGGTTGAGGGATTAGGGTTTAAGGTATAGTGTCGAGGGTTGAGGGATTAGGTTTTAGGGTTGATGGATTAGGGTTTAAGGTATAGTGTTGAGGGTTGAGGGTTTAGTGATAGGGTTTAGGGTTGACGGATTAGCATTTAATGTCAAGGTTAGGGTTAGAGTGTCGAGAGTAGAGGGATTAGGGATAGGATTTAGGGTTGAAGGTTTAAGGATTAAGGGTTGAGGCTTTAGGGATGAGGGTTTAAGGCTTAAGATATAGTGTCAAGTGTTGAGGGTGTAGGGATAGGGTTTAAGTTTTAAGGGTTAAGGGTTGAGTGATAGGGATTAGGGTTTAAGGTATAGTGTTGAGGGTTGATGGTTTAGGGATAGGGTTTAGGTTTGAGGGATTAGGGTTTAGGGTTGATGAATTAGGGTTTAATGTTGAGAGTTGAGGGTTGAGGGTTGAGGGTTGAGGGATAGGGTTAATGGTCAAGGGATTAGGGTTAAATAAGAGTGTCAAGGGTAGAGGGATTAGGGATAGGGTTTAGGGTTGAATGTTTAAGGATTTAGGGTTGAGGTTTTAGGAATGAGGGTTAAGGGATTAGGGTTTAAGATATAGTGTTGAGTGTCGAGCATGTACGGATAGGTTTTAGGTTTCAAGTTTTAAGGGTTAAGGGTCGAGGGATCAGAGTTAAGGTTTGAGGGATTAGGGTTTGACGTTGAGGGTTGAGTACATTGAGGTTTGAGGGTTAAGGGTTTTGGGATAGGGTTGAGGGTTGAGGGTCGAGGGATTAGGGTTAAAGCAAAGTGTCGAGGGTATAAGGATTAGGGATAGGGTTGGAGGGTTTAGGGATAAGGGATTAGGGTTTAAGGTATAGTATCGAGCCCGTTGAGGGTCTAGGAATAGGGATAGCATTTAGGGTTTAGGGATGAGGGATTAGAGTTGAGGGATGACAGATTAGGGTTGAGGGTTGAGGGTTGAGGGATTAGGGTTTAGGGATAAGGTTTAGGGTTGAGGGTTAAGGGATTAGGGTTTAAGGTATAGTGTTGAGGGTTTAGGAACAGGGTTTAGGGTTGAGGGATTAGAGTTAAGGGTTGAGGGATTATGATTTGACGTTGAGGGTTGAGGCTTTAGGGTTTAGGGTTTAGGGATAGGGTTGAGGGTCAAGGGATTAGAGTTAAGGGTTGAGGGATTAGGGTTTGACATTGAGGATCGAGGACATTGAAGTTTGAGGGTTAAGGGTTGAGGGATAGGGTTGAGGGTCAAGGGATTAGGGTTAAAGTAGAGTGATGAGGATATAAGGATTAGGGATAGGGTTGGAGGGTTTAGGGATAAGGGATTAGGGTTTAAGGTATAGTATCGAGCCCATTGAGGGTTTAGGAATAGTGATAGCATTTAGGGTTTAGGGATGAGGGATTAGAGTTGAGGGATGATGAATTAGGGTTGAGGGTTGAGGGATTAGGGTGTAGGGATAAGGTTTAGGGTTGAGGGTTGAGGGATTAGGGTTTAAGGTATAGTGTTGAGGGTTTAGGGATAGGGTTTAGGGTTGAGGGATTAGAGTGAAGGGTTGAGGGATTAGGATTTGACGTTGAGGGTTGAGGGTTGAGGCTTTAGGGTTTAGGGTTTAGGGATAGGGTTGAGGGTCGAGGGATCAAAGTTAAGGGTTGAGGGATTAGGGTTTGATATTGAGGGTCGAGTACATTGAAGTTCAAGGGTTAAGGGTTTTGGGATAGGGTTGAGGGTCGAGGGATTAGGGTTAAAGTAGAGTGTCGAGGGTATAAGGATTAGGGATAGGGTTAGAGGGTTTAGGGATAAGGGATTAGGGTTTAAGGTATAGTATCGAGCCCATTGAGGGTTTAGGAATAGGGATAGTGTTTAGGGTTTAGGGATGAGGAATTAGATTTGAGGGTTGAGGGATTAGGGTTGAGGGTTTAGGAATAAGGTTTAGGGTTGAGGGTTGAGGGATTTAGGCAGGGTTGGGAAAATTTTGTGAATCATCATGGGCTGGAGATTGGAGATTTTGCTATGTTCAAGTACATATCCAAGTCATATTTTAAAGCTAAGATATTTCAAAGAATAGGGTGTGTGAAAAATATCAATGCTCTTCAACTTATGAATACCAACAATGATACATGCATACTAGTAAGATCAAATTCTCTGCCTTCTATTCTTATTACTCTTACTTTATTAAGAGAAGAGTGTAAAAAAGAATGGGTTTAATTGTAAGCTAACATAAGACAAAGCAGTTTTGTTATTACATTTTTCTGAGGGATCTCTAATAGTCTAATATAATGCAGTCTTCTATAATATGAGCATCTGCATTTGTGTGAATGCTAAGCTTTAATATAGTAGAGTATTAAATCAACGCAATCAGCTATTTATTGGGTTAAAACAACTTAGTTTTTGTAATGGTTTGGGAATGCAGGGGTTGCCAAAAATAGGTGAATGTCCTCTACAATTACCAAGAGAACAAAGTTTAGTAGTTCTTGTGGATAGAGCTAGTAAATAATGGGAGATTATTTGCCTATTTCATAACAATATACCTCCCCTAAGTGTGGGGTGGACAGCAAGAAACATAGATGTACCACAATGCAAAGATTTTCTCATAATGATCATCCTTTTGATTTCAACTATTAATTACTCACTGTGGATGTACCATACGCAAAGCTTTTCTCATAGTGTGTACACCTATTGGCATAATAAACCCCAGATGGGCCAGAAAAACATGCCATATAACATTACTAACATTAAAAAAGTTCATAGCCATTTTTCTGACATATTATTGCAACTCGGATATCTTTAATAGAAGAGTGTCAAAAATGATGGGTTTAATAACCTAACATAAGGCAAAGCAGTTTTGTTGGGTTTAAGGATAGGGTTTAGGGTTTAGGGTTAAGGGATTAGGGTTGAGGGATTATGGTTTAAGGTATAGTGTTGAGGGTTGAGGGTTTAGGGTTGAGGGATTAGGGTTTAGGGTTTAATGTTGAGAGTTGAGGGTTTAGGAATAGGGATAGCATTTAGGGTTTAGGGATGAGGGATTAGGGTTGAGGGTATACAATAAATAAACTAGAATTTAGGTAGCGTTGGGAAAATTTTGTGAATCATCATGGGTTGGAGATTGGAGATTTTATTGTGTTCAAGTACATATCCAAGTCATATTTTAATGTTAAGATATTTCAAAGAACAGGGTGTGTGAAAAATATCAATGCTCTTCAGCTTATGAATACCAACATTGATACAAATAAAAGATACCCTTTTTCTAACAGAGTATGCAGTTCAAGTCAACCAATGTGCAGCAAGTTGCTGAATGAATTGGTTTTTGATGGGGAAAACAACAATGATGTTGAATCAATGGAAGAAAATCAAAATGAGGGTTGAGGGTTGAGGGATTAGGGTTGAGGGATTAGGGTTTAGGGTATAGGGTATAGGGTAGAGGTTTGAAGGTTGAGGGATAATGTTCAAGGTTGAGTGTCCAAGGTTAAGTGTAAAGGGTATATAAGGTTTAAGGGTTTAAGGTTTGAGGGATTAAGGGTTTAAGAGTTGAGGGATTAGGGTTTAAGGCATAGTGTCGAGTGTAGAGGGTTTAGAGACAAGGTTTATGGTTGAAGGTTTAAGGGTTGAGGGTTGAGGCTTTAGGGCTGAGGGTTAAGGGATTAGGGTATAAGGTATAGTGTCGAGGGTAGAGGGTTTAGGGATAGGGATTTGAATTTAAGGTTTAAGGGTTGAGGGTTGAGGCTTTAGGGATAGGGTTTAGTGTTTAGGTTAAGTGAGATACCTAGATGACTAAGGACAGATGAAGAGGCAGACAAGGAATGACTGAGGGACCTATAGAGGGGAGAGGTAGAGAGGTGAGTGGGAGATAGAGGTGAGAGATAGAGAGGTGAGGGGAGAGATAGAATAAAATGAGAGAGTGAAGTTGACAACTTGAGGGAAAGATGGGTAAGGAGGAGGGAGAGAGGTGGAGAGGAAGGGAAATATTTAGAGAGCCTTGAGAGATATACAAGTGAGAGACCTACAACCTAGGGAGAGAGGGGTGAGAGAGATAGGGGAGAGATGGGAGTGAAGCAGATAGGGGAGGAGAGGGGTGGATAAGGGTTAAGGGTTAAGGCTTTAGGATTTAAGGGTCAAGGGTTTAGGGTTTAAGGGTTGAGGGTTTAAGGGTTGAGGTATTAAGGGTCTAAGGGTTGAGGGATTAGGGTTTAAGGTATAGTGTCAAGGGTTGAACCCTAATCCCTCAATCCTTGACACAATACCTTAAAACCCTAATCCCTCAACATTGGGGTTTAAGGTATAGTGTTGAGGGTTGAAGGATTAGGGTTCAACCCTCGACACTATACATTAAACCCTAAACCCTAATCCATCAACCCTTAGACCCTTAATACCTCAACCCTTAAACCCTCAACCCTTAAACCCTAAACCCTTGACCCTTAAACCCTCAACCCTTATCCACCCCTCTCCTCCCCTATCTGCCTCACTCCCATCTCTCCTCTATCTCTCTCACCCCTCTCTCCCTAGGTTCTAGGTCGCTCACTTGTATATCTCTCAGGGCTCTCTAGATATTTCCCTTCCTCTCCACCTCTCTCCCTCCTCCTTACCCATCTTTCCCTCAAGTTGTCAACTTCACTCTCTCATTTTATTCTATCTCTCCCCTCACCTCTCTATCTCTCACTTCTATCTCCCCCTCACCTCTACCTCTCCCCTCTCTAAGTTTCTTAGTCACTCCTTGTCTACCTCTCCATCTGTCCTTAGCCATCTAGGTCTCTCATTTAACCTTAAACCCTAAACCCTATCCCTAAATCCTCAACCCTTAAAACTTAAATCCTAAACCCTATCCCTAAACCCTCAACCCTCAACACTATAAATTAAACCCTAAACCCTATCCCTAAAGCCTCAACCCTCAACCCTTAAACCTTAAACCCTAAACCCTCTACCATTGACACTATACCTTAAACCCTAATCCCTTAACCCTCATCCCTAAATCCTCAACCCTCGTCCCTTAAACATTCAACCCTAAACCCTCTACCCTCGATAGTATGCCTTAAACCCTAATCCTTCAACCATTAAAACCTCGACCCTTAAACACTGGGAAAACTTTTGTAAAAACAAAAATAATGCAAAGAAAATAATAACGTGCTCGTGAGCACGTTATGGTTTTGTGTTTCCAAGCCAAAGGCTCAGCAACACCAAGCTAGAACGTGAGTGCGCTATAACGCACTCGCGTTATGGCTTTTTAAAAAGTTTTAAGAATTTGGCCACTTTTTCGCCCCCCATATTTTTGCACCCGCCCCACAATGGGAAATGAAACAAATAGTATCAAGTCATCCTTTTGAAGATAGTGACATTGTAGATGTATATGATCCTATATATTTAGCTGATTACGAACATGTATCAGATTTAGTTGTTATAGGTAAGTTACAAAATTGATTTATATTCGAGATTGTAATAAAGTTTTCAACATTTGATAAAACATTGTTCAACTCAAATGTACATTTACATGTTTACTTGTGGTGTGTACAAGAGATATTTTTGCTGTGGTTACAGATCTTGACAATACGAAAGGTGTAGATTACTAGCTACTAAGATGCACACAAGTAAAATCAAAACAAAATTGTTAGAATCAATGACAGATGGTGATGGACAATCATATCCCATTGGATCAGTTGTTGTTGAAGGTACCTATTATCAACAAGTAAAGATAGATAAAAATGGTATTATATTTATTGAATGTATGCTAGGACAAAAGGTTCTACACTATAGTCACTTAGTTTTAGCAACAAGATTAAGTTTGGAAACTTCACAAAAAAGAGGACGTGGCCAACAAAAGTGGAGGTTGTCTATTGAAGGTCACGAAAAGATTTTAGAGACAATAAAAGATAGAGAAGATCCAGATAATATGTACCAAGAGCTCTAACTACATTATTGAATCTAGCAAGTTGAAGCAATCGATACCTCTAGTATGAAGGTATATATGGACTTGAATTATCTAGATGTCTTTGGTGTCTTAGGTGTCTTAAGTGTCTTAGGTGTCATAAGTGTCTTAGGTGTCTAGGTGTCTTAAATGTCTTAGGTGTCTAGGTGTCTCTAGGTCTTAGGTGTCTTACTGTATGTCTTAAGTTTCTTAGGTGTCTTAAAGATAGGTCTTAATTCTTAGGTGTTTTAAATCTAGGTGTATAGGTGTCTTATAGATGTCTTAGGTGTCTAGAGGTGTCTTAGTTCTTACAGTTTCTTAGGTGTTTTAGATGTCTTAGACTTGTTTACCTGTCTTAAGTGTCTTAGGTGTTTTAGGTGTCTTAAATGTCTTAGGTGTCTTAGGTGTCTCTAGGTCTTAGGTGTCTTACTGTATGTCTTAATTTTCTTAGGTGTCTTACAGATAGGTCTTAATTCTTAGGTGTTTTAAATCTAGGTGTATAGGTGTCTAGGTGTCTTAAATGTGTCAAGTACCTGTATGTTTGAACTAGGTCTTAGTTGTGTTCTAGGTCTTAGGTTTTAGGTGTCTTAGGTCTTAGGTGAGGCCACTGAGCTTCCACCTTCATGTGGTTGGCCTTGTCAGTACAGAATAAATATTTCTCAAAGCTAAGGGAAGCTCTTTTTTTGTATCCTTATCATGTAGAGGCTAAAACTTAGTTTTGATCTTTACTTAATCAATGGTATCTTTCCTTAATGTAGAGGCGGTAAAACTTAATCAATGGTATCTTTACTTCAAATTTAAGTTACATGTAGAGGTGGTAAAACTTAATTTTGATTGGTTAAGAGTTGGGTATGTGTTATGTAGCAATAAATGTGATTTTATGTTTGGTGGGTCTATCTTTTTGGGTGAAAACCAATAAGTATGCAGAATAGGAAGTGTTACTTTTTGCTTTTAAAGTAACTTGTGGAGTAGAATATAGGAAGGTGAAGTAGAAGAGGACTCTCAAGTTGTCGTTAATGTGGTTAAAAATAGTTAGTATTCAAATTGGAAATTGAGATTGATCAAGTAGAACAAGTGTTATTATTGCAATCGAAATTTGTTCTTTCCAAATATTTCATTACTATAGATTGCAAAACAAATTGGAACTTGAGATTGATCTTAGAATTAGTGTTATTGGACCACAATAAAAATCTCATTCAAGTTCCAAATATCTCATTGCTATAGATTGCAAAAGAAAGAGGCTAATTTTATGGCCAATCAAGGAGCGATTCAAGAGGATTTTACCTTGTTAGAAAACAAGGAGATTAAGAATTGTGATAATATAACCACTATCATAGATTTGGATAGGCTAACCAAGGAGGTTATTTAATGTGGTTTAATGTTATTATGAATGAATGGGTATGCCTTACGAATTGAAGTATGTTATTAAGGGAGAAGGCAAATTGCATGATGTAGTACATTCAATAGGAGATATGAAAGGTGATAGGTAATAATGTTTGGTGGTGTCATGCTACGTATAGGTGCTTATTGTAGTATAATTCTGATATGTGTGGCTAGATTTTATGGATTGTCTTGGGTGGTAGGCACAAGGCTTTGGTTGTTAGAACTTGTTAGATTTTACATTTATCCATGGTGACGGGCTAGTTGTCACGTGGGACTTTTAAGGTGAGGCTCGAACTCAAACCATTATCTTAACTAGATTTTCAATTGTGATGAGGTGATTCTTTTGTGGCTTGTGAAGGCTATTTTAGGTGAAGAGGGTTTTACTGATAATGACCATTTTAGAACATGAGCTATGATTCTAGCAAAGTTTAAGGAGAAATTTGAAAAGGTTTGGTGGTAAGTGTAGAAATTCGGGAGTTCTTAATGGAGCTACTTGTTTAGGTTTTCATTGAGAGTAGATAACAAGATATTAGAGTTTTCTTGGGACTTGAAATAAATCCTTGTTACTACTATACTTTTTATTGATTGAGTTGTAATTTAAAGGAGGTAGTTAAAATGTTTACCATCATTAGCCAATTTGAATTTTTTTGAGAGATATACAACAACACTATCATTCTCAAAATGAAGATCATTAATGGAAAAGCAACCTTGATTGAAGCCATATTGCCCACTTTTCTTTAATTTAATATATGAGATAGTGGACTTTATATTTATTAATAGATATGTTTTGTTAGATTTACAGTTTTTAAAAATAATTTAAGTTTGTTAAAACTAGCAACTTTAGCTAAATTCTAGGTAGTTTCTAATTTTACTAGGTTTAAATATGTACTACTTCATTTGCTTAGATATCTTCCTATATGAACATTTTCTATTTCCCAACTTAATCTTATTTTAGATTAGGAATATAGCCTAATTAGGACACATTTAGAAATTTAGATAAATGGAAAAATAACACTAACTTATAAAGCATGTAAGTCATAAATTATAAATTTTGAAATGTAAATATAAAGCATGTGACTCCTAATAAGAACGTCTCTAAGATATAAAACATATGTACATACATATAATGTCCAAATATAAAACATGTGACTCATAATAATGTCTCCAGATATAAAAGTTCATGTGACTCATAAAATATCTCTAAGATAAAATATAATAACATGTAAGTCATAATGTCCAAATGTACTGTAAATATAAAACATCTGAATCATAATAACAACTCATGAATGACTCGCTCTACGAGTGGATTGAGCCTTGATCTGTCACAAACTGTGTCTCAAGCTGTGACATCTTGATCCCTGATTGGAGCCCTTGACTAATCCGTGACCCGAGTGCTGGGCTAAGATGTGGGTCGGGGTCTGCACATGAAACACCATAAAATTTTCAAATTTTATATATATATACATACATGTACAAATATAATTTTTTTTATTTTAAATAAATAAATAATACTTGACAAATCTAAATTACCTGACATACATAGTCTGCATCATGTAGAGGAGTCTCAATAGAAGCACGACCTGATCCTGTAACCTATAAATGATATGTGTTCATACAATATATAAGCATATGTGTATTTAGTTAGAAAACTTACATACACTTATGTTTGTACATGTAGAAAGTTAACTTGATATATATATATATATGTGTACACTTAAATCAAACTTATATGTACATGTGATATATAGACCTGGTTTTTAAATACCTCATGATGATGACTAGGATCTCCAACATGATGCAAATCTCCATATCTAGGTTGTAAAACAATAGCTTGTGTCTAATACACATGAACATTTAAGATTGCAATCAAGAGTCAGAGCTTCAATGTATGTGATTTTATTTAAAATTGAACTTATAATTTTTAAATATATAATTTATGAATTTAGATTATAATTTTTAAATAAATTGTACCTCAAATGCACTAGCAAAGGCCCTCCCAATCCCACTGAGGTCAGAATTATGGAGAGATAATGATACACATGTAGATGGTGCAGTATCAGTGCTGAAAAGAAGCCTGCTATACTCACCTCCCATAACATTATGTGCAGTAACCTCAACCTCAAGATCAACTGGAACATGCGGAGGGGTGGAGCCTATAGGACCAACTGGAACATCCTGATGTCCCCCAAAACCCTATGAACCTAACTCACCATGGCTCCTCCGTCTACCAAAATATCGCTCGAGATGTGAGGATACAAGATCAAGTGGGGTCCCATACTCATCACTGATGAACTGGTATGAATCTAATAAATCACTGGCCAGGCATTGAGTCATATTCCGCAAAGCACTCTCTCCACTAATTTGTGCCACATCATGTGGTGATGGTATATCAGCACAAATGTAACAATCTGAATAGCTGGTCGATGTGGCCTCAGTGGGTGGTGTTGGTGCCTGTTACAGGTTTGGATTTTGAGCATTTGAATTCGCAGGCACTTTCATAAAAAATCTAAAAAAGTTCTAAGTCTTTCGGCCTTTGCAGTTGAAAAAATGCAAAAAACAGTGGTATGCATGTGTTTTTGTATATACAAGACCATTTGTATATACATGCAAGTCCAAATGTACATTGGCAGGCCAAAAATGCTCAATCGGCCTTCAAAAAAGTGAAAAAATTGATTGTATGCATTTTGAATGCATATCAGGTGCATATACATTAAGGAATCTTTCACAGATTCCTGGAATATTCTGCAATTGTATGTTGAGTTTGCTTGTATATCGGGTTTGTATGTTTAGACATACAACGACTACATATAATGGAAAAGATGCAAGTGGATATACATCAGGTGGGTACAATGGACATATACAAGGCCGATATACAAATGGTGGGGCCCACAGATATGCAAAGGAGAATGCATATTGGGTTTGTATGTTGGCACATACAAAGGAGATGTGCGAGGCAGAATGTACATTGCAATGTACAAAGGAGAATGTATCTCCAATATACAAGTCAACATGCAAGTGTCGAGATACAAAGGTAAGATACAATTGATGGGACCTGCTTCATATACAAGTCACATTGTAAATGTGACATGCATTCACCACATACAAGAGGAAAGATGCAGAAGTGTTTACATATACAAGGATTGACATACAAGCATAATATACAATCCAGATGCGATGGAAAATATGTTTTGGCGGATTTCAAGTTGAAGTCCGCGGGTTGCATGTTATGCGTTGTATATGCAGTATACAACGAAAAGATACAATGAGAAAGATACAATGTGGATTCCAAAGTATGTTCCAATCTAGCAAATAAAGTGTTGAAGTCTGTAGCTTGCATGTATATGGCATTGTATATCCCGATGTACAAGAGAATGAAAATACAAGGCCCAGATTTCAAACTTCTCCAATCCGATTGATAAATGACCGGGGCCCGCAGAATGTATATTGCATTTGTATATGCAATATACAAAGTGAAGATGCAAAGGGTTGGGATACAAGTTGGACTTCAAAGCGATTGCGATATGCTTCATCATAATTTGAAGTCCGTGGCTTGTATGTAAAGTGTGTTGTATATGCCGATGTGCAAAGGGAGATACATACAAGGCCCGAACCTGAATGTAGGTTCAAATTTGTTTCATAATGTCTTGGGGTCCGCCTTGTATGTGAATGATTGTATGTATATATACAATCTCATTTTCAGCTGCATATGCATGGGTGAAAAAGGCAAAATAGATGGCAGAAAAGTCAGCGATGGAAGCACAGGGTGCCTACATGGCACGTTCTAACTGGTGGACAACTTTTTAGCGCATTTTGTGATCACAGATCTCAGCGGGAGAGAGGGGAATCGATGGCCCTATTTTAAAATCTTTCAGCAAAGGTTTTCCTTTGCATGTGGAATTGCATTTTAGGTGGGAAAATCATAGAGCACGCAGATTGCTACATCTTCTAAGGCTGCAGGTAGGTTGGCATTAACGGTGAAGTTGCAGAAGCTTGGTCAAAGACATGGACAGGCCACTTACCATCCTAAGGGCAAAAATCTTGAGCAGCTGCACAGTTCCCAATCTCACCTACTCCCTTCCTTCTCTATGCCTAGAACATTCAATGATTTGAGTGCCATTTTTGGGTGCGGTGTATCTAGCAGAATTTTTGAATTGCCATGTAATTATTGCTAAGTACACAGTCTTGCTATAAAATGCAAACTGTGTCACTTATTAGAGATTGTTGGAGACTTAGGCATTTTTTTGGGGGAAAAATAATGAAAGACAGAGCATTTTCCTGGTTGTTTTATCTTTGTTGGAGTTTATGAATTGCATTCAAGTGCACCTTGTACATATATTTAGTTTCTTTTCATTTTATATGAAAAATGCATTATTGCATGTGTTTATCTGTCTGTCTCCATGTGTTGTATGCATTCTCTTCTTTTGAATCTGGTTGCTAAGGGTTTCTTAGGTTCTAGGGTATAGGTTTCCTGTATCACATGCTTGATCTCTAACTTCCATTCAAGGAGTGGATTAAAGTGTTTTAGGTTGAGTATGGAGAAGATTGTATGTCAGCTGGGATGTATGTAAGAAGAGACAGTTAAATACTTATCCTTGGGTGGTGTTTGTAAGGCAGATACCAGTCCTAACCCCTTGAAACTTGAATGCCAGTTACAAGCCATTCTCTTGTATATGTCTAGTTGACTCCTTGCCCTTAGATAGGCACCAGTCTACTTCTTGTGTAGTAGTTATGATCCAAAACCCTCTATCTTGCATCCAAAACAAATATAAATCCTTCATATTTCCAACCTGTTAGTTTGTAGGAGTAGGATTAGGACCCCTGCATACTCTCATCCTTAACCAGTCAGATATGTCCAAGAAAGTTGCTAACCTTATGATCTGTCTTACAAATCATGGTCCAAAAATGAGAGTATTCTGCCTGTAATTGTAAAGCTAAATCTTTATGTCATTGGGTGAGTCAAAGTTTAATCTTTAGCTATAGGGATAACCCCCTTGGTGCGGTAGAACCAGAAGTGAAGGGGAGGCAGCTCACGCAACCTCCTGTATTAGTTGGCCGAATCTACCTGTGCATTGGACCTGGCAAACCCTCTGCTGATTCAGAAGGAAAACCAACAAAATGGCGACTCTACTGGGGACTTGAAATAAGAGATATTTTTTCCCCATCCGAGTCACCAACAAAATGGCAACTCCACTGGGGAAGAATCGAATAGTGTGAAAATAGAGTTGATATTTGGATCTTTCATGTGAATAGTGGTGCTCTGCTGGCGATATGAACTCAGAAAAATAGTTGTTCTTCGATGAGCTTTCACTTGTTTGAAAATTTTATCCTCTTTGGAGAGGTGGCGACTCTGCAAAAATTCTCAGTGCACATGAAAGGTTGGTGTATGTTGTGATCTAAAAAAAAAAAATTATGTTCAAGACTTCAGCATCTAGATGAGAAAAGGTACATGGCTTCTTCCCACTTGTATTTGTTGTTTTGTTGCATAAGCTAAATGGCAAGGGGAAGTCTTAGGTCTTAGGTAGACATAAAATGTCTGAGATTGAAATTTTCATGAATCCAAATATGTATTCACCCATGCTCAGCCAAGAGGGGGATGAAATGTTGTGTAAAAAAATTGAAGAAATAAAGAATAGGTTGATATCCTTAGAGGCTAGGCAGGCTCAGTTAAATAGTAACCCTATTGTGTCTGCCAGTCAAAATGCTGAACCTCTTGTTAGCTCTTTTGATCCTTTGTATGACCAACTAGATTTGTCATGGGTTGATTATCACATTGAAAGTATGTCTACTAAAATTTACAATCAGATGCCTAGATTTAGTGGACACAGTGTGTGTGATGGGGGTGCACATATCCAAAACTTTCACGGCTTTATGGAGAAACACTCATTTAGAGATGAGGATATGTGGATGAGGTTTTTTGTTAGATCCTTTGGTGCTAGAGCTAGGGATTGGTATTTGAGCTTTCGAAAGAGATCCTTTTCCTGTTGGGATGAACTTGTTGATTGTTTCAGAAAAGAATTTGCAAGAGAACCTACTGATCTTGTTGCAAAATTAATGGAAATTAGAAGACAAGATAAAGAGCCCAGTATTGATTTCAGTCATAGATTTGCAGTAGCCCTCTTACAAATCCCTAAAGACTTCAGACCTAATACTCCAGCCTGGATAGGCATATATTTTAAATCTTTTGAGGAGGGCTCTAGTGCATTGTTGAGGGAATTCAAGATAACAAGTGTGCAGATGGCATACAATTTTTTAGAAAATTTAGAAAAAATGAGAAATGAGCACATGTAGAATTCCCTGTACACAGGGTTTGGGACGAATAGCAATTGTGTAGCTGCAAATGACCAAATGATCATGGCATCATTTGAAGATAAATGTGTAAATGAAAATATAGAGGTTGACAATGCTACTATGTTTGAACATAATGCAAATAACAATGCTCGACTGGATTGTCCACCAGTGAAGGATGCTAGTGAGAGGATCAGTGATGACTCCCATTTCAAGGTTGAGGTGTCTAATTCTGAAAACAATGATGACGCTATGGACAACAATGAACACTTGTTTGAGTGGGTTTGTGGAGATGATTGTGAGTATTGTGCACAATATAGAGAAGAAATAAGCAAACAAAGGAGCAATTCCATGTTTGAATCATTACCTTTTGTTCAAACACTTGGAGATGATGAAGAGCAATCAGAGATTGAAACAAGTGCTAGTACTAAGCATGATTGTTCTTTATTTGATTATAGTTTTGTTTATGACACACAGGCTGACACTCCTCCACATAAGGTATTCATTGGTAATGAAAATGCATGTTTGGCTGCCCATAAACTAGTGGCATACTATAATGAGGTTGAAACATTTGGATCAACCCTTTTTGATACGTACAATGATGAGGATCTGTTTGAGTATGGTGATAATCCAAGCACTGCTATTGATGAGGATTCTATTTTTCATTCTGATGAAAGAAAGACCAACATATATCATGAAGATTGTTGCAAAGATGTGCTTGAGTCTGATCCTTTCCAATTTGGTGTAACTGAGGATTGTTTACATAATGTGCACAAATGTGAATGTGAAAGCTTCTTCTTTGATATGTCAGCTTATGATAAATTGAGGCCTGGTGACCCTGGCTATGTGGTGGACTTTGAGTGTTTTCAGTTTTCAGTCCAGCTGGGAGACCGTCATACAATGCATATTGCTAATTTTGATGATAATATGTGTTATTTTTCATATGTAGATTCATTGTTTGATAAATATGACCTTCGCATGTTGCTTGATGATGAGGGTTGTTTGCATAGGGTTGGTAGGGGAAAGCTCAATGAGGTGTTTGAATATGCAAATGACAAGGTTTGTTTGTGGGCAGATCATGGTAGTATCTTTAGGGTTGATTCAGTGAATCCAGATGAAAACAGAGTGTTTGACAAAGGAAAATTCTGGTTTTTCCTTTTTGGTGGCCTTGGGCCACTAAGTAAATTTTTAAAATGTGATTTGTGATGCAAGTTGGTGTAGTGTTTGACTCTGTACCCCAATGGATAGGGACTAGTCTGCATCCCAGAGACCTAAAGTTCTCACCATGCTTGCAAGAGGCATGCGTCCCCAGACAGAGCCAATGTTACAGGTTTAGATTTTGAGAATTTGAATTTGCAGTTACTTTCATAAAAAATCCAAAAAAGTTCTAAGTCTTTCGGCCTTTACAGTTGAAAAAATGCAAAAAATAGTGGTATGCATGTGTTTTTGTATATACAAGACCATTTGTATATACATGCAAGTCCAAATGTACATTGGCAGGCCAAAAATGTTCAATCGGCCTTCAGAAAAGTGAAAAAATTGATTGTATGCATTTTTAATACATATCAGGTGCATATACATTGAGGAATCTTTTGCAGATTCCTGCAATATTCTACAATTGTATGTTGAGTTTGCTTGTATATAGGGTTTGTATGTTTAGACATACAATGGCTACATACAATGGAAAAGATGCAAGCGGATATACATTAGGTGGGTACAATGGACATATACAAGGCCGATATACAAATGGTGGGGCCCGTGGATATGCAAAGGAGAATGCATATCGGGTTTGTATGTTGGCACATACAAAGGAGATGTGCGAGGTAGAATATACATTGCAATGTACAAAGGAGAATGTATCTCTGGTATACAAGTCAACATGCAAGCGTCGAGATACAAAGGTAAGATACAATTGGTGGGACCTGCTTCATATACAAGTCACATTGTATATGTGACATGCATTCGTCACATACAAGAGGAAAGATGCATAAGTGTTTACATATACAAGGATTGACATACAAGCAGAATATACAATCCAGATGCGATGGAAAATATGTTTTGGCAGATTTCAAGTTGAAGTATGCAGGTTGCATGTTATGCGTTGTATATACGATATACAATGAAAAGATACAATGAGAAAGATACAACGCGGATTCCAAAGTATGTTCCAATCTAGTAGATAAAGTGTTGAAGTCCGCAGCTTGCATGTATATGGCATTGTATATCCCGATATTCAAGAGAATGAAAATACAAGGCCCGGATTTCAAACTTCTCCAATCAGATTGATAAATGACTAGGGCCCACAGAATGTATATTGTGTTTGTATATGCAATATACAAAGTGAAGATGCAAAGGGTTGGGATACAAGTTGGACTTCAAAGTGATTGCGATATGCTTCATCATAATTTGAAGTCCGTGGCTTGTATGTAAAGTGTGTTGTATATGCCGATGTGCAAAGGGAGATACATACAAGGCCCAGGTTCAAATTTGTTTCATAATGTCTTGGGGTCTGCCTTGTATGCGAATGATTGTATGTATATACAATCTCATTTTCAGTTGCATATGCATGGGCGAAAAAGGCAAAATAGATGGCGAAAAAGTCAGTGATGGAAGCACAGGGTGCCTACGTGGCACGTTCTAACTGGTGGATGACTTTTCAGTGCGTTTTGTGACCGCAGATCTTAGTGGGAGAGAGAGGAATCGATGGCCCTATTTTTTTAAAATCTTTCAACGAAGGTTTTCCTTTGCATGTGCAGTTGCGTTTCAAGCAAGAAAATCATAGAGCACACAGATTGCTGCATCATCTGAGGCTGCGGGTAGGTTGGCATTAATGGTGAAGTTGTAGAAGCTTGGTCAAAGACATGGACAGGCCACTTACCATCTTAAGGGTGAAAATCTTGAGTAGCTGCACAATTCCCGATCTCACCTACTCCCTTCCTTCTCTATGCTTGGAACATTCAATGATTTGAGCGCCATTTTTGGGTGCGGTGTATCTGGCCAAATTTTTGAATTGCCATGTAATTATTGTGAAGTACACAGTCTTGCTATAAAATGCAAACTGTGTCACTTATTAGAGATTGTTGGAGACTTAGGCATTTTTTTGGGAGAAAAATAATGAAAGACAGAGCATTTTCCTGGTTGTTTTATCTTTGTTGGAGTTTATGAATTGCATTCAAGTGCACCTTGTACATATATTTAGTTTCTTGTCATTTTATATGAAAAATGCATTATTGCATGTGTTTATCTGTCTGTCTCCATGTGTTGTATGCATTCTCTTCTTTTGAATCTGGTTGCTAAGGGTTTCTCAGGTTATAGGGTATAGGTTTCCTGTATCACATGCTTGATCTCTAACTTCCATTCAAGGAGTGGATTAAAGTGTTTTAGGTTGAGTATGGAGAAGATTGTATGTCAGCTTGGATGTATGTAAGAAGAGATAGTTAAATACTTATCCTTGGGTGGTGTTTGTAAGGAAGATACCAGTCCTAACCCCTTGAAACTTGAATGTCAGTTACAAGCCATTCTCTTGTATATGTCTAGTTGACTCCTTGCCCTGAGATAGGCACCAGTCTGCTTCTAGTGTAGTAGTTATGTTCCAAAACCCCCTGTCTTGCATCCAAAACAAATACAAATCCTTTCATATTTCCAACCTATTAGTTTGTAGGAGTAGGATTAGGACCCCTACATACTCTCATCCTTAACCAGTCAGATATGTCCAAGAAAGTTGGTAACCTTGTGATCTATCATACAAATCTTGGTCCAAAAATGAGAGTATTCTGCCTGTAATTGTAAAGCTAAATCTTTATGTCATTGGGTGAGTCAAAGTTTAATCTTTAGCTATAGGGATACCCCCCTTGGTGCAGCAGATCTAGAAGTGAAGGGGAGGCAGCTCAGCAACCTCCTGTATTAGTTGGCCAAATCTGCTTATGCATTGGACCTGGCAAACCCTCTACTAATTCAGAAGGAAAACCAATAGGTGGAATGACAATCCTCAGACATAACAAATACTTGCCAACATGATCAGATGACAACTGATCAACCTCAGTGGCAATAGTCACCATGCTCTCAAAAAACTTACGTCTTGAGGGGGTCAATGCTGGTTGAGTGGCATTTGCTAGTTCTGTATGTCTTGGAAGAACCAAAAGATTTGGGCCAACTAAGGACCCGTTGTTTTGAAGAGGTCACACATCTTCTCTTCTATACTCAGGTCTCTCTACAAACCTCCCTTTCCCCTGACCAGCATGTTTAGGGAAAGATGTATAATCGACAAATAAGTCTAAATGGAACTTTACATATAATTGTTTGCAAAAATACAATGGCAACTCATCATTATTTGGCCATTGGTGATGAGCTGCCAAAAACATAGGATAGATGAAAGGACTGACAACTGCATCCACACAATTGGTGGGAGAATAGCCTCTCACTCTCTCTTTTCCCCTATAAGAAGGGAACATGCTGAGATCATTATCTATTGAAACTAGCCTAGAAATAGTTAACCATTTCTCTTGGCCAACAACACTTTGAGAAAGCAATGCATAGAACTTGTCAACACTAATGTCATCATAGGGATTGTATGATTGAACAACTTGGATCATATGTGTGATGTCATCCCTAATCCTAACCAACATGTCTCTACCTGACAGGTTTGGTGTATTGTGAATATAACTATGTGGTTCATCCAAAGCTCTTTCAAACCTTTGAATGATGTCAGCATATAATGTAGAATTATCAGTATTATCAGGGTGATTTGATTGATTTGATTGATGTGATGATTAATCATCCATGTGGACCTAAATTTATCTGCAGTATGATAATTAAATTTTCTGTCAAACATATTGTATGTCACGATGTAAATAAAGGAGGCCTATAAATTTTCCTACTACATACATCTTTAAAAAATCCATGATATAAATGCACAGATGCTTCTCAAATAAACTTGCACCTTAGATGCTTGCAAATACATAAATAATAGGCATGTAAACCAAATTTGAATCAACCATAAAACACAGAACTAGGAATGCATAGAAAATCCAAATTTAAAGTCACGTGTAGCATGCAGCTCATATTGACATGACAGCCATGTTGTTTCCTTCTTTAACCATGTTATTCCCTAGCATTTGATGGGCAAATTTGAATGGATAACCTTTCAAGGGATAAAAGTGCATGTCCTGCATTGCTGTACCACTTGATTTGACCTATTTTATGTGTGAACTGACTCCAACCCAGCAGCCATCAACCACTAGCTACTTCTGATCGTGCCACAACCTTTCCAAAAACTTATGCACAAATTCTTTCTTAAATGGTTTCAAATTGTGATTAATTTTCCATCACCACAACCTTGATAAAAACTTATGCACAAAACTCAATAAAGAAGAATTTATGCACAAATTCTCTTTCTCTAGAATGATTTCAAATTTTGATATATTTTTTTATGACAGTTATCTATTCAATGTTGCCTTTAAAATACTATGACATGCCTTAGTATAAATAGATTATATAAAAATTAGATATATATATCAGCAAAATCCTATGTAAATTCTGACAGTTTGTCCAAAATCTTTCCTTTCATATGATACAATCTTTGTAAAATTTTGATTGTATTTTAAAGCAAAAATGTCTAAATACAGCTCTATATAACTGTCAAATAATTTTTAATATAAAATACAATCAAAATTTTAAAAGACTGTGTCATAGTATTTAAGCCATGTTCCCTAGCATTTGATGGGCAAATTTGAATGGATAACCTTACAAGGGATAAAAGTGCACGTCCTGCATTGCTGTAGCACTTGATTTGACCTGTTTTATTTGTGAATTGACTCCCACCCAGCAACCATCAGCCACTTGCTACTTCTGATCATGCTGGACAACCCTTCCAATAACTTATGAACAAATTCTTTCTTCAATGGTTTCAAATTTTAACTGTAAAATACAATCAAAATTTTAAAAAACTGTATCATATGAAAGGAGAGATTTTGGACAAACTGTCAAAAGTTATATGGGATTATGTTGATATATATATATTTATATAATCTACTTATACTAAGGTATGTCATAGTATTTTAAAGGCTTCAGCCCATCCAGTACGAGGATAAGTTATAATGGTGAGGATTAGCATTTTGAATGATGCTCTTAGGAGCATGTACAATGCAAAAAACCATGGGAAGTGCCAGGTGATGATCAGACCATCATCAAAAGTCATCAAATTAAGTTTCTCCAAGTCATGCAAAAACATGGCTATATTGGAGAATAAATGAACTTGTTGATGATCATCGATCTAGAAAGATTGTTGTAGAGCTCAATGGAAGGCTCAATAAATGTGGTGTTATAAGTCCTTGATTTGATGTTGGGGTGAAATAAATTGAATCATGGACTGCTAGATTGCTTCCATCTCAGCAGTTTGGTTTCATTATCTTGACCACATCTACTGGCATCATCGACCATGATGAGGCTAGGAGAAAGAACGTTGGTGGGAAAATGTTGGGATTTTTTTACTAGATTTAACTCATATTGTTGACTTTGAGCTTGAGGTTGAGGACAGGGTGATTTGGGTAGTGAACTAGAACCTATCCAACACTAGAAGAAATTTGAGTCTGGTGTATTTGAATTGAGAATTTAATTTTATATTTTGCATTCTTCTTTATCTAAAAATAGTATTTTAAGGGCAGTATTGAATAGATAACTGTCATACTATTTAAGCCATGTTCCCTAGCATTTGATGGGAAAATTTGAATGATAACCTTACAAGGGATAAAAGTGCATGTCCTGCATTGCTGTAGCACTTGATTTGACCTATTTTATGTGTGAACTGACTCCAACCCAATAGCCATTAGCCACTTGCTACTTCTGATTGTGCCACAACCTTTCCAATAACTTATGCACAAATTCTTTCTTGAATGGTTTCAAATTTTAACTGTAAAATACAATCAAAATTTTAAAAAGATTGTATCATATGAAAGGAGAGATTTTGGACAAACTATCAAAATTTATATGGGCTTATGTTGATATATATATTTGGTTATTTATATAATCTATTTATACTAAGGTATGTCATAGTATTTTAAAGGCTTCAACCCATCCAGTATGAGGATAATTTACAATGGTGAGGATTAGCATTTTGAATGATGCTCTTAGGAGCATGTACAATGCAAAAAAATGTGGGAAGCGCCAGGTGATGATCAGGCCATCATCAAAAGTCATCAAATTAAGTTTCTCCAAGTCATGCAAAAACATGTCTATATTGGAGAATAAATGAACTTGTTGATGATCATCGATCTAGAAAGATTGTTGTAGAGCTCATTGGAAGGCTCAATAAATGTGGTGTTATAAGTCCTTGATTTGATGTTGGGGTGAAAGAAAATGAATCATGGACTACTAGATTGCTTCCATCTCGGCAGTTTGGTTTCATTGTCTTGACCACATCTATTGGCATCATGGACCATGATGAGGCTAGGAGAAAGAACGTTGGTGGGGAAGTGTTGGGATTTTTTTACTAGATTTAACTCATATTGTTGACTTTGAGCCCGAGGTTGAGGACAGGGTGATTCTGGTAGTGAACTAGACCCTATCCAACACTGGAAGAAATTTGAGTTTGGTGTATTTGAATTGAGAATTTAATTTTATATTTTTCATTATGCTTTATCTAAAAATAGTATCTTAAGGGCAGTATTGAATAGATAACTGTCATACCATTTAAGCCATGTTCCCTAGCATTTGATGGCCAAATTTGAATGGATAACCTTACAAGGGATAAAAGTGCATGTCCTACATTACTGTAGCACTTGATTTGACCTATTTTATGTGTGAACTGACTCCCACCTAGCAGCCATCAGCCACTTGCAAAAGACTATCATTTTAAAGGTAGTATTGAAATTTTTACTCTATCAGGAATTTTTACTGTAAAATACAATCAAAATTTTAAAAAGACTGTATCATATGAAAGGAGAGATTTTGGATAAACTGTTAAAATTTATATGGGATTATATGTTGATATATATATTTGGTTATTTATATAGATAACTGTCATAGTATTTTAAAGGCAGTATTGAATAGATAATTGACATATGGTATTTAAGCCATGTTCCCTAGCATTTGGTGGGCAAATTTGAATGGATAACCTTACAAGGGATAAAAGAGCATGTCCTGCATTGTTGTAGCACTTGATTTGACCTATTTTATGTGTGAACTGACTCCAACCTAGCAGCCATCAACCACTTGCTACTTCTTATCGTGCCACAACCTTTCCAATAACTTATGCACATATTCTTTCTTGAATGGTTTCAAATTGTGATTAATTTTCCATCACCACAACCTTGATAAAAACTTATGCACAAAATTCAATAAAGAAGTTCATTTATGCACAAATTCTCTCTGGAATGATTTCAAATTTTGATATATATTTTTAATGAAATTTTACAAACCCATTTTACTTGCACATACAATCATATAAGGTGCAGGTTTATTTCAAACACTCGACTAGATACATTGTGCCATAAAAAATGTTTGACAAAAAATGCCAAGGCCAAGATCTAGATACATCATGGCATACAAAATGTTTGACATAATTTATGCATACCAAGGTGAAGATCGCATACCTAGTTGATGAGACTGTTACAAAAGGTGGTGCCCAGATGTCCTTCGAGCGAGACTGTTTCAAACCCTAGGTCACTATCATTGTCAGAAAAAGGCCACCGTGAAATGTGGCATTTTCATTTTTTTTTGTTTTTAATAGCCTAATTTTGGGTGAAACTATCTCGCCCCCAAATTGACTCGCCCAAAACTAGCTTGCCACATATGCGCCACACAGTGGCTACGTGTATTTAGGCGAAACTATCTCGCCCCCAAATTGACTCACCCGAAAATGACTCGCTCTAAATTGTTTTGTTGGCCAAAAGTGTGACACAAGTTTGTGCTTTTACCCCGTGAACAACTTGTATGTTTCCAGTGGGAGTGCAGTATACATGATTCTTGTTTCTCTAGTTTCCACACTACCACTAAGACAATGAGGATGACCTGCGAGATTATGGTAAACTGCAAAAACACAATTAAGAATAACTGCATACTCCTCAAAATGACCATGTTATGTGACCCTAGGAAATAAATGGCATAAAATTTTGGCATGAATGTCTATTAAGAAATGGTCATATACAAGTGAAAAGATCAAGTAGGATGGAAATGTACAAAATTTTTGAGAGGTCCTAATAGGTGAGACATTAGAATAGTTTATTTAGAATAATGGTGGTAATTAACAAAATTTTAGGGTCTTAAAATTTTGTTCCAACATAAGTAATGGTTGTTTTATTATGTAAATAAGGGTAATCCTTACCTATATAATAATTATTATGTATTTCAATATAATGTGTATTTTTGTTTTTGTTTTTGTAGATATGTATTGATAAACTCCAAGAATGGGATAAAGTTAGGGTGTTGGATCCGTGTGATGGTGTTGCTGTGGGCATTGGGCAGATTCACTCACTATCTATTGTACATCTAGAATCAACTTGAAAGGAACATGAGATGCAAATGTAAATATTTTAAAGGTCACAAGTAACATATAGCTTGCTTATGAAGAAAAAATAGATGGAGCTATCTGTCTGAAAGAGAAAGAAGGAACCTTCACACGGTGGCCACTAAAATATTTGCAAAAAATAGCATAGTTGATGTTTATCATGTACTTGTTGTTAGACATCTTGGCCCACTGCTTTATGCAGTATTTTGAATGTGTTGTTTAGGGATCTTAATTTTCATGGTGTATTTGAAAGAGTTGGAAACTCTTAGACAACTATGACATTTTTGATTATATTTATATATATACTCTTAGACAGTTTTCATATCTTATAACTTGGTATATATATTTGCATTATATTTTTTTATTGCAGATTACCTTTCTTTATCATGATGTTGAATCAATCTTTTAATTCTAGCATGTTGTAGCTTGTTCATATATGTAATTTTTTTTAAAAAGTGCATTGAAAACATTACCTACCTCTAGAATCATCATAGAAACTTCTTCAAAATGCCACGTTTATCCTAGAGTCACTAGGGTTTGTACCTCAATGATTCCACACCATTTTAGGCCCAAAAAATCCCAACCATGCCCAATTCCATAGGCGATTCAATTCCAAATCTAATTCTGGGACGAATAGTACCTAGAAATGCCCTATTTTTCTACCAATTAGGTAACTTAACACATAATAAATGTTATATCCCAAAACATGTGCTAGAACTCTGGCAAAAGCTTACCATACTATAGCATCATCAAGTCAACCTTGGATATGGAAATTGTTCAAAATAGAAAATAGTTTGTAAATGTTGAATGGTCAGACAGTATGAGAAATTACAGGCACCAGGAGTTGCCTTTTGAAACATCAAGACAGATGGCAAATAAAATTGATATATATATATGGTGTAAAAGCCAAGGGATTGCCTTTTGGTTTCAAGATCTAGGTGACTTTGATCGTGATTTAAAATGTTCCTTATGAGTGGTCCATTGTGGTAACCTACATAGTGGTATGTATTCTTGGAAGCCTTATGGTGCCATATTATTTAATGGAGTATATGTGGCATTAAAAAAATTGAAATACTCTTTTATAGTAAATGAGAATGGGTGGTATTTGTGATCTACTATGCTAGAATACAATAATCTACACCTGAAATTTAGATTACTCAAACCATGTCACATTGATCATATTGTTAAAATAATATAATATATTCCATAGCTTAAGATGTTTTTTTGGTTTTAGGGATCTTATCAACATCATAAGGAGTTGAAGGCTGCATAGGGAATCAAGATAACTGCTCAGGTGTCAAATTTCAGGCTAATAATTTTATGTATATGAGCATAAATTTATCAAATATATGTGGACAATGAAATTTAGCTGCAATTTCTTGATTTCAGGGTCTTGAGCATGCCATAACATAAACTTAGTTATTTGTTGTTAGACCTGATGATGATTTAGAGGATATTAAGGAAGAAGGAATGCAAGATATCAATAATGTAATGTCTCGAATTGACAAGAGTGGGGAAGGAGTTTATGTTCAAGCTTCAACTCTTGGATCTTTGGAGGCTTTACTTGAGTTCTTGAAGACCCTAGCTGTAAGCATCCCAGTTAGTGCAATTGGTATTGGGCCTATGCATAAAAAAGATGTCATGCGTGCGAGTGTAATGTTTGAGAAAAAGAAGAAAGAGTATGCTACAATTTTGGCATTTGATGTCAAAATTACTCTTGAATCTCGGGAGCTTGCAGATGAAGTTGGTGTCAAGATATTTGCAACAGACATTATTTATCATCTATTTGACTAGTTTAAAGCATATATGGACAATCTTAAGGAAGAAAGGAAAAAGGAGGCTGCAGAAGATGTTGTTTTCCCCTGTGTACTAAGCATTTTGCCAAATTGTATTTTTAACAAGAAGGATCCTATAATTGTTGGTGTTGATATTCTTGAAGGCATTGCAAGGGTTAGTATCTAAACCTAGTTTTTTCGGTGTTATGACTTATGCATGTAAAAGATTGTTGTATCATTTTTGGTTTGTATAAAGCCATATGTGGTGATTGCATCTACAGATTAGCATGCCATTATGTGTCCTCACAAAAGATTTCATAGATATTGTCAAAATAGCCTCAATTGAGATCAATCATAAATCTGTTAAATGGCTAAGAAGGATGAAAAAGTGGCCATGAAGGTATTTTGAGAAGCTATCTTTGTTGTTAATAGTTTTATATGATTTTGGATGCTATTTTTTGAAATGTTTTTGTTAATGAATTATCATACGAACTTTACAGATTGTTGGGAGCAACGCTGATGAAGCACAAAAAATGTTTGGTAGGCATTTTGAAATGGAGGATGAATTTGTGAGTTATCTCACCAAAAGATCCATAGATATATTGAAACAAAACTACACGGTAAGGCTATTTGATAACCACATTACGTAATTTTACAGTGTATTTACTATTATGCATTTTATACTAATTGAACATTTGTGCTTTTTATTTTTGGTTGTTAAAACAACTTTTTAATGTCTAAATGGAATATTCTTCTTGTTTTTTCAAGATGATTTGTCCAATGGTGATTGGAAACTTGTGGTGAAATTGAAAAAGTTGTTAAAAATTCCTTGAGCTACTACTAATGATGCATTGTGCAATGGAACTTTGGATTGGAGCAAAACCTTCTAATGAAAATGGGAAAATCTACCCTGCAACATTACAAACAACACAATCAAGATAACAAATGGTGAACTTTGTTGATACCAGAACAATAGCTTCTGCATCATAAGCTTCTTCTATATGTTTTGCTATATGGTGTACGTGCTGCACCTCTAGCTACAATAAGACAGTAGTGAACTTTAGATCCTATCTATGCAGGAGGTCATTTGAATGTCTATTGTTTAGCTTGTTTTCTGAAATTTAATAGTTTGAATGGGCAAGTGCGGTATTTCTACATGAGAAAGGGAAGAGATTGATTCCAAGAGTAGAGATTTTGTGTAATGATCTATTTTATGATTTCTTGAGGTAATGAAGAATATATTATGAAAATGTTGTTTTAAATAAATTCATATTTTACTGCAATTGTACGAAACCAAAAACATTTCCATGTTGTCATCTTCAACATGTTGTTGACTAGCTGGATTTCACTGTTTCAAGTGCCGCTTTTGCTTCAGTTGTCTGGGACCATGTTATGGAAGGTTATAGGGAATGGTGTGTTTTCTTATTGCTGTAGGGTCACTTCTACAGGGGCCTTTAAGTAGCATTCTCAGGTTGTTATTTAGATATTGTTCATAGTGGTTTAGGGTTGTTTGAATACACAGGTAATAGCACCAAGGTTGTAGTCAAAGAACCTTAACTGGTTAACAGAATGCCAAAAGAAATGATGTCTCATGGAATGCTCAGTGGCAACATCTCTTTTATAAGTGTCAAAATATGTGAAGGGCTTCATCAGTCTGACCTACCTTTCCATTGTTTTGCTAATGTATCTAATGTGGCTGCTGAACTGGTTTTTTCTTCAGCCAGTCCTTGTAGTTTGTTGTACATGATAGAGCTCATGAACTAGTTTTTTCTAGTACTTATGGCAGCCTTGTGCTGCTTTTTTATTATTTGTAATTATTTTCCTACATTATTCCAATAAAAAAAATATTTATTGCCACTTTACTTTGCCTTGTTTCATTTTCTTATTGGCCGATTCTCAAATAGAAAGTGTTGGCTCAAATTTATCAATCTTTACTTGGCAACATCATAAAATATATAGTTTTCCAAATTTATTTCCTTAATGTTTTAAATTTAAATTTAATAATATGTTTTTTCTACATTATAAAATTTATGGTATTTAATAAATTATTCATATCATGACTAAATTTACTACCAATTAATGGAAACCAGTAAATAAAAATGACTACCATGACTAAATAAATGACTAGTTAATAACAATCAATGACTAAATGATTACAATGACTAAATAAATGACTAAATATATGTACTACCGAATTGATGACTAAATATACTACCAAATTACCAAATATACTACCAAATTGTTGACTGAATATACTACCAAATTAATGACTAAAATCTATTTAGTCATAAATTTGGTTGCGAGATAAATGACTGGCAATAAACTACGAATGGTCACGTGACTAAATATACTACCAAATTGATGACTAAATATATTACCAAATTTATGACTAAATATACCACCAAATTAATGACTAAATATACTACCAAATTTATGACTAAATATACTACCAAATTAATGACTAAAATATTTTTGGTCATAAATTTGGTTGCAAGATAAATGACCGGTAATAAACTACCAATGGTCACGTGACCAAACTACTATTGTAGGTGGTGATTGATCAGGAAAGTACTATACACTAGCCATGTATCCTCGTCAGGGTTCGGGGGTGGTAGCTCCCGAGAAACTTTTTTTTTATGACCGACATAAGAAAACCCTAATTTTTGTAACTGACAAAAAGGCTTGATAAAAGTGGCTAAGGGTTAGGGTTTTGACATATTGTATTGTAGCATTTGCAGCGGTATTGAGTTGCAAGGATTGCTGATTGTAATCGATTTGATTTACTGGATAATAATATTGGACTCTCTATTTGGTGGATGTAGCCCGGGTTTGGGTGAACCACGTTAAAACTTGTCTCTCGTTATTATTTCTATGTATTTCCATTCCTCTGTTTAATCTTTATTTGCATTTAATTGATATCTTCTGCCGGCTAACCCTAACAAGTGGTATTAGAGTGGGTTGTGTTCGATTATCATTTGTAGGAAGGTCTCACGGTTGAGTGGGAGCAATGGCGGATGAGGGTAAATTGAAGGTCGATAAATTCAATGGGCAGAACTATCAGTTATGGAAGATGCAGATGGAGGATTACCTCTATCAAAAGGATTTATGGATGCCGTTGGAAGGAGTAGCCAAGAAACCAGCAACAATGTCTGATGAGGATTGGAATCTTCTTGACAGAAAGGCACTGGGAACCATTCGGTTGTGCCTGGCACCATCAGTGGCATTCAATATAACAGAAGCGAAGACAATAGATGGTCTAATGAAAGCTTTGGCAAAATTGTATGAAAAACCCTCAGCCTCAAATAAGGTATTTCTCATGAAGTGTTTGTTTAATTTAAAAATGGTTGAAGGTGGATCTGTGACAGGTCATTTAAATGAATTTAATACGATTCTCAGTTAATTAACTTCTTTAAATGTAAAATTCGATGAAGAAGTTAGAGCTCTCTTGATATTATGTTCATTACTTGAAAGCTGGGATAGTTTGGTAATGGCGGTTAGTAACTCTGTTTCTGGTTTAAATACCCTAAAATTTGATGATGTTATTGGTGTTATTCTGAGTGAGGAAATTCGTAAGAAAAGCTCAGGTGGATCCACATCAGGCAGTGTTTTGAATGCAGAAAGTAGGGGCAGATCAAAGGAGAGAGGAAAAGGTTCTGGAGGTCATGGGAAGTCACGAGGAAAATCAAGGGACAAAAGATCCCAAACCAGAGGACAGAAGGATTACTGGTACTGTGGGAAACCAAGTCATTTGAAGAAAGATTGCTGGTCTCAAAAAAGTAAAGAAGGAGACAAACAAGAAGGCAATAAGGAAGCACATGTGGTAAGTAATAAATCTAAAGATGATGCCTTGATTCTTTCCCTAGATAATGCTGATGATTCATGGGTTTTAGATTCAGGGGCCTCATTTCATGCTATGCCCCATAGAAGTTATTTTCTTGATTATGTCCAAGGGGATTTTAGGCTAGTTTATTTGGGAGATAACGAACCCTGTCAGATTGTTGGAAAGGGAAGAATTAAGATTAAGTTACAGAATGGGAATCATTGGCTACTACATGAGGTAAGGCATGTTCCAAGGCTCAGTAGGAATTTAATTTCAGTAGGGCAGCTAACTGAACAAGGTTGCACTGTTACATTTACTAAGAAAAATTGGAAGGTTTCAAAAGGTACCTTAGTAGTAGCAAAAGGTGTGAAAGTAGGCACCTTATATCTTTGTATAGGTCATACTGTTCCTTCTACTTTAGATGTTATAGAGGAAAAACAAACAGGTTCAGGAACAGTTGCTGTAGGTTCACAAGAAGAGACTGAAAAATTTGTTGCAGGTTCTAAGACAACACTGTGGCATAACAGACTTGGGCATATGAGTGAGAAAGGTATGAAGGTACTTCATTCCAAGAAAGATTTACCAAGTCTAAAATGTATTAATATGGATTTTTGTGAAAGTTGTGTGTATGGAAAACAAAAGAGAGTCAGTTTTCTCAGAGATGGGAAGCAAAAGAAAAATAAAAAATTTAAACTTGTGCATACAGATGTATGGGGACCAGCTCAGGTATCTTCTCTCGGTGGCTCTCGGTATTATGTTACATTCATAGATGATGCAACTAAGAAGGTCTGGATTTATTTCCTTAGACAGAAATCTGATGTATTTGAAACATTTAAGAAATGGAGAAGCTTGGTTGAAAATGAGACAGGTAAAAGATTAAAATGTCTCAGATCTGATAATGGTGGTGAGTATTGCAGCAAAGAATTTGAAGATTATTGTTCCTTCAATGGAATTCATAGGTAGAAAATGGTTCCAGGGATTCCAAGGAAAATGGAGTGGCTGAACGCATGAATAGGACAATAATGGAGCATGTAAGGACCATGAGATTGCATGTTGGGTTGCCTTTAAATATGTGGGTAGAGGCTGTCAACACTGCTATATATTTAATTAATAGAGGTCCTTCAGTCCCTTTGGGCTGTGGTATTCCAGAGGAAGCATGGACAGGTAAGAAGGTGAGTTATTCTTTTCTCAAAACCTTCAGATGTGAAGCATTTACACATGTAGATTCTAAAAATAGAACCAAGTTGGATGCAAAATCAAAAAAGTGTACCTTTGTTGGATATGGCATTGATGAATTTGGTTATAGGCTTTGGGATTTTGAAAATTAGAAAATTGTGAGAAGCAGGGATGTTATATTCAATGAGAATATGTTGTACAAAGATCAGTTGTAGCAGCATTAGAAGAAAGAAAAAGATTATGTGGTGCTGGATGATACTCTAAATAGTGATGTTCTAGTGGTTCCTCATGCTCCGCAACAGCAACCAGAAATACCACAAACTCCAGTGAATGTTAGATGGTCAACAAGGCTAAGTAGACCTCTTGAAAGGTTTTCTCCCTCTTTGTATTCTATTTTGTTAACAGATGCTGGTGAACTAGAAGGGTATGATAAAGCTATGCAGGTGGATACACAGGTTCAGTGGGAGCTTACAATGAAAGAAGAAATGGACTCCTTGCTGAAAAATCAGACTTGGGAATTATGTGAGTTACCTGCAGAAAAAAAGGCTTTACCAAACAAATGGGTTTACAGGCTGAAAGAGGAAGATGGAGGTAAGAAAATATTTAAGGCCAGGTTAGTTGTAAAAGGATTTGCACAGAAACAAGGCATTGATTTTGATGAGATATTTTCTTCGGTTGTCAAGATGACTTCTATTCGTACTGTTTTAAGTATTGTGGCTGCTGAAGATTTGCATTTGGAACAGCTAGATGTGAAAACTGCCTTTCTCCATGGTGATTTGGAGGAGATATACATGGCACAACCACAGGGATTTGAGGTCAAAGGTAAGGGGAAACAAGTGTGCAGATTGAAGAGGAGTTTGTATGGCCTGAAACAAGCACCTCGGCAATGGTATTTAAAATTTGATAGTTTTATGGCTGAGCAAGGCTACAGCAGGTGTAATTTTGACCATTGTGTTTATTTTAAGAGGTTGGATAATGACAACTACATTATTTTATGTTTATATGTTGATGACATGCTTGTAGCTAGGTCTAACATGGATCACATCAGAGAGTTAAAACATCAGTTAGCACAGTCATTTGATACGAAGGATTTAGGGGCAGCAAAATAAATCCTTGGTATGAAAATTTGTAGAGATAGGAAGAACAAAAAATTGACTCTATCTCAGGCTACTTATGTTGAAAAGGTGTTGCAGAGATTCCATATGGAGAATGTAAAAGCTGTCAGCACACCTTTGCCTAGTCATTTGAAATTGCCTAAGGAGATATGTCCAAAGACACAAGAGGAGGAAGAAAAAATGTCCAAGGTACCATATGCTTCAGCTGTAGGAAGTTTAATGTATGCCATGGTATGCACAAGACTGGATATTGCACATGCTGTCGGAGTCGTTAGCAAGTATATTAGTCATCCTGGATTTGAACATTGGAATGCGGTAATATGGATTCTCAGATATTTGAGAGGTACATCTAATAAACACTTATGTTTTTGGGGCTCTAATACTGATTTAGTAGGTTATGTAGACTCAGATTTGGCAGGGGATATTGATACTAGGAAGAGTACTACAGGTTATGTCTTTACTGTAGGTGGAACATCGGTGAGTTGGATTTCTAGGTTGCAAAAGGTGGTTGCTTTATCCACCACAGAGGTAGAATATGTAGTTGCAACAGAGGCAAGCAAGGAGATGATATGGCTGCAATCTTTCATGGAAGAATTGGGTAAACAATAGGCTAATAGTTCTTTGTATACAAACAGTCAGAGTGCCATCCATCTTGCAAAGAATTCTACCTTGCATTCAAAGACCAAACACATACAGTTGAGGTATCACTTTATTCGATCGGTGTTGGATAATGGATAGTTAAGGCTGGAAAAGATACATACAGATGAAAATCCAGCGGATATGTTTACAAAGGCAGTGACAAGGGAGAAGCTGAGCTACTCTTCAGCTTCGATTGGTCTTCTAGACTAAAAATAATAAAAATAGAATAGTAGAGTCCAGGGTGCTTATTTCCAGTGGGAGCTGCATGCACAGCGGTGTTGTCCAAGCTCAGTCTCCAAGTGGGAGATTGTTTGGTGTGGAGCCTGATCAATCTCCAAGTGGGAGATTGTTGGTAGGTGGCGACTGATCAGGAAAGTACTGTACACTAGCCATGACTGACATAAGAAAACCCTAATTTTTGTAACCGACAAAAAGGCTTGATAAAAGCGGCTAAGGGTTAGGGTTTTGACATATTGTATTGTAGCATTTGCAGCGGTATTGAGTTGCAGGGATTGCTGATTGTAATCGGTTTGATTTACTAGATAATAATATTGGACTCTTTGTTTGGTGGATGTAGCCCAGGTTTGGGTGAACCACGTTAAAACTTGTCTCTCGTTGTTATTATTTCTGTGTATTTCCATTCCTCTGTTTAATCTTTATTTGCATTTAATCGATATCTTCTGCCAGCTAACCCTAACAACTACTAATCACATGACCAATTTTTGGTAGTTTTTTTAGTCATTTTTTCCTATTTTTCTACTAGTGAAATAAAGCCATATAGGAATATACAATGATATACATCGATAACATACAAAAGTATGTTTACAAACCCAAATAGGCATATGTAACAAAATGTCCTGAAATCAAATCTCCTATGGACTACTATCAAATAATTGACGACTCTTGCTAGGCCATGAAGATGGTGAACCAGTCAATGACTCATCCTCTATCACCCATTGCCTAGACCTCCTCAATAGAGATTTTTGAAGTTCCACCTATTAATACAATCAAACAATATCCACATTAATATAGAAAATATTCAAAATATATAACATGACATAATTAATTAATCACTTACTGCTAGCTGGTGATCCCTCTCAATCATTTGTTGTCTCTCTTCTTCTGTAGCTAGACAAATAGGAGTTGTGACATCCTATGAGAAGCATGAAGAAGAAAATTGAAGTAAACATGAATATCATTTATGTACATTAAATGATGTGAGATAAAATAAGAAATACAAAATGACATTTACATATTGCTAGCTCATACCTCGATCAAAGGATCTACAGACAAAATAGTTGCAGTAATGCCCACCTCCATTGACTGGCGAAGATGAGGAGTCTATATATTCAACATCTGAAAATAGAGTTCAAGGTCATTTGAGAAAAATAGATACATAACATTATTTAAATGCATAATGATTAGAAATGATAAAATTTACCTCAGTGAAAGTGGCTCTACCTAGGACCAAGGAAATCATCCTAATGGTGATGCTCCAACATCCACCTATTCATCATCAAATTGTAAATAAATAAGATTACCATTGATATATGACAAAAAGTTTGCATGTACTATATTTATGAACTTGTGATAAATTACATACCTATTGACTGGACCTCCTCTCATAACCCTGTACTAGACGGCTTACAGACATAGGATGAATACTTTGACCATGGAATTTCATAGTGCAGACAATTACATACACTAATTTTGACTTATAATAGCTACTCATATAATTAATTAGAGATTTTAAATACAAATATATTAAATTGTAGAACCTTGTAAAAAATTACCTGGGAGTCAATACCAAACATATGTTGTAAGAGGTCATCTGTGAGAACAATATTATCCAATATGGATGTGTCCATCACCTACTCATGCCCCTACATCACATCGTGGGTAGCTTTCTGGGTCCCAACATCACACAATGCCCCACATGACCCACAAAGATGGGGGGATTAATGACACATACTTCTCTCACCCTCTCTAGCATGCAAAAGATCACCACCATGTTGTGCTAAAGTCTAGGTGAGGGAACTTGGGGAATACAATGTCTCCACCTCAATGCTCTCCTTCAAAGTTGAAGGGAGTGAGACATGTTCTCGCCTCATAATGGGTCAAGGTGGATGGTCTTGGGCATGATGTGCGCTCTCTCTATCATGTGTAGAGTCACTGCCTCTATCATGGAACTCCTAGATGTCAAAGTAGTTTGGGATGTCCTTGAGGTCAAACTCACATTAGAGTTTCTTGAAACAATATAGGGGGACCTCATTATTATTACAATGGAGGTCATCAAAAACCATGTACCATCTATCTAAAAATCTTTGGGATATCTCTTCATGCACAGACCAATGAATTAGGAATCATTTGCAACTCCCATGTAATGGTTGTTGCATTTTAGAATCAATGAAAAGTGCACATCGATCACCTTTGGAAATTTTCTTATCTTTGACTTGTTTGTATGATAATTTATTGGTGTAGAATTGTTGACACTCCTCCCTATAGTCCTTCCAATCAATGATATGCTTGTTAACTGAGTTGATATGAGAAATAATCAACTCTAGTGAAGTGACAAGGGTTTTCCTATGATTGTTTCTTGTATTCAAATTTTTCAATGTTTCAATTAAGAAGGAGAAATTAGGGAGAGGCTCAGGGGTTGCTCGAGGGTTTTCCCGTAATCCTCCATGAGCTTCCTGCTTGGGATCCTCTCTCTACCTTGGAATCATTCCTTGTTTCTTTGGCTGTATTAGTAGAATAAATTAACCATTGTTGTATTTTGCATTTCTTTTTGTTTTTATTTTATCTGAGCCTTGGTAATGTATTGATAAACATTTGAAATTTTAAAAGCTCTTTTTTTATATTCCATTTCCTGCCCTCACCCTTGTGTCACCCTAGTGTCATCCTTGGTGTGTGGATGTGCGGAGGCCAACTGAGGTGGGTACTATGCTGGTTGGTACATTTAATGCATAGAAGTAAAAATTGATGGAGAAGCATTCGAAATGGGAGATAGACAAACAAGGGAAAATTGCAAAAGTTATAGAGAAGCCCTTAATTCTAAGGATGCTGAGACTCCACTAGAAAATGCGAGCTTCTCGATCAAGCATACATTCAGAGCTTACGAGAAGCGAGGCTAGAGAAGAAAAACAAGGTGAGTTCTCCTCTGTGCCAAAGAAAGTGACCTTTTGCCCTAATGAAGACATGTTAAAGACATTAAAAAATGAAGAAAATAGATTAAAAATGTAGCAGTGTTTTTTACTTGTATTAACTGTGACAAAATGCCTTCAAGAAAGTTTTTTGATAACTATTTAATAGCAGTTTGGGGAAAAAAACTTGGAATTCATTTCTCGTTTTGTAGAATGATAAAGAGTAGTTTATTTGTTATTTTTTCAAAAACCACAACATGCAGAAACAAGTAGTAGAAAATAACTTTTGGAATATAGGCCCTACTCTGTTTAAGGCCTTTCCTTGGCCCCTCAAACCTCACATAAGGAAATACAATTTTTTCCATTCCTAGATGGATTCTAATTAAGAATGTACCTACGCAGCTTTGGGGTTTTCTACCTCAATTACTTAAATCTTTTAGAAAAATTATTAAGGTTGATGAAACCAGGGCAAATTTGCCACACATGGATGCAAGACTGCTTGTGGCATTTAGCACATGGGTGCAAATACCTAATATTATTAAGGTAACATGGGACAATAAATCCATTCAGTGTCAAATTGTATGACTGGGGGACTAAACTCCTATTTTTTGTGCAAAATAGATGGGCACCAGAGAAGGGATTGCCTTGTTTTGCATAGAAAGAATAAACAGGATGACCTAGAATTTGAAACTAAGGAGAAGGAAGTTAATGATCTCCCTAGGAAAAATGCCTATGTTTGGTCAGGGAGTGACCATAGGGTTGATTCCCACCTGCATGACAAGTTTGAAACTATTCCCACATTGGGAGAGAAATATATAAAAAGAGATAATGACCCTATGGTTGAAAATGAAGATGTTGGAAACATTAGGAAGAATCATATGGAAGGTGATTTGCCCTTTGATGTAGTGGTAAATAGACCTTTAGAGGAATGTTGTTCAGAGAGTACCCTGGATGATAGCCTAGGTCTCACCTTGGATGATGACAATGTAGGAGATGACACTATGGTTGACCTCTATTATGAATCCCAAATTGTTGAAACATAAACACAAATTGACAAGAATAAAGAAAGTGATGGGGAGGATGGACCACCCTTAAGTAATAAAGAGCAACAACAAAAATCCACTATTGATAATGAGTAGGGCCCTCTCTTTTTTGATGGTTTTATTACTGTTAGGTGGAGGAAAAATGCCTAAGATCTGGCTTTAGACAAAATTAGAGAGATAGCATAACAAAGAAACAAGTTAGATACATTGAAGGAAGATTTTTTTTTTTAAAAAGAGCAATAGACCCACAAGGTGTGGCTATGGAAGTCCTCAAGTTGAGTGGCATGACTCAGGCAAAATCTACCTTAGAAGGAGGAAAGCATGAACTAATGATTGAAAAAGAGGGGAAAAAGATATTGATGAGGTAGACAAAACAAATGAGGATGGCAAGAAGAGGAAGAACATGAGCAGGACAAATAGTATTGTCAAACTTGGTAAAACAGGAAAGGATGATTAGATCCCTAAATGCTTTGATTGTTTTACAATGGAAACAAAACTAATTCCACCTAACTTCAACATCTAATGAAAGAGATCCATTATTTCAGTTGAAATGTTAGGAGATTGGAGTCCCCTAACAGAAAATATGTAGTGCGGGATTTATGTAACAAAAACAGGGACATGGACATATTGTTTATTCATGAAGTTAAGGCTGGAAGCTTTATGATGGAGAACATATTGAGGTTTATTTAGAGGGATGCTATTTCCTTTACTACTAAGCATGATAAGGGCAAGGGTGGCAATGCCATCCTTCTAAGTAGAAGATTAGAAAAGCATTTCAAGAAGGCAGGGCAATCCCCCTATAATAGATGTATATGGATCATTTTGGATGTTGGGAGTATGGATATTTGGGTCTACTCGGTATATTCCCCAAATGAGTACTATAATAGGTCTCAACTATGGAATTGGATGGCCAATAAGCTTCCAAAGGTGTCTTGGATTATAGGTGGAGACTTTAACATGATTGAGCAAAAAGAGGATAAGCAAGGGGGTAACCCACTGGAATGGAGAGGGAATGAGAGATTCTTTGTAAAAGCCGTAAAAATCCACAAACCATTGTGAAAGTAAAATGAAGTAAATAATCTACTTAAATACAACATCATAATGTCTAAAGTAAAAAGATGCAATTAATCCGCTTATTCACAATATCTCAAGTAAAAGATAAGTCTCATAAATATGAATCAAAATGCCATTAAATATTTCAAAGTCATGTGCTCAATCTAGGTAAAAAGCACTATAAATAATGTACAAAATCCATGGGTATTTATGTCATATTACATCCAATTTCAAGTTACAATAATATGTGTACAACAAGAATAAATAAATCAATACGCTCTTCAGTCACCACGAACCAAGTGGTCCTCCTATGAGCCGAGAGATGGGAACATGGCCCAGGTGCTTTTCCACCCAACCATGAATTAATTACACTTCCTTGGATCCCTTCATTAAACAAAGGAAACCCAACCCTGCATGAAATGTCTATCTACCTGGAACAACTGGCAAGAGGGAACACCCGATGCAACCCTGATGTATGAATGTACAATTCTAAATAATGAAAAGTAGATTGTCTCACAACAGGATGTGGTAGAGATATATATAAATAAGTTTGCTAGACAAAATAAACATCTTTTTTAATATCAACTCGATTAGATCTAATCCTTTAAAATAGTAACCTGGTTCAATTCCCGAAAAGAGGGAAAGCCATCTCTGATAATCCACATTCAGCATCCTAGCCCAGAAAGTAACCTAATAACATTCCTAGATAAAATCTACTTCTTCCCCAAGAACAAGTAAATAAATAATAAAATAATAGAACCAAAGTTCAATAAATCATTAAAATCCCTTTCCCAAAACACCAATCAAGGAAATACACTTTCCAAGCAATACTCCATCATTCGTTACATACAATTGCATTCGTAAGGTTATTAAATTGATATAATCATGAAGCCCATATTTCAATCATAATATCTCAATATTATAAGCAATATAAGCTACTTAATATTCTTACTATCAAATCTGTGATAGGAACACCAGAAATAGATAAACAATCTTCCTGTCACAACTGCGACATGAACTGTAGCAGAAATAAATATAAGAACATAGTTTATAATCTTTTATTGTCATTCAAAATAATGTTTAAAAATTACATTTTGGACAACAACCAATAAAGGAATATGTCTATAGGAAAATGATAGTTTCATCTATGTTTAAGAGGTTATGTTCGCATTGTTAGTTCAAAAAAAAAAGGTCAATTCTTTAACATGAATTCCATACAACATACGAAAAGATAGCAGCTGGAATAATTTTTGTCTGACAGGAAATAAGTTTATATCAACATCTGAGGTTTGTAACAGTTCAGACCATAGTTTCAAGACAACGGCTAGTATAATGGTCAATCTGAAGCAAGAAAATAAGAAACAAGAACAAGAAGAAGAAGTCAATTACTTAGCAAAACAAGAACAAGGAACAATAGGTTGATCCTAAATGCTACGTTGTAGTTTGAGTAGATTAGCAACAGGAAATAAATAAAGGTAGGTTGATTTACTCATCAGAAAACAAAGAAAACAAGATCGTCAAGAAAAGTCAAAACGACCAGCAAGAGGTCATGTGTAGGTAGATAGGTAAAAGCATCGACAACCAAATTTAAGCAGGTTGATTCTGAGTCAAACACCATGATTTTTAAGGCTAGTGGCAGAGATAAATCCAAGGTGAATGGTTAAAACAAAAAGAGGCAACACATGCTAGAAAGATCACACACAGGCTGATTTACCAAGTTTAACAATCAATCTACAGACTTTATTAATTGCAAAATAACAAGGAAAATACCTAGAATTATCTTCCTGAAAATAAAGGTTGATTCTGCCTGAGTCGCTCACTCCTACTACCCTCTAATCACTGCATTGAATCTTCTTTCTGTCACCCTAGTTTAAAGTCCTTTCTACCTTCAATGCTCTCTAAAAATTAATTACTTCCTGCTGCTGCAAAGGATCGTGCCTTCTCTGCTGAAAATCATGGGTCTTTCTTTTCTGCTAAGTGCTCTTCTTTTTAATAAAAATCTCTCCCTTATTTTTGGCATCCCAATTAGGTTTAAAGACTGCAATTTATTTTTAGTTTGCATGCGAATTCTCTTCAAAAACCTCCCTAATTACTATTTAATTTAGAAAAACCACTTTTAATTGGGTTACTATCACATGCATGACAGTAAGTTAGTTTTTAACTCTCCTATTTGATTTTATAAATATAATAATAATATAATCTAACTATTTTTATTAAAACACAATCACTTTAAATAAATCAAGAAGTGAAATATTAAAATAATATATATATCCATATATATCTATTATATTTAATATAATTGTTTAAATCTAATTAACATATTGTCTTCCAAACATCTATACTCATGTAAATAGAAAATGTTTATTATCATTCATTTAAATATATAAAATACAACCTTATATATTCAGTATGTAAAAATACAATACATCATTTAAAATATAATTTGAAAAGACATTAATTTTTATAATCAAATCATGCATTCAAAAAGGATTTTCATAACAATTGAAAACACAATAATTTTCTAGATATCAAATCATCAATCACAATTATTAACAACACATTGATGCATAACAATAAACCATTCAAAAATATAATATGAGACTACGTGAGTGTGTGATTGCATCATGGTTAACCATCCCAAATAGTCCTTACCAAGTGGCTAGAACACCTCTACCTCAACCATGTTCTCATCTTCGACGAGTACCTGCATTCATTCGCACTCAACTTGACATCAATAGGTTAGTGTCTCCAAAAACAGAGCTGAAGTAAATCATTATAATCACATTGATAATATTTAAAATTTAAATTAACTTTCCAATTTACTCAAATATAACTTCACAATAATTTCCTTCACACGTGTAAAACTTACTCAAAGAAAACAATTATGGTAAATGTTCACTAATCTAAAATAATAATATAGTCCATAAAAACGAGACGTGACATCCTTCCCCACTTGGAAGAGACATCATCCCGATGTCTTATTACACATCAAAATAATAAGGTATCAATCAACCACCAATAAAGTATCAAAATATCATAAAACAATAACATCAACTTAAAGTACAATAACAACTCAAAGTATCAAAAACAATAACCAAACTTAAAGTATCATAATCCATATATGAATAAGAATTCTATGTCATCCTCAAATGAGGAAAAGATCTATCAATCTCCTCTGCATCCTCCCATGTGGGACTATCTTCTGAATACTGGTCCCATTGGACCTTATATTGCACCACATCTCTTCTACGTAACTTAATGTTGCGCTTCTCTAAAATTCGAGTGGGCTCTACCAGCACCACTCCTAGATCCTAAACTTGTAAAGTACACCAATCAAGAATATGTGACACATTAGGATGATAAAGCATAAGTAAGGACACATGAAAAATATTATGGATTCTAGCAAGTGCAGGCAGTAGAGTAAGTCTATAAGCTACAAGATTTATCACTTCCAGAACTTTGAATGGTCCTACAAAATGAGCAAGTTTGGACACTTTGCCAAATGAAACTAAACTCTTCTAAGGTTTGACCCTCAAAAAGACTTTGTTACCCACTAAGAACTGTCTAGGCGTTCTATTCCTATCTGCATAACTCTTTTGACGATCTGAAGCTTGCTTCTACTTCTCCTTGATCAACTTCATCTAATCATCCATTTCCCTTAACATATCAGGACCAATCACTATTTTGTCCTCCACCTTATCCCAATTGATAAGTGTTCGACACCTATGCCCATAAAGAGCTTCGAACGCTGCCATTTCTAAAGATGTATGGTATGAATTGTTGTATGCAAACTCTACCAATGGAAGATACTCCTCCCATTTATACTGCTGATCCATACAATACATTCTGAGATGGTCTTCTACAAATTGATTGACTCTTTCTATCTAACCATTTTTTTGAGGATGATAGGCCAAACTAAAATTTAGCTTTGTGTCCAAAGCTACATTAAGAGTTGTCCAAAATCTAGATGTCATGCAAGTGTCTCGATCTAAAATGATCGTCTTAGGCACTTCATGCAATTGAAAAATCTCTTGAACAAACTTCTTAGCTAAAACCATAGAACCATCTGAAAGATTCGTCAGAATGAAATGTGCTACCTTAGCCAACTTGTCCACAACCACTAAGATGACATCATGCCTATTCCTAGACATGGGTAACCCCTGAATAAAATCAATACTTATCACTTTCCACTTATGCTCAGGAACACTGTGCAGGTACAACAATCTTGCTGGATGCACATGCTTAGCCTTGACTCTTTGGAACTCCAAACATCAGGACACAAATTCCATCACATCCTTTTTAAGTCTATGCCAAAAGTATAAAGGTCTCAAACCTTTGACCATTTTGGTCACTCCAGTTTGTCCCGAATATGGTGTGTTGTAGATCTCCTCAAGCACTAACTTCCTCAACTTTCCTAAGTTAGGAATATACATTCTTCCTTGAAATCTTAAAAGTCCATCTGACTCAACCACATAACCATCAAACCTGTGATCTAAGGGGTCTACTTCCAAAGCTTGCTTTACCCTTTCATAATGATCATCCCCTTGAAGATTCTGAATTACTTTCTGCTTCAAATTGGATCTCATTGTAACCATGGCAGCCAGATGTCTTCTTCTACTAAGAGCATATCCTACCCTATTCTCTTTTCCTTTTATATATACTCAATTCCAAAGTCATACTCACTAAGGAATTCTAACCACCTTCTTCATCATGCATTAAGGTTAGGTTGAGTAAATATGTACTTGAGCCCTATGTGATCTATCTTCAACTCAAAGGGCTTACCTAGAAGGTAATGCCTCCACATCTGAAGTGCATGAACTATGGTAGCTAACTCAAGATCATGCAGCACATAGTTGAACTCATGTTGCTTTAACTTTCTTGACTCATATGCAACCACTTGCTCATTCAACATCAACACTCCTCCTACTCCTTCTCTCAAAGCATTAGTTATAAATGTAAAGTGACCATTAGGATCTGGTATGGTCAAGATAGGAGCAGTTGTGGGCTTTTTCTTTTAGCACTTGGAAAGCTTTCTCACACCTTTATATCCATTCAAACTTATTACCCTTCTTTTGTTTCCTCCATGCTATTTTTCACCATTTCCATCTTGAGAATCATTACCTCTCTTCATATTCCTGATCTACCTATTATTGCCTTGATTGCTATTTTGTTGATAGTTCTGTTGATTATTCTAAGGTCTCCTATTGGCAAACTTTGCATCTCTCTGCTTATGATAACTGGCTGCTTGTTACAACTTCTACTCTTGCTTAATTACTTTATCAAAAAACTACATCCATAGTCAATGGATTATGAATGTCTACCTCTGCTCCAATCTGGGACCTTAATCCCAAAATAAACTTCCTGATTTGAAATCTCTCATCTGTTTGATACTGTGGAACATACTTAAGTAGATGTGAGAACCTCTCCCAATAACTCGTTATGAACATACCTCCTTACACCAAATTATGAAACTCTGTCATCTTCTTGTCGAAGAATAGCTGTGGTAACCATCTCTTCCTAAAAAGTTGCAGAAAAATCTCCCATTATTTCACCAGGTAACAACTTCTTATCTGCCTTCTCATTGTCCCACCATGTTGTTTCTTCGCCAGTCAACTAGTAAGATCCCCACTTTGCCTTCATGTGATCTGAAAGGTTTTGGAGCCCAAAGTATTTCTCCATTTCTATTACCTAAGCTTCAGCTCCATCTCCAATTGTCTTTCCATCAAATTTTGGTGGTGATACTTTCTTGAGGTCTTTCCCCAATTCTTCTGCAATCCTTGCTTGATTATTAGTATTAACTCCAATCTCAGGAACTTGGACTTCTATCCTTGGGTTCTCATTCTATGTCTCACTCCTTGGGTTCTCATCAACATTCTGCCCTCTGGGTTTTCCTCTAATCTCCTACTCAAGAGCATTCATCCTCGTGTCCTGTTGGGTCAAGAGAGCAAGAATATAGTCCAATCTTCCATCTTGATCATTACTAGCATCTCCATGATCCCCTGCATTTTGACCACCACATGCACCTCCACAGTTTCCTCTATTTTGATCACTTTCTGATCTTTCACTTTGATCAGTGTTTCTAGTATCCATGATAGATGATCTGTATCAAGTTCACAACTCAGTACAATAGTCCCACAGAGAAAATAGAGCACCTAGTGTTCAACCTAGAGCTCCGATACCAAATATAAAAGCTATAAAAATCTAGAAACCATTGTGAAAGTAAAATGAAGTAAATAATCCACTTAAATACAACATCACAATGTCCAAAGTAAAAAGATGTAATTAATCCTCTTAATCACAATATCTCAAGTAACAGATAATTCTCATAAATATGAATCAAAATATCATTAAATCTTTCAAAGTCACATGCTCAATCCAGGTAAAAATCACTATAAATAATATACAAAATCCATGGGCATTCATATCATATTACATCCAATTTCAAGTTACAATAATCATGTACAACAAGAATAAATAAATCAATACGCTCTTCGGTTGCCACGAACCAAGTGGTCCTCCTATGAGCCGAGAGATGGGAACATGGCCCAAGTGCTTTTCCACCTAACCATAAAGTAATTACACTTCCCCGGATCCCTTCATGAAATGAAGGAAACCTAGCCCTGCACAAAATATCTAGCTACCTGGAACAACTAGCAGGAGGGAACACCTAATGCAACCTTGATGTCTGAATGTGCAATTCTAAATAATGAAAAGCAAATTGTCTCACAACAAGATGTGGCAGAGATATATATAAATAAGTTTTCTAGAAAAAATAAACATTTTTTTCAATGTCATCTCGATTAGATCTAATCGTTTAAAATATTAACATGTTTCAATTCCTGAAAAGAGGAAAAGCTATCTCTGATAATCCACATTCGACATCCTAGCCCAGAAAGTAACTCAATAACATTCCTAGATAAAATCTACTTCTTTCCCCAAGAACAAGTAAATAAATAATAAAATAAAAGAATCAAAGTTCATTAATAAATCATTAAAATCCCTTTTCCAAAACACCAATTAAGGAAATACACTTTCCAAGCAATAATTGATCATTCGTTACATACAATTGCATTCATAAGGTTATCAAATTGATATAATCACCAAGCCCATATTTCAGTCATAGTTTCTCAATATTATAAGCAATCTAAGCTACTTAATATTCTTACTATCAAATCTGTGACAGGAACTCCAGAAATAGATAAACAATCTTCATGTCACAACTATGACAGGAACTATAGCAGAAATAAATATAAGAACAGAGTTTATAATCTTTTACTGTCATTCAAAATAATGTTTAAAAATAATGTTTTGGACAGTAAACAATAAAGGAATATGTCTACAGGAAAATGATAGTTTCATCTATGTTTAAGAGGTTATGTTCACATTGTTAGTTCAAAACAAAATAGGTCGATTCTTTAACATGAATTCCATACAACATACAGAAAGATAACAACTGGAATAATTTATATCTAACAGGAAATAAGTTTATATCAACGTCTAAGGTTTGTAACAATTTAGACCATGTTTTTAAGAAAATGGTTAGTATAAAGGCTGATCTGAAGCAAGAAAATAAGAAACAAGAACAAGAAGAAGTCAACTACTTAGCAAAACAAGATCAAGGAACAACAAGTCAATCCTAAATACTATGTTGTGGTTTGAGCAGATTGGCGACAGGAAAGAAATAAAGGTAGGTTGATTTACTCATCAGAAAACAAAGAAAACAAGATTGCCAAGAAAAGTCAAAACAACCAGCGAGAGGTCATGCACAGGCAGATAGGTAAAAGCATCGACGACTAAATTTAAGTAGGTCGATTCTGAGTCAAACGCCATGGTTTTTAAGGCTGGCGGTAGAGATAAATCCAAGGTGAATGGTTAAAATAGAAAGAGGCAATGCAGGCTAGAAAGATCACACACAGGCCAATTTACCAAGTTTAATAGTCAATCTATAGACTTTATTAATTGCAAAATATCAAGGAAAATACCTAGAATTATCTTCCTGAAAATAGAGGTTGATTCTACATGAGTTGCTCACTCCTACTGCCCTCTAATCATTGCCTTGAATCTTCTTTTTGTCACCCTAGTTGAAAGTCCTTTCTACCTTCAATGCACTCTGAAAATCAATTACTTCTTTTTGTAAAAAGGATCGTGCCTTCTCTATTGAAAATTGTGGGTCGTTCTTTTCTGTTGAGTGCTCTTCTTTTTAATAAAAAATATCTCCCTTATTTTTTGGCGTCCCAATTAGGTTTAAAGACTGTAGATTATTTTTAGTTTGCATACGAATTCTCTTCAAAAATCTCCTTAATTACTATTTAATTTAGAAAAAACCACTTTTAATTGGCTTACTGTCGCATGCATGACAATAAGTTAGTTTTTAACTCTCTTATTTGATTTTCTAAATATAATAATAATATAATCTAACTATTTTTATTAAAACACAATCACTTTAAATAAATCAAGAAGTGAAATATTAAAATTATATATATATATATTTATATATATATATATATATATATATATCTATTATATTTTAATATAAATGTTTAAATCTAATTAACATATTTTCTTCTAAACATCTATACTCATGTAAATAGAAAACGTTTATTATCATTCATTTAAATATATAAAATACAACCTTATATATTCACTATTTAAAATACAATACATCATTTAAAATATAATTTGAAAAGACATTAATTTTTATAATCAAATCATGCATTTGAAAAAGATTTTCATAACAATTGAAAACACAATAATTTTCTAGATATCAAATCATCAATCACAATTATTAACCACACATTGATGCATAAAATAAGCCATTAAAAAATGCAATATGAGACAACGTGAGTGTGTGATTTCATTAGGGTTAACCATCCCAAATAGTCCTTGCCAAGTGGCTAGAACACCTCTACCTCAACCATGTTCTCATTTTCAATGAGTACCTACATTCATTCACACTCAAATCGACATCAATAGGTTAGTGTCTCCAAAAACATAGCCAAATCAAATCATTATAATCACATCGATAATATTTAACATTTAAATCAACTTTCCAATTTACTCAAATATAACTTCACAATAATTACCTTCACACATGTGGAACTTACTCAAAGTAAAACAATCATGGTAAATGTTCACTAATCTAAAATAATAATATAGTCCATAAAAATTAAACGTGGCATTCCTCTGGGAAAGAATGAAAAGAACATTGAAATTGATGGATCCATTAGAAGATTTGAAGAAGAATAGTAAAGGAATTTGGTACTCCTGGTGTAATAGTCAGAAAGAAAATAGATGAATTTCAATAGACTAGATAGACTCTGTGTGGAGAAGGAAACATTTAACTTCTAGAATGTAAAGGACATGCATAAAGTGCAAGTTATACCAAACACACTCTCTGACCACCACCCCATTAGATCATTTATAATAGTAAAAAAGAATAGAAAAAAATATTAGAACACAAAAAGATGGCAGTTATAGACTAAATTATGAGCTTATGATGGATGAATATTGTAAAAATTGTATCAACTCCTTAAGAAACATCTGTAAGTTACTATATAGGGATAAAGGTGCTTCTCATTACTAGAACAATTTGATTACCTCTTGCAAATCAGTCTTTCAGATAGTGGGGAAGAAATATTGCTTAGATAGGAAGAGAGAAGAATTGCTACTACGGGAGGAATTCCTTAAAGATGAGGAGGAGATTCAAGATAAGCCCAAGGATGAGGAATTATTTGAAAGAATTGGTAAATTAAAGCACAGATTGAGGAAAATTCAGGTTAGAAAAGCTCAAGGTACTAAAATTAGAGCAAATTTGCACTGGTTGGAGGATGTGGATAAAGGCACAAAATATTTTTTTAAATCTCTTAAAATATAAAAATATAAAAATATAAAAGAGAATATAGGGCTTAGTGGAAATGGTATTTGTTTGGAGAAGAAAGATGATATACTGGAAGCTTTCAAGGGCATTTATGAAAATTTGTTCAAGGTAGAAGATAATAAAGAAGGTTGTAAGGAAGCTCAAGAGCTCTGCAACAAGATTTGTATTGAAAAGGTTGATGATGAAATGAAGACCAAACTCAAAAAGAAAATTTTAGAAGATGAAATAGAGGTTTAAATCTATGGATAATGGGAAGTCTCCTAGGGTTGATGAACTTCGTTTAGAATTCTATAAGGCTAACTTGTCTTGGATTGTTGATGATTTCTATGATTTGTATAAGGAAGCTATTGAGAGTGGAACGTTGGGAAAAGAGATAAATAGAGGAGTCATTAAACTTTTGCCTAAGGATGGTGACAAAGCAAACATTAGAAATTGGAGACCTATAACTTTATTATTTATTTTTCATACAAAATTATTGCTAAAGTGTTGGCATTAAGGATAAGGGGAATTCTACCAAAAATAATAAGTAGCACCCAAACAGGTTTTATAAAAGGTAGGTACATCCTTGAAAATTTAATCACTAGTTGGGAAGCATTATACTGGGCAAAAGAAACCAATCAAAGAGCTAGTATTCTACTCTTAGATTTTGAAAAAGCATATGACAGGGTGGAGTGGTCATTTTTCATGATGATGTTAAAAGCCATAGGATTTCCTAATCATTTCTGTAAAATGGTTAAAATGTTGTTCAATGATGCCTCAGCCTAGGTGGAGGTAAATGGTGTTTTGTCCTTTCTATTTGTTATGGGGAGATCAATTAGGCAAGGTTGCCCTCTTGCCCCTACCCTACTTGTTATAGCTTCAGAATCCCTCCATTATTTTCTAAGAAAAGATCTAATTGAAGGTCAACTAGATGGTATCTCTTTGCCTAATGGTGATAAATTGCTTAATGTACAATTTGCTGATGACACAACACTTTTTCCCAAAATTGATAAATTGGAGTTAAACAGGTTGGATGCAAGACTAGAAATCTTCTATCTTGCCTCAAAGGGCTAAAATCTCTCCTGAGTTTGTTATGTTAGGATGGGAAGAATGTGCTCTAGAGTGGCTCAATGGTGTTAAATGGTAATGGGGGTGGCCTATGAAACAAGTGAGGTTCCTAGGCATCCCCTTTGCCATTTTCCCTTCATTGAAAAGGATGTGGGATTGGCTCTTTACAAAAATTGAAAGGAAGCTAAAAAATTGGAATGGGCTGCATATGTCTTTAGGAGGTAGGGTTAAAGTATGTCAGAAGATTCTATTGGCTTATTCCATTTTATACCCATCTATGTGGCTCTTCTCCAAGTATCAATTTGAGGTCATACAGAAAAATATAATGCAATTCTTGTGGTTAGATGGTAAAGGTAAAATGAAAAAGCACTTAGTCAAATGGGAGTGGTACTGTTTGGGCAAAGAGTTGGGGGATCTAGGACTGGAGGATTTGAGAATTCAAGGTGTTGCATTGGAAGCAAAATGGATTATCAACTCCTTATCTAGGGAGGAGCCTTGGAAAGTTTTGGTGAGGAATAACATTCAAAATGCTTATCTTGGTAAGAAAAAAGATTGGGAGTTTTTGCACATTCATGATTCTTTGCTTGGGGAGTTCCATGCCAAATCTAGGGGATCTATGGTCTTTTGCAGTGTTTGGAAAGCTTGGGAGCAAGCCAAAATATTAATTCTTGACAGAGAAGCTATTAATTTGGAAAAAAAATGCATCTAGGGGCACATATCCATTTGGTGGAATGTGAGGCACAAGGGTAAACTTGTAGCCCTACTTCAAGGTTGTTCGGCCAAGAAGTTCAAGTCAAAAGGATTAACTAATCTTAAAGATCTGTTTGTAGGAGGTGGTCCTAAAACTTGGAATTAGATTAAAGATTATTTTGGGCTTAATGATCAATAGGCTAGAACTTTTTCCACTCTTTCAAAGGCACTAATTTGCAAGACTTCCTCAGATTTTTCTGTATTGGGAGAAGATCATTTCAAAAATCTGAAATGGTTGGATGGGACTCGAATTTTGAATGTGAAACCAAATATGATTTATAAGATGTTTTCAGACACACAGGTAGTTTCCAACATATCAACACATCCTGGTTTGACACCTTAGGGCAAAAAGTATTGTCTAAAATATTTAAACTGTTATGTTCAAGGGTCATTGAACCTAAGAAATCATGTTTTAGATGGCTTCTTATCCTTAATAACCTCTTTATTGGTTTTGACAATGTGTTTTGCCCTTTATGCAATGTTGCTGAAATATGTTTTCATATTTTCTTTGAATGTGTATGTGCTAAGATGGTTTGGTCATGATTTATGGGGAATATATATCCATGTGGTGTCCTACTGTCAGTACCCACTGGAAAGAAATATTGTGTGGCTATGTTGATGGTCTTAACAAAAAAACTAATAAATTTTGGTTTGTGTTATCTACTAAAATCCTTTGGTTTATTTAGAAAAAAAGGAATGAGGATAGATTCCAAGGCAGGGGAAGGGTGCTCACTTAGGCTTTCTCTAGTCTCACCAAATATAAATTCTTTGAACAGGTTGTTGTATCCTTGGAGCTATCTTTAGGCAAATTCAAAGAGATGATGGAAGGGGGAACTATGATATATAAGGAGGACATAAAGGAAACTAACTTATGCTTGAGGAATATGATAAGATTTGATCAAAGATTCTACAATGAGTACATCGACTTCCAAGAACTCTACTGCAAGCAACATCAACTAGAGATGGAAAAGGGAGAATTACATAAGCATTTTGAAATCAACTGCTAGACTTATAGTGTCAGCACTGATCAATTGAGAATTTCACCGAATATTGGTACTATTCCAGGGATGGACTCTTATAAAGATAGTGACAACAACGAATACCTATGGGCCTAGACAAGAGGATGGTTTGATGATCAGTGGAAGACTGACATGAAGAAAGCACAGTCAGAGGATGAGTACTATGGGACTGACTTGGATGATAGTCAAGGGTACTATTACTAGGAAAGAGGAATGGTAGAGGAAGAAGAGGTAGTTTAGCAACACAGGGCACCAAATGGAAACACAAATACAGAGGAGGTGAATATGAGTAGGGATCTACCCACAATAGCATAAATTGCAGATGATGAAAGGGAAATGTGATCTATACAATGTAGCAGATAGTATATACTTGACTTTGAAAAAGTAAGATAAGGATGGTAATATCTAAGCAGAAATATGGGGATAAAACTATACATGTTAAACTCTTTTATGTACTTATGTTTTGAAGTATACAAAACTATTGTATGTAATAGGGTAGACTATGTTTTGGATTGATACTAGTTGCAAAAAAAACCTTTGATGTGGTTTTCTTGGCCACAAAGATGTGATTACTATTCTTTTTTTAATATAATTTGTACACAATTCTCAATCCAAAAAATGTTTCAATTAAGGATTGAAGCTATTTTTTGTTTTCTTCAGTTTGGATTATATAATTTTGTTGGGTATCATGTGGAGTGTGAGGATGTGAAGGTAGAGTTTGGGGGTTTTGAGGTTGCACTTTAGTGGGAATTTCAACATCTGGATCAGGGTTTTGTAATGATTCATTAACTGAAAAATTAAAAAGAAAAATTCAATTAAAACAATGAAAAATAACTTCATTTTGTTTTGAAATGAAGAAAATTAATAAAACACTACCTTCTTCAGTTGCCTAACATTGTTTCCCTCATCCATGGTGGGATTGGCAATGCGACATTATGTTCGACGGTCTTCTCCTTCAAATCTTTCAACATGCACTCATGTTAAAACCCTAGTCGGGTTTGGGTGCAATAGGAAAATGAAAATGAAAAGCATAGGCCGTGAGACTGTGTTTTTTCACTTTATTTAGCAGGAAAAAATGCAATCATGTTTAGGTTTCCTAGCACTAAAAAAGCGGGTTGGCCACTTTTTGGCCCCCCATCTTCATGCACATGCCCAACATACACACTTGGAAGTTATTACAACCATAGAAAACAATATTCATTCTTGATTAAACAAAAAATGTATGCAACTAAACTAGTAATTAATACTTAGTCTTTGGAAAACATAGTTGCACAAACACATTAGTAGTTTTAGAAATATGAGCCTTTGACAAGTGTTTGTTATAATAAAGATGCATTAGAAATGATAATCAAAACCCTACAAAAAATTAGAAAGTAATGTTATGATAGCAAAACATGGGTTACCACAGTGTTGTCCACGAATTTCTATGCGATTTAAAAAAAATGTTAAATTTCAATTTTTGTATGTGAAAGATATGCATGTTTGAAGTTTACAAAGAAAGTGTGAGTTCAAATAGGTATACCAAACAATTTGGTATTAATATGTAAAATTACCTTCTCCACAACATAGTGCTTTGTGTTGTTCTTTCTGCTGTGTTGTTGTCCCTGATGTTCAAACACACATGTTGAATGTTGGCTCTCTGTCTTATCATGATTCTCTGGATATCTTATGTATTCTGTTGATCATATGCAAATGCAATTGTTGGCAAAGTTAATCATATACAAGTTGGCAATTGGTCAGATCTTATGCAAATGCAATTGTTGGCAAAGTTGCTTATATACAAGTTGGCAATTGGTTCTCTATTCAGATTGTTCATTCTCTGGCAAAGTTAATTATATACAAGTTGGCAGTTGGTTGTTTATTCAGGTTGATCATTCTCCAGTTTTCAGTGGTTTCTTTTGGCTTGGCACAAAGGTGGTCATTGTGTTCTTTTTTGACACCTCCGTGGTTCAAGCTTCGGTCAACATGATGGTTCTTTTGACCACAGCATTTTCATGTATATTAATGTTTTTGTTTTGTGGCATTGGACACCGCTAATATTTTTGTCTTTCACATGACATGGCAGTGTTTCTTTTGAGAGCTTATGTGGCCCACCACATCTTCTCCGCGGCTCTTGTTCTTTGATTACCTCTCAAACAAGTTTTGCTAAGGTAAAGGCATCAGTGTGTTGTACGTAAGTATCACCGGTTTCTCTTAGCGGTGACTTGAAGCGCCGGTTTCTTGTGTGTTAAACAATAATCAAAAAGGGGCACAAAAACATCAGTTTGTCTTTTGAGCAAAGTTTTGGTTAGGGTTTCATACCCTGCACCGTCATAATGAGAAGGAAAGGTTTCTTTGCTCTCAGCTATGGTTCTGTTTTGAATCTCCTATCTTACTCAGTAATGATGGAAAAGGACAAGGAAGTTCTGTCCGTCAAAAGGCTCCAGTTGACTTCGGCAAAATAGGTGACATTGTTTGATTTTATTTCTGTCAGTTATGATATCTTTTGGCGGTTTCACGAGGAAATGTTCTTCCTTTCTCATCCAGTTTTTGAATATTATCATTGCTTTGAATAAAAGTATTCTGGGTTTTATGCATGGTATATATGGAAACACTGACATCTTTTTGTTAAGGTTTTTTTTAAAAACGGCATTCATTTTGCTGTGAAATGGATTGTATTTTGGATACAGTTTCAACAGTTCTTAAAAGTGGTTTCTTCTTGTTCAAACTTCGGTTAGGGTTTGGTCAAATGTTTACCATATCTACTCTGTATCAGTATAACAATGATCCTTGTTCTCCGTGACTGTCGTTTTATGATAGTTAAATGGATTCTACTACAATGCAACCTTGTATTAATTGTTTCAGTTATGGGTTCTACAGAAAATAGTTTTTTACTCTGTTACAAGAAAAAATAGAAAAGGGAACAAAATGCAGTTATTTTTTCTGGTACTCGCATTATGTAAATGTTCCTGTATATATAGTGTGGATAATGCAGAATATATCATGGTTTTTTATATATGTGCATTATAGATACTATATATGTTGTGTGGAGTGGAATTGTAATGACACAGAGTATCCCTCTGTATTAGAATATTTTTTGATGTGAATAACAGATGCCAGTGAGGCAATGCTGTAAATGCCAGTGAGGCAACATGTTTAGCCAGTGAGGCAATATTCTTTAGCCAGTGAGGCTTGTAAATCAGTGAGATTGTTTTCTAAGCCAGTGAGGCATTTTTTTCGAGTGGTTTTATGCCAGGGGCTTTCCACTCAGGACAAATTATTGTGTCATTTTGTTTCTGTGAGATGCTCTTGATTTACCATTGCATATTTCAGTTTTTCTTTTCCATTCCAGTATAGTTTGTTTTGGCTTATGAACATACAGTTGAATCAAGTAAAGATATTCTGTTCAATTAAGAAACTCAGATTATTTTTGAATCATAAAGTTTTTATTCAGATTCTGATTCACCCCCCCCCCCTCTCAGTATCAGCACCACTCTAACACTTTGAACCTACTTTCCAATGCCTATAAAAATGCAAAAAATTGATACAGAACAAAAAAGTAATGTTTGATTAATTAAAAAGTGCATTTTTAAGGCCTCCAAGGGTTGGGGGTCAACCCAGGGGGTTAGGAAAACTTTGGTGATCAAGTGATATTCTAGTCACATGGTAGCAATTAAGGTCTTATTTAATGGAATAGTCATTGCTAAAAGTAAATGCTAACAATTAGTAGTTAAGTTTAATACTAATGTCAGCATTGAATGCTAAGTGACTAACTATAAGGGTTAAAGTTAATGTTATATCTGGTGGCTAAGGCTATGGTAACTACTAACTTTCAGCAGTTGACACTATATGTAGGCATTAAAGTGTTAAATGATAATGTTTTTGGTAGATGGTGAGGGGAGTGACAGACATTTAGGGTTAGGATGATGGTTAGAGAAGGCAATTAGCGTTACTGCTACCCTACAGCCAAAAAAAGCAAGCGGCCATTAGAAAAAACATTAAAATTGTAGATAACGCTTTGGTCCAACAGATAAAAGATTTAAACTCAAAAGAAAAATGAGTTGACTAAACCAACAAATAAAAAAATTGTCCAATTGATATTATGTCAAGACTTGTGGACAAAAGAGAGCCTACAGATAATTTTTTCTTAGCAGATATAGTCATAGCCTAGCAGACAAAATTGTTTTAATCCATAGAAAAAAATTCAAAAATTATATGTCACATTTGCTCATGTTATATTAACTTAAATCCAAATCTTGGAGGAAAAATATTTTATTTTTATCATACTTAGGTTGGTCAAAATGACACCTACATTTTACAGTTTTTTGAAAGTTTTAATAGTGCATCATTAAAATATTCAATTTTCACTAGCAATTTTTTTTTTTAAAAGTAGTAGCCCATAAACTACATTGAATTGCCTACAACTTATATTACTATTTTATTTTCACATTAATAGATAACTCATTCAATTTTTTATGTAAAGTTTCTTAAGTCTATTTTAGCATTGTCATTGCCACTTAGGGGTGCATTTCTTGGCCCATCATGATATGAAGGATATGAAGGATTTGGGAGATCAATAGGGATTAGGTACACATAAAGCTTTGATTAAGTCAAAATAAGTATGTTGATACTATTTTGCAACAATTTAGTATGCATGATTGCAAACCTATGAGTATTCCTTTTCCTATTAGCACTAATATTTGTTTAGATAATTTTGAGGATATGTAATATTTTTTTATCCTAGTGATGTTGGTAGCTTGATGTTTGCAATGGTTTGCACTAGACTAGATATTACCTAAGTAGTGGGAATTTTGAGTAGGTTTATGTCTAACTCTAGTAAGGAGCATTAGACTTATGTTAAGAGGGTGTTTAGATATTTTCAAGGGACTTTTGATTACTGTTTGTGTTATCATGGTACTAATGATGTGGATAAGATATTGGATATACAGAGCTTTGTATATGCATATTGGCTAGGTGACTTGAATAGTTAAAGGTCCACTAGTGACCATTTGTTCTCTTTGTTTGGCAATGAAGAGAGTTGGATGAGTAAGAAGAAACCCACAATTGGTGTGTGCACCACTAAAGTAGAGTATATGGGTGTTACACATGCCTCTAAAGAGGTGGTATGGTTACGACAACTATGTTAGGTATTGGTTTTGATTGTAGGGTGGTCAAAATTAGTTGTGACAATCAAAGTGCTATTTATTTAGCCAATAACCCCATGTACCATGCTCATACTAAGCATGTTGATGTTTAGTATAATTTTGTATGTGAGATGGTAGATAATGGTAAGGTTATGTTACAAAAAGTTGACACTTAGGATAATGTTGTAGATTCCTTTACAAATCTAGTAAACATAGAGAAGTTCTCTTGGTGGAAGAAGGATATTAGTCTTGGATCCTATACTTGATTTATTTTATGTTTCCAGTTAATTTCATTGCAATGTAAATGTCATGTGGGAGAATGTTAATATTATAGATTCCATTCACCTCGCGATCTTAAAGTCTTGTTATAATTGTAGGTGGTAAATAATGTATGTACTCCAAGGAACATGGAGAAGGTGATAGTCAATGCCCCTATGTGTGGGGAATAATTATTTACTAATATTTTATTCTCTTACATGTAATTGTAATGGTATTTAACATAGGAATTAAAAAATACATAATTCATGACAAAGGTGGAGCACAATGGTAGTAGTTAAAAATCACTTAGCTCATTAATGGCACTTTACCCATTCTAGGCACTAGAATTGGGAGTGGAGAATATTATTATGGTAGATGGGAGCAACATGAGTTGTAACCTCCATAGTAGATTGATATACTTGGAGATGTGAGCCATCAAGAGTTATTGGACAAAGATTGCTTATGAGTTACATTTTCTATTCATGAATCAATTGATTGAGCAAATGGAGGTGTTGGGTTTTGTTATAGAATGATTTTAGTCGAACATGGTTTCAAGAATCCACTTATCATGGCTTCCTCTCAACCCTCCTCTATAAATTTTATGCTTTGGATAAAGGCTTCATGGGTTATTTGTAGGTTCATAGGTACTACCAAAATGTTGTCAAATTGAAGAGAGAAGTGTGTTGTATATGTACTTTTATTGTTGAAGAATAATACATACTTGAGCCTCTCTTTAATGGTGGAGTTTTTTTTTAAATGGTGTCTCCATGTATATCTGGTGTTATGTGATGAATTATGTTGGTTTTCTGATTTTTGTTTGCTTATTTAAGCTTCCATATTATATCTTAATGGGTAATCCAATGTTGCATTGCTAAAAATTAGATTTGCATACTCTTTGGAGAATTAACATTTTTAGTAGTTTACCTTGTTTTTAACAATAGAACATTCACCAACCAATGGCATGTCATTATGACTATCATAAATCATCTTTTTATGGTTTGAACAAGACAAATTATAGTACCCAACTCGGGAGGATAACTATGACATGTTACATGATAGATTCTTATTAGACTTCTCTTTGGATTTGGGTGTTGGAATTTGACTTCGAGATTTGAGCACCACTTTTGGTTGGTATTAGCTCATGGTTTTGTTATTCTTCTTTGGTGGTTTCATGTATTGGTTTATCTATTTATTGGGTTCTTGAGATGGAGTTTATATAGTGTATTTTGTGTTATCGTAGCATATTACATTGTTCAATAAATCACTTAAACCGTGGTTATGTTGTCAGTTATGCAGTTATGCTTTTACTAATTATGGTTATGGTTTTCTCAACTATATTCCCCTGTATAAATGCATTTACAGTCCATCAAATAAAATATCAAATATTCTACCTTCTCATTCTGGTATCAGAGCGGTTACCACCATGGAAGGCGAGTGACTTTGCAATGTCTGAAGGTTGTTAAAAATCAGGCAGCCATTGAATGAGTGTCTAATATTCTATTGGAGTATTGCAGGATCCTGTTGGTATTTAGAGAAGATGCAAGCATCCCAATTTCTTGCACATTTACATTGAAAGAGGTGCAACCCAAATCCATTTTTGAGAGCTTGGGTGTGGAAAAGAGAGCACAGACCTGATAAGGATCGTTTTCATAGACCCTACGAAAGTTGGAGTTATCTTGAAAGGTGGTCGTATATAGTAGAGAAGGATTGCATAGAAATCAGAGCTTATTGTGGATTGTTGCATCTTACCTTGGAGCTTCATCGGTCCGACTTACTAGTTTTCTATAGAATCTTGTTCTTCTGCACATAAATGTTTTAGATAATAAAATGCAAAAGAATGTCTCAGTAATTCCATTGATTTGGGGAAATATATCTGAACTACTGGCATGAGATCTTCTAATTGGAGCGTGATTTGAGACTTTTCTGCAAAACTTTTAACTTACAATGGTTTTTTCCAACGGGTGGGAAATAAATAATTTATGTTGAAGTTTTATTTTATATCATTATAACAAAATACTCTAGTTTAGAACAAAGAAATGGCAAGTAATAATTTTTAAAGATGAGATTTAAAGGAAAATTTATTATTGCTTGGTGTGGATCAGATGGTTGGCATCCTCTTATTCATGTGCACATGGATATTGTATGGTTGATTCTATATCTAATGGTGCTTTTGGAGATTCTAATTCTGCATTTAAATAGGAAGGACTAAGAGATCAAATTGGAGGTTGGAGGCACTAGAGGCTAGAGGAGTTTTCATCATCTCGAGTTAGCTTTTTGCTCAGAGATGACATTTTTTCTAAGAAGCATATGTTTTTGTGTTTTCTTTTTGATGCTAACAAAATTGAAGAATGCATATATTGTGAAGTTTGTTTTTGAAGATAGGAAGGGATTTGGTGAACTCAATATGGATTATTGCCACGATAGTTCGAGAGTCTGTGGATCTAGGGAATTATACCCTTCTGAGGGTCATGAGACAACTTGATGGAGCATTGTGGATGTAGCACAACATGGATTATTGTCCAATAATTTAGAGGATCTGTGATTTGAGAGTTCGGGGAGGTGGTAATCTAAGAACTCAAGAATTTAGCTTAGGAACTACACCCTTCCGAGGCTTACGAGGCAACTTGTTGGAGTCTCACCTAATTCAGGATATGTTTCTTCAAAGAAAAATCTTCTCAAGAATGTGTATTTGTTTTGGTTTAATCAACATGTTTTGTTATTTGTGTATTATAAACCTTAAGGGGGGGTACATTTTCAAGAACAATGTAATAAGGGGGGAATATTAGTGTAGAATATTACATTGTTTAATAAATCGCTTAGAATGCAATTATGCAGTTATGGTTCTACTGGTTATGATTACAATTTTCTCAATTGTATTCCCTTGTATAAAATGCATTTGCGGTCCATCAAAAAAATATCAAATATTCTACCTTCTCATTTTGTAGGTATTGTTATGCTACAAGTACTACTTCTTATCTAAGTGCTAGTGTTGTCTCTTGTAAAGGCTCCTTGCCTAGAGTGTACATTGTAATTGATATTGTTGCTAATTGGTATATTGGTTCAAAGTTTGGAGGCTAGTTTTTTCTCAAAAGGATTTTCCTAGTCCATACATCATTGTGTTATGGTGAATGATTTTATTGTGTTGTTTCTTAGGTCTACAAATTATTTTAGGTTGTAATTTCTACTCATCTCTCCTCTTAGGTGTAGGAAGTGTTTCTATACCTTAGCTTTCGTTCATGAATCAACTTGGATTAGTTATAATTGTAGGCCCATAACATGAAGCAAAGAGCTAGAAAAATAGGGCAATGTAGAAATAGTGTCAATGGTACTAATAGAAGTGGACTATAATGGTTTTCACTAGAAGAAAGAGAAAACATGTGATGATATGAGGTAAAACATGTCATTCAAATAATTGATACATATATTCTAGCGATCCTATAAATAAAAGGCTTGGGAACACTATTAATGGGCTTTATGTTATATGTGGGTTGGTCTTAACATAGTGAGAGACAATATTGTCAAACTCATGGCACCTTTTTAAATAATTAGGCAAGAGAATATACAATAGAACCTATTTATTGAGGGGATTTAGAAGCATGATAAACAAGAAGAACATGATCTTATCTATTGAGGAGGTTTAGCATAATTAGTTGAATTATGCACGAATCCTTTGAATTAGTCAAACTCGTTAAAGTTTTACAAATTGGTCAATTAGTTAGATTTAGTTTCAAATAAGTTATATTTGTCCAAAGCATTCAATACCTGAATCATGATATTACGTGTTACTAATTACTAATTACAACTATTTAACAATTAATTAGAGAAAAATATAAAGTTCAAGTGCAATGTTAGTGTATCATATAAGTTGTCCCCAAACTAGTTTACATGGGATCAATACAATCTAGGTTTGTACCTTGACTCACCATCTGCATGAAAAATTAATATTTATAATCAAATTTAATGTATAGAAAAATCTTACCATTAAATTTATGTTTCAAAAGTGATTATAAAGAGATACATAATAAATAAATTGTAGCACACCTAGTTATAAGGTCTTATCCCTTAAATGTTAAAGTCTATATTGTCACTCATCACCATCTCCTCCTCTTTCCCTATTGGTATGATGAGAGTGTGGAGAACTAAGGGCCAACATCATCTCCACATGGTTAAAAGAGGAAGGAATGGTGGGTGTGGGGAAGGGACTAAATGTCAAATGGGAGGAGGACAATTAGGTGCAATACATGCATTTGGTCTAGATTGTGGCATCATACTACTAACATCCTAGAACAATCTAACATCAAAATAGTTAGGTTTCAAGCCCAAGTGAAACATGGCCCATAGTTTTTAAGAAAATACAATTCGAACTCAAGATTGTTGTTTAGTTTGTGATCAAACACCATCCACCAATGGTCCCATAAATTAGTATATATTTGCTCTTGCCCACTAAAATTTGAGTTTTGATGTAAGAACAAGTTGGTTAGTTGAAGGATTAGTAAAATATGATGCCATATGTACTATTAATATACTTAGATTATCTATTTATATTTATTTATATGAGAAACCATTGGAATAAAAATCTCTCCTCTTTTCCCTCCAATAGGAAAACCTATATAGTTGACAATTTATGCTTGAAAAAGTTTTGTAAATGAGGAGTAGTAAGAGCTTACAAAATGCATCATTTTGATTTTATAAATTAAAATCATTTGGGCAATTTTGGATCTCAATTTATGTACTTCAATTTAATGTGGGTTTTGAGGTGTGTTTAGGGTGGGTTTTTAGCTGAGTTTTGTGATAGGTTGTCTTGGAAATAAAAGTAATCCATTTTCAATATTTACAAAAAGAAATTAATCAGAGAGAGAGAGAGAGCGCCTTGTGCCTGATGTGTGGGATTTTAAGTTTTTAAGTATTAGATATCTAATATTTCAGATATTTGATATTTGATAAAAAAATCTGGTTCTGCTAAAAATTTATGTCGACCCACTTCCTCCATTTCCACCCTTAAATTTGTACATCCACTCATATTAAAACAATAATTTAAAATTATATGTTCAAACTAATTAAATTATTAAATTCTTCTCTTAATTATTTAAGAAGTTTGATTGAAAATTCCAATGAAAAAAAATTCCTTCAAGAATGTAAAGAATTGGAAAGAGAGTTTAATTTCAAATGTAATTTTTTTAAAAAAATCTACCGACTAGAGTACTATCAAATTCATGACTATGGTTTCTTAATATACTTTGTCTTAAATTCGAACTCTAAATCTTCTAATTCCATATTATCAAAAGGAAGGATTCATTAGAACGCCATAAAATTGATGACTGTTTCAAGTCTTAAATTGGTATTCCAGATTGAAATTGATGACTGTTTTGTCTTAAATTGGAATTCCAGATTTTCTGGTTCTTTTTAGTGTCTTTGAAACATGATTTCATGCTATCAAAAAGAAAAATCCTTTAGAAAACCAATGTGATTGGGGAAGAAAACTGCTTGGAATGTTTGATCAGATTCTTATTCACTGTATTGAAACATCCCACACACCTACTCAACTATTACTCAAACTAATTTAATTAGTCTACTTAGATGTCGCTCGCACGGACTTGTGTGTATGGACGTAATTTCTTGGTGGACAGCCGTGTCTATTCAGTCATTTAATGTGCCTTTGTATTATTTGTTTTAGTCACTGTACTGAAACATCCACTCACCTCCTTGACTAATACTCAAACTCAAACTACCTCCACTCATTTAATTAGTCTACCATTCCAAGTCTTCAACTTTCCATGGATGTTATTTTTTGGTGGACAGCCGTGTCTATAGAGTCATTACGCCGAGAGGCGTTTTTACATTCACATCAGGATGGAGAAAGAGAGCTGAAAGATTCCATAATTTCCGTGTAAACAAAATTAAAAATAACAAATAAGATTCCATAATTTAAAAATATATGAACAGATGGATAGGAAGGTGGATGGACACGAATGACATATCCACTATAGTTAAGTTAAAATTTTAGGGAGAATATTATATGATATTTAAAATTACTAAATCAATTTACCTCATATAGGTGGAATAGGTGCCTTGAGAAGATATTTCTCGGCGTACTTTAGATATATTTTTTAAATATAGATATGTTTTTTCCAGAAACAATCAGCTATCATAGATATACTAGTTAAATGCAATGAATTTTCAGCATTATTTTGCCTCTCAAATATAAATTTATTTATTTATTTATTTTTTTGGGTTGCTTCTCTCTCATTTTGATAAGTTTATTAAAAAAAAACTTTAAATAATGTAGGGGAAAGGGGTCAGTTGCCGCCCACGCCCCAATAACCGCTATGTTATTGTGCACTTGACCCCCCAATTAAATTTTTAAAAAGAACCAATACATGTAAAATACCAACCTAATAAATTAACACAAATGCTCCAATACATGTTCACGATTTCATGTATGGGGTGACATGTTGAAATGACACTTTTTCGACCCATGTGCACATAATGCGTCCTAGAGTGAAATGTATAAGTGCCCACAAGCTGAAAGAATAGCTTTAAGCTCTTCAGTCGCATACGGAGACACCCAAAAATATTCGTCGAAATCCGATATGTCTAGCTATGAGCTTAACAAACGCAAGCGGTCATCGGCACATCGTTGTGCATGTATGGGGCAACCTATTGAAATGACACCTTTTCAACCCATGTGCACATAACGCGTCCTAGAGTGAAATGTATAAGTGCCCACAAGCTGAAAGAATAGCTTTAAGCTCTTCAGTCGCATACGAAGAAACCCAAAAAAAATCGTCGAAATCTGATATGTCTAGCTATGAGCTTGACATGCATGAAGTTAGGGTGGACGGCTACTAGCTCCTTTCCCCTATGTGCAGATTTTTGATAATATCCTAGAAAAAAAAAATGTGTTACGGGTCAAGAAAGAAAACCATTGTTTCTCTCTCATTTCAATAAGTCTACCAAAAAAACTTTAAATAATGTATGTACAGATCTTTGATAATAACCTAGAAAGAACAAAATGTGTTACGGGTCACACGGAAGAAAACTAGTAATTTCTTTGTTGCTTCTCTCTCATTTCGATAAGTCTACCACAGAAAACTTTAAATAATGTATGTGCAGATCTTTGATAATATCCTAGAAAAAAAAAATTGTATTACAAGTCGCGGAAGAAAACCAGTAGAAATATTTGATAATATTTGATAACACTTGCATACCATTGCAGAATTTGATGGACTGAACTATCAATCAACAGTGGGGTCTCAGTCAAAAATATAATATTTTCAGTCCATGTAAAACAGTCTATAAATGTTCCATTCACTGACATAATTAATAGCAAACTCCACTCAATTTAATAAGAGAATTGCCTAATGTTGCTCAAATTTCGTGTGAGAAAAATTGTACGGGACAGTGTAATGCACTCGAAGCTCTATGGAACACCTTTTAATAAGTCTACTGAAAGATCCTTTTCTCACCGTCTTTACCTTGGGCAGGCAGTCATCAGATTTATTAAATTCTGTGTTAGTAATTTCGTTGTTGCTTCTCTTCCATTTCCAGGAGTCTAGCAAACATCTATAAATATAAGATGTCGCTCGCACGGACTTGTGTGTGTATGGACGTAATTTCTTGGTGGACAGCCGTGTCTATTCAGTCATTTAATGTGCCTTTGTATTATTTGTTTTAGTCACTGTACTGAAACATCCACTCACCTACTTGACTAATACTCAAATTCAAACTACCTCCACTCATTTAATTAGTCTACCATTCCAAGTCTTCAACTTTCCACGTGTCTATACAGTCATTACGCCAAGAGGCGTTTCTACATTCACATCAGGATGGAGAACAAGTACTGAAAGATTCCATAATTTCCGTGTAAACAAAATTAAAAATAACAAATAAGATTCTATAATTTAAAAATATATGAACAGATGGATAGGAAGGCGGATGGACACGAATGACATATCCACTATAGTTAAGTTAAAATTTTAGGGAGAATATTATATGATATTTAAAATTACTAAATCAATTTACCTCATATAGGTGGAATAGGTGCCTTGAGAAGATATCTCTCGGCGTACTTTAGATATATTTTTTAAATATAGATATATGTTTTTTCCAAAAACAATCAGCTATCATAGATATACTAGTTAAATGCAATGAATTTTCAGAATTATTTTGCCTCTCAAATATAAATTTATTTATTTATTTTTTTTTTGGGTTGCTTCTCTCTCATTTTGATAAGTTTATAAAAAAAAAAAACTTTAAATAATGTAGGGGAAAGGGGTCAGTTGCTGCCCACGCCCTAATAACCGCTATGTTATTGTGCACTTGACCCCCCAATTAAATTTTTAAAAAGAACCAATACATGTAAAATACCAACCTAACAAATTAACACAAATGCACCAATACATGTTCACGATTTCATGTATGGGGTGACATGTTGAAATGACACTTTTTTGACCCATGTGCACATAATGCATCCTAGAGTGAAATGTATGAGTACCCACAAGCTGAAAGAATAGCTTTAAACTCTTCAGTCGCATACGGAGATACCCAAAAATATTCGTCGAAATCCGATATGTCTAGCTATGAGCTTGACAAACGCAAGTGGTCATCGGCACATCGTTGTGCATGTATGGGGCAACATGTTGAAATGACACCTTTTCGACCCATGTGCACATAACGCGTCCTAGAGTGAAATTGTTAAGTGCCCACAAGCTGAAAGAATAGCTTTAAGCTCTTCAATCGCATACGGAGAAACCCAAAAAAAATCGTCGAAATCTGATATGTCTAGCTATGAGCTTGACGTGCATGAAGTTAGGGTGGGCAGCTACTAGCTCCTTTCCCCTATGTGCAGATTTTTGATACTATCCTAGAAAAAAAAAATGTGTTACGGGTTGAGAAAGAAAACCAGTAATTTCTTTGTTGTTTCTCTCTCATTTCGATAAGTCTACCAAAAAAACTAGTAATTTCTTTGATAATAACCTAGAAAAAACAAAATGTGTTACGGGTCACACGGAAGAAAACTAGTAATTTCTTTGTTGCTTCTCTCTCATTTCGATAAGTCTACCACAGAAAACTTTAAATAATGTATGTGCAGATCTTTGATAATACCCTAGAAAAAAAAAATTGTATTACGTGTCGCGGAAGAAAACCAGTAGAAATATTTGATAATATTTGATAACACTTGCATACCATTGCAGAATTTGATGGACTGAACTATCAATCAACAGTGGGGTCTCAGTCAAAAATATAATATTTTCAGTCCATGTAAAACAGTCTATAAATGTTCCATTCACTGACATAATTAATAGCAAACTCCACTCAATTTAATAAGAGAATTGCCTAATGTTGCTCAAATTTCGTGTGAGAAAAATTGTACGGGACAGTGTAATGCACTCGCAGCTCTATGGAACACCTTTTAATAAGTCTACTGAAAGATCCTTTTCTCACCGACTTTACCTTGGGCAGGCAGTCTTCAATTTTCCAGGAACATAATTTCTTGGTCATCAGATTTATTAAATTCTGTGTTAGTAATTTCGTTGTTGCTTCTCTTCCATTTCCAGGAGTCTAGCAAACATCTATAAATAAAGTATTTGCAGGTCTTTGAAGCAGGCTCACGGTTTGCTTCATCTCAAAATCTCTCCATTGTTTGGCAAGTAGTCTTTAATCCCTTTATCAATATCCAGAAATTTTTGCAAAGTAATGGAGGGAAAGCTATACAAAGCAGTTACATCAGGTAACGTGGAGGCCCTTAAAATTTTGCTAGGTAAGGGACTCAACATTCTTGAAGCGGTTACACCCACAGGGAATACAGCACTCCATTTGGCAGCATATCATGGCCATCTACAAGCCGTGCAAATGTTGCGAGATGAAGTGATGAAGCGAGACATCGAGGCCGGTAACCAGCGCAGCCATGAATTTCTCACTGCTAAAAATGAGGAAGGTAACACCGCCTTACATGAAGCAGCCATTGGAGGACATTATAAGGTCGTCGAGTTTTTATTGGAGCATCACAGTAATCTGGTGGATATCATCAATCACGCTGGGGAGACCGCCCTCTTCAAAGCTACAGAGGAAGGTCATAAGAAAATCGTGAAGAAACTTTTGCCCCTCACATCTTCCCCCTACGACAGGAGGACATCTGATGGCCAAACCCTTGTCCAGTGTGCCATCTACAACACACACAAAGGTATTCTCAAAACATCTCTTCTTCTTTCTAGATTATAACATATTAAATACAATCTTCGTATCCTTATAAAGAATATCTTTGAAATTGTGTAGGTGTGCTTAAAAAACTCATAGCTGCTAACCCAGAGCTCCTTCAACAAGTTGACAATTTAGGCAGAACACCATTGCATAATGCTGCCTGTCTTCATGGAATCTCACATATTGCGAAGATTCTTTTAGAGAAAGATACTTCTTTGTGTTATAAAGTGGACAACAATCACCAATCAGCACTTCATATAGCAGTGCAACAAGGGAACCTGGATTTAGTTGCCGAGATATTAAATTATGCCAAGGATTGCATAGAAATTGTGGATAATGACGGGAGAACTGCTCTGCACTTGGCGGTTGAAAATGCAGTACAAACGTTTGACAGAATTTCGAGACGTATAAAAGATTTGGTATTGTTGGTAACATCAAGGAGGTTGATTAATAAACCTGACAAGCTGGGCAAAACAGCATTAGACATAGCAATGGACAACATGGGCAACGATGAACGTCTTTTCTATGGGGTAAGCGATTTTGTTTCATTTGCTTTTAACCATTATAGCTATTAATATTAATAATCTATTTTACATGTTATAAATATATTAAATAAAAATACTACAATTAAACACACTAAAAGGTAAATAAAAGTCAAACCGCCAATGAGTTAACATGTTCAGACATTAGTTTTAAAGTTGTTTTTTTCTCTTACTACAAAAACTTAAATTTTGAACACTTATCAATTCCTTTTGATTTATAAATGTGTAGATTAAAAGGTTGCTTGAAAGAAATGGTGCACGGAAGACTGCAAAGACAATGGAAGGAACAAAAGAGTGTTCATTAGCAATTGAAAAATCAACATGGAAAGTTCAAATTATTTCAGTAAATGCGGTGTTGATTGCGACGGTAGCATTTGCGGCAGCTTTCACTCTTCCAAAGGATCCCAAGTATCATGTTATCTTTCAAATTACAGTGATATGCGATGCAGTAGCATTCTGTAGTTCAATTTCATCAGCAGTTCTGCTAATGTATGCACTTTATGGAAAACAAGAAGATCCCCTTCTTCTCAACACCTCTCTCACTGGATTATGGATAGCTTTGATATCTCTATTGCTGGCATTTGGGGCAGGCATTTACGAGGTGGCAGCACCAAAACATGAAGCTGTAGCAGTGACTGTGTTGGCTATGGTGAGTATCGTTCCAATTTGCATAAGGATAATGATTTTCCGTTCCAAGAAATACATCTTTAGAGAAGACGAGCATCACCTCTGGACACTCTTAATAATTACTTCTGTCCACATCGTACTTACATTTACATTTAGACTCGATCCTAAGAATTCACTAGGTATGGTTTTAGGTTTGATGGTGGTGTGGTTTGGAGTGTGTAGAGGCTTAAAAAAATTCCTTCATTCTAAACGACACATTGCCAGAGATGATGGGCATTACATTTGGTTTTTTATAATTGGTTTGATCGTGAATGTCTTGCTCTGTTTGTTGTAATAGGAGCCAGGTTTGGTTGGTTGTAAATACCAATCAATCTGTCAAATGTTTATCTTTAAGCTGTTCGATTAGCCTTATACAACTTGGAAGAACGTACAGAAGAAAGATTCAGATAAATTGATGGGCGACTTTGTTTTGTCATTGCTTACCAGTTAAAAGTCATTGAAAAATAAAATTGTTAATTTGTAATATTGAAAGAAGCTATTAAATGTTTAATTTTTTTTTAAAAAAAGGCAAATAAGTAGAAAATATTATATATAGTTTATAACTAAATGAATTATATATTTATTAGGATATGAGGGCTTTTTTAAAGTTTAGAAGTAATTTTAAGATGCATATTTTTTAAGTATATTTTATTTGAAAGAAATTATATGTATGATATATTGTCTTTTGTTCATTTAAAAGAGTTAGAAAAAATGTAATCACTTATTAATTAATAAATTTAAATCATACAACAAATATTCATAATTATGGATATGGAACTGTATAACTGCATGAATATTGTTTTCATTCTATTCATTAAGACATTTCATAGTTGCATTACTTTTTATCAATTTAATATATTTACACAACATCAATTTTTTATGAGTCCATTTTTTGTAAAGGATTTATGTGGTATGATAACATGAAAACAAAATGGGTCGTTAAATTATAATGCTTAAACCAATATGTTTCTTACATGATGATATGTTAGTGCATTTTTTGTGGATGCATATCAATGATACTTAGTTAGCCCCTACAAATTTCCATACAAAGCACACCACACCACAAAATTATATATTAATATGTAGCATGTAGTTATCATAACTTTAATCCTTGGGATATTTTTTAATTTCAATAAAAGAAAATAGTATGAAGGGTAAGGACTTTTAAAATTTGGTCTTCTTTGCATTTCCTTAAGCATGCTACCTCCCCCTTTCAAAGATCTAAATCTACACGTATCATCTTTGATCGTTGAGTAATGTTGAAAAGAGAAATGTGTTGATATGCATAAACAATCAAGTGATTTGACTTTTGAAATAGTTGTAAAGGTCATCCCATATTGATACCTTTATAGTACTATGTCAATTATTCATTTATCTAAAGTACAGCCTTGGGACTCACAAATCATTAGATCCCATGCCATAGTTAGATTTTTTTTTATGATGAACTCTACTAAATATAGTCAAAGGAACAAACTTAGGGTGATATAAACCACATGGAATTTGCTAATATAACATTTAAACTCCATAACTAAAAATAGTAATAAGTTAGTTGGTTTTGACCATATCCCATACATAATGTTTCTTACATCTCCAAGACATGCACTAACTAATCTTGCCTCAACCCATAGGTTGCATGACAATAGTTGCATGCTGACCATACATAACTTGAATTCATTTACTAGTTGGTCATCATCAACATCTCAAATACGATGTTTGTCTTATATTTAAACTACATTTTTCTATTACATTGTTTAATGACTTAAGCATGCACTTTGTTGGCTTGCACCAAAAATTGTAGAATTTATGTCTTCATGATAAGGCATATTTTCTACTTGGTCCTTGTTGATAACTGATCTAAGATTTATTTTAATGGGTGGACCATTAAAAACTTAATTTTGTATGTCTGAAATCATGCCCGTTGTTAAATCCTTGCATTATGCCTAGTGTTTGAATTTCATATTTATTTTGTTAAGTCTATTAACATGCCTTTTCTTGCATTATAATGCATGTCATAGATGCCTATGCTTATGTTGTGTTGCCATGCATTTAAATTTTAATCTCATGTTTTTATTTTTCTGAGGCAAATGGTGCTTTTAAATTTGTTATGCCATGAGTGTCTTGAATCCAACTTTAAGCCACTATATGTCAAAATTTCTAAGGATTCTTGAATCTAGAATTAAAATTTAATTATCCTGCATGCTTGTATAGTCATAAACCTAAGTCTCTTTTATGTTGTGCATTCTATAAGGCTTTTGTGTTAGGATTAAGGTGATATTGACCTTTCAAATTCGTTGTACTTCATGTGACTCCAACACCTTGGGGATGGGTACATGGATGCCTAGGGGTGATTTAGCAAATTATTTATTAATTATTTTCTCCAAGTTGACTTATATATTGGTTGTTATGGCATTAAGAGAGAAGGTAGATCATAACAGTGGTGGTTACAAAGTGATTGGAATACATCTTCACCACTTTCTTGATTCTAGGCACTAGAAGATAGAGTAGAGCATCCTTTGCATGTCTAGTGGGATCCATATTGGTTGACCACTTCATTTTGGAGCACCATACTTGAGAATGTGTGCCCACACTTCAAATGCCCTTCAGATATTCTTTTTGTTATGGTTTCTATTCATGGAAGCATTAAATATTTTTTACATGGGAGCATTGTTTTTTGTCATACCATGGTTTTGGTTTTGGAATCTATTTATGGTTTTCCCTCTTTAGTTCTCTATAAATTAGATGCCTTGGATAATTGTTTTAAGGGTCTTTTACAGGTTGAGCATTATTATGCTACTAGAATATTGTTATATTCAAGCGAGATAGTTTGATGTATTAATATGATATTCTTACTAGATTAATACAAACTTATCATCTCTTTGATGGTGAAGTATTTTTCTAAAAGAGTTTCTCCATATACGTCCAGTGTTATGTGTTTTATTTTATGTATTTTAATTTATAATCTATTTATTTAAACTTTATCACACTTATTTTATGGTTAATCACATGATACTAAAATAAAAAAATTAAACTTTTTAGTAATAGCGTAAGTTTTCATTATAGTACTTTACCCTATTTTTTTATATTTGGTATCCAAGTTTTTGTTGAGTTGGCTTTCTTGGAAGTGTTATGGATATTTTGGCTATAGCGGGAGCTTTCTTACTAGGCAATTTTACACATCTATGAGTGGTTGAAACCATGGCCTTTACCTCTTGTTTAGAGATTGAGAAGTTCAATGTCTCTAGGTACGAGCTATGGAAGCTAAATATAGATGATCTCTTGGAAGAAAGGGTCAATGAAAAGTTGTAACAAAAGAAAGAAAACCCCAAGGAGTGTCTAATAAAGATTTTGTAAAGTTGGATAAGAAGGCATAGGGAATCATTCAATTATGTCTTATATATACCTTTCTCTTGAATGTTTTAAAGAGACTACCACACATATCCTATGGAAGAGGATAGGTGATATCTATCAAATGAGGAGACTTCTTGTTAATTTTTATTTGAAAATAAATCTTTACTCATAAAAAATGAAAGAGGGAGACTCCATTGGAAATCATTCAAATTCTTTGAATTAAATTGAGTTAGCTAGGTTCTATTGGTGTTAAGCGAGATGAGGAGGATAATGATATATTATTATTTTGCTCTTTGCTCAAATCTTCAGAAAATATAACCATTGATCTATGTGGTTCTATTATAGATCCAAAAATGGATGCCCTTTTTCCTACTTTGCTTTTTGAAGAATTTAGGAGAAAATCCATTGATGTGGGCTCAGAAAATGCATTACATGTTTGGGGAAAACCCAAGGACAAAGGTGGATCTAAAAGGGAGTGGGGTATGTGCACAAAGATTGGGGACAAAAAAGTGACAACAAAATATTTTTGAGTCAAAATAATGAATAACATGATCACATTATAAAAACCATAATGTGCTCATGTTCTAATAAGATCATGTTATGGTTTGGTAGTGTGAATCCAAAGGCTTGATCACTACCAAGCCTAAATTTTAGCACATTATAACATGCTCACACTTTGACCTACATAAAAGAAAAAATAATCATGACCTATTTTATCAAGAATGTGACTATGTTATTGTGCAAGTATGTTTTTGGTGATTTAAAGAAGTTTAATCAATGTAATTGTGCCACCATGACATAAAAGAGTTAAGTTCTTTTAATATTTTTTAGCAATTTTAGTTAAAATTAAACAATTTTGATTTGTATTTATGTTGATTCATTAATTTTTAATTTTTTCAGCAAGTTTGAACCCCTCAATACCTCCAAACCCTCATCCACCTGATGAAATGCATGATGAAATTCACGTTGAAAAACATGAGTAGAATAAAATTCTCTATCAATTATAAGGCATCCTTGTGATACCAAAGAAAATATTTTAGAGAAAATCAAACATAATAAAAAGGAGCTTCAAACATTAGTAGAAACCTTAAAAATATAAATGTGACAAAAACACATCAGTAAGCTCTTGCTACATCATTGGAATCAATAATATCTAATAGATTTAGTTAGTGGGAGAAAAAATACATGGACAACTTATAGAGAAAATGATCACCAAAGTTATGCAACAAAATTATATTATAAACAAGTGAAAGATAAAAAAAAATATGACAAATGATTTATATACATTATTTGTAGACCCTAGAACTAATTATCCCATGTGTATAAGCTACAAATGTTTCCCTATCCATTGGTGCCAACACTAAGGAACAAAGGATAGGTCATGGATGGTTCTAACCATCACTCATGCAATAATAATGAAGTGCCTCAATATTTATTAAGGAAACTCTAGTGTGATTTTATTATCAATGAATTATAAATTATTTTGATGTGTGATTTTCAAGGAAAATGTAAAGGCTCTGAATAGGATAGATAGGGGCCACATCATGTCCAAGACCAACCAACAAGACCCCTTTCTTGCCTATTTACTCAACATATTACAATCCCTTCATTGTGATGGAGAGTGCCAAGGTGCACACCCTGTAGACCATCAATTCACTCACACAAGCCTTATTGTAGCTCATAGTATAAATCTTTCCCAGGGTGATGAGGGCGAACCTTCAAGGCATCAACTATCACACACATTTGTTGTTCTTGTGGGTTTGCATGTGATTAGGTATCCAAGTATTTTACAATGAGGTATACAATGCAAGATGTACACAATTATAATGTTGGTACACATGTTGAAGAGAATGCTCCAAACTTTGAGGAGTATGCCACACAAGGTGGGACACATCATACTGTTGGAATACTAAGGATCACTAAGAGGGGGGAGTGAATCAGTGATCTAATAAAACTAATTCTTCAACCAAGATCTTCACACAATAAAACAATCTAACATGATCATGAAGCACAAGACAATTGCATCAGGACATGAAAGCATTAACAAAGCACAAGAGACATTTATGAACATCACATAACATAGATGATTGAGTGGAAAACCCTAGAAGAGTAAAAACCACTATGAACATGAACTGCATTAAGCCTCACTAGAAAACCTCGCTAGTTACAGTCTATGCCTCATTGGCAACACCTCACTAGTTACAATCATGCCTCACTAGCAACACCTCATTGGTATCAAAATATATTCATGATGTAAACATGACAAATGCAATGCAAGATCTACAACATATGAACAATAGAAACCATAAATAGATATTTGAATAGACACCAATTGGCTAGAAGAAAGCCAAAATGCAATATTATTTAAAAATAAATTATTTACTGTAAAATAGAGACAGGAGTATGTTTTTGTCCCAGTTGTGAATGTGATAGTTGCACCAAACTTGCTGCCTTTGCTTTGAAATACAAAAAGAGAACAAACCCTTCAAATAACATTCATGCATCTATATTTTTACCCTTGATGCAACAAAGATAGTCTACATTGTTTCCCACAACCTTGAAAAAAAATTTATTCTGGTGCAAGCACCACAACATTTCTTGAAAGAAGATCCTTTAGAAAACCAATGTGGTGGGGGAAGAAAACTACTTGGAATATTTGATAAGAATCTTAGTCACTGTATTGAACATCCCACTCACCTACTCATCTGTTACTGAAACTAATTTGATTAGCCTATTGAGATGTCCCTCGCACGGACTTGTGTGTGAACATAATTTCTTGGTCGACAGTCGTGTCTATCCATTCATCAGACGCAATGAATTTTGAGTAACATTAATGTGCCTTTGTACTATTTGTTTTAGTCACTGTACTAAAACATCCACTCACCTACTTGAATAATACTCAAGCTCAAACTACCTCCACTCATTTAATGGTGTTTGTTTGATGAGAAGGAAAGGTCTGCTATAATGTTTTGTTGCACAAGTGAAAGACAATGTTTTGTTGGATCATTTCATGTCAAAGAGTTGTCTTTACAATACAAGTTATGATGCTCATGGTTCACATGATGTCAAAAGGCCATTTAGTGTTCTTGTATGATGTTCATGATCAAGATCATGACAAGGAGACAAGTGAGTTGGTCGATTGCATAACATGACAAGGTGTTGATACTTGATGCATACTCATGTGTTGGATTGAGTTGTTGATTGAATTGATATTATTGTGTTCTCTGCAACTGAGGCGGAGATTAAGGTTCATGGATTTTTTCATTCAACAATATGTGCTAAAGAATTAGGGTTTTGTCTTTTTAAGAAGACCTAAAACCTACATCCTAAAACCCTAATGAGCTTCCTTAAAAACCTAATGCAAAACCTTTTAACCATCATCCCAAAAGGTAACTTTTGTTATATTTAAGCGTTGACCTTCTATCAAAGGTCAAAGTCACTTAAGGTGATTGACTGAAGAGTTATAAGACCATAGTCGACCGACCCTTTCTACCTAGGCAATCGGTAACTACAAGTAAGTATTTGCAAACAGGTGCCAAAGCATAATCTAAAGGTCTCTATTCAATGTTGCGAAGGCATGAAAGAGTCGGTCCAAGTTTAAAATCATTTACTTAAAATATGATGCATATGTACTATTAATAAACTTAAATTATCTATTTATATTTATTTATATGAGAAACCATTGGAATAAAAATCTCTCCTCTTTTCCCTCCAATAGGAAAACCTATATAGTTGACAATTTATGCTTGAAAAAGTTTTGTAAATGGGGAGTAGTAAGGGCTTACAAAATGCATCATTTTCATTTTATAAATTAAAATGATTTGGGCAATTTTGGATCTCAATTTATGTACTTCAATTTAATGTGGGTTTTGAGGTGTGTTTAGGGAGGGTTTTTAGCTGAGTTTTGTGACAAGTTGTCTTGGAAATAAAAGTAATCCATTTTCAATATTTACAAAAAGAAATTAATCAAAGAGAGAGAGCCTTGTGCCCGATGTGTGGGATTTTAAGTTTTTAAGTATTGGATATCTAGTATTTCAGATATTTGATATTTGATAAAAAAATCTGGTTCTGCTAAAAATTTATGTCGACCCACTTCCTCCATTTCCACCCTTAAATTTGTGCATCCACTCATATTAAAACAATAATTTAAAGTTATATGTTCAAACTAATTAAATTATTAAATTCTTCTCTTAATTATCCAAAAAGTTTGATTGAAAATTCCAATGAAAAAAAATTTCTTCAAGAATTTAAAGAATTGGAAAAAGAGTTTAATTTCAAATGTAATTTTAAAAAAAAAATCTACCGACTAGAATACCATCAAATTCATGACTATGGTTTCTTTATATACTTTGTCTTAAATTCGAACTCTAAATCTTCTAATTCCATATTATCAAAAGCAAGGATTCATTAGAACGCCATAAAATTGATGACTGTTTCAAGTCTTAAATTGGAATTCCAGATTGAAATTGATGCCTGTTTTGTCTTAAACTGGAATTGCAGATTTTCTGGTTCTTTTTAGTGTCTTTGAAACATGATTTCATGCTATCAAAAAGAAAAATCCTTTAGAAAACCAATGTGATGGGGGAAGAAAACTGCTTGGAATGTTTGATAAGATTCTTATTCACTGTATTGAAACATCCCACACACCTACTCAACTATTACTCAAACTAGTTTGATTAGTCTACTCAGATGTCCCTCGCACGGACTTGTGTGTGTATGGACGTAATTTCTTAGTTGACAGCCGTGTCTATTCAGTCATTTAATGTGCCTTTGTATTATTTGTTTTAGTCACTGTACTGAAACATCCACTCACCTACTTGACTAATACTCAAACTTAAACTACCGCCACTCATTTCATTAGTCTACCATTCCAAGTCTTCAACTTTCCATGGATGTTATTTTTTGGTGGACAGCCGTGTCTATACAGTCATTAAATGCAATGAATTTTCAGTGTTATTTTGCCTCTCAAATATAAATTTATTTATTTGGGTTGCTTCTCTCTCATTTTGATAAGTTTATCAAAAAAAAATTAAATAATGTAGGGGAAAGGGGTCAGTTGCCGCCCACGTCCCAATAACCACTATGTCATTGTGCACTTGACCTCTAATTAAATTTTTAAAAAGAACCAATACATGTAAAATGCCAACCTAATAAATTAATACAAATGCACCAATACATGTTCACAATTCCATGTATGGGGTGACATATTGAAATGACACTTTTTCGACCCATGTGCACATAACGCGTCCTAGAGTGAAATGTATAAGTCCCACAAGCTGAAAGAATAGCTTTAAGCTCTTCGGTCGCATACGGAGAAACCCAAAAAAATTGGTCAAAATCTGATATGTCTAGCTATGAGCTTGACGTGCGTGAAGTTAGGGTGGGCGGCTACTAGCTCCTTTCCTCTATGTGCAGATTTTTGATAATATCCTAGAAAAAAAAAATGTGTTACGGGTCGAGGAAGAAACCCAGTAATTTCTTTGTTGCTTCTCTCTCATTTCGATAAGTCTACGAAAAAAACTTTAAATAATCTATGTACAGATCTTTGATAATAACCTAGAAAAAACAAAATGTGTTACGGGTCACACGGAAGAAAACCAGTAATTTCTTTGTTGCTTCTCTCTCATTTCGATAAGTCTACCACAGAAAACATTAAATAATGTATGTGCAGATCTTTGATAATATCCTAGAAAAAACAAAATGTGTCACGGGTCGCCGAAGAAAACCAGTAATTTCTTTGTTGCTTCTCTCTTATTTCAATAAGTCTACCAAACAAAATTTTAAATAATGTATGTGCAGAAAAAATAAAATGTGTTACGGGTCGCAGAAGAAAACCAGTAAAAATATTTGATAACACTTGCATACCATTGCAGAATTTGATGGACTGAACTATCAATCAACAGTGGGGTCTCAGTCAAAAATATAATATTTTCAGTCCATGTAAAACAGTCTATAAATGTTCCATTCACTGACATAATTAATAGCAAACTCCACTCAATTTAATAAGAGAATTGCCTAATGTTGCTCAAATTTCGTGTGAGAAAAATTGTACGGGACAGTGTAATGCACTCGAAGCTCTATGGAACACCTTTTAATAAGTCTACTGAGATGTCCCCTTTCTCACTGACTTTACGTGGGCAGGCAGCCTTCAATTTTCCAGGGACGTATTTCTTGGTTTTCAGATTTATTAAATTCTGTGTTAGTAATTTCTTTGCTGCTTCTCTTCCATTTCCAGGAGTCTAGCAAACATCTATAAATAAAGCATTTGCACGTCTTTGAAGCAGGCTCACGGTTTGCTTCATCTGGAAATCTCTCCATTGTTTGGCAAGTAGTCTTTAATCCATTTATCAATATCCAGACATTTGCAGCGTAATGGAGAGAAAGCTATACAAAGCAGTTACATCAGGCTACATGGAGGCCCTTCAAAGTTTGCTAGATGGGGGACTCAACATTCTTGAAGCCGTTACACCCACCGGGAATACAGCACTCCATTTGGCAGCATATTATGGCCATCTAGAAGCTGTGAAAATGTTGCTTCAAGTGATGAAGCGAGACATCGAGGCCGGTAACCAGCGCAGCCATGAATTTCTTACTGCTAAAAATGAGTAAGGTAACACCGCCTTACATGAAGCGGCCATTGGAGGACATTATAAGGTCGTGGAGTATTTATTGGAGCATCACAGTAATCTGGTGGATATATTCAATCACGCTGGGGAGACCGCCCTCTTCAAAGCTACAGAGGAAGGTCATAAGAAAATCGTGAAGAAACTTTTGCCCCTCACATCTTCCCCCTATGACAGGAGGACATCTGATGGCCAAACCCTTGTCCAGTGTGCCATCTACAACACACACAAAGGTATTCTCAAAACATCTCTTCTTCTTTCTAGATTATAACATATTAAATACAATCTTCGAAACACCAGTTTCGAAGAGGTATCCTTATAAAGAATATCTTTGAAATTGTGTAGGTGTGCTTAAAAAACTCATAGCTGCTAACCCAGAGCTCCTTCAACAAGTTGACAATTTAGGCAGAACACCATTGCATAATGCTGCCTATCTTCATGGAATCTCACATATTGCGAAGATTCTTTTAGAGAAAGATACTTCTTTGTGTTATAAAGTGGACAACAATCACCAATCAGCACTTCATATAGCAGTGCAACAAGGGAACCTGGATTTAGTTGCCGAGATATTAAATTATGCCAAAGATTGCATAGAAATTGTGGATAATGACGGGAGAACTGCTCTGCACTTGACGGTTGATAATGCAGTACAAACGTTTGACAGAATTTCGAGACTTATAAAAGATTTGGTATTGTTGGTAACATCAAGGAGGTTGATTAATAAACCTGACAAGCTGGGCAAAACAGCATTAGACATAGCAATGGACAACATGGGCAACGATGAACGTCTTTTCTATGGGGTAAGCGATTTTGTTTCATTTGCTTTTAACCATTATAGCTATTAATATTAATAGTCTATTTTGCATGTTATAAATATTTTTTGAATATTTTAAATAAAATATTGCAATTAAACACACTAAAAGGTAAATAAAAGTCAAACCGCCAATGAGTTAACATGTTCAGACATTAGTTTTAAAGTTGTTTTTTTCTCTTACTAAAAAAACTTATATTTTGAACACTTATCAATTCCTTTTGATTTATAAATGTGTAGATTAAAAGGTTGCTTGAAAGAAATGGTGCACGGAAGACTGCAAAGACAATGGAAGGAACAAAAGAGCATTCATTAGCAATTGAAAAATCAACACGGAAAGTTCAAATTATTTCAGTAAATGCAGTGTTGATTGCAACGGTAGCATTTGCGGCAGCTTTCACTCTTCCAAAGGATGACCCCAAGTATCATGTTTTCTTTCAAATTACAGTGATATGCGATGCAGTAGCATTCTGTAGTTCAATTTCATCAGCAGTTCTGCTAATGTATGCACTTTATGGAAAACAAGAAGACCCCCTTCTTCTCAACACCTCTCTCACTGGATTATGGATAGCTTTGATATCTCTATTGCTGGCATTTGGGGCAGGCATTTACGAGGTGGCAGCACCAAAACATAAAGCTGTAGCAGTGACTGTGTTGGCTATGGTGAGTATCGTTCCAATTTGCATAAGGATAATGATTTTCCGTTCCAAGAAATACATCTTTAGAGACGACGAGCATCACCTCTGGGACACTCTTAATAATTACTTCTGTCCACATCGTACTTACATTTACAGTTAGATTCGATCCTATGAAGGCACTAGGTATGGTTTTAGGTTTGATGGTGGTGTGGTTTGGAGTGTGTAGAGGCTTAAAAAAATTCCTTCATTCTAAACGACACATTGCCAGAGATGATGGGCATTACTTTAGGTTTTTTATAATTGGTTTGGTCATGAATGTCTTGCTATGTTTGTTGCGCTGGGGTTAAACAGCACACACTAAGCTTTGACTTGCATAGGTGGTTGGTGGGCTCTTTCTCTTACTCTATTTCGTAAATAACAATCAATCTGTCAAATGTTTATCTTTAAACTATTTGCTTAGCCTTATACAACCTAGAAGAACATACACAAGAAAGATTGAGATAAATTGATGGGCCACTTTGTTTTGTCATTGCTTACTAGTTAAAAGACATTGAAAAATAAATTTGTTAATTTGTAATATTGAAAGAAGCTATTAAATGTTGAAGTATAATTTAAAAAAAAGAAGTGTAAATATATATATATATATATAGTTTTTAACTAAATGAATTATATATTTATTAGGATATGTAGAAATAATCTTAAGATGTATATTTTTTAGGTATATTTTATTTGAAAGAAAATATATGTATAATATATTGTGTTTTGCTCATTTAAAAGAGGATAAAAATATAATCACTTAATAAGTAATAAATTTAAATCATGTAATAAATATTCATAATTATGCATATGAAACTGTATAAGTGCATGAATATTGTTTTCATTCTATTCATTGAGACATTTCATAGTTGCATTACTTTTTATCAATTTAATATATTTACACAACATCAATTTTTTATGAGTCCATTTTTTGTAAAGGATTTATGTGGTATGATAACATGAAAACAAAATGGGTCGTTAAATTATAATGCTTAAACCAATATGTTTCTTACATGATGATATGTTAGTGCATTTTTTGTGGATGCATATCAATGATACTTAGTTAGCCCCTACAAATTTCCATACAAAGCACACCACACCACAAAATTATATATTAATATGTAGCATGTAGTTATCATTGTTAGAGTGGTGCAGATACTGAGAGGGGGGGGGTGAATCAGTATCTGAATAAAAACTTTATGATTCAAAAAACAATCTCAGTTTCTCAATTGCACAGAATATCTTTACTTAAATCAACTGTATGACAGAATGTGTTTATTTGATTCAACTGTATGTTCATAAGCCAAAACAAACTATACTGGAATGGAGAAACAAACTGAAATATGCAATGGTAAATCAAGAGCATCTCACAGAAACAAAATGACACAATAATTTGTCCTGAGTGGAAAGCCCCTGGCATAAAACCACTCGTAAAAATGCCTCACTGGCTTAGAAAACAATCTCACTGATTTACAGGCCTCACTGGCTAAAGAATATTGCCTCACTGGCTAAACATGTTGCCTCACTGGCATTTATAGTATTGCCTCACTGGCATCTGTTATTCACATCAAAAATTATTCTAATACAGAGGGATACTCTGTGTCATTACAATTCCACTCCACACCATGTATATAGTATCTATAATGCACATATAAAAAACCATAATATATTCTGCATTACATACACTATATATACAGGAGCCTTTTTACATAACCCGAGTACCAGACAGAAAAATAACTGCATTTTGTTCTCTTTTTCTGTTTTGTTCTTGTAACAGAGTAAAAAACTGTTTTCTGTGAAACCCATAACTGAACAAATTAATACAAGGTTGCATTGAAGTAGAAACCAATTGACTGTCATAAAACGGCAGGCACGGAGAACAGAAAACATTGTTAAACCGATACAAAGAGGATTTGGTAAACATTTGACCAAACCCTAACCAGAGTTCGAAACAAGAAGAAACCACTTTTAATAACTGATGAAACTGTATCCAAACTATATAATCCATTTCTCAGAAAAATAAATGCCGTTTCCAACAAGAACCCTAACCAAAGAAAAACTGTCGGTGTTACCATATAAACCATGCATAAAACCCAGAATACTTTGATACAAAGCAATGATAACTTTCAAAAAACCGGAAGAGAAAAGAAGAACATTTCCTCGTGAAACTGCCAGAAGATATCATAACTGACATAAGTAAAATCAAACAATGTCACCTGTTTTGCTGAAGTCAACTGGAGCCTTTTGACGGACAGAACTTCCTTTTCTTTTTCCATCATTACTGAGTAAGATAGGAGATTCAAAACAGAACTGCGGCTGAGAGCAAAGAAACCTTTCCTTCTCATCATGACGGCGCAGGGTATGAAACCCTAACCAAAAACTTTGCTCAAAAGACAAACTGATGTTTATGTGCCCCCTTTTTGATTATTGTTAAAACACACAAGAAACCAGCGCTTCAAGTCACCGCTGAGAGAAACCGGTGATACTTACTTACAACACACTAATGCCTTTTACCAAAACTTTGTTTGAGAGATAATCAAAGAGCAAGAGCCGCGGAGAAGATGTGGTGGGCCACAAAAGCTCACAAAAGAAACACTGCCAAGTCATGTGAACGACAAAACATATTAGTGGTGACTAATACCACAAAAACAAAAAACACTAATATACATGGAGGTGCTATGGTCAAAAGAACCATTATGTTGACCAAAACTTGAACCACAGAGGTGTCCAAAAAAAAATACAATGACCACCTTTGTGCCAAGACAAAAGAAACCACTGAAAACCGGAGAAAGAACAACCAACTGCCAACCTGTGTATAACTCACTATGCCAGAGAATGATCAATCTGATTAGTTAATCAATTGCCAACTTGAATATAAATAATTCTGATAACAATTGCATTTGCATAAGATCTGACCAAATTCCAACTTGTGTATGATTAACTGTGCCAACTATTGCATTTGCAAATGATCAATAGAATACATAAGATATCTAGAGAATCATGATAAGACAGAGAGCCAACATTCACCATGTGTGTTTGAACATCAGGGACAACAACACAACAATCATAACTTTAATCTTTGGGATATTTTTTAATTTCAATAAAAGAAAATAGCATGAAGGGTAAGGACTTTTAAAATTTGGTCCTCTTTGTATTTCCTCAAACATGCTACCTCCCCCTTTCAAAGATCTAAATCTACACGTATCATCTTTGATCTTTGAGTAATGTTGAAAAGAGAAATGTGTTGATATGCATAAACAATCAAGTGATTTGACTTTTGAAATAGTTGTAAAGGTCATCCCATATTGATACCTTTATAGTACTATGTCAATTATTAGATCACAAATCATTAGATCCCATGCCATATTTAGATTTTTTTTTTTTTTATGATGAACTCTACTAAATATAGTCAAAGGAACAAACTTAGGGTGATATAAACCACATGGAATTTGCTAATATAACATTCAAACTCCATAACTAAAAATAGTAATAAGTTAGTCGGTTTTAACCATATCCCATACATAATGTTTCTTACATCTCCAAGACATGCACTAACTAATCTTGCCTCAACCCATAGGTTGCATGACAATAGTTGCATGTTGACCATACATAACTTGAATTTACTTTCTAGTTGGTCATCATCAACATCTCAAATACGATGGTTGTCTTATATTTAAACTACACTTTTCTATTACATTGTTTAATGACTTAAGCATGCACTTTGTTGGCTTGCACCAAAAATTGTAGAATTTATGCCTTCATGATAAGGCATATTTTCTATTTGGTCCTTGTTGATAACTGATCTAAGATTTATTTTAATGGATGGACCATTAAAAACTTAATTCTGTATGTCTAAAATCATGCCCGTTGTTAAATCCTTGCATTATGCCTAGTGTTTGAATTTCATGTTTATTTTGTTAAGTCTATTAACATGCCTTTTATTGCATTATAATGCATGTCATAGATGCCTATGCTTATGTTGTGTTGCCATGCATTTAAATTTTAATCTCATGTTTTTATTTTTCTGAGGCAAATGGTGCTTTGAAACTTGTTATGTCATGAGTGTCTTGAATCCAAACTTAAGCCACTATATGTCAAATTTTCTAAGGATTCTTGCATCTAGAATTAAAATTTAATTGTCCTACATGCTTATATAATCCTAAAGCTAAGTCTATTTTATGTTGTGAATTCTATAAGGCTTTTTGTGTTAGGATTAAGGTCATATTGACTTTTCACATTCTTTGTAATTCATGTGACTCCAACACCTTGGGGATGGGTACATGGATGCCTAGGGGTGATTTAGGAAATTATTTATTAATTATTTTCTCCAATTTGACTTATATATTGGTTGTAATGGCATTAAGAGAGAAGGTGGATTATAACAGTGGTGGTTACAAAGAGTTTAGAATAAATCTACACCACTTTCTTGATTCTAGGCACTAGAAGATAGAGTAGAGCATCCTTTGCATGTCGACTGGGATCCATATTAGTTGGCCACTTCATTTTAGAGCACCATACTTGGGAATGTATGCCTATGCTTCACACGCCCATTAGATATTCTTTTTATTATGGTTTCTATTCTTGAAAGCATTAAATATTTTTTACATGGTAGCATTGTTTTTTTATCATACCATGGTTTTGGTTTTGGGAATCTATTTATGGTTTTCCCTCTTTAGTTCTTTATAAATTAGATGCCTTGGATAGTTGTTTCAAGGGTCTTTTATAGGTTGAACATTATTATGCTACTAGAATATTGTTAGATTCAAGGGAGATAGCTTGATGTATTAATGTGATATTCTTACTAGATTAATACAAACTTTTCATCTCTTTGATGGTGGAGTATTTTCCTAAAAGAGTTTCTCTATATACGTCCAATGGTATGTGTTTTATTTTATGTTTTTAAACTTATTAACTTGTTGATTTAAATTTTATCACACTTATTTTATGAGTTGGTATCCAAGTTTTTGTTGAGTTGGCTTTCTTGGAAGTGTTATGTATTTTGTGACTATAGTGGGAGTTTTTTTACTAGGCAATTTTACACATCTATGAGTGGTTGAAATCATGGCCTCTATCTCTTGTTTAAAGATTGAGAAGTTCAATGGATCTAGGTATGAGCTATGGAAGCTAAATATTGACGATCTCTTGGAAGAAAGGGTCAATTAAAATTTGTAACAAAAGAAAGAAAACCCCAAGAAATGCCTGATAAAGATTTTGTAAAGTTGGATAAGAAGGCATAGGGAATCATTCAATGATGTCTTACATATACCTTTCTCTTGAATGTCTTAAAGAGACTACCACACATATCCTATGGAAGATGATAGGTGATATCTATCAAATGAGGAGTCTTTTTAATAATTTTTATTTGAAAATAAATCTTTACTTATAAAAAATGAAAGAGGGAGACTCCATTGGAAATCATTCAAATGCTTTTAATTCAATTTTGAGTTAGCTAGGTTCTATTGATGTTAAGTGAGATGGGGAGGATAATGATATATTATTATTTTGTTCTTTTCTCAAATATTAAGAAAATATAACCATTGATCTATGTGGTTCTATTATAGATCCAAAAATGGATTCCATTTTTGATACTTTGCTTTTTAAATAATTTAGGAGAAAATCCAATGATATGGGCTCAGAAAATGCATTACATGTTTGGGGAAAAGCCAAGGACAAAGGCAGATCTAAAGGAGAGTGGGGTATGTTCACAAAGATTTAGGACCAAAGTGGCAAAAAATTTTTTTGAGTCAAAATAATGAATAACAATCATGTTATAAAAACCATAATGTGCTATGAATGTTCTAATATGATCATGTTATGGTTTGGTAGCATGAATCCCAAGGCTTGATCATTACCAAGTCTAAAATTTAGCACATTATAACATGGTCACACATCGACATACATAAAAGAAAAAATAGTCATGACCTATTTTCTCAAGAATGCAATTATGTGTTGATACAATTGTTAGTCATATTAACAAAGATAAAAATTCACAAAACAAACCTTTATAGATTCTTGAAATATATGACAAATTTAGGATGAATTTGTGATCCCAAGCATCTGATAGTTAGTACATAACCTTCTGATTTACTTAGTAGTTTGATGTGAATTTGCTATTAATCATTCAGGGGCCTTACACATGAAATTTGATGTAATTTGTATTTGGATATGCAAATATTTGCTCTATTTCACCTATTATGAATGAATCTCAAAGAATTATGTTAAATCCTACAATCTCTAACCAAGATGTGCATATATTCATGTGAATTTATCCTAAGTTTGATCAATTCTTCTGATCTTTACTCTGATTAAGATTGTTCATGATGATTTATGTAACTTTGATTAGTTCTTCTAAATTGACTTAGATTTGAACTAATCCTCACTTAGTTTTACTTCTACACCTTAAATGCTTCTAAATATTGTGCCTACAAGCTGATATTTCCATGATTTTTATCATTATTTTCAAGTATTAGCATGATATTTTCAATCTTACATGCAATTTACTCAAATATGCCTAAGATGTTTAGTTTTCTATGGATGTCTGCATATTTACTATGTTCTAATTATCATTTGTCAATATTTTGTAGTTGATGATGATGATTGATGAAATTTAAAAGAAGTAAACATGAAATTCTAAATTTATTTGAAATGAGTGAGTTTCAACCATTGATCCATTGCACAATTGAATACTTCATGAAAAGAGATAAAATCAAACCATGCTTTGCTAGGATGTTCCACAACTACACATAGTTGATGCTAATCTTCAAAGGGATAGGATAAAAACAACATTCACAAGTTGAAATGCACCTTAGAGAGTGCAACACTCCAAAGTGATATGTCTAGATATCATCCACAAAAGATTACTCAAGATTTATAATTAATTTGTAATCTGGATCTCTATTTCATTCAGTGTTCATAATATATGCATATTTACAATTGGTCCCAAGAAAGAACCACGAGGAAATGCTAAGTCACAAAAGTATACTTAGTGCTCACAAAGCTCAACAATTCTCTCTTGATTAAGCTCCTAATAATGTATAAAGGGAAATCCATCTCCTTTTATAGAACAAAGAGAGGATGCATAGAGATTTGGTTTTTGTTTGCTGTTTGCATTTGGGTTTTGATGTGATATTGTACTCCATTGTGTTGTTAGGGTTTTATGATTCATGTTTATGATTTAGCCCTAATTTTTACCCTAATACACTACCTTTGGGAAGATATCCTTATTGGTTACAATATATGATAAAGCTGTGGAACAATTATTTGATGTCATCCCTTCATTTGACCTCTTCTGCATAAAATTAGGACATCCATGGCTCAAGGCTATGAAGGCTATCTCCTCAACAATTCACAAATGCATAAAATTTCCTTTACATGGACAAGTGCATACTATTTTTCATAATACATGGCAACCCATGGTTATGGAAAATAACTTTACTCTTGATTACTTTTGGCCACAACCTGATAGAGAACCTGAGCCATGAAAAGATCAACTTTTCTTAGCATACAGGCATTACAAAGCAAAATTACTATCTAGAGTGGCCGGACCTTCTATTCAACAAGCAACAAAAGATGAACAACTTGCATTAGAAGAACTTCCTAGATTGAAAGGTAAAGTACTCTATACTGAGGTTCCTCCTTTGTCATCCTTACAAGGATCGAGAGTTACTTGTGGAAAATAAAGCACTTCATCAAAGAAAATTAGATTTGAGAAAGATTCCTCCTCTAAGATAAGAAAACCTATGGAGAAACATGAGACTCTTTTGGAGATATAAGCAATAAAATAAAAAAGATTAGACAAGCAAGAGAAAGGAGGAAGAGAAGACAAGATTTTGCCCAACTAAATGCACCTCAACAAGAAAATATTCCACCTAACATTGAACCAAACAAAGAAAAACTTAAAGAAAAAGAGATTAAGGATGATGACAAATGTTGGGCTATGGTACCTTATGTACCTCTTTCCTCTCACATTCGAGATTGGGAAGATGATGATTTGCTTGTTAAAAACTACTAGTTCAGTTGTGTAACAGGTAAGTATTTCTAACCTTAGTGGTCACCTATGTCATAGCATTATTTGCTTGTTTATGTGACCTCCCTTCTTGTGTTGTGTTCCCACCGTGATGTGTTATGTGTTGTTTAGGCCTCCTTGGATGACCATTGATACTCTTGTAAGGTCAAGGATACTAGGAGACCGCCTCTATTGTAACCATTCTTCTATTTGTTTCATCATTATTCTATCTTGCTTCTCCTCTATTTTTATTGTTGTGTGTTGTGTCTTAGGTGCATAACATTGTAGTTGATGACCTAGGGGCATCTTCCTACATGATTGTTCCTAAGACACTTGTTCTCCTTTCTGATTTTATTGTTGACCTTCTTCTAGTGATTCTATCTAGTCGGTAGATATAACAAAAACAAACATATACTGATACAGACCATGTGTCCCTTAAGCAAACAAAGCAAAAATGGACCTAGTCCATATATGAAGATGGGGTTGATTTATATATCTAACACTTGGCTAGTAGAATTGAATCCATGTGGTATTTTGATGTTGTCTTATCTTTGCTAACAAATCATAACAATACATCTGCTCCATGCACTTTGATTATTTTGGTTGTCTCGTCTTGTTTTTACACTCAATTTTGAGATGCCTACAATATAAGCCCCACAACTATACTCAGACTCAAACCTATTTGTGTAGCCTTGGCTTCTTTGTTTTCATGTGTAGCTTTCATGTTTTACTTCGATTAAGATGGGTTTGTGGGAACATTCGGTGATCATGAGCACATGTCACCTATGGGGGCATGGGCTTTATGAAAGCTCTTGTTCCCTTGCATGTTTTCTCTCTACCTTAACATGCTTGATATCGGTATAGGACATCAACCACCTTAAGGTGGGGGCATATAAGGTAAGATGTCTGATGATTTTGGTACTAATCATGTGTGTTTGTATGCCCTCTGTAGAGGTGGGATGTTGTATCTCCAGTGCGAGTGCACATCTTTATTCTATATTACAATAAAAAAGCCCTCTATGAATGAGGGATATCATGCATATCCTTTTATTCAAAATCCCTTTATGGAGACGGGGATGGTGTATCTCTTGAGCTAGTGCACATCCTTTTTATTTCAAAAGTTCTTCAAGTAGGCGGGGTTGGATTTGAGACTATCCTCCCTTAAGCATGTCTTTAGCAGTTGTTGTGGCATAAGCCCAACTATCAGGTGTGCATGTAGCATGTTTGAGATGGTGGGAACTTAGTGATAAGCTCCTTCCATCTCCTTGTTTGTCATGTTTAAGACATATAATATGTCTTTGGTATGCTATAGGATGGTCATGTTTTCTATGTGTCTTCTGTGTGTTTTCCCCCATGTGTAGTTTCAAGGGTGTGGAGAAATGCCCCTCCTACACTTGAGATTTGTATGGCATGTTTTCTCCCAAGCATAGTCTCAAGGGTGTGGCGAAATGCCCCTTCTATGCTTTGGGTTTTTTATGGCATACTTTCTCTCAAGTGTAGTCTCAAGGGTGTGGCAAAATGCCCCTCCTACACTTTGGGATTTGTTTGGTGTGTCTTTTCCCCCATATGTAGTCTCAAGGGTGTGGTGAAATGCCCCTCCTACATTTTGGGTTTGTGTGTTGTATTTTTACTTTCCATGTATATGCATATATATATATATATATGAAAAAGAAAAAGAAATATCACTGTATGCATCATGTTTTTTATGTCTTCAATACTATATTCTCCATGTCTTACATTCTTGTTACTATCTTCTCTATGTTTTGCATGTTTATTACTATCTTCACCGTGTTTGGCATTTTTGCAATGTGTTTTCTCTAATGTCTACCTGAGACTAGGGGCTAGAAATACTTCCTCAATCTGTGTATGCATTAGCTTCAAGTGCCTAGTGTGTTTTCTATGTTTTGACCATACTTTAATGTATGTATGGATCATAAGGTCATACATACATTAAAGTGGGGGCTAAATGTTATGTCATAAAATGTCCCCTTAGGACTTTTACCTCCTAAGTTTAGCTCCCAGGTCCCTTATTTTTCATCATGCATATTAGAATTGAATCCTGAGAAAAAATGGCCTGAAACCCATCTCATATGGGGTTTGAGGGACATTATAGAGCTTAAACCTTGACCCAAAATAGGTCCTAGGGCTTGGCCACTCATGCCCTTGCCCTGCCCTATTTTGGCGGGGTCTGAAATTTGAATGTCGGTTGGAGACCATTAAAAGGTGTCTGTTGTCGACATCTTAAGTTTGAATTACGAAATTTGTAGTGGGAATGCATATATAAGAATGTTTAGGAATTCATTTGTAAACAAGAAGATGACTAGAAGATGATTATGATATTTTTGGTGAACTTATGATTTTAGAGCATTTAAGGCATTCATTGTGGCAGAGTAGATTTGTGTTGTTGTGTTTGTTATTGCAGATTTGGCTTCATCTTCTCATGTTGTGTAAGATCTTCATCTACATGCGAGCTACACCTTTGAGGTGATATCTATTTGTGTTTGAATCAATCATTTATCAATTTATTTTTGCCTTTGTCCTGCAAGGATACACATTTTCTATCTAACAACGGTGTTGGAAGGCTTGAATGCCATTCCTAGGCCTGACCAAGGTAAGCTCCTAAACACAACCCCCAAGCCCTCTTCTTATGATTGCAAGTGATAGGTGTTGAATCATGAAGAGTAGAGTTGAAGAGGAGTGTTGCAGAGAATAAGGATTTTGGATATGATGGAAAAGAGTAGAAAAGAGAACCATTAGGGCTTGGGTGCTAGTCCCTTTTCCCTCTAGGTTTGTAGAGCCTGAAATCTCTGGAACTATAAGCACAAAAATCACGCACTACCTCCACAAGGACCCCTATGATGATTCAAATCCTTGTCACATATATGTAAGCATGAAATAATATTTTTTAAGTAGTAGACATGTTGATGACGTGTCCTTTTTTCTTGTCTTGTGTTGTTCTTCCTTGTCAATTTCCTTCTCTCCCTGTTTGCGGCGCTTTTCGACACTTGTTGCAACACTTGTCAACTTGCATTTTCTTTCTTTCAACTTTGATCCTAAGCCTTGTGAGAGTCTTGTAGATGAGTTTTCACCTCTCCCCTTTATTTTTCCTCTAGTGCACCTCCTAGAAGCCTTCTAGAGGTCCCCTTTTCGATCTCCCGCTGTCAGTTTTTAGTTTCGTCGAACCAATCCAAATCTCCCCCTATTATTTCTAGATTTCCCCTAGGTGATTCTGCTGACGCAAGTGGAGATTTGGATTCTTCCTAATGACTGACCTATTTTTTGATGCAGAACATGTCCTTTTCCTTTCCTTTACCATCTCCCAGCTTGTTTTTCTGCATCTGACCCTATCCAGCCCGGATCTCCCCCAAGTGACCTAGGGTTGCCCAAGGGTGACACTACTAGAAAAAGGAGTGACCCTGCCATTTTTGTAGCCAGAAAAAAACTCTTGTTTCTCTCTTGTTTTTGCTCTATTTTCACCTATTTTTCTCCCTATTTGCATGGTTTTAATCCCTGATATAGAGTTAACTATTTCATGCACCCACACACAGGTAATTAGCTCTTTTTGATCTCAATTTAACTATTCAATCAATCTCATGCATTCCCTCTCCTCCATTTCCTCTCTAGTGATAAGCTATCTTTGCTTCATTACTCTCCAATCAACTAAGTTCATTGGGTAATCAACCTTGTGAACTCCCCAATTTATTCTTGTTAACTCATCAATCAAATAAGTTAACTCTCCAATCAATTCCTTCCTCTAAACCTATAAATACCCCATCCCTCAAGCAAAAAGGGAGGCAAATTCATTATGCACACAACTCTTGCCAAATTTTGCTCTCCAACTTAGCATTCAAATGCTATTACAGGACGGAGGTGCCTTTTGCTTTATTTGTTCAACCAAGTAGGGTCATGCTACTTTATTCTATGCCATTATGCTCAATCCAAGCTCTCATTGAGCTCATACAAGCTTCATCAAAGCTTCTTTCTGCTTATTTGGGTCATTTTGTTGTCAAGAGTATCACTTGTTGCCACAAAAGGATTTGAGGTTGCATATTACAAGGATTGCTAAGGGTAGTGGAGTCAACAAATCTTTATTTCTCTCAAGTTCCTTCATTGTTTTCTTTCAATTCATAGTAATTAGAGAATTAAATTTGGTCTTGGGAATAGTAAAACATTACTTTTTCCTTGATAGTTAGATTTTGCATGTTAGATTAAACGCTTTCTCATTTCTAGATCTAGCTCATTGGAAGCAACATTTTCCCTTTTCTTAGATTGAATTGCATTCAAAATATTAAAAACATAAAAAAAATGGGTTAACATTGCATCATAAAAATCATATACAATTGCATACATATTTCCCTTTCATAGATTAGAAGCATTTTCATTTCCAAAATACACTAAAAAATACCAAAAAGAATGTTTTGCATAACATTTAGTTTGCATGCATATAGAAACAATAGAATATACAACATTGCAAACCCTCAATCCCATCACGAGGTAAACACAGTTCAAACGATCCCAAACAAACCCTTGATTTTATCATAAGGTAAAAATAAAGTCAAAACACAAGTCAAACCCTAGGTCAAACAAAACCCTAGGTCAAAAACCTAGATCAGGTTAAGGTAGGCAATCACATGACTTCCTCTCTTCTAATTCACGAATGTGCTTAGGAGTGAGAGGAGAGTGGGTGAGGGCTGTCCGTGACGAGATCGAAGAGATCCATCCAAGACCTCAACAACAAACATTTGTCTTACCACAAGGAGACCCATTCATCCTCTTGTTGTTAGAAGAAACCAGACAATGACAGATACAACCAGACCTCTTGCAATGCATATAAAGACAAGAGGACATCAATGAGAATAACTCCCTACCCACACAGAGGTGGAATCTTAGAAATCCAAATAGAAGAAGAGAAACTAGTGACCCTTCGGGTCATAGGATTATCTCAACTACAACAACAATCGAAGGAAACATACAACAAAACACACAACAACAAAGGCCGCAGTACTTGCTGACCCCTCTCTGTGAAGTCTAGCTCTCCAACGAGCTAGATGCCCGCCATGTATCACCTCCTCTTGACTAGCTAATTCCACATGAGCAAGAGTGACGTGGTGGATTGCCCCATGACAAGGAGGGAAAGGGTCAGTGTGTGTGCCGAAATCTGACCCGATAGCCCCAGGCAACCGGAGTCACAATTTTGAGCCTACATATTTTGGTGAACCCGACATGAAAAGCAGAGTCTCTTGGTTATGCTTTTTATGTTCTCATTTCAAACATCTCAAAACAAGTTTAACAAAAACTTCGCAACATTCTTACACCATTCCTCATAGCTGCTTTTGTCGCTTCAACTTCTATCATCTACACCATCATCCGTTCCATTTATTCTATGGTGTCTATGGCACCCCCAAATATGACGGAACCTGATGTAAACCAAGGGAACCAGAAACTCCCTCATTTGATAGGTTTGTGCCACCATATCCTGACATGCTAATCACTAACTGTTATGATTACGAGAATTCTCACTATGAGCAAGATCAAAGAGAATATAGGCACTCTCTATTGTTCAACAACCCAAGTTGGGAGAACAACCTGGCCATACCAAATGCACTGCATAAAGAAAGGGTAAGTGCAAAAAGATGGGGGGCCAAAAAGTGGCCAAATAGTTTTTAAAAAAAAAAATACATAACACGAGCGCGTTATAACACGCTTGCATTATAAAGTGCTCGCGTTATAATGGGCTCGCGTTATGGGTTGGTAATGACGAGCCTAAGGCTCGTCATTACCAAACCATAACGCGAGTGCGTTATGAATTACTATAAATAAAAAAAAAGGGTTGTCATTTCATTTCATTTAATTTAATTTCATTTCTATTTTTCTCCTCTATCCCTGTGGCTTGTAAACCCTAGGAAGGGCGCTCGCATTTTGGAAAAGCCAATTCAACACCAAAATCTCGCTGATTCATCGCCAAAATGCCACCATGATGTCGAGCACACCAAAGGAGTGAGTTTTATTTATTTTTTTGTTTGAATTTGCTTCTAAATAGGTAGGTTTGAGTTGTTTTTTGATGTATATTTTATTAATTGTCAGGAAATGTTAATGCACCTCCTCCTTCTCCTTCTCCTTAAAATCTGTAAAATCCTGAGGAGGAAATACCTGTAGAACAACAACCTCCTCCATCCATTCCTTGACATGCCCCTGGAACACAAGAAAATATAATGGGGCAAATTGAAAACAACAAAAAAGAAATTAAAAATATAACTGCAAGGTTGAAAGATCCTTCCACTTCAACCTTGCATAGGTCCACGCTTGCTGAATCTCTTGAATCTATGTTATCAAATGTAGATTCAATTAGCAAGCAAATAACTAGTTGGACGGATAAGAGGAGAGAGTTTAGAGACTATTATGCAGACAAGCTGTCATACCAAGATGTGAAAAAATTACAAATTACAAAATTAGACTTGTGTTCAATTTTCACAAACCCACAAATAAATCAACCTCCACCTATTACATGCAAGAGGTTCCCTATCCATTGGTGCAACAACCAAGCGATAAGGGACAATTTTGGGCAGAGGTGGTGGATGGTTTTTGGCCATCCTCCATGCAATAATAATGAGGTCTTGCAATACTTTTTGAGGAAACTCTACTGCGAGTTTGTCCTTAATAAAGTGCCAAACTATTTTGATATGCGGGACTTCTAGGGTAGAGGTGGGGGTTCAGCACAAGATAGACCAGGGGCACATATTGACCCACAGCGGCCAGTGAGACGAGTAATCAGTAGACTAGCCCACGAGCATGTTTCTATCCCTTCCATTGTGAAGGAGAGTGTTGAGGTTGATACACTTCAGTCCATTAGTGCCTTGACCCAGAGCATCATAGCGCATGCCAGTCCTATAGCATAGAGTGGGTTGGGAGATAGTGCAAGGAGTAGGGTCCCACCCCATACTTGTCAGACTTGTGGGTTAGCCTGTGGTTATGACCCCATGGATAGTCAGGACGCAGGTGCACAGGGTACATCTGCAGCTGAGTAGATGGCGATGACAGACACCCTCCTGAGTGAGACTTTCGGCCTTGATACTTAGGTAAATATTAGCAAGTTTATTGAATTTAATTTATTAAATTTCATTTTTGAAATGCAAGATTAACTAATTTAAATTGATGATTTTAATAAAATTTCAGGGTCATAGCATCGATGCAGTTTTCAGTGGTTCGCCACTTGCATTTTACACTAGATCATCTACTGGCGGGGTATGTAACTAGTAAACAATTATAAATATTACATGTGAATAGCATCGTTATATGAATGATATTCTAATATCTAATTTTGGATGTTGAATAGGTTAATATTGTAGATTTCACGGCAACACCTACCAGCGGTGGTGGCCTTCAAAGTTTTACGGAGGTAATAAAATAAATAGTTTAATGAATGAATTGTACTTACTAGATTTTTGTATGTGACTTGTGTGCTTTATTGTGTGTACTTCCATGTTTAGATGAACGTGTGTTTATGTTAGGAGCCATGATTTGCATCACTATTATAGTTTTCGTAATTGAATAATGTTATTTTATTTGCAGATGATGCAGGCTGTGGAGACACCTCCCCATGTTTAGAGGGCAATGGAGCATGGTGTGGCCTCTGCAATTCATAGCTCCATGGCATTGACAGGGGTATGAGGCAGATTAGTAAATTTTAATTTACATTCATTGTTATAGTTGTCTATTTTTGAAAAATCAAAAGATTATTGATTTAAAGTTTAATTTCTATTTGGATGGTTTCTATAGGACTTGACATCACTAGGGCCTATTCCTTCTACTGAGGCAAGTGAGGAGACAGATTATATGTTAGCAGTAAGTGATTATTTTGTTAAATGTTTCATTTTTTATAACATGTAATTTCTATATATTAATGTCTATACTTTTTATTGTAACAGCTAAAGATGCAGGAAGAACTAAATAGGAGGAGTAGCCCTCGAGTTCGTAGTAGACCACCCACATGTGCGTCTCCATCCCCTAGAAGATCAAAGGCTACCCGTGATTTATTCTCTTCACCAGCTAGAGGGGAATGACTTTTTATTGTGTTCCTTTGTTGTATGCCTATATGGCATTTGTGGACATATATTTTGTATTGTACATAGTTGACATTGTATGCCTATATGGCATTCTTGTAAGCCTATATGGCTATTTTGTATATATGTTATACTTATATCGACAGATATTGGTGTATGCCTATATGGATATTTGGTTAATACAAATCCTTTTTATTGATGGCGTCCATACTTGCATTATAAATCCACGTTTGAATGGATATTTGTAGATGGCTACTTCAAATATTTAAAGTCCAATTGTATTACATAGGATGTTTGTTGATCCAATAAGCTAGCTATTGTTATTCAAGTATCACCTAAACCTCATTTTGGAACTAAAAGATAAAAGTTGTGTTTAAAAAAAAATGAATCATCATGTTGAATAGAAAATATTAATATTCTTTATGAGTAGCATAGAATGTCAACTATATGCAATACAAAAAAATGAATCATCATGTTATTCTTTATGTTTCAGATCCTGAAAATGACTAAGTCTGGTAGCCTAATATCCTGAAACACTAGGATGAATATCCAAGTCATTAGGATGATTGTGCCTTGAGAAAAAGTCATTAAGATGAGCGCCTAAAGGAGACTTTCTTAAATATTCAAACATTGAGCAACAAGCATGAAGGGTTAAGGCGCAATTTGCAACTCATAAAGCGTCAAAAGGGCGCCCAACTTAGAGAGAGCATTCATTTAAGACAAGGCACCCATTGACACCTGTTCCACCATAAAAGTATGCCTAAGGTGGAAGGAGAACAAGCCTCTAGTAAGTGAAGCACACCTATTGTCTAAACCACTTCATTATGGTACCCTAGCATGAGGAGAAGTATATAAGTCAATAGGAAATGGCACCTAGAATGCAAATGAAGGACTAAGTGGCATTTTCAATGAGCATCAATTCACCTTGAGCTTTCAATAAATACATCAAATTGAGCCCCATAAGCCTAGGCGCCCTTTGCCTTCAAAAGAACCTTGTATTAATGTCAAGAGTTGGATTGTTGATGACTTCCCAAGCTAGAGATAATAGTGAAAACAATCCTTCCACCATCAGAATATTGAAAAATAATCATAATGTAATGATATATGGGATAACTGACATACCCCTTGTGAAAAGTGATGATCATAACAAGAATGGTCACCTCAACTTAATGCCCAATAATTTTAATACTATCAAGCATGCACATAATAGTAGGTAATCTTATCAAAAGTCACAGAGAAATTTCTAAGGACCATAGTGTTATCCCTATGACTTGACACATACTGCTTGTTTCATAAAGCAAAGGGACATGATATAAATATTGTTGTTATATGGAGCCTAATTAGACTCAGAGGTTAAATTTACCCAACTTTTATTAGCGTGGTTTCCCCCCAAATATATTCCTACTAGTTTTGGCGCCTTGAAGTCTAAGTGCATGAAAATCATGAGGATGAGCGCTTAGGGATGAGATAGTCTTCATAAGAGTTTAAATAAGAACATCATCAAAATGCGCCTTGGTAGAGAGATTTGAGACCATCATCAAATAAGCCAAAATATCTATCTCCAATGACTTGACATGGATCCTAAAACCACCTATTGGACCAATAGGATCCTAGGCTCTCACTTCATGCATTATGATTTCTAGGTGCTAGTTTGATGCTCCATCACAAGGAAAGTACGCCCACACTTGCAAGTGTTTTTCTTTAGGATCTAGGTGCCAATTGAAGGTTGTAGTTGCCAAGAAGAGCACCTAGCAAGAGGAAGTCTTTTGGAGTCTCCAAAACACATCAAACACTTGACTAATGACAAGATAACTTTTTCCCAAGTTAGGCGCTTCAAGAGGGAAGTTAAAACATGAATAAGGCGAACTTGTCTAGGCACAAAATCAAGCTTGTTGAGGATACACATAGCGCCCAACATTCCTTGGTGATTTCACAAACTTCAAACGCTCAAAACTGTTCAAGGAATGCCCAATGCCCCTTCTTGATGATAGGCCACCAAAGTGAGGGTGGAATTGCGCCTTGATGGCATTAGGTGCTATATAGAGTATGCTACTCCATGGAAATGCACCTTCTTGCTTAGAGTCATAATGAAAAGTCCTGGAGGTTAAGATGTGCCTTGTCTTAATGAGGTACAACTCTTGGGTAAGAAAGCTTGTAAAGTGCGCCTAACTTAGTGAAGAGGTTGATAACTTCTAAACCCTTCCTGGAACTTAGATTACTTCAACTGAAGATCATCTTGCACCAATACATCACCAAACTTTCAATCACAAGATCAATTCAAACTTAGGCACTCATTAAGAGTCTTTCCAATGTTGGCTCATTTGAGAGGTTAAACTCGCAAGAGATGGCACCTAGCTTCCTAGTCCTTGTTTCAATATGTTTGAGTTCGAAAGATGACTCAATGGTATCAAGATGGCACCATAGAGTCTTTGGACTAGTTCCTTAGAGTTTCAGAAACATTCTGGCTCCTTGAAAATTCCTCCTACATGCTTGGGTGCCATTTCAAGGTCCTAGAACCATGATGTAGTGCCTTATTGCTCTAGGCACCCATTCATGATTGTGCAACTTGAGATTGACACCTAGAGTGAATAGGCTTTCATCTTGACTTAATTCACTAAGGCAACCTCATCTTGAAGGCCAAACAACTTTTCTTGCCAGAGCATCTTGATTGAAGACTCCACATCCTTGGGCACTCATTTGGACAATTTGATGTGAAATTGGTGCCTAGACTCCAAGAGTCAACTTTTTTCTTTCCAAACTTAGCTAAATTTTGAGTTTCTGACTTTGTTCCTACAAAATAATGAGATTGAGTTAGTCAAAAACCAATTCATTCCCTGATCATTCTAGATTAGCCTCTGGGAATGAGCAATAGGCTAATCCATTCTTCACTTGATGATCAAGCTAGAAACAGGGACATGACAAGGTAAGTTGTATCTAATGACATCACCTAATTGAGTGCCTAGGAGGTATAAAGCTTAACATTGACATGAGGACAAGCACTTAGTAAAGGAGAGTTTCTCAAACATTTAAACATGTGAATGAAGTCATAGAAATGCACTAAGTCATCTAGGTGCCACTTTCCCCTTGTGTACCCTTACATTTGTGCCTAAGAAGAAGTTGCAACTTTACATTGCCTCCTTCTGACAGATTTTGGGGCAGCAGAAAACCTTTCACCATGAGAAAATGTCTCAGAGATATAAAAATTGAGAGAGGTTATTGTAGAGGCACTCTACTTGATCGCGTTGCATTAGACGAAATGTTTCTAAGTGACACAGTTTTCGAGTAACATCTCGTCAAAGATTGCTGTCTTTTTACACTTTGGACTCTTCAGGGATATCGTCGGTACAATGTAGCTCGGACTGTTTTGACATGTTTGGGTGAAAAATAAGACCATGCATAGCGTAAATGTACCCATTCAGACATGTTAGAATAGTCAATTTGGTCACATCACGAGCAGGATGAAAGTTACACCCCTTTGCAACTTTACACTGCCTCCTTTTGACGATTTTTGGGGTAGCAGAAAACCTTTCACCATGGGCAAATGCCTCAGAGATATAAAAAACTGAGAGAGGTTATTGTAGAGGCACTCTACATGATCATGTTACCTTAGACATAATATTTCTAAGTGACACGATTTTTGAGTAACATCTCGTCAAAGATTGCTGCCTTTTTGCACTTTAGACTCTTCAGGGATATCATCGGTACAATGTAGCTCAGACTGTTTCGACATGTTTGGGTGAAAAATAGGACCATGACTAGCATAAATGTACCCATCTGGATGCATTGGAATAGTCATTTTGGTCACATCATGAGCAGGATGAAAGTTACACCCCTTTGCAACTTTACACTGCCTCCTTCTGACGATTTTTGGGGCAGTAGAAAACCTTTCACCACGGGCAAATGCCTCAGAGATATAAAAAACTAAGAGAGGTTATTGTAGAGGCACTCTATGTGATTACGTTGCCTTAGATAGAATGTTTCTAAGTGACACAATTTTTGAGTAACATCTCGTCAAAGATTGCTGCTTTTTTGCACTTTGGACTCTTTAGGGATATCATCGGTAAAATGTAGCTTGGACTGTTTCGACATGTTTGGGTGAAAAATAGGACCATGAATAGCGTAAATGTACCCATCCAAATGCATTGAAACATTCAGTTTTGTCACATCACGAGTAGGACGAAAGTTACACCCCTTTGCAACTTTACATTGCCTCCTTCTGACGATTTTTGGGGCAGCAGAAAACCTTTCACCACGGGCAAATGCCTCAAAGATATAAAAAACTGAGAGAGGTTATTGTAGAGGCACTCTATATGATCATGTTGCCTCAGACAAAATATTTCTGAGTGACATGATTTTTGAGTAACATCTCGTCAAAGATTGCTGCCTTTTTGCACTTTGGACTCTTCAGGGATATCATCAGTACAATGTAGTTTGGACTATTTCGACATGTTTGGGTGAAAAAAAGGACCATGCCTAGCATAAATGTACCCATCCGGATGTGTTGGAATAGTCAGTTTGGTCACATCATGAGCAGGATGAAAGTTACACCCCTTCGCAACTTTACACTGCCTCCTAAAGATTTTTGGGGCAGTAGAAAACCTTTCACCACGGGCAAATGCCTCAAAGATATAAAAAATTGAGAGAGGTTATTATAGAGGCACTCTACGTGATTGCATTGCCTTAGAGGGAATGTTTCTAAGTGACATAGTTTTTGAGTAACATCTTGTCAAAGATTGCTACCTTTTTGCACTTTGGACTCTTCAGGGATATCGTCGGTACAATGTAGCTCAGACTGTTTCGATATGTTTGGGTGAAAAAAAGACCATGCCTAGTGTAAATGTACCCATCCGGATGCGTTGGAATAGTCAGTTTGGTCACATCACGAGAAAGATGAAAGTTACACCCCTTTGCAACTTTATACTGCCTCCTTCTGACAATTTTTGGGGCAGCAGAAAACCTTTCACCACGGGCAAATGCCTCAGAGATATAAAAAATTGAGAGAGGTTATTGTAGAGACACTCTACGTGATTGTGTTTCCTTAGACAGAATGTTTCTATGTGACATGGTTTTTGAGTAACATCTCGTCAAAGATTGCTGCCTTTTTGCACTTTGGACTTTTCAGGGATATCGTCGGTACAATGTAGCTCGGACTATTTTGACATGTCTGGGTGAAAAATAGGACCATGCCTAGCATAAATGTACGCATTCAGATGCGTGTTGGAACAGTCAGTTTGGTCACATCACAAGCAGGATGAAAGTTACACCCCTTTGCAACTTTTACACTGCCTCCTTCTGACGATTTTTGGGGCAGCAGAAACCTTTCACCACAGGCAAATGCCTCAGAGATATAAAAAACTGAGAGAGGTTATTTTAGAGGCACTCTACATGATCGCGTTACCTCATATAGAATATTTCTAAGTGACACAGTTTTCGAGTAACATCTCATCAAAGATTACTACCTTTTTGCACTTTGGACTCTTCAGGGATATTGTCGGTACAATGTAGCTCAGACTGTTTCGACATGTTTGGGTGAAAATAGGACCATGAATAGCATAAATGTACCCATCTGGATGCATTGGAACAGTTAGTTTGGTCACGTCACGAGCAGGACGAAAGTTACACCCCTTTGCAACTTTACACTGCCTCCTTCTGATGATATTTAGGGCAGCAGAAAACTTTTCACCACGGGCAAATGCCTCAGAGATATAAAAAATTGAGAGAGGTTATTTTAGAGGCACTCTACATGATCGCGTTTCCTCAGATGAAATGTTTGTAAGTGACACAGTTTTTGAGTAACAGCTCTTCAAAGATTGCTACCTTTTTGCACTTTGGACTCTTTAGGGATATCGTCGGTACAATGTAGCTCAGACTGTTTCGACATGTTTGGGTGAAAAATAGGACTATGCCTAGCGTAAATGTACCCATCTAGATGCGTTGGAATAGTTAGTTTGGTCACATCATGAGCAGGACAAAAGTTACACCCCTTTGCAATTTTACACTGCCTCATTTTGACAATTTTTGGGGTAGCAGAAAAACTTTCACCACGAGCAAATACCTTAGAGATATAAAAAACTGAGAGACGTTATGGTATTATGTATTTATAAAGGTATTATGTATTGGTTACAGGCTGTATAACCTCCTCACAGTCAGTGTTCTTTCCACAAAAACACATCACTGTCTGCTTAACTTGAATGTTTAAACATGCCACTTTCTTTCACACTACCCACACTCCTCACAACTTTTCTCCAAAGTTTGCTCACTCATTGACTGTGCCTGCATTAACCCTTTTTCCACATATAGCCACTATGCATTCTCATAAAAATATCAAAAAAAAACTTTCTAAAGGAGGCAGCTTCAAAAAAACTCATTTCTTATTGCCATGACGTGACTCCAAACATATTTTCTTCACAACTCTCCTCACAAAACTCAAACTATACTGCTATAGATGCACACACACAGAAAACTCCAAATTGAAACCCCACCGAATTCTCACTATTAGAAATTTAATTAGAAATAGAATTTTCTTTATTAGAAGTTATTCCTCTCTAGAATCATATTAAATTATTAAAAATGCTTTTGAATTATTCTCGTTTTATATAATGAACAAGAATTGTATATTCTATGCTAAAAGAAAAGTAAGAAAATAAAATAAATTATTTTTATAGAAACTATTGATCTGGTTGTATATAAAGTTTCTGTCGAGGTGCACAGGGATTCCTCAGCTGAGGGACGGGCACCCGCAGTTACAGCAGCACCACCTGCACCACCTATGCCACAAGCACCACTAGTACCACATGCACCACCAGTATTGGATATAGGACCACAGATCTTACAAGCACTGCAGGCCATGTTAGAGAGGTTACCGCCAGTGATTCCTGAGCCACGTGTTGAGCCTCGTGTTGATCCGCGAGAGGAGCCACGTAGGGAGCCACGTGCTGAGTCACGTGTTGAGCCACGTGAGGAGCCCTGCGTTGATCTGCGAGAGGTGCCACATGTGGAGCCTATCATTGAGATCCATGACACTACAGTAGAGGAGGTAGGGTCAGCCTCCCGTGCACAGAGTAGGAGTCCTCTGAGACCTTTGAGACGAGATGAGACCCAGAGGGCAGAACAGGTACATCATGGATTGTATGAGGATGGTGTGGAAGAGCCAGTTGTGGGACTTAGAGACAGAGGGGACCCCACCAGAGATCTACTTAGGCTCAACCCACCCACTTTTGCAGGTGCTACAGAGGGAGCTGTGGCCGAGGCTTGGCTGATTAGTTTAGACAGGTGTTTCGCGTTGCGACCATACGGAAGCAACACGAAAGCATGAGTGGCAGTCCATCTTCTGAGGGATGCAGCAGCTACCTGGTGGCGCACTAAGGAGTGCAAGTGCCAACTTTCCGTGGATACAGTCACTTGGGATATCTTTATAGAGCGCGTTAATGCACGATATTTGTTAGAACATTACAGACAGCGCAGGATTGATGAGTTCCATGATTTACAGCAGAGGGGACTCACTGTTACTCAGTATGAGAGCCGATTCATTGAACTTTCTCGTTACGCAGAGTACCTCCATGACGAGAGACTCTTGATACACAAATTCATCAGAGGCCTGAATCACGGGATAGCAAGACTAGTTCGTATGGCAGATCCCCAAACCATGAGCGAGGCTGTTGAAAAGGCCCTTCTAACAGAGGAAATTTAGGGACGAGGGCAGAATTCATGCCCATAGTATCAGGATCGTAATCCTCAACAACAATAGAACTTTTGAAGGCCTCAAAACACCACACAAAGAGGAGGATATAACTCTTCATCATTACCTCCCAGGCCTCCACAGCAGCAGCAACATCAGCAAAAACCTAAATTCCAACAGAGGGGTCAGGGAGGACAGAACCGTGGTTGGCAGCAGCAGGGTTCACATAGAGATCAGAGACAGCAGGGATCATCGGTAGGACCCGCGAGGTCTCAGCAGTCTTACAGAGGCTCACAAGGGTCCACTGGACAGACTGGGCAGCAATAGTCGGGCAGGACACAGTCAGGGCAGTTACAGGCTAGAGGACCGTGTTATGTGTGTGGTGGGGCAGGGCATTTGGCTAGAGAGTGCCCGCAGGGATTTACAGTAGGGGGACAACCCCAATCAGGCGGATCTGAGCAGACCGTAGGTGACGTGGGTAGATCCCACCACATGTTTGCAGCGGTTGATAACCGCCAGGCTGATTTCTAGGCCTCAGTCATCAAGGCAGCAGGTACGATTGGAAACTTCCCCATCTCTATCCTTTTTGACTCAGGAGCTACTGACTCCTTTCTGTCTACATTGTTAGTGGAGCATTGCAGGCTGGTGGCCTCTAGGCAGGACATTAGCTGGGAGGTTGAATTGGCCTCTGGGGCCAGGATGTCAGTAGATACCTTGGTTAAAGACTGTGAGATCACATTAGGATCATTCACTACATCATGTGACCTTAGGGTTATGCCATTAGGATCCTACGGTGTAGTTCTAGGTATGGATCGGCTTGCGGCACATAGAGCCAAGCTTGATTGTCGCCATAGGACGATTAGTTGTTTAGACGATCATGGTTCGCCGGTTGAGATAGTGGGCATTCAAAAGCCCACAGCTGTTCGTATGATATCCGCTCAGTAGCTTAAGCATTGTATGCGGAAGGGATGTCAGATGTTTGCCATTACGATCAGTGATAGAGCAGAGGATGAACCTTGCCACATCTGTCATGTGGTTATGACACGAAATATCAAAAATTTTCTCACGCTTCCCTAGAAACCCCCTTGCATGCATAAGCATGCTTGGTGGTGTACGCTCAAGGTGAAAACACTACAGTTGTCGGCGGGGTACAAGTACAATTGCGTGCATCCAGATGCAAGCAGACCAACAAGGGGGTCTCCTCAACGCAGTTAATGTCACTACAAGGTTTGAAATTTCAAGGTTCCCTACCCTATAACTCGGCAGATTCTGGCAGCATAACGCCTCACGGCATAAGTGGGAATTATGCAACACTATACTTCTTACGGGGTTCCCTGACGGATTAACAACTTCCCACGATGCCTTGTTCATAATGAACTTACAATTGATCTTTCTTATTGGTCATTTTTTAACAAAGCACGATTGTTTACCACCTTTCTCATTTCCTGAAATATACTCCTACTTCGAACTTAGCATTCTCGACAAGGCAGTTCGTTTGCCCTCTCTTCCGTTTCTCTGGATCTTAATTTTGATTGTATTTCTATCACGCTCACCTTAACTATTTCTCTAAAATTTAGTTTGTTTATAGTTCGGTCTCTCTCTTTTGTTTTCTACGTTTTCTTTATGTTTATCCTGACCTTTCTTCATATTCTACATCAATCAGAGTTATCACTGTATCTATTATTAACATTATTCCTAACTTCCAGATGGTCCAGGTCACATAGGCTGGTTTACTACTTCGCTGGACTCAGTCTCCTAGTTTTCCTTGATCTAGGATTCTCCTCTACGTTTGTATTAATTAATCTTGTTCCTAAGCAAAGTTGGCGGAAGGGTACATCTACTTAGTTCTCTTATCCCAGGTGGGAAATGCCGCACATTTTCTCCTCTGTGTTTTCTAATGTTAGTTTTTCTTCTTCTTTCTCTCTTTCCTGTTTCCTCCATTGGACGTTTACTAACTACAGTTGAGATTAAAAAGGCCACACGTGGAATGTTTGTGATGGCTTCTTTAAGTTTATTTCTAGTGTTCTTTTAAACAAGGTGACACGTAATTTTCCTCTTCATTTTCCTGGTTATTAAATTACGTTGATAGTTGAAACTTCTGAGAAACTCTTCCAGAAATATTATAGTATATTCCTTTATGCTCTCTTTAAGTTAAAATTTTATTTTCTCTTGTTGTTGTAGAGAGAACACAAATGGCCTCTCTGATAGACTTATCAATTAAATAATATATATATATATACATATAGGATTATATACATACATATATAAATATATATACAATTATATTTATCTTATTGTTATTAATACTATTGTTATTATTACCATTATTTTTGTTACTATTACTATTATTATTATTGTTATTACTTTATTTTTTTATATATTATATAGATAATATTGAGTATTCCTTATATATAAAAAAAAAACCCATACCAATTATCTTCATTGAAGGGCTGAAGCCCTAATATCATTTTGCTATTGAAGTGTGCCCTAACTTTATTTTTTTTGTTTTTGTGTGGCAGGTTATATTCATGGCGGCGGCCATGGAGGAGGGTCAGCCTGAGAAGGGAGGAGGGTTTTATTTTTATGTTCTAAGTGTGAGGCGGCGGGTTTGGAGGTGGCCGAAGCCACGTTGGGGCCGCGGACAGGGAGCACGGGGAGCTGCGCAGAGGAGGTGTCGCTTGAAATGGTGGGCGGGGAGGTGAAGTTTGTGGCGGTGGGAGCCCGTGGTGAAGGTGGTGCAGGCCACGTAAGGGCGACGAAAGGTGGTGTGCTGGCAGGAGGGTGCATGGCGTGTGGAGCGTGCAGAGGTAGGTTGCGCTGCGGGAGGAGGTTTGGCCGTGGTTTGAAGTTTGGCGGGGGTGTGGGTGGGGGCTCCGCCCCTCCCCACACCCAAACAACAAAATAAACGCCGGTGGTGGGAAGGTTTAAACCCTTCCCACCACCACTCCACCATATGTATTTGCCATGTAAACACAGCGGTCACAAATTTTTATTACTTTCCTTTCTTTTATTTATTTCTTTTTCTGAGAATTTCTCTATTCGATTTTAATGACATTTCCAATGATAATTATATTTATAGATCTGTATATATATATATATATCTCACAATTTACCCTTTGACATATTCTTATCACAGAGAATAAAACAATAAAATTAAAAAAAATACACAGAGAATTAAATAATTCAAGCTTCTAAATATAATTCTTTTTAACTGTCATTCACATTCTTTTTCATATATTTCTTTCACAGCTAACTTTATAATTATAGAGAAATGAAAACAATTAAATCTAATTTATCTTGCAATCACATTTCCATACAATAATTAAACATTTCAAATGCAGAGAATAATCTATAATTCTTCCTAAATGCCATTTACAAACACCGTTCGTTTCAAAGTTGGGAATTTTTTTTTCTTTAGTATGCAATCTTCTGACTTTTGACTTGATACAGATAGTGTTAAACCAGAGATTTAGTAAAGTCAAATTAAATTCAGTCTAATATAAATTCATATACAGATCAATTTTCTTTGGCTCACATCTGGAAAGTTTATGGCTAAACCACAACTCATTTTTTATGCTATTATATTTACTTCTTTATTTATATTTACTTCCAATAATAAAATCAAATTTACAATACACAACAAGGCTAATAAACTAAAATTCATTCTTTCCTTCCGAACAAATCTAAAATAAAATTTATCATTTTTAGATCTACATCAATAACAAATTTCAATTCTAAAGATAAATTCATTCGTTTGTCTAATCAATACAAGTTTCATTTCTTAACACTAGCTTCACCAGGTGTAATAAAATTGAAAAAATTATACACAACAACAATACTGAAGGGAAGAATTTCTCTCTTTCCCCATACAATAATTCTTACAACTACAGAGGGAGAAAATCCCTCCACAATGAACTGAACAGGATGAGGTTCAAAGAACCTTACTCTCCTTATAGCAAGGATGAAATACATTCTCCCTAAGTACAGCACTCCTTCAATTCCAACCATAAGCTTCAAGAGGGAACCTGCGTATCAAAGACAAACAAAGAAGAAAATACCACTCATCTAGCTCTCCTCCCTACCGTAGACCCGCAAGAGGGTCACCCCCGAGCTAGGGAGATCATACTCACACCTGGGTAACTCAAGCAATCCACTTCACAACAGGGAACAACAACAAACCCAAAACACACAAACACCTGTGGGTAAATTATACAACACGAAAGCTCAACTAAAGTGAGCTTCATAAGGGGCAGGAGAGTGGACACACTCGACTCCAGAGTGTCACCCTTATAGATAATATAACCAACACAATTTCTCTTGGCCTCAAACCAAGTTTGATCACAAAATTTTCCAAGGAATTCTGTATTTGACTCTCAAGCCAAAGATCCAGTCACAAATACATGCCCTCAAGGCTTTCAAACATCCCAAAAGAAGAAACTAGGTATGCACCTGAGGAGGATCACTCCTCCCCTACCCCAAACTTGATGAGCATTTCTCCCAAGTGGGAGAAGCTCTGTCAACAACCCGACAACAAATCCCACAAAAATAAATCTAAAACACAAACAAATAAACATCTTTCACACACTTTTCATACAACAATCAGATATACGAAAGAAAGGTAATCATAAACCAGCCTTACAAAGCCCTTCAAGGATGAAGCTGATGTAGAGCTCCACTGAGATCTCCTCCAACCTAAGCCACCAAACTCCCTCTCTCTTTCCTTCTCCCAGAAAATCCCTTTTTTTTTAAAATATCAAAATAAATAAAACTCTCCAAAATTCAACTAACTCCCTCCCCATCCCAAAATGGGATTCAAATAACCCCAAATCCTCTCAATTTAGAGGAATGGGGAGGTGACACTTATCACCTCCTCACTCTTCCCAAAACCACTATTATGTCCCAAGGGATGAGTGTTGGCTTATGTCACTCTCCCATCCCTAAAGTCCTCCTTATCCCTCTCCTCATGTCATTTCTCTTATGCATAGGAGAAATAAAAGGAGTTAAAGGAGGAAAAGACAGGTGACCCATGCCTCTTCTTCCTTCCTTCATTATGGATGACCACACAACTCAAGGGGAATCTCACTAATGGTGAGGGTGACTTCAAGTCAATTCCTCTATAATGGATGGGTTTGTAGTCATCTCTTACCTTGGGGATTGAAGAGGGATGGGTTGGGTGTTGGTACAACCCATCCTGTCCCCCCCATACCTCTAATTTTCGCCACTTAACTTCAAGGGGAAGTTAAGATGACCATATGGAGTTTACTCAAGGGTTACCCATGCCAAATGGGGCCCTAGACCCATGGGTTATAACCCAGGGTCAACTTTAACCCATTCCAGACACCCATGGTCAAGGTAAAGCACAAGAAAAGGCCTCAAAGATTTAAATAAAAGAAAGAAATTCAAATTCAATCTTTTTACAACACAAATCATAATATAGTGTTACAAGAGGGTAACCTAACCCACTCGACCCGATGAAAGACCACATTACAAAATCACATCAAACACAGAGTGATCTTGGTTCCTCATGGAACCAGATCGGCTTAACAAGGAATAACAATAACAAGGTACAGAATGATCTCCAAAATCTGTGGTTTGATTAGTAATTCCTGCACACTCAATTACAAGATCAGTTTCACATATAATCATCATAGCTGAAGCAACCTAAAAAAACATGCATTACCATGACATAGTTCTAATAGCATAAATGAAATCATATTACAATTTTCCATCATCACCTAATTAACTTTTCTAAAATGTAAACTTATCCAAACATCACCCAATTAGTTTTTCCGTTATCATAATAAAGTTTAATAGTTTGACAAATCCGGGAACTACTATCCCACAAATATAAAAAGTATCAATAACAGTAATGTAAATAGTCACAAGAACAGAAGTAAAAAGGGTAGTCCTCACATCCTCTCCCCCTAAGACTGTACTTCCTCCTGGAAGTCGTCAAAGAGGTGAGGATAAAGGGTCTTCAGTCTTGCTGTATCTTCCCATGTTGCAGTGACTTCGTCGTATAGGTCCCACTGGACTCTAACCTGTTCCAGCTCTTGACCTCGAAGGGCCAGCGTCCGACGAGCCAATATGCGAATTGGCTCCAATGCCAGCTGTCCGTCTGCCTCTACCTAAAGAGCACTCCAATCTAACACGTGAGATAAGTCAGAAATATATTGACGTAAAATTGAGACATGAAATACATCGTAGATATGTGACAGGCTAGGTGGCAAGGCTAGACGATAGGCTACAGGTCCTATCCACTCCAAGATCTTAAAAGGTCCTACAAATCGAGGTGCGAGCTTAGAGCCCTTCCCATAACAGATTGGACTTTTGTGCGGTCGCACTCTCAAAAATACTCTATCACCCACAGAGAAGCTTTGGTTTGTCCTCTTAGCATCGGCATACTTCTTCTGCCTGTCCTATGCTTCCTGAAGTCTCTGTCTAATCCGTTTGACCTGTTGTTCCATATTCTGAACTATCTCTGGACCAATGGCCGTTCTGTCCTCTATCCGATCCCAACTCAATGGTGTTCTGCATGGTCTGCCGTATAAAGCCTAGAAAGGAGGCATACCCAACGAACTGTGATGCCCATTATTGTAGGCGAACTCAACTAGATATAGGTACTCCTCCCATCTAGACTGATGGTCCATAACATACATGTGAAGCATGTCTTCTAACACCTAGTTAACTCTTTCTGTTTGTCCGTCAGTCTCTGGATGATAGGCTGAACTGAAGTTGAGCTGTGTGCCCAACGCCTGATGTAAGGCTCTCCAGAATGATGAAGTAAATACGGAGTCTCTGTCAGATATAATGCGGCGAGGTACCCCATGAAGTCTAACAATCTGATCAAGAAACACCTTTGCCACTGATGGTGCATTGTATGTTGTGCATATTGGTGAGAAATGCGCCACTTTGGTCAGCTTGTCAACTGTCACCATAATAGCATCATGGCGACGTGATGACATAGGTAGCCCAATGATAAAATCCATAGAAATGGTGTCCCATTTCCATTCAGGTATCTCGTGAGGGTACAACAGTCCCGCTGGATGCTGATGTTCGGCCTTGACCCTCTGACATTTTAGGCAACGAGCAACATATTCTGCAATGTCACGCCTCATCCCAGAGCAATGATAAAGCTGTCGTAAGTCAGCATGCATTTTCTTCACTCCTGGATGTGATGCGTAGGGTGCTCTATGAGCCTCTGATAGAATCACGGTACGAAGATTACCCACAAAGGGTACATAGATGCGCTGCCGATGTCGAAGCAAACCATCAGACTCAGGGGTATATCCTGCGAATTTGCCCTCAAGGGCCCTCTGATTTAGAATTTCCTGCTGTACCTCAAGAAACCACTCATCCTCCGGCAAATGCTGTAAAATGCGATCTCTCAAGTCCACCCTTTATGACTTCATCGTTAATGAAGGTACAATTGGGAACTTCCCTATCTCTATCCTTTTTGACTCGGGAGCTACTGACTCCTTTCTATCTACATCGTTAGTGGAGTGTTGCAGGCTGGTGGCCTCTAGGCAGGACATTAGGTGGGAGGTTGAATTGGCCTCTGGGGCTAGGATGTCAGTAGATACCTTGGTTAAAGACTGTGAGATCACATTAGGATCATTCACTACATCATGTGACCTTAGGGTTATGCCATTAGGATCCTACGGTGTAGTTCTGGGTATGGATTGGCTTGCGGCACATAGAGCCAAGATTGATTGTCGCCATAGGACGATTAGCTGTTTAGATGATCATGGTTCGCTGGTTGAGATAGTGGGCATTCAAAAGCCCACGGCTGTTCGTATGATATCCGCTCAGCAGCTTAAGCGCTATATGCGGAAGGGATGTCAGATGTTTGCCATTACGGTCAGTGATAGAGAAGAGGATGAACCTAAGGCTACTTTAGATGATCACCCTGTCCTTAGAGAGTTTGCCGATGTATTTCTACCAGAATTACTAGGTATGCCACCACGCAGAGAAGTGGACTTCCACATCGACTTAGTGCCGGGTGCAGAACCGATATCCCGTGCACCCTATAGGATGACTACACATGAACTCACCGAACTTAAGCTACAGTTAGAGGAATTACTTGAGAAGGGGCACACCGACCTAGCATTTCACCATGGGGCGCACCAGTTATCTTCGTGAAGAAGAAGGATGGGTCTCTTCGATTATGCATGGACTACAGGCAGTTGAACAAGGTGACGATGAAGAACCGTTATCCTCTGCCTAGGATTGACGACCTTTTTGATTAGATGCAGGGAGCTAGAGTGTTCTCAAAAATTTGGTGCTTGCACTCCTCAGTGCGCCACCAGGTAGCTGCTGCATCCCTCAGAAGATGGACTGCCACTCGTGCTTTCGTGTTGCTTCCGTATGGTCACAACGCGAAACACCTGTCTAAACTAATCAGCCAAGCCTCGGCCACAGCTCCCTCTGTAGCACCTACGAAAGTGGGTGGGTTGAGCCTAAGTAGATCTCTGATGGGGTCCCCTCTGTCTCTAAGTCCCACAACTGGCTCTTCCACACCATCCTCATACAATCCATGATGCACCTGTTCTGCCCTCTGGGTCTCATCTCGTCTCAAAGGTCTCGGAGGACTCCTACTCCGTGCACGGGAGGCTGACCCTACCTCCTCTACTGTAGTGTCGGGGATCTCAATGATAGGCTCTACACGTGGCACCTCTCGCAGATCAACGCGGGGCTCCTCACGTGGGTCAACACGTGACTCAGCACGTGGCTCCCTACGTGGCTCCTCTCGTAGATCAACACGAGGCTCAACACGTGGCTCAGGAATCACTGGAGGTAACCTCTCTAACATGGCCTGCAGTGCCTGTAAGATCTGTGGTCGTATATCCAATACTGGTGGTGCCTGTGGTACTAGTGGTGCTTGTGGCATAGGTGGTGTAGGTGGTGCTGCTGTAACTGCGGGTGCCTATCCCTCGGCTGAGGAATCGCTGTGCACCTCAACAGAAACTTTATATACAACCAGATCAATAGTTTCTATAAAAATAATTTATTTTATTTTCTTACTTTTCTTTTAGCATAGAATATACAATTCTTGTTCATTATATAAAACGAGAATAATTCAAAAGCATTTTTAATAATTTAATATGATTCTAGAGAGAAATAGCTTCTAATAAAGAAAATTCTATTTCTAATTAAATTTCTAATAGTGAGAATTCGGTGGGGTTTCAATTTGGAGTTTTCTGTGTGTGTGCATCTACAGCAGTATAGTTTGAGTTTTGTGAGGAGAGTTGTGAAGAAAATATGTTTGGAGTCACGTCATGGCAATAAGAAATGAGTTTTTTTGAAGCTGCCTCCTTTAGAAAGTTTTTTTTTGATATTTTTATGAGAATGCATAGTGGCTATATGTGGAAAAAGGGTTAATGCAGGCACGGTCAATGAGTGAGCAAACTTTGGAGAAAAGTTGTGAGGAGTGTGGGTAGTGTGAAAGAAAGTGGCATGTTTAAACATTCAAGTTAAGCAGACAGTGATGTGTTTTTGTGGAAAGAACACTGACTGTGAGGAGGTTATACAGCCTGTAACCAATACATAATACCTTTATAAATACATAATACCTTGTAAAATTATTATGGTGAACTTAGTTATAGCAAGCGCCGACTTTCCGTGGATACACTCACTTGGGATATCTTTATAGAGCGCTTTAATGCACGATATTTGTTAGAACATTACAAACAGTGCAGGATTGATGAGTTCCATGATTTACAGCAGAGGGGACTCACTGTTACTCAGTATGAGAGCCGATTCATTGAACTTTCTCGTTACGCAGAGTACCTCCATGACGAGAGACTCTTGATACACAAATTCATCAGAGGGCTGAATCACGGGATAGCAGGACTAGTTCATATGGCAGATCCCCAGACCATGAGAGAGGCTGTTGAAAAGGCCCTTATAGCAGAGGAAATTTAGGGATGAGGGCAGAATTCACGCCCGCAGTATTAGGATCGTAATCCTCAACAACAACAGAACTTTCGAAGGCCTCAAAACACCACACAAAGAGGAGGATATAACTCTTCATCATTACCTCCCAGCCCTCCACAGCAGCAGCAACATCAGTAAAAACCTAATTTCCAACAGAGGGGTCAGGGAGGACAGAACCGTGGTTGGCAGCAGCAGAGTTCACACAGAGATCAAAGACAGTAGGGATCATCGGCAGGACCCGCGAGGTCTCAGCAGTCTTATAGAGGCTCACAGGGGTCCACTGGACAGACTGGGCAGCAACAGTCGGGTAGGACACAGTCAGGGTAGTTACAGGCTAGACGACCGTGTTATGTGTGTGGTGGGGCAGGGCATTTGGCTAGAGAGTGCCCGCAGGGATTTACAGCAGGGGGACAGCCCCGATCAGGCGGATCTGAGCAGACCGTAGGTGACGTGGGCAGATCCCACCACATGTTTGCAGCAGTTGATAACCGCCAGGATGATTTCTAGGCCTCAGTCATCGAGGCAGCAGGTACGATTGGGAACTTCCCCATCTCTATCCTTTTTGACTCGGGAGCTACTGACTCCTTTCTGTCTACATCGTTAGTGGAGCGTTGCAGGCTGGTGGCCTCTAGGCAGGACATTAGGTGGGAGGTTGAATTGGCCTCTGGGGCCAGGATGTCAGTAGATACCTTGGTTAAAGACTGTGAGATCACATTAGGATCATTCACTACATCATGTGACCTTAGGGTTATGCCATTAGGATCCTACGGTGTAGTTCTGGGTATGGATTGGCTTGCGGCACATAGAGCCAAGCTTGATTGTCGCCATAGGACGATTAGCTGTTTAGACGATCATGGTTCGCCAGTTGAGATAGTGGGCATTCAAAAGCCCACGGCTGTTCGTATGATATCTTCTCAGCAGCTTAAGCGCTGTATGCGGAAGGGATGTCAGATGTTTGCCATTACGGTCAGTGATAGAGTAGAGGATGAACCTGAGGCTACTTTAGATGATCACCCTGTCCTTAGAGAGTTTGTCGACGTATTTCTGCCAGAATTACCAGGTATGCCACCACGCAGAGAAGTGGACTTCCACATCAACTCAGTGCCGGGTGCAAAACCGATATCCCGTGCACCCTATAGGATGACTACACATGAACTCACCGAACTTAAGCTGCAGTTAGAGGAATTACTTGAGAAGGGGCACATTCGACCTAGCGTTTCACCATGGGGCACACCGGTTATCTTCGTGAAGAAGAAGGATGGGTCTCTTCGATTATGCATGGACTACAGGCAGTTGAACAAGGTGACGGTGAAGAACTGTTATCCTCTGCCTAGGATTGACGACCTTTTTGATCAGATGCAGGGAGCCAGAGTGTTCTCAAAAATTGATCTAAAATCTAGGTATCACCAATTGCGCATCACAAAGGCAGATATTCATAAGACTGCTTTTCGAACCAGATATGGCCATTACAAATTCACAGTGGTACCCTTCGGGTTGACGAATGCCCCTGCAGTGTTCATGAGTCTCATGAACGGGGTGTTCCGTACTTACCTAGATCAGTTCATGATTATATTTCTAGATGATATTCTAATTTATTCGCGGACTGAGGAGGAGCATGTGGAGCACTTGCGTCAAGTTTTGCAGCGATTATGAGAGGAGCAGCGTTATGGCAACTTGGCGAAGTGTGCCTTCTTCAGGATAGAGGTGCAGTATTTGGGACACATTCTATCAGGTGACGGCATTTCCGTAGATCCATCCAAAATCAGAGCAATTCAGGAATGGCCAGCACCCACCAATGTGACAGAGGTCAGAAGCTTTATGGGATTAGCTGGTTATTACCGTAGGTTTGTCGAGGGCTTTTCCAGGATAGCACATCCCATCACTTCCCTTCAGCGAAAAGGGAAGGGTTCCATTTGGACCGAGCAGTGTGAAAAGGCCTTTGAAATCCTCAAGGAGCGTCTTACCAGTGCTCCTATTTTAGCGGTTCCAGATCCTGCAGAGGAGTTTGTTGTTTGCACAGATGCATCATTAGAGGGATTGGGAGCCGTGCTTATGCAAGGTGGAAGAGCGATCACATACGAATCGCGGAAACTGAAGACACATGAGTTAAACTACCCTACTCATGACTTAGAGCTCGTAGCAGTTATTCATGCTTTGGTCCGCTGGAGACACTTCCTCTTAGGTCGACGCTTTGAACTCCATTTGGATCATCATAGCTTGCAGTATATTTTTACACAGCCAAACTTGAAAGCCCGCCAATGGCGTTGGATGGAATTCCTATGCGAATACGACTTTGATGTCCACTACATCAAAGGGAAGGAGAACGTGGTTGCTGATGCTTTGAGTCGAAGGCGCCACGAGATCCTGACCTTGACTTTGAGGGTGGACTTGAGAGATCGCATTTTACAGCATCTGCCAGAGGATGAGTGGTTTCTTGAGGTGCAGCAGGAAATTCTAAATCAGAGGGCCCTTCAGGGCAAATTCGTAGGATATACCCTTGAGTCTGATGGTTTGCTTCGACATCGGCAGTGCATCTATGTACCCCTTGCAGGTAATCTTCGTACCGTGATTCTATCAGAGGCTCATAGAGCACCCTACGCAGCACATCCAGGAGTGAAGAAAATGCATGCTGACTTACGACAGCTTTATCATTGGGCTGGGATGAGGCGTGACATTGCAGAATATGTTGCTCGTTGCCTAGAATGTCAGAGGGTCAAGGCCGAACATCGGCATCCAGCGGGACTGTTGTACCCTCACGAGATACCTGAATGGAAATGGGACACCATTTCTATGGATTTTATCATTGGTCTACCTATGTCATCACGTCGCCATGATGCTATTATGGTGACAGTTGACAAGCTGACCAAAGTGGCACATTTCTCACCAATATGCACAACATACAATGCACCATCAGTGGCAAAGGTGTTTCTTGATCAGATTGTTAGACTTCATGGGGCACCTTGCCGCATTATATCTGACAGAGACTCTGTATTTACTTCATCGTTCTGGAGGGCCTTACATCAGGCGTTGGGCACACAGCTCAACTTCAGTTCAGCCTATCATCCGGAGACCGACGGACAAATAGAGAGAGTTAACCAGGTGTTAGAAGACATGCTTCGCATGTATGTTATGGACCATCAGTCTAGATGGGACGAGTACCTATATCTAGTTGAGTTCGCCTACAATAATGGGCATCACAGTTTGTTGGGTATGCCTCCTTTCTAGGCTTTATATGGCAGACCATGCAGAACACCATTGAGTTGGGATCGGATAGAGGACAGAATGGCCATTGGTCCAGAGATAGTTCAGAATATGGAACAACAGGTCAAACAGATTAGACAGAGACTTTAGGAAGCACAGGACAGGCAGAAGAAGTATGCCGATGCTAAGAGGACAGACCGAAGCTTCTCTGTGGGTGATAGAGTATTTTTGAGAGTGCGACCGCACAAAAGTCCAATCCATTACGGGAAGGGCTCTAAGCTTGCACATCGATTTGTAGGACCTTTTGAGATCTTGGAGCGGATAGGACCTGTAGCCTATTGTCTAGCCTTGCCACCTAGCCTGTCACATATCCACGATGTATTTCATGTCTCAGTTTTACGTCAATATATTTCTGACTTATCTCATGTGTTGGATTGGAGTGCTCTTCAGGTAGAGGCAGACGGACAGCTGGCGTTGGAGCCAATTCGCATATTGGCTTGTCGGACGCTGGCCCTTCGAGGTCAAGAGCTGGAATAGGTTAGAGTCCAGTGGGACCTATACGACGAAGTCACTGCAACATGGGAAGATGCAGCGAGACTGAAGACCCTTTATCCTCACCTCTTTGATGACTTACAGGAGGAAGTACAGTCTTAGGGGGAGAGGATGTGAGGACTACCCTTTTTTACTTCTGTTCTTGTGACTATTTACATTACTGTTATTGATACTTTTTATATTTGTGGGATAGTAGTTCCCAGATTTGTCAAACTATTAAACTTTATTATGATAACGGAAAAACTAATTGGGTGATGTTTGGATAAGTTTACATTTTAGAAAAGTTAATTAGGTGATGATGGAAAATTGTAATATGATTTCATTTATGCTATTAGAACTATGTCATGGTAATGCATGTTTTTTTAGGTTGCTTCGGCTATGATGATTATATGTGAAACTGATCTTGTAATTGAGTGTGCAGGAATTACTAATCAAACCACAGATTTCGGAGATCATTCTGCACCTTGTTATTGTTATTCCTTGTTAAGCCGATCTGGTTCCACAAGGAACCAAGATCACTCTGTGTTTGATGTGATTTTGTAATGTGGTCTTTCATAGGGTCAAGTGGGTTAGGTTACCCTCTTGTAACACTATACTATGATTTGTGTTGTAAAAAGATTGAATTTGAATTTCTTTCTTTTATTTAAATCTTTGAGGCCTTTTCTTGTGCTTTACCTTGACCATGGGTGTCCGGAATGGGTTAAAGTTGACCCTGGGTTATAACCCATGGGTCCAGGGCCCCATTTGGCATGGGTAACCCTTGAGTAAACTCCATATGGTCATCTTAACTTCCCCCTGAAGTTAAGTGGCGAAAATTGGAGGTATGGGGGGGACAGGATGGGTTGTACCAACACCCAACCCATCCCTCTTCAATCCCCAAGGTAAGAGATGACTACAAACCCATCCATTATAGAGGAATTGACTTGAAGTCACCCTCACCATTAGTGAGATTCCCCTTGAGTTGTGTGGTCATCCATAATGAAGGAAGGAAGAAGAGGCATGGGTCACCTGTCTTTTCCTCCTTTAACTCCTTTTATTTCTCCCATGCGTAAGAGAAATGACATGAGGAGAGGGATAAGGAGGACTTTAGGAATGGGAGAGTGACATAAGCCAACACTCATCCCTTGGGACATAATAGTGGTTTTGGGAAGAGTGAGGAGGTGACAAGTGTCACCTCCCCATTCCTCTAAACTGAGAGGATTTGGGGTTATTTGAATCCCATTTTGGGATGGGGAGGGAGTTAGTTGAATTTTGGAGAGTTTTATTTATTTTGAAATTTAAAAAAAAAAAATGGATTTTCTGGGAGAAGGAAAGAGAGAGGGAGTTTGGTGGCTTAGGTTGAAGGAGATCTCAGTGGAGCTCTACATCAGCTTCATCCTTGAAGGGCTTTGTAAGGATGCCTCCCCGACGTGTTCGACGAGCGCGATCACGCCACACAGTGTCTGTCGAGGTGCACAGCAATTCCTCAGCCAAGGGACGGGCACCCGCAGTTACAGCAGCACCACCTGCACCACCTGTGCCACAAGCACCACTAGTACCACAGGCACCACCGGCATTTATTTTGTTGTTTGGGTGTGGGGAGGGGCGGAGCCCCCACCCACACCCCACATAGTGGGATGTGGGTGGGGGCTCCACCCCTCCCCACACCCCTGCCAAACTTCAAACCACGGCCAAACCTCCTCCCACAGCGCAGCCTACCTCTGCGCGCTCCACACACCACGCACCCTCCCACCAGCGCACCACCTTCCGCCGCCCTTGCGTGGCCTGCACCACCTTCACCGCGGGCTCCCACCGCCACAAACTCCACCTCCCCACCCACCATTTCGGGCGACACCTCCTCTGCGTGGCTCCCTGTGCTCCTTGTCCGCGGCCCCAACGTGGCTTCGGCCACCTCCAAACCCGCCGCCTCGCACTTAGAACATAAAAATAAAACCCTCCTCCCTTCTTAGGCCGACCCTCCTCCATGGCCGCCGCCATGAATATAACCTGCCACACAAAAACAAAAAAATAAAGTTAGGGCACACTTCAATAGCAAAATGATATTAGGGCTTCAGCCCTTCAATGAAGATAATTGGTATGGGTTTTTTTTTTTTTAATATGTAAGGAATACTCAATATTATCTATATAATATATAAAAAATAAAGTAATAACAATAATAATAATAGTAATAGTAACAAAAATAATGGTAATAATAACAATAGTATTAATAACAATAAGATAAATATAATTGTATATATATTTATATATGTATGTATATAATCCTATATATATATATAATTTAATTGATAAGTCTATCAGAGAGGCCATTTGTGTTCTCTTTACAACAACAAGAGAAAATAAAATTTTAACTTAAAGAGAGCATAAAGGAATTTACTATAATATTCCTGGAAGAGTTTCTCAGAAGTTTCAACTATCACCACAATTTAATAACCAGGAAAATGAAGAGGAAAATTACACGTCACCTTGTTTAAAAGAACACTGGAAATAAACTTAAAGAAGCCATCACAGACATTCCACATGTGGCCTTTTTAATCTCAACTGTAGTTAGTAAACGTCCAATGGAGGAAACATGAAAGAGAGAAAGAAGAAGAAAAACTAACATTGGAAAACACAGAGGAGAAAATGTGCGGCATTTCCCACCTGGGATAAGAGAACTAAGTAGATGTACCCTTCCGCCAACTTTGCTTAGGAACAAGATTAATTAATACAAACGTAGAGGAGAATCCTAGATCAGGGAAAACTAAGAGACTGAGTCCAGCGAAGTAGTAAACCAACCTATGTGACCTGGACCATCCGGAAGTTAGGAATAATGTTAATAATAGATACAGTGATAACTCTGATTGATGTAGAATATGAAGAAAGGTCAGGATAAACATAAAGAAAACGTAGAAAACAAAAGAGAGAGACTAAAATATAAACAAACTAAATTTCAGAGAAATAGTTAAGGTGAGTGTGATAGAAATACAATCAAAATTAAGATCCAGAGAAACGGAAGAGAGGGCAAACGAACTGCCTTGTCGAGAATGCTAAGTTCGAAGTAGGAGTATATTTCAGGAAACGAGAAAGGTGGTAGACAATCGTGCTTTGTTGAAAAATGACCAATAAGAAAGATCAATTGTAAGTTCATTATGAACAAGGCATCGTGGGAAGTCGTTAATCCGTCAGGGAATCCCATAAGAAGTATAGTGTTGCATAATTCCCACTTACACCGTGAGGCGTTATGCTGCCGGAATCTGCCGAGTTATAGGGTAGGGAACCTTGAAATTTCAAACCTTGTAGCGATGTTAACTGCATCAAGGAGACCCCCTTGTTGCTTCGCTTGCGTCTGGATGCACGCAATTGTACTTGTACCCTGCCAAATGTCATGCCCACATTTTCCATGTGGTCATAACACGCATCACACGTGTCATAGCCACATCTGTCATGTGGTTATGACACGAAATATCAAAAATTTTCTCACGCTTCCCTAGAAACCCCCTCGCATGCGTAAGCATGCTCAGTGGTGTACGCTCAAGGCGAAAACACTACAGTTGTCGGCGGGGTACAAGTACAATTGCGTGCATCCAGACGCAAGCGGACCAACAAGGGGGTCTCCTCGACGCAGTTAACGTCGCTACAAGGTTTGAAATTTCAAGGTTCCCTACCCTATAACTCGGCAGATTCCGGCAGCATAACGCCTCACGGCGTAAGTGGGAATTATGCAACACTATACTTCTTACGGGGGTTCCCTGACGGATTAACAACTTCCCACGATGCCTTGTTCATAATGAACTTACAATTGATCTTTCTTATTGGTCATTTTTCAACAAAGCACGATTGTCTACCACCTTTCTCATTTCCTGAAATATACTCCTACTTCGAACTTAACATTCTCGACAAGGCAGTTCGTTTGCCCTCTCTTCCGTTTCTCTGGATCTTAATTTTGATTGTATTTCTATCACGCTCACCTTAACTATTTCTCTGAAATTTAGTTTGTTTATATTTCGGTCTCTCTCTTTTGTTTTCTACATTTTCTTTATGTTTATCCTGACCTTTCTTCATATTCTACATCAATCAGAGTTATCACTGTATCTATTATTAACATTATTCCTAACTTCCGGATGGTCCAGGTCACATAGGCTGGTTTACTACTTCGCTGGACTCAGTCTCCTAGTTTTCCCTAATCGAGGATTCTCCTCTACGTTTGTATTAATTAATCTTGTTCATAAGCAAAGTTGGCGGAAGGGTACATCTACTTAGTTCTCTTATCCCAGGTGGGAAATGCCGCACATTTTCTCCTCTGCGTTTTCCAATGTTAGTTTTTCTTCTTCTTTCTCTCTTTCGTGTTTCCTCCATTGGACGTTTACTAACTATAGTTGATATTAAAAGGCCAAACGTGGAATGTCTGTGATGGCTTCTTTAAGTTTATTTCCAGTGTTCTTTTAAACAAGGTGACGCGTAATTTTCCTCTTCATTTTCCTGGTTATTAAATTGCGTTGATAGTTGAAACTTCCGAGAAACTCTTCCAGGAATATTATAGTATATTCCTTTATGCTCTCTTTAAGTTAAAATTTTATTTTCTCTTGTTGTTGTACAGAGAACACAAATGGCCTCTCTGATAGACTTATCAATTAAATAATATATATATATACATATAGGATTATATACATACATATATAAATATATATACAATTATATTTATCTTATTGTTATTAATACTATTGTTATTATTACCATTATTTTTGTTACTATTACTATTATTATTATTGTTATTACTTTATTTTTTTATATATTATATAGATAATATTGAGTATTCCTTATATAAAAAAAAAAACCCATACCAATTATCTTCATTGAAGGGCTGAAGCCCTAATATCATTTTGCTATTGAAGTGTGCCCTAACTTTATTTTTTTTGTTTTTGTGTGGCAGGTTATATTCATGGCGGCGGCCATGGAGGAGGGTCGGCCTGAGAAGGGAGGAGGGTTTTATTTTTATGTTCTAAGTGTGAGGCGGTGGGTTTGGAGGTGGTCGAAGCCACGTTGGGGCCGCGGACAGGGAGCACGGGGAGCCGCGCAAAGGAGGTGTCACCCGAAATGGTGGGCGGGGAGGTGGAGTTTGTGGCGGTGGGAGCCCGCGGTGAAGGTGGTGCAGGCCGCGCAAGGGCGACGGAAGGTGGTGCGCTGGCGGGAGGGTGCGTGGCGTGTGGAGCGCGCAGAGGTAGGCTACGCTGCGAGAGGAGGTTTGGCCGTGGTTTGAAGTTTGGTGGGGGTGTGGGGCGGGGAAGGCAAACAAGGTGCAGGATACGATATCCATGACACCTTATCAGGTGAACCAAACCAAGGAAAGACGACATAAGCGTCGAACATGAACAATAATACAGAAGAAACAACACATGCATCCTCCTAGTTCTGGTTATGATAAGAGAGCACCTACATAAACCAACAAGTTACTATGTTGCTAATACCTTAACGGAAACAAACCTCTTGGAGATTAAGAAAATTGTCAACGTCATTTACATTTAGTTATCCAATATACACAATAGATAGTGGAAATCAATCTAATTTCATTGCCCTAAAAAAAATCAAGAGCTTTGATATTCCCTTGGGCATATGACTTGGGCATAATCCTTTTTTCTGCCTCTATTTTATGATTGTCAGTCCCCAATCTTTTATATCTAAACATTGCATGGTAGGGGAACCGAGCACTCAACCACTCTTGTATGCAAATAACTAACTCTTAAGGACAAGTGCAAAATCCCAACTGAGTGATAGTTTTCACAATAAGAAATCTGAATGAAAGGATCTTACACAACTATATGTCATAAATAGATGGATTGGAATAGCTAACAAGACTTGAGGAGTTAGGTGGAATAAGGAAAGGTGTGAGCTAGAAGAGAGGGAAAACAAATATGCAACAAAGACAACCACCTCATCTATTTATGAAAACTAAAGTATAATAACATTATTTAAGAACCCAATGTCCCACAGCACTACTAACCAGCGTTAGGACAACTCTACTATTGTGAGTTAGATCAAAACAAGGAACCTGAATTGGTTTATAGCACAACCAATCTATAGAGTTTTGGGATGAATTTAAGTGCTTAAGCTAATACATGTCTTTCGTTAAACATACATAATCAGAGTGACCCAATTACATCTTATGCGCACCTTAATAGTATATCAAGAAGGTAATAAAAATGTTTACCAGCCTTAAAGGAAGTATTATGCGAATGAGGTAATCCTAATTTTCTAGTCTATTTAAAAATGATATTCTAACTAAATTTAAATAATTCCATGTAAAGAAATGATATCCCTTAAAGAGTAATACTACTTTGAATAATGCATATGGACTTTGTAAAGGAAAATTTCTCTCTTTTTTTTTTGTACTACAATTTTAAGACAATCTCCTATTCAAGAATACAAGGATACGAAATACAAATCATTCCTTCTTTTTTATAATCTAAGATATGGAAATGGAAATGGATCCTTTTATAGTCCACAATGTCGGGAGCCTGTTTTTGGCTCTATAGGTGGCTTATAACATATGGGACTACCTCATACTCCATAATGCAGGAGGTACCTAACTGTGCTTCAAATATGAGGCATACACACCCTACCCCCTACAGGATTTGAACTTGTGACATCTCTTTCAAGAGGGCAAGTTTTTCACCAACATGCCAACTCAGGCTAGATAGAAACTTTATATACAACCAGATCAATACTTTCTATAAAAATAATTTATTTTATTTTCTTACTTTCCTTTTAGCATAGAGTATACAATTCTTGTTCATTATATAAAACGAGAATAATTCAAAATCATTTTTAATAATTTAATATGATTCTAGAGAGGAATAGTTTCTAATAAAGAAAATTCTATTTCTAATTAAATTTCGAATAGTGAGAATTCGGCGGGGTTTCAATTTGGAGTTTTCTGTGTGTGTGCATCTACAGCAGTATAGTTTGAGTTTTGTGAGGAGAGTTGTGAAGAAAATATGTTTGGAGTCACTTCATGGAAATAAGAAATGAGTTTTACAAAATCTTAGTTATTGTAGAGGTACTCTACGTGATCACGTTGCCTCAGACGGAATGTTTCTAAGTGATACAGTTTTTGAGTAACATCTTGTCAAAGATTGCTGCCTTTTTGCACTTTGGACTCTTCAGGGATATCGTAGGTACAATGTAGCTCGGACTGTTTCGACATGTTTGGGTGAAAAATAGGACCATGCCTAGCATAAATGTACCCATCTAGATGCGTTGGAACAGTCAGTTTGGTCACATCATGCGTAGGACACCAAAAATGCATAACATGATGATGTAAAAATGTGTATATGTGTAAAAATGCAGTAGGAAATTAAAAAAAGAAAAACCTTTCAAATTAATGTGCATACTTACAACTCAATGTAACATGACTTTACAAAATCAATGTGAATACCTACAAAATAATCCAATGAACCATCTGGGTCTGCTCTACTCTTTATTGTGTCAAGTATTGCTTCATGGTCAGACTCACGCACTTTCCACAAGATTTTGTTCAAAGGGCTACCCCGATACTTTATGAAGTGAACATTGGATGCCACGTCAAGGTTCGAGTAATGAAGAATCTTCTGATGCATGTCAAAGTCTTGAAATAGTCAAACATTAACACTCTTATGTGGGTACCTTCTAAGCCATGTTCCAGTAATAACCACTAAGCCTGTAGGGTATTTGATGTTTTCTCCATCTATAACAGGGGCCTCCAATTTATTTTTGGCCTCAACACAACGACATAAGTAATAACCTATTCCCTCTTCATTATCTTCATCTGCAATAACTGCATATACATGCCCTGCATTGATATGTGTAGCAAATTAGATGAAATTAGTCAACATTACAAAAACACTACAAAGTAAGATGACATTACTTGGTTGACCTAGATGAAATTAGATGCATATATGTGCCCTATATTACCTGTTGAACTAAATCTGATATGTGGTCAAAGTCAACTGATGATTCCATCTGTGTTAGTACCAGTGCCGTCGGGGGTTGATACGTGTCAAGTGGGCTAAGATAACTTAACTGCCATTCGTCAACCCACTCCTTTGACTCGCACTCATCCTAGACTTGAATTATACAGGAAGAACAAAAGCATGACATCTTTCATGTATGGATACTCCATGAACCTACAATTGAGCTTCTAAAAGAGTGCATCTCATTTGATCCTGTCAGTGTACAACAGTCCTCATATGGTGCAATGTTAGTATCATCTATTAACCAAAAAAATCTATGAATTGAAGACTTACCTTCATTACCTGGACCCATGGAAGCATTACACCACTCGACAATCGATTTTACATCTGTCAACTTTGCATTGTCTTTATACTTTAACTCTTCTCATGCTATGGCTCTTTTGATACATGCTCCTGCACCATCATGCTCCCCCTTTCCATGTCCAGCCTCACAAAAGTTCCACATATACTGAATACCTATAAAATTATGCCTCCTATTCAGCCAATAGAAATTCTGTGAGTTTTTGAATTGTGACGCACAGTTATCCGACCATATGATATGCTGACTGAACGATATGCCCCTTCTAGCCAAATCATTGTAGAACACCTGAAAGCAACCTTGTACAAACTCTATAGAATGCATGCGATCATCACTAATATAGAAATTATACTCCCTTATGATCTTTCTGTCATCCTTTGTACTATCATTCGCATGAATGAATGCGATGTGCACAAATATAGAAACCTGTGTGGAGTTGTAATATTGTGATTGCACCTCATGTTGTGGCTGCAGACTGTAGTTCTCTGCAAAGTCGACGACTAAAATAATGCTACCAACCGGAAATATGTCCTTGCATAACTTGAATTACAAGTCCAACCATCGAGCTCTATGGGCATGTCTTGCATACTCATACACTATGCTGTCACGAAATATAGGCATAAACTGATACACTGGAATCTTTTCAATAACCAATTCACACCTCTTTGCTTCATTACCATCTTTTGTATTGTATTCCATTGTTTTATACTTGCCAAACTCTACTAGTTCGTTTCCAACTGCATGTGTTTTTCCATATGTTCACATATTGGCAAATGTTGCAAGCCACCGCAATGATGACATGTGCCATCCAAGCATAATTTCTTGTAGAATATTTGACCCTTCTCTCTTTCACATATAATTCTTGATATGAAGTCTCTTAAAGATGTTGGTGGGGCACGTATGGAACAACCCTCCAAAACATTGTTAGTATGCATATCTAAACATATAGACCTATAAGCATCAAAATGGTTAGAAAATTCAATATGTAATCTACAACAACAAGTAGTGCGCGTGTGATTTATCTTGACATAGCAATGTTTTAGCATTTTAAAATATCTTTGACAAATTTTAATTTGAGGATACTTCTCTAGAAATTTACCATAAAACTGTGTTTGAGTCTCATCCAAAAAATGCTTTGGATGTGGCTCATGGTTCTGACTACCGATTCTCCTTCTTACCACATCCCTTTGATTCGGAGATACCCTTGTGTAATTCTTCCAAAAGTCTTCAATTAGTGATCTCAATGCTTCAACAATTGGTTTATCTTTTCGTGGTAGTCTCCCCGAGAATGCCCATAATTCATTGGCATTAGTGTCCTTAATTCTTTGGCATTTTCCAATGGCTCTTGATAATGTTTTCCTATTAATTCTCAATTCTTGACTCATCTTTCTAATGAGACGAGCTTTCCTCATTTGACTACTTACTATAGTCGATGTAATCACACGCTGTGTTGCATTACTATCTTTTGTGCGTGAGGTGTTACCCACACTCTCATACACACATTAGATTCTTGACAATAGATTTTTCATTTGAAACCTCTGATGTTCTCAACCCAACCTATACTTTATACTTTGCATCATTTCAATGAATAGTTGACATCTTGCAGTCTCATTTAACTTTTCAAAGAACAATCTCCAAATCTTATGAGCATATCTTCTACAAGTGTATTTTGGAATCTTACCTTCCATTGGCTACAAAATATTCTCATCAATTTCAATCAAATACTTTGGCTTTCTTTGCAAAATTCTAGGTGGTGTTAAGTTAGGTAAATTCATCTCAACATTAGGAATTTCATCAATATTTAAATGAGATGGGCTAGATGGCATACCTTTGATCGAAGATGGAATAGATGACATACCTTGAGGTTGAGGTGGGAACAATGGTGTACCTCCTTCATCACATGTGAGTGATGATGTACTCTCAACTTGAGATGTGGTAAATGGTGTCCCTACATGTTGACTTGTGGTAGAGGATGTGTCTCCAACTAGGGTATTAAAATCTCTCTTAGCACGAAGTTTTTGCATTCGTTCTCTTTGTGTCACCAATACCATATCTCTTTGTGATGGTTGTGGTTCTTCTTCAATTGGTATGTCTTCATTTATCGTGTCCAATTTCCTCTTCTCATGAAGTTCCCTCATAGCCACTACTTTCTTTGCATTCTTAGCTTCTATCTCTTCCTATGTTGATTTAATTCCTGATCGTTTCCTCGACATGACAGAGAATTTGTCTCTAGCATGATAAAGAGACCAATATTACTTCCTAAGAAATGAATACAAGATAATAGTGGGATTGTATTTTTATTATGTTGTAAGGATTTATTCTTGACATCATGGTATGTTAAGGTTTATTTATTACACATAATTATTAAAGAGCCCAAGTGTAGAAAATATACATGGTATCATGTGAGATTGTAGGCTACTTTCTTGATCGGGAATGTGTCTATTTTAAACATGTATGATAAAGCATGATAAAGTAATTCAATCCGAATTAAGGAAAATGTAAAGAACATGCATGTAAAGACTTGACATACCTAAAAAATGAAGATTCGAATGGAGAGAGTAGCCAATTATGTAGTGTTTTTTTCTTCTTGCATCAAACTCCTCAACAATTTGAGTTTTTCACCACTTTCTTCCTTTTCAATGTTAAATTGAATAACACTCAAATATAATTACTAACAACAATACTATTAACCAATCTATAATGTTAAATTCCTAAAATTGAATCACAATTAACATTGCAACACTACAAAAATTAAAACTTGAATATATATATCAAACTTGGTGTGAAAACTATGTTATTTCCTCCTCCTCAAGTTGGCAAAGCAGAAAGGTGGTGGAAAGATCATGCAAAGGTGGTACAATGTGTTAAATGCGCATGTGAACTTCACAAGAGCATGAAAGCACTTCTTTTTTGTCAGAGCACGTGCAGAATCAGTATCAAAATAGAGCATGTGGGCCTGGATCACGAGGGTCAACACTTTTTTACCATTTCTATAGCAAGACAAAATGTGAGCGTGTTATAAAGCGCTCGCGTTTTGTCCTACTATAGATTGATCACATCTTGTGCATTTCTCTTTCCAAACCTTCCCCTTCAGACTTGAATCACCACAAGGTTTTTGAGGGAGAACTTTTCCTATTTCTTGCAAGAGCTTGCCAGAAGTTCTAGTTTGTGACAAATCCTTATCCAAGCATAAATAGTAGGGGTTCTGTCAAGTGATTGCCAATCCACTTCCACAAAGTCTCCTGAAGACTTCCTAATTGATTCCAAAACATCCACACCCCAAAACTAGAGAGGCAATCAATATAATCGAACCCATAAATCTACATTTGACGACTCATCCCTCAACTCTAATCCCTCATCCCTAAACCCTAAATGTTATCCCTATTCCTAAACCCTCAACTGACTTGATACTATACCTTAAACCCTAATCCCTTATCCCTAAACCTTTCAACCCTATCCCTAATCCTTATAACCTCCAAACTCTACTTTAACCCTAATCCCTCGACCCTTAACCCTATCCCTAAACCCTTGACCCTCAAACCTCAACCCTCAACCCTCAATGCCAAACCCTAATCTCTCAACCCTTAACTCTTATCCCTCAACCCTCAACCCTATCTATAAACCCTAAACCCTTAACCCTCAACCCTCAACATCAAATCCTAATCCCTCAACCCTTAACTCTAATCCCTCAACCCTAAACCCTATCCCTAAACCCTATCCCTAAACCCTCAACACTATACCTTAAACCCTAATCCCTCAACCCTCAACCCTAAACCTTATCCCTAAACCCTAATCCCTCAACCCTCAACCCTAATCGATCATCCCTTAACTCTAATCCCTCATCCCTAAACCCTAAATGCTATCCCTATTCCTAAACCCTCAACAGACTCGATACTATACCTTAAACCCTAATCCCTTATCCCAAAACCCTCCAACCCTATCCCTAATCCTTATACCCTCCACACTCTACTTTAACCCTAATCCCTCGACCCTCAACCCTATCCCTAAACCCTTGACCCTCGAACCTCAACCCTCAACCCTCAATGTCAAACCCTAATCCCTCACCCCTTAACTCTTATCCCTCGACCCTCAACCCTATCCCTAAACCCTAAACCCTAAACCCTAAACCCTTAACCCTTAACATCAAATCCTAATCCCTCAACCCTTCATTCTAATCCCTCAACCCTAAACCCTATCACTAAACCCTCAACACTATACCTTAAACCCTAATCCCTCAACCCTAAACCTTATCCCTAAACCCTAATCCCTCAACCCTCAACCCTAATCCGTCATCCATCAACTCTAATCCCTCAACCCTAAACCCTAAATGCTATCCCTATTCCTAAACCCTCAACTGACTCGATACTATACCTTAAACCCTAATCCCTTATCCTTAAACCCTCCAACCCAGTCCCTAATCCTTATACCCTCCACACTCTACTTTAACCCTAATCGCTCGACCCTCAACCCTATCCCTAAACCCTTGACCCTCGAACCTCAACCCTCAACCCTCAACATCAAACCCTAATCCCTCAACCCTTAACTCTTATCCCTCAACCCTCAACCCTATCCCTAAACCCTAAACCCTCAACCCTTAACCCTCAACTTCAAATCCTAATCCCTCAACCCTTCACTCTAATCCCTCAACCCTAAACCCTATCCCTAAACCCTCAACACTATACCTTAAACCCTAATCCCTCAACCCTCAACCCTAAACCTTATCCCTAAACCCTAATCCCTCAACCCTCAACCCTAATCCATCATCCCTCAACTCTAATCCCTCGTCCCTAAACCCTAAATGCTATCCCTATTCCTAAACCCTCAACCGACTCGATACTATACCTTAAACCGTAATCCCTTATCCCTAAACCCTCCAACCCTATCCCTAATCCTTATACCCTCCACACTCTACTCTAACCATAATCCCTTGACCATCAACCCTATCCCTAAACACTTGAACCTCAAACCTCAACCCTCAACCCTCAACGTCAAACCCTAATCCCTCAACCCTTAAGTCTTATCCCTCGACCCTCAACCCTATCCCTAAACCCTAAACCCTAAACCCTCAACCCTCAACCCTCAACGTCAAATCCTAATCCCTCAACCCTTCACTCTAATCCCTCAATGCTAAACCCTATCCCTAAACCCTCAACACTATACCTTAAACACTAATCCCTCAACCCTCAACCCTAAACCTTATCCCTAAACCCTAATCCCTCAACCCTCAGCCCTAATCCATCATCCGCCATCCCTAAACCCTAAATGCTATCCCTATTCCTAAACCCTCAACTGACTCGATACTATACCTTAAACCCTAATCCCTTATCCCTAAACCCTCCAACCCTGTCCATAATCCTTATACCCTCCACACTCTACTTTATCCCTAATCCCTCGACCCTGAACCCTATCCCTAAACCCTTGATCCTCAAACCTCAACCCTCAACCCTCAATGTCAAACCCTAATCCCTCAACCCTATCCCTAAACCCTATACCCTCAACCCTCAACCCTCAACCCTCAACGTCAAATCCTAATCCCTCAACCCTTCACTCTAATCCGTCAACCCTAAACCCTATCCCTAAACCCTCAACACTATACCTTAAACCCTAATCCCTCAACCCTCAACCCTAAACCTTATCCCTAAACCCTAATCCCCCAACCCTCAACCCTAATCCATCATCCCTCAACTCTAATCCCTCATCCCTAAACCCTAAATGCTATCCCTATTCCTAAATCCTTAATTGACTCGATACTATACCTTAAACCCTAATCCCTTATCCCTAAACCCTCCAACCCTGTCCCTAATCCTTTTACCCTCCACACTCTACTTTAGCCCTAATCCCTCGACCCTCAACCCTATCCCTAAACCCTTGAGCCTCAAACCTCAACCCTCAATCCTCAACGTCAAACCCTAATCCCTCAACCCTTAACTCTTATCCCTCGAACCTCAACCCTATCCCTAAACCCTAAACCCTAAACCCTCAACCCTCAACCCTCAACGTCAAATCCTAATCCCTCAACCCTTCACTCTAATCCCTCAACCCTAAACCTTATCCCTAAACCCTCAACACTATACCTTAAACCCTAATCCCTCAACCCTCAACCCTAAACCTTATCCCTAAACCCTAATCCCTTAACCCTCAACCCTAATCTGTCATCCCTCAATTCTAATCCCTCATCCCTAAAACCTAAATGCTATCCCTATTCCTAAACCCTCAACCAACTCAATACTATACCTTAAACCCTAATCCCTTATCCCTAAACACTCCAACCCTATCTCTAATCCTTATACCCTCCACACTCTATTTTAAACCCAATCCCTCGACCCTCAACCCTATCCCTAAACCCTTGAACCTCGAACCTCAACCATCAACCCTCAACGTCAAACCCTAATCCCTCAACCCTTAACTCTTATCCCTCAACCCTCAACCCTATCCCTAAACCCTAAACCCTTAACCCTCAACCCTCAACGTCAAATCCTAATCCCTCAACCCTTCACTCTAATCCCTCAATGCTAAACCCTATCCCTAAACCCTCAACACTATACCTTAAACACTAATCCCTCAACCCTCAACCCTAATCTGTCATCCCTCATCCCTAAACCCTAAATGCTATCCCTATTCCTAAACCCTCAACCGACTTGATACTATACCTAAAACCCTAATCCCTTATCCCTAAACCCTCCAACCTTGTCCCTAATCCTTATACCCTCCACACTCTACTTTAACCCTAATACCTCGACCCTCAACCCTATCCCTAAACCCTTGACCCTCGAACCTCAACCCTCAACCCTTAATGTCAAACCCTAATCCCTCAACCCTTAACTCTTATCCCTCAACCCTCAACCCTATCCCTAAACCCTAAACCCTAAACCCTCAACCCTCAACCCTCAACCCTCAACGTCAAATCCTAATCCCTCAACCCTTCACTCTAATCCCTCAAGCCTAAACCCTATCCCTAAACCCTCAACACTATACCTTAAACCCTAATCCCTCAACCCTCAACCCTAAACCTTATCCCTAAACCCTAATCCCTCAACTTTAATCCCTCATCCCTAAACCGTAAATGCTATCCCTATTCCTAAACCCTCAACCGACTCGATACTATACCTTAAACCCTAATCCCTTATCCCTAAACCCTCCAACCCTGTCCCTAAACCTTATACCCTCCACACTCTACTTTAACCCTAATCTCTCAACCCTCAACCCTATCCCTAAACCCTTGACCCTCGAACCTTAACCCTCAACCCTCAACATCAAACCCTAATCCCTCAACCCTTAACTCTTATCCCTCGACCCTCAACCCTATCCCTAGACCCTAAACCCTCAACCCTCAATGTCAAATCCTAATCCCTCAACCCTTCACTCTAATCCCTCAACCCTAAACCCTATCCCTAAACCCTCAACACTATACCTTAAACCCTAGTCCCTCAACCGTCAACCCTAAACCTTATCCCTAAACCCTAATCCCTCAACCCTCAACCCTAATCCCTCATCCCTCAACTCTAATCCCTCATCCCTAAACCCTAAATGCTATCCCTATTCCTAAACCCTCAACTGACTCGATACTATACCTTAAACCCTAATCCCTTATCCCTAAACGCTCCAACCCTATCCCTAATCCTTATAACCTCCACACTCTACTTTATCCCTAATCCCTCAACCCTATCCCTAAACCCTTGAACCTCAAACCTCAACCCTCAACCCTCAACGTCAAACCCTAATCCCTCAACCCTTAACTCTTATCCCTCGACCCTCAACCCTATCCCTAAACCCTCAACCCTTAACCCTCAACGTCAAATCCTAATCCCTCAACCCTTCACTCTAATCCCTCAATGCTAAACCCTATCCCTAAACCCTCAACACTATACCTTAAACCCTAATCCCTCAACCCTCAACCCTAAACCTTATCCCTAAAACCTAATCCCTCAACCCTCAACCCTAATCCGTCATCCCTCATCCCTAAACCCTAAATGCTATCCCTATTCCTAAACCCTCAACAGACTCGATACTATACCTTATACCCTAATCCCTTATCCCTAAACCCTCCAACCCTATCCCTAATCCTTATACCGTCCACACTCTACTTTAACCCTAATCCCTCGACCCTCAACCCTATCCCTAAACCCTTGACCCTAGAACCAAAATCCTCAACCCTCAATGTCAAACCCTAATCCCTCAACCCTTAACTCTTATCCCTCGACCCTCAACCCTATCCCTAAACCCTAAACCCTAAACCCTCAACCCTTAATGTCAAATCCTAATCCCTCAACCCTAAACCGTATCCCTAAACCCTCAACACTATACCTTAAACCCTAATCCCTCAACCCTCAACCCTAAACCTTATCTCTAAACCCTAATCCCTCAACCCTCAACCCTAATCCATCATCCCTCAACTCTAATCCCTCATCCCTAAACCCTAAATGCTATCCCTATTCCTAAACCCTCAACCGACTCGATACTATACCTTAAACCCTAATCCCTTATCCCTAAACCCTCCAACCCTGTGCCTAATCCTTATACCCTCCACACTCTACTTTAACCCTAATCCCTCAACCCTCAACCCTATCCCTAAACCCTTGACCCTCGAACCTCAACCCTCAACCATCAATGTCAAACCCTAATCCCTCAACCCTTAACTCTTATCCCTCAACCCTCAACCCTATTCCTAAACCCTAACCCCTCAACCCTCAACCCTTAACCCTCAATTTTAAATCCTAATCCCTCAACCCTTCACTCTAATCCCTCAACCCTAAACCCTATCCCTAAACCCTCAACACTATACCTTAAACTCTAATCCCTCAACCCTCAACCCTAAAGCTTATCCCTAAACCCTAATCCCTCAACCCTCAACCCTAATATGTCATCCCTCAACTCTAATCCCTCATCCCTAAATCCTAAATGCTATCCCTATTTCTAAACCCTCAACCGACTTGATACTATACCTTAACCCTAATCCCTTATCGCTAAACCCTCCAACCCTATCCCTTAACCCTAATCCCTTGACCCTCAACCCTATCTCAAAACCCGTAACCCTTGAACCTTAATGTACTCAACCCTCAATGTCAAACCCTAATCTCTCAACCCTTAACTCTGATCCCTTGACCCTTAACCCTTAAAACTTGAACCCTAAAACCTATCCGTACACGCTCGACACCCGACACTATATCTTAAACCCTAATCCCTAAAGCCTCAACCCTAAATCATTAAACCTTCAACCCTAAACCCTATCCCCAATCCCTCTACCCTCGACACTCTTATTTAACCCTAATCCCTTGACCATTAACCCTATCCCTCAACCTCAACCCTCAACCCTCAACTCTCAATGTTAAACCCTAATTCATCAACCCTAAACCCTAATCCCTCAAACCTAAACCCTATCCCTAAAACATCAACCCTCAATACTATACCTTAAATCCTAAGCCCTATCCCTCAACCCTTAACCTTTAAAACATAAACCCTATCCCTACACCCTCAACACTTGACACTATATCTTAAGCCTTAAACCCTCATCCCTAAAGCCTCAACCCTCAATCCTTAAACCTTCAACCCTAAACCATATACCTAATCCCTCTACCCATGACACTCTAACCCTAACCTCGACATTAAATGCTAATTCATCAACCCTAAACCCTAATCCGTCAACCCTAAACCCTATCCCTAAACCCTCAACCCTCAACACTATACCTTAAACCCTAATCCATCAACCCTAAAACCTAATCCCTCAACCCTCAACCCTAAACACTATGAATAAACCCTCAACCCTCGACACTATACCTTAAACCCTGTGAGAAAAGCTCTGCGTATGGTACATCCACAGTGAGTAATTAACAGTTGAAATCAAAAGGATGATCATTATAAGAAAAGATTTTCATTGGGGTACATCTATGTTTCTTGTTGTCCACCCCGCACTTAGGGAAGGTAGTTTGTTATGAAACATGCAAATAATCTCCCATTGTTTACTGGCTCTATCCACAAGAACTACTAAACTATACCTTAAACCCTAATCCATCAACCCTAAACTTTCAACCCTAAACCCTATCCCTAATCCCTCTACCCTCAACACTCTACCTTAAACCTAATACCTCAACCCTAAACCCTAAACACTATCCCTAAAGCCTCAACCCTAAACCCTAATCCCTCAAGGTCCTAAACTCTAATCGCTTATCCCTAAACTCTAAATCCTATCCCTAAATGCTCAACCCTCAACCTTAAATCTTAATCACTCAATCCTTATCCACCCCTCTCCTCCCCTATCTATCTCACTCCCATCTCTACCCTCCTCTACCCTCGACACTATACATACATAAATATAGGCATACATAGATACATACATGCATATAGGCATACATAGATACATAGATACATACATACATACATACATATAGGTATACATAGATACATACATACATACATACATATAGGCATACATACATACATACATGATTAATAGACTTCAAGAGAAAAAAATTTAAGGGGAACATAACGCGAGCGCGTTATAACATGCTCGCGTTATGTCAAACATGACAAACAACAGACTTGCCGAAAGGGAAAAATGCAAAGCAGAACATAACACGAGTGTGTTATAACGCACTCACATTATATCTTGCTTTGGGAATCCCAAGCCTTGCACTTGGGATTTGCTTTGGATTTCCAACCCAAAGGCTTGGAGTGCCTTTTGAACAGTCACAAACGTGTTTTTCCATATTCTTCAAGATTTCACATAATTTCGTTCATGCTAACCCTCAGATTTGCACGTGTTTCAAGGTCAAACAAATCGAACACCTAGGTAATGTTAGGCTTTCTCTTATCTATTTGACGATGTGATTTTTTTCACATTTAACAATGTTAAGCCTTTCATCTTTAATTTCTTTTGTTTGTGTGTCCGTTTTTGGGCAAAAACCACTGTTTGGTCTTTTTTTCATTGTAAATTAACTATTCATTGAAATTTCAAAAAAATTACATATTTAGAAACTAGACTCCATTCTACAAATATTAAAAAAAGAGAAAAGTGATTCTCAATTAGTTTTGAAAATTTATAGGGGTAGCACAGCCAAAATTATGTTTTTTACGATGTGTCCACTTTGAAAATTAGTAAAAAATCAAATATTCATCAAAAAATTATTAGAAAAACTGGGCATAAACTACATGCTATTAGCTAATTTCTCACTGAAGCAATTTTAAAAATACCAAAAAAAAGTTGACCTTTTGAGGGAGCCACAAAACATGCTATGTTATGTTTTTTTGACAGAAACAACACCAATTTCTGTGGCTCCCTCTTTTGAACCCCTTAATCTATGCCATTTTTAAAAAAAAATAATAGCTTAGAAAGTAGACTCAGAGCACTATGAACATTATTTTGGTTTCATCTCCAAATTTTGAGTGTAACTATGCTCAATTTCTCATCCAAGGCCAATATTTCCTGATTTCAGAAAAAAAGTGGCCACTTAAGACCCCTTTTTGGCCCCCCATCTTCTTGCAGTTACCCGCAAGAAGGGTGAGGTTGGAAATATATCTACCAGAACAACCTTCCACAAGTACATCAAATACCCACCTTGATGAAGAGGTTAAAAGGTTGGAAAAACATCTACAAGAGACCAAAGATGCACAAGAAGCACTGAGGATTGCCTTACAAGAAGAACAAAAGGAAAACACTGCATGTGAGGAAGCCCTTCACTATGAAAATATTCAATGAGAACATTCTAGAAATGAAGAAACCCCTAGAGCTATGACTCTTGTAGATTTAATCGCAACTCTAGTGCAAAGAATTAGAATCCTGGAGGCAAATCAAGCTCCTCCATAAAGAAGACAAAAGTCCCATGAATAGGACTAGGGGGCATCTCAAAATCCCCCCTACCTCAACTATTATTCATGACATGTTAGTAATGACACCTGCCTGAATGGGAACCCTCCTATTTAGAACAATCCAATGAATCTGACAACAGGTTATCAAAACCCACCCACATGGTTATTACTAACAATCTTGCAATCTCAAAGTGCCTTTCTAGGAACATATCTTGAATATTTGAAAGAGCCTCTAGACCAAAACATAAGGACTGTATAACTACCTTGACCACTGCCAGATCTCCCAAAGTTCAAAGGAGAGGGAGATCTAAATTCACAAATTAAAGCCTACACCATGACCATAAGAGAACTCCTCCCTTGGGATGGGGTTGTAGCAAAGATCTTCCCAAAAATGATTGAAGGTATCACTCTAGATTGGTATTATCGTCTCCCATTCGATCCATTCATTCAGACAACTCATCAGAGATTTTGTCATGGCATTCGACATGAACAAACTCATCAAAATAGGGATCAGAGAATTCAACACAATGAAACAAGAATCAAACAAATCTGTAGCACATTTCATCCCTCGATGGAGGCAAGTCCTCTATTCTTCAACCAGTGCTCCAAACATGGATCATCGAGAACTGCGCGATCTCTTCTTGCATGCCCTTAACAAAGACATGAGAGAAGATGTCCAAAAACTATCATATAAGTCCTATGAAGAGGCATTGGAAAGCACTTTAAGAATTGACCAAGCCACCATTGATAGTGGTAGAAAAGTCTATGGTTCAAATGGAAAGCTAACAAAGGAAGACACATAAAACAATGCTTCTATCGTTAAAATCCTCAAAAACAATAGGAGTGCAACCATAGATGGGGTGATAGATCAACCCCCTATCAAGAAGATGAAAGATGACTACAATGGGAGAGACTACTATCCTCCTAATGTAAATGTCATAGATCGACCAAGAAATAATAGGTACTACCCTCGAGAAAACTAGCAAGGTTGGAACCAGAACAAAAATGGGAATGAAACTAATGGAAGATATGAAAGACCCCTATATGAATTCAACCAATTTTGTTCTTTTCATAGAACAAGGGGGCACAACATAGAGTCTTGTAGGGAATACAACAGGTTCATAGCAAGACTTTCGGAAGACCAACAATGATTGTTCATAGAAATGTTCTTAAATCCACAGGAAGTCACACCAGATAACAAAGATACAAGGCAAAATCAAGCTCCGATAGCACCACAAAATACAAACATGACAATTTATTAGTACTTGTTCCATGCACATCAAGATACAAAAGTGACAAATCAAACGAAAGCAACTTAGAGTAGTAACCCCAAAATCCCACCACAACTAGGACAAAAAGGAGAAACTAGGTTGATGGGATTGGTTGAGATTATGAATAATGAAGAACAAGAGGAGGATCATGAGCAAGAAAATGAGAAAATAGAACCATATGAGTGTACCATCTCAATAGTAGCACCAATACCAACCCCCATTGGACCCTTTGAGCTCATAGAAGACTTAAAGAAAATGTATGCGCACATTTCATTCATTGATTTACTCAGGAAATCCCCCTCACATCACTCCGCACTGCTACAAGCAATAGGCCTAAAATATCTTGACCAAATTATGCCACCACCTAGTGAGCAAATCAACCATGTGGACTACGATCTCAACCCACCAAACTCAGAACTGAAGGATCTAGGGTTTTTCTTTGACTTACAACAGATGCCCTCTAAGGCAGAGTTAATAAAGAAAGGAAACCATGCACTATATCTGCAAGTGTAGATCTATGACACATGCATCAAACGGACATTAATCGACGATGGAGCTGTAGTGAACATAGTTCCCTTCTCCCTTTTAGAAATGATGGGCTATGGACACACCAACATCACCGCTTCGCGAGATACTCTAAGCAAATATGATAATCTAAAAGCAGTCACCATAGGTAAAATTACCTTTCTAGTAACTTTGGGGCCCAAGACTATTCCAACCACTTTCTATGTCATATATCAGGAGACAGGATATAACTTGATTCTTGGAAGGCCATGGATACACAGGATGAAAGCTGTGCCATCCACATTGTTTCAAGAAGTTCAAGTTTTACACTTAGGGAAGATATATGTTGCACAGGGAGATCTAGAGCCTTTCAACATGTAAAATCAAATACATCAAACAAACGCATAGGCATCCCCATAGACTATGAACTCCCTACCAACAAGTTAACCATCCTAAATCCTACACCTTAGTCGATATGTGTCAAATGGATGGAAACTCTAGAAAAGACCATAAACACCGTAGAAATCAAAACTCTAGAGAATGGGCCACTACTAAAGAAAAGGTAAATGGTTTCCAAGGATAAAATAATTGAAATCATGGAGTTGATTCAAAGGGATGGACCACTCCAATTCCCCATGGAAATACTCATGATCGATTTCCAAGAGGCCTACAAACTCTTTCCTTGCATAGGGGAGAAGCCTCATAGAATGGAAGGACTAGTCTTTCAGACCACCACATTAGATTTGAGAAATGTAGACCCACATGCTTTCTCAGATATAGACAAAGACATGATGGAAGGTTACACACCGTTATCACCACTAAGTGAATCGCGTGTCCCTGAGACACCAGAAGAAACATAATCATATGAACCTCTCACACCAACAGAGGATTCACATCAACCAATAATGCCCATGGAGGAGGCACATTCTATCGATAATGAATCAATCAATGTTATAGGAATGCTACCTAAGATATTTGTGGTACCACAACCATAAGAAAAACCAACCACCTCCCCCTTGGTTTAGTCAAATGAACTTGGTGAATGGGAAGCACCTTAGGTACAAATAGAAATGCTTTAAAGATGTCCCAACAAGGATGCAGAGAGTGAATGTATCTTCCATAGGGAGTGCAAGATGAGAGTGATAGTCAATGTCGATGACCCTATTTTTTTTGAACAACCAAAAAATTATATTGGGTATGCCATGGATCTAAGACCATAACCCAATGGGAGGAAAAGTATAAGTTTTGTCCCCCCTGATGAGTAGAGGGAGCCACAAACTCCTCTTGAATTATTCCAATTCTTGCAAAGAATCCAAGAGAGACTTGATGTAAAAATTTACATGCAAGAACAGTTTGACCTATTAGCAAAGCTATTAAATTGTGATGGAGTTCTATATTGGACTCCTTCTCATCAACATGCTTTTTGAGACTTACTATGTCTCACGATGCCAAGAGAAACCACTGAGTTGGTGGCAATAGATTCAAATGACAAACCTTACTAAGTAGGAGAACTTGTCTTAAGAAGGGGAAGCACGAAAAACAAGAAAAGAAGATGAAAGAGAGCTTTCCTAGAAGATTGGAAAGGTCCTTACATGGTTAAGGAAGATGTCAAAAATGGTGCCTATCTCTTATGCATAATGGAGGGAGAGTAATTTCGTGAAACAGTCAATGCCTTTCACCTCAAGAAATATTATGTCTTAAAAAACCAAAAAAATCATAAAATATAAAAATACAAACAAAATTACAAAATAAAAAATGTAAAAAAAAAATAGTTTATTTCTTGCATTTCTGCATGATTCTATTCATATTGCATTATAGTTTGTTACTTGCTCTTGTACTATTTTCCTTTTAGTAAGGAGTCTAATGTTGTCTAGATATACGTTATCTTTTTAGGACCTAGAGATCCCCAATTTTCAAAATCGTCATTATCCCCTTGCATTCCTAGTGGTTCTAATCAAAGCCTAGCTCTTAGCTTTACACTGATCCTAGTCTTAATGAGTCAAGATGTTAGGTCTAAGAAAAGTCAGTGTTCAAACCTACAGTGTTCAAAGGAAGCTTGCAAGTAGACCTTTCCAATTCTTCCCTAGTAGTAGAGAAGTCCAACCAGATTACAAAAACTTTAGGTGGCACTCAATCCCTTATCTTTCATGGCCAAAAATGTTAGGAAGATCAAAACTCTGAAGGAAGCAATCAAAGATGCGAGTGAATAAAAAATGAGTGATTAAAATAAGAGTGTCAAAAGTGAGAATTGAGAGGTCAAAGCATTGCATATCAAAGTTCCAAAAGCATTCATTTCTTGAAAAGTCAAAAATCCAAAAAAATGAGAAAAGTCAAGTGAGGAAAATACAAAAAAAGTAAAAAGTAAAAAAAAGAGAGATACAAAAAAAAAGAGTGAAAGAGAGAAGATTGTTGAATGTCCGTACTCTTGGGTGGAGATCAGTCTAAGTTTGAAGCCTCAAGGGTGATATTCTAATAGAGAAAGAGAGGTACTAAGCACACACACACACACACACACACACACACACACACACACACACTAACTGAGCAAAACCGAAGACTCTAGTAGTCTCTAGGATCATCTGATATCTAGGGACCCTTGTTCTCTCCCTATTATCCTTTACCCTGAGTCTACTTTGCTTGCCATTTATGTTCTAAGTCTAGCTAACACCAATAAAATTTGCTGCTTGTCTAAGTGGAAAGCCTACCAATTTGTCTTATCTAGATAAGGATCAGTGTTTGGCCTTTAGCGGAGTCAATAAATAAAAAATGCTTTGTACTCACTCCCACACCTCACTTGAGTTTCCCTAAATCCTATCTCACAGCCTTAAATAAGTCTCTTATATTAGGACAACCTACAAACCCCTGAATCAAAAATCATATTTAAGAGCAATCACATTGTCTATTCCAGATTGCATTCATGCCAAAAACTAGAAAAAGAGTCTCAAAGCAATAAAGTCAAATGTCATATCTCATGGCATTTAGTAGAAGTAATAGTCTCATTTACAACATTTCTTGTGTTCCTGCATTATCATATCGTAAACTGTATATCATATAAATGTCAGAAAAAATTACAAAAATATGTCATTGTTATCATACTTGCATTTGCTAAAAGAGTTGAAAAGGTCAAACATAATCAAAAGTTTCCTCAAAGCTTATAAACATGCACAAGAGATGAGTATAGATTTTGACAAGAGAAAACCATAAAAAGATAAGACTTCCATAGATATATCCAAAGTTTGCATACACAAGGGCATAAAAGAGCTATGACAAAACGCTCTAAAAAAAAATAGAGGTTCCCCATGCAAGGGGATAAAAATTTCAAAGGAAATGCAAGTCAGGGGTGGTTCCCTCCAACAGAACCCTTAGGACTTCAGCTCCTCCATCTACGAGTACCGCTAGTCACTTCTTGAGATTTGTGAGAATGAGGTGCTCTATTGAGCATGCGACTGTGAAGGCCCTACCATGCTAGCATCATGATGACCCAAATTAAGGTGGGCCATCTCTCGGAGTACCTTGTTCTCACCCTTGAGCATATCAACCTGGGTCTCCAACTCTGTAGTTACGTGACACCCATGGTAGATAGGAGCAAAAATGTCAATGTGTCATACTACAGCTGGGGACACACTATGATCATCCAAAGATGATCATGAGTCATCCAAAGATGATCATGAGTCATCCTATTGAAGGGAGAAGCTAATCCAACATTGACCTCATGAACAAAGTCCCTCCTCTCTCTGACATTGCCTAAAATAGAAAATCAAAGTAAGACCAAGTTAGATCCATGTAAAAAGAGAAAGGACAAAAAGTATGAAAAGAAAGTAAACAAGAAACTTACGTGGATCACCAAGCTGCCAATCAGGGTCAAATTGACGCATCGCCTCATCTGAATGAGAAGGTCAAGGAACAACTGGAGGACCCTCAGGGACATCAGGGATATCATCTAAATCATCAATATCATCAAAATCCTCATCCTTGGGAGTGCCCTCATCTGACAAATCATTACTATTTGGAACATAGTCCTCGTCAGTAAACTCTGAATCAACAGGCACAATCAGAGATCGGGAAGGAGTCCCTCTCCCTCCCCTCCATCCTCCTATAAAGACCCTAATAATGAAGATGTTGGGAGTCAAAGGAGTCCAAATGACATTTTTAAGTTCACCCATCTCCTAAACAATCCTATAATAGGTGGACATTGGGGGCAAGTCCTCAGGGACATCCTTGCCAAACTACTGCAAAGCACGATCAACTTGATGAGCCTCAACTAGACCATTATGATTTGTAATTGTTGACCTATTTTCCTCTATCCAGAGTTAAATAGTTCACCTTATATATTCCTTGAAAATCCTTTAGGAAATCACCCAAAAAAGCTTAAATCCTTCAAATACTCATGCTCTACCTTGCCAAAAATCCCAAAATATTTCTTGAAGAATCCTTGCAGAAAACCTAGAAAAACCCAGAAATCTTTTGTCTTCAAGTGCCTTCCATCACAGAGATTTCTCAATTTTATACTTAGCCATTTTCATGTATATGATGATGACATCATCTTTGGGTTGGGTTTTTTTCTGTCATATGGTCTATTTACATCTCAGATACATTTTTCCTTGTATCTTGGTCATGTACAATATTACTGTACATCAGGTTATTTGTATACGTTCTTTGCATGTATATTTGTGTTGTATGTTTAGACATACAAAGGGTAGATACAAAGGAAACATGCAAAGAAATATACAAGAGGAGACATACAAAGGGTTTTCAGCATGACATGCTTATTGGCGGCTCAACTCATAGTCTCTCCAATGGCTGATGAAATATACAAGGCAAACATACAAAGTCTATACACAAGCAAGATATGCAAATGTTGGGGCCCACCAATTGTATGTATATGTGATTGTATCTTGGCACATACAATGACATATACAAGGGCATATACATTCTTGATATACAAGTCCCAGACCCGAAAAGAATATGCATTTTGGTCGATAAAGGCACAAGTGATTGTATGCATATTTTGTTTGTATGTTCGCTTTGTATGTTTAGACATACAAGGGTCATATACAAAACAATATACAAGGGTCACATTTATATGCTGAGATGAAATGTTTGTAAACAGGTTTGTATGTAGTTTTTGTTTGTATATTTTGCATTGTATATGCAATATACAAAGGTTAGATACAACGATGAAATATACAAGGCAGACCTGACTGGGAAATCAAATTTGACAAATTCAGTGTTGAGTTCCGTAGTTTGTATATTGAAGCGCTTGTATATGCCAATATGCAAAGAAGAAAAGATATAAAGGCCGGACCTATTCTAAAGTCCAATCTGGTCGATAATCCTTTGAGTTCCACATTGTATGTATATGCGATTGTATCTCATATATAATCTTATATACAAAGGTCATATACAAAAGATTTTTGGCGAGACTTAGTGCATTGGCAACTCATTTTAAAGTCTTTCCGACGACCGATGGGGGATGCATTGTTCAGCGATGCGTCCTAGGTTTAGCTCAGCATCTAATAAGATAGTGACATGTGGCATATACAAAGGCGGAGGATACAAGGTGAAATATACAAAGGTAAAGACCCACTTTTATATGTTGGTAATTGTATTGTATATACAATTGTACATACAAAAGCATATACAAAGGGAAAATTCAAAGGCCGATTATAGTGATACAATTGCAGATGCAAAGCGATATACAAGTGCAATTGACCATAACTTTGACCACTCGTATCTCCCTCATTCTGGAAAATTTCAACATGCTTCAAAAGGCAAATTTGCTTGTATTTGCCTCCTCTTTCATCTGACAGGCTTTGAGGAGGATATTCTTCACTTTCAGAATTCGATGCAAATCTACAGGCTCAATCGACTGGACGTTTCAGTGACCAATTTGGTCCTTCAATGCAGATATTTGTTGCATTTATGGGTGCAAGTCGATGATTCAGTAGCTCACATTGAAGATTTAAAATATCTTCCATCTGTCCCTGTTCCAAATATTTTTATGCCATGAATTCTTGTAGGTGGACATCCCTTCAAAGGATGATATTTTCTAACAAAGCCCATGAGTGAATTGATTGGAACCGACTTAGGTCAAGATGCTATATATGCATAAAAATGAGATGTAAAAGAGGTTGGATGTTGGAAGATTTAGTTATCCCTATGCTTCTGATTCCAAACAGAGCATTCCTAGACTGTAACCATGCCTTCTGATTGAATACATGCTAGTTATTTTACATCTTCATGCTATTTTAACCCTGTGTGATCAAAGAATGATATGTTTGTGAATGTTTAATTCCTTCTAGTCATCTCTTGATCCTTTCTTCTGTTAAAATCAGCTTGATCTGTGTATGTTTATTGGTTGTATCCAATCATTTTGTGCATTCTCTTAGTTCTGTGAAGGTTTCTTTTATTGTCTGGTGCATCACCCTTATTTTTCAAGTTTTCCAATTTTATCTTTCATTTAAAAAGCATTCCTTCTCTCTTTTCCTCTGCAAATTCAGTAGATTTTAGGTGATAACCAGCCAGGAAGCTGGACTTCTCTGGAGGTTCTTTCCAAACACAGGTGACCCACAGACCTTGGAAAGATCCCATGTTTCTCCAGATTGCTAAAGTTTTACAACTATAGCAAGGGTGCAAATCTGGGTGAGAACAGCAATCTTTGAAACCTCACGACAATGCTCTCTAATCTCACCATCTTGGGCCCAAGCCCCCTCCATATCGTGATAAGGATCAAAAATCATATCATCATTAGTAAGGGTAGCAATAGTGGGTAAAGTAGCATCAAAATGACCAACATGCGCCCACCTCATTGCTCTCGGTAATCGTCTATCTGGGAGAGGAATAAGCTTATGATAAGGCTTAATGTGCTCAAAAATGCATGCCATGATCAAAGAAGAGTTGCTCAAGGCTAAAGCCCCTCACCGTGAAATTCGATAGAAGTCTCTGTAAACCATAGCTAGGATGTCTGATCTACAAGCAAAAATTGTGCCCTCCTCAATCTCACGAATGATGGGTGCCCAACACCATCTCAAACGAGATGAGGCCTTGTCTCCTGACAACCTCGAAGAAATCAAACCAATCAGGAACCTCCTTAAGAGCAAAATGTGGAGACGTAGCACAGATGTAATCTGAACTCCTATCTTGTCCCTAGGGTGATTAACCCCCATAAATACAACCCAAGAAGTCTTGTCCTCATAGGACTCGCTGATAGGAAGAGATAAGGGATGTCCCCTCATAGGTACTCCAAGAATGCAATATACATCATATAGAGTGATAGTCCACTCTCCACAAATATGTGGGAACCTAAATGTGTTCCTATTTGCATCCTAGTAAGTCAAGATGTCGCAGCATATGTGGGATATAGGATGAACCAAAGGAACATGACAAACTCTAGCAAGACCTATCCTCTTTAGTATAGCACGATCCTCGGTACTCAATGAAGCAAACATTCCTGAGAGCCATCCTTGCTCTTGGTAGACATTCCATCGGATACGCATGTCCTGCAAAATCAAAAGAGAACTTTAGATTAGATCTCGTAAACTCATAAAATTACAAAAAACCTTACACAAAAAAATCACATAAACCTTCAAAAACTGCAATAAACAGGTAGATTCAATGATGAAATCATGTTAGATTGAAGCAAAATAAGTGTTAAACAACTTCAAATGTAGTCAGAAATCAGTCCAACAGGGTCACCCCCAGGTGACCCAAATGTTTTTTAGGATCTCCCCAGGTGACCCTACTGCTTTTCAGGATCTTCCCTGAGCGACCCTATTGTCAAACAGGATCTCCTCTGGGAACCCTGCCTAACAAAAGGGGCGACCCTAGGAGCGAGTCCCTCAAGCAAAAATCACTCTAAAAAAATCATTTTTTGACCGCTTTCAGAAAACGAAAGATCAATCTTGCTCTAAACGACGAAACAAACACAATGCAAAAGAGAAAATCACCAAAAATAGATAATTTTAAGAGATTTTTTCACAAAATCAAACTAGGGTTTAGAGAAGAGTTTTTCACTAATTGAATACCTGATTCATTGCTGATGAGGAAGAGGTGGCCATCTTTGCGATCCCCTTGATGATACCTTTCTATTGATTACTCACACGAATGGTTCTGTTTCTATTTTGCTCTGATCTCACAATTTGGCTCACTTTGTTTTCCCTTAGCTTATTTAATTTATGCATTTTAGACTAGTTCTTTGCTTTTATGCATCCGTTTCATGCATAGTTTTGCATGCTCTCATCCATATAGGTCCAAACTGACAAAGGCATGCAACTAGTCAAACTCAAGCAATCTATCGTAAGATTCATCATTTCAGTTTTCATTATTTACTTTGATATATTCAAATGTTGGATTAACACTAGTTATTGTAGGTACAAATTGTGAGAAAATTAACAACACATAAGGCCTAGTTCGGGAATGGTACCTACCTTCCATGTAGACTACCATCCCCGAGGGGGCAAACATGTAAGCACAAAAATCATGCACTACCTCCATGAGGACCCCTATGATGATTCAAATCCTTGTCATGTACATGTAAGCGTGAAATAATGTCCTTTAAGCAACAAGCCTCTTGATGACATGTCCTTTTTTCTTGTCTTGTGTTGTTCTTTCTTGTCGATTTCCTTCTCTCCCTGTTTGCGATGCTTTTCGACACTTGTTGTAACACTTGTCAACTTGCGTTTTCTAGCTTTCGACATTGATCCTAAGCCTTGTGAGAGTCTTATAGATGAGTTTTCACTTCTGCCCTTTGTTTTTCCTCTAGTGCACCTCCTAGAAGCCTTCTAGAGGTCCCCTTGTCCATCTCCCACTATCAATTTTTAGTTTCATCAAACCAATCCAAATCTCCCTCTATTATTTCTAGATCTCCCCCAGGAGATCCTACTAATGCAAGTGGAGATTTGGATTCTTCTACATGACTGACCTATTTCTTGATGCAGAACCTGTCCTTTTCCTTTCCTCTACCATCTCCCAACCCATTTTTCTGCATCTGACCCTGTCTAGCCCAGATCTCCCTCGGGTGACCCATGGTCACCTAGGGGGAACCCTATTGGTAAAAGGGGCGACCCTGCCATTTTGGTAGCCACGAAAAAACTTGAGTTTCTCTCTCATTTTTGCTCCATTTTCACCTGTTTTTCTCTCTATTTGCATGGTTTTTGATCCCTGATATAGAGTTAACTATTTCATGCACCCACTCATGCATAATTAGCTCTTTTTGATCTCAATTTAACTCTTCAATTAATCTCATGCATTCCCTTTCCTCCATTTTCTCTCCAATGATAAGCTATCTTTGCTTCATCACTCTCCAATCAGCTGAGTTCACTGGGTAATTAATCTTGTAAACTCCCCAATCTATTCTTGTTAACTCATCAATCAAATGAGTTAACTCTCCAATCAATTTCTTCCTTTAAACCTATAAATACCCCCCTCCCTCAAGCATAAATGTAGGCAAATTCGTTGTGCACATAGCTCTTGCCAACTTTTGCTCTCCAACTTAGCATTCAAATGCTCTTATAGGATGAAGGTGCCTTTTGCTTTATTTATTCAACCAAGTAGCGTCATGCTGCTTCATTCTATGCCATTGTGCTCAATCCAATCTCTCATCAAGCTCATACAAGCTTCATAAAAGCTTCTTTCTGCTTCTTTAGGTCATTTTATTGTCAAGAGGATCGTCTGCTGCCACAAAAGGATTCGAGGTTTCCTATTACAAAGATTGCTAAGGGTAGTGGAGTGAACAAATCTTCATTTCTCTCAGGTTCCTTCATTGTTTTCTTTCAATTCATAGTAATTAGAGAATCAAATTTACTCTTGGGAATAGTTAAACATTACTTTTTCCTTAATAGTTAGATCTTGCATGTTAGATTAAATGCTTTCTCATTTCTAGATCTAGTTCATTGGAAGTAGAATTTTCCCTTTTCTTAGATTGAATTACATTCAAAATATTGAAAACACAAAAAACATAGATTAACATTGTATCAAAAAAGTCATATAGAATTGCATACATATTTCCCTTTCATAGATTAGAAGCATTTTCATTTCCAAAGTACTCTAAAAAATACCAAAAAGAATGTTTTGCATATCATTTAGTTTGCATGCATATAGAAACAATAGAACAGACAACATTGCAAACCCTCGATCCCATCACAAGGTAAACACGGTTCAAATAATCCCAAACAAACCCTTGATTTCATCACAAGGTAAAAATAAAGTCAAAACACAAGTCAAACCCTAGGTGAAACAAAACCCTAGGTCAAAAACCTAGATCTAGTTAAGGTAGACAATCACATGACTTCCTCTCTTCTAGTTCACAAATGTGCTTAGGAGTGAGAGGAGAGTGGGTGAGGGCTATCTATGACGAGATCCAAGAGATCCATCCAAGACCTCAACAACAAACATTTGTCTTACCACAAGCAGACCCATTCGTCCTCTTGTTGTTAGAAGAAACCAAACAATGATAGATACAACAAGACCTCTTACAATGCATACAAATACAAGAGGACATCAATGAGAACAACTACCTACCCACACAGAGGTGGAATCTTAGAAATCCAAACAGGAGAAGAGAAACTAGTGACCCTTCAAGTCATAGGATTATCTCAACTACAACAACAATCAAATGAAACATACAACAAAGCACACAACAATAAAGGCCATAGTACTTGCTGACCCCTCTCCGTGAAGTCCAGCTCTCCAACAAGCCAGACCCTTGCCGTGTATCACCTCCTCTTGACTGGCTAATTCCACGTGAGTAAGAGTGACGTGGCAGATCACCCTATGGCAAGGAGAGAAAGGGTCCATGTGTGTGTTGAAATCTGACCCGATAGCCTCATGATTTTGAGCATACAAGAACATGGATAATCAGTAGCAAAGGAAGTCTGGAAATCCCTAACAAAAATCTTACCTTGGGATTGGGTACGAGTCCCTTTTCCCTTGACTATTCAAGATTCCAAACTTCAAAATCTAGTTTGTATTTGATCTTCATTTAGTATCTCTGTGTGCAAGCATTTGTCTATTTGTTTACAATTTTGCATAATTAGGGTTTTGAGCATAATTGGGCTTCAATTAACACATTAATCATCAATGTTCAAATTTCCCTATCATTACAAGTGACAACCAACCTCTAAGTGAATCATCTTGCATAAGTTGTGATTCAACTCGGTTAACTATCCTTGAATGTGTGTAGTGAAAGAAGGATCTAGCTAAACTATCTATCAATCCCATCTTCCCCCTTTTTCCTACATAACACTATCTTTAAATATTTGTCATTTTTAAAATAAGAAAATAATAGTTCACCTAAGGTAGGTAGAGTAATCTTAAAGAATAGAAAAATATGAAACTTTTTCTTTTTCACATTAAGAGTTAAAGTATTTTTAGATTTTGAGTTAAAGTATTTGAAAATTGATGTAAGTAAAAAAAAGTAAAAATAAAAAGAGGGGGGTTAGAGAGGTGTAATTTATTGGATGGTTTCAGATATAATTTAATTTTAGTTTCAAATTAATTTAAATTAGTTTAATTTGAACTTAATTTAATTTCAATTTCAATTTAATTTTTAATTTTAGATTTTACAAAATTTTAAATTTAATTTTAAGTTTTCATATTTTTTAATTAAATTTCTAAATTAATATATTTAATCTTCAATCATAAGCATTATTTATGAAGGAATTTTTGGTTTTTGATTATTGTATGTTGATATTAAATTTCCTATTAATATTTTAGATTATATCTTACTTTTTAGAAATTAAAATATGTCTACCCTTGCTAGATTAAGATTTTTTAATAAATGCTCATAAAAGATAATATGAAAAAGTCATTTAAAAGACAAGTAGAGATCATATCACATTAAAATATTCATGAATATAAACTAATCTTATATTATAATCTCAAACATAAAGTTCCAATTGATAAAATTTAGCATCAGTTACATTGATATGATTAATTCACCAATCACTATAATAGATAACCAAAATCAAAGAATAGAATGTGAAATAAAAAATTAAAAAAATAGAACAGCAATGGAAGGTTCTTGGAATAATTCTTTTGGAGTTAGGGTTGACATTACTATCAAGATTTTAAGGTTAGGGTTAAGGTTATATTTATAATTAGGGGTTGAATTAGTAATAGAAATAGTATTAGGGTAAGAATTAGGGTTAGAGATAAAATCAATATTAGAATTATAATTGGATTTAGGGTTAGGGTTATAGTTACAATAAAATTCATTTACATTTATATCTATATATAGAACTATGGTTAGAATTAGGGTTGGGATTAGGGTTGGAATTAGGGATAGAATTAGGGTCAAGTAGATCTAGGAGTAGATTTAGTGTTTCGGTTACAATTACTGTCAGGATTAATGTTAGGGTTAGGGTTATTGTAATATCCCTTTTTTGTAGCTTAGAATTTTGTGCACATATTGCTTGTTCCTAGTCTCTCAGAGGCTATTCGACATGTTTGGTAAGGACTCCAATGTTCTTGGAGTGGTCATGGTTCGGTATGCAGTACAGTTATTTGGGTTTCTCTTGTGTAAATGGATTATTTTTCATGGATTTGAGCTCAACAGATGTCTAGGGTTACAGTGATGCTTTCAGAAGTCTGATCGGGCTCCCGAATTGCTCTCCAGGATTCTTAGAGGAGCCGTCTATTTTTAGAAAGTCACTTGGAAGGCATCATCCATCTTCCCAAACATCATGGAGTATGTTGGTATGCTTAATTTTGTAGTTTGATGATATTTGGGATTTTCTGTAAAATCAGTTGATTTAATGAGCTAAACAATTAATTATTGCACTTAAGTTAAAAAGGTTGGGAAATGTTCATTTAACATTTAAGTGTTATAGCTCGTTAGAAAGGGGATGAAAAGATTTAAAACATGGATGCATCATATTTGGGCCTTGTGAATCAAATATTTCCTCTTTTTTTATAAAGGGGTCTTTGGAGCTGAAAAGGAGCTTTTAATTAAAAAGGCGACTTTAAGTTGTGCACACATAATGAATTATTTTTATATTTTTGAGGAGAAATATGAAGGGATAAAGGAAATAATATTTTATTTCCCTCATAAAGTTATAAAAGGAGGAGATGGGCTCATTGTTTGATCATGCTTATATTTGTATTGTTTTGCTGTCGGAATGAACCTGTGAGTTCTTCCTTTCTCTTGAGGACGAAAACCTTCTTGCAGAAATTCTTCTTGAGGATGAAAACCCTCTTGGAGTAGATTAGTTTTGGTGGTGAGAGATCCACCCTAGCTAAAGTTGGTGTGGTTTCATACAAAAATCACCATTTGTGCTGAAGACGAAGGTACTAGAGCTGAAAAGAATTGAAGATTTTGTAAATTCTTTTGTATGCATTTTCATAGTTCTATATTTGTTGATGGATTTAATGCATTTTGGGGTGATATTAGATTGTAGTTTGTATTGAAATTGGGGTGTTCTAAGCTCAACCATACCATGCTGAGATGTACCATCTAGATGGTACGATCATTGATAATAAATAAAGGGGTTTTTGCTGAACAAAATCTGATTTGATGATATTGTATGGGTTTTATCTTTTATTTCTGTATATTCTTAGTGGATTACACGTGCATCCTTAATACTTATGAAGTATTCCATACATGCCCAGCCGTACATGTCTGAAATGGGAGATTGACATCGGAAAATTAATGTTGAGTTTTGAAGACTGCTATTGACTATGATTGGATTAGGGTGTTTAAACATTTATTTTGAGAATGATTTGCAAAGTTTGATTGAGTTTTTGGGATTGCTGTGATCATATCTGTACTCATGGCCATATGACTCTATTACGGGAGTTTACTAAAGTTTGAAACAGTCCATCACTGTATTAATCTATGTCTTCTACAGTGTGTTTAGATGGATCAGTAGTGCAGTTTTGTGGTAGTTGGGAAGAAAGATCATGTTGTGTGGGTTTTGTGTGGTTTAAGGTGGAAGGTTATGTTCTCTTGGCAGCCATATTGTTCATGACAGTCTGATTTCTTATCAGTTTAGTTTTAGCAGCTAAGAAACTTTGCTTTGGCAATGGATTCATGTATGTTTTGCAGAGTATTATTGCATGAGTTTGATGCATGAAACATTGGTCTAGGGTCTGATATGATGAACTACAGTGCTGTTATAATGACTGCAGTCCTATGAATAGCTACAACAGTGCCATGAAAACTCTAATCTAAGGTCTATCTTCCATATTCCTCTTGGTATATCTATGGTGGATCCTAGGATTCTTATGTTCACTACATTCATGTCTCCATATGGCTTTGCATTCTAACTTGGTTGCAGTTGTGAATTGTGGTGCAAATATGAGAATTTGGTTTAGTTTGCAAGTTATAAATAGCATTGTAAACTTTATATTTGCAAACACATATAATATCGCTTGGATGTTTTACCACCAGTGTGGGCAAAAGAATCCTTTAGCTTTCTTGTTCATTTTACCCACTAAATAAGTGGAGAATTCCCACTGAACAAGTGGATGGCATTGTAATATTTTTTTTCTTGTTCTCTACCCACTAGAAAGTGGTGAATTCCCATAGCTTGTCGATGCTCACCGCAGTGGATGAATTGTACTTTCTTATTGCATTATACTTAAATTATAGGCCAAATCACTGTATGCTCTCACCTTTCCCATCTTGGGATTTGGGTGATCAGAAAGTGTGAGGCCATTAGTTGGTTATGCATTTGTGCTAACATTGTGATCATCCTTGTTACATTTTTGAAAAAATTTGGGGTAGCATCTTACAATTATAGTTACAATTTGAGTTTAAATTAGAAGTTAGGCCTACAATTAGGGTTAGGGTCAGGGTTCAAGTTCAAGTTAGGATTAGGGTTAGAAATTTGGTTAGCATTAAGGTTGGGGATAGAATTATGTTTTGGCTTGAATGTTAGGGTTAGGTTTAGGGCTGGGTTAGAATTATGTTTTGGTTAGAATCAAGGTTAGAATTATAGTTAGAATTATGGTTAGTATTAGGGATACAATTAGAGTTAGGGTCACAGTTACATTTAGGGATAGGGATAGAATTATGGCTACAATTGTGATTAATGATAAAAATAGGGTTAGAATTAGGGTTATTGTTAGGGTTATAATTATGGTTAGAATTAGGGTTAGGTTTAGACTTAGAGTTAGGGTTTTCATTACTATCAAGATTAGGTTTAGGGTTAGGCTTATAGTCACAATTTGGGTTCAAATTAGAAGTTAGGGCTATAATTACAGTTAGGGTGAGGGATCAAGTTCAAGTCAGAATTAGGGAAATATGGTTAGGGTTAAGGTTGGCAATGTACATGTGTTGGAATACTTCATATATTATATGTTTTGTCTTACGATGTCAAATGATGTCTTTAAACAATTACTCCATACCAAATGGTTTTATCTAATATAAATTTTGGATTTAATATTGCACAAGTGAAATCATTTAAAATGACCCAACCCTAATCCTAAAACTAACTGTAGTGTTAGAATTAGGGTTAAGGGTAGAATTAGTGGTACATTAGATTTGAAAATGGAAACCTAATGGGATTGGCAAGGGTGGATAGGGTGAGTAAAAGATAGATCTCAACAAAGAATAAAACTCTAAGAGAAAGGATATAATAATGTAATAATGATAAGTAATCTAATACAATCCCTCAAAAGATCTAAAAAATGGTAATGCCATAAGAACATGACATATATAATACTCTAAAAGTGATAAATCATACAAAATATACATACTAAGTCGGCTCATGGTGGGAATGAAATGGGCAAGAGTCAAGAAAATTATATGTTTTAAATTTTTAAATTTAGGCCCAGTCAATTCCATGTGATATAATCTAACTTTTAAATATTGATGTGGGACAATGGACCACTAATAGTGAGGTGAAGAATGAGTTTTATGACATGCGTTAGAGTTTGAACTAGGGTTAGAGTTAAGGATAGAATTAAGGTTATAAATACAACGATGGTTAGGGTTAGAGTTAAGGTTAGGGTTAGAATCAGGGTTATAAATAGAATTGGAGATATCCTTAGAGTTAGGGTTAACATTAGGGTTATTGTTACAATAAAATCACAAAGGTCATTTAAGGATAAAATTAAGATTATCAATACAATTATGGTTAAGTAGATCTAGGGGTAGAATTAAGATTAAGTAGATCTAGAGGTTGAATTAGGGTTAAGGGTACAATTATAGTTAGGGTTACAATTACGGTCAGGATTACAATTCTTACCCAAACCCTAATTTAAGCATAACCCAATTCTAATTATAGTCAGTCTTAGGGTTAAAATTAGAGCTATGTTTAGGGTTAGAATAAGGGTTAGGGTTTGGTTTAGGTTTAAAATTAGGATTAGGGTTAGCTTTAGAATTAGAGTTAGGATTACAATTAGCAATGTGGTTAGGGTTAGGGTTATAGTGAGGGTTAGAATTAGGGTTAATGTTAGAATCATGTTAGTGTTATAATTAGGGTTAGGGTTAGAATTAAGGTTAGGGTCAGAGTTAGAATTAGGGTTACTAAATTAGGGTAAGCATTACAGTTACAATTAGGGTTAGGGTTAGGGCTAGTGTTAGGATAGAATCATAGTTATGATTAGAATTAGGGTTAGGGTTAGAGTTATGATTAGGGTTCCTATTAGATTTTTGGTTAGAATTAAGGTGGAATACTATACAGTTTAGCTACAAATATGTTGTACAGTACAAATTGATTAATATTAGGGTTAATATTAGTTTTATGGCTAGAAAAGTATATTAGGGTTAATATTTTTAAAGTGGACACAATTTTAGTTAGAAAAGATTAATAAGTGAGAAAGAAACTCTTATTAATATTTCTAGTATAAGTATATGATCAATTATTCCATTAAAAATATATTAGGATTAAAGTTTTTAATATTAACTTAATAATAAAATTGTATTAGTGAGTTGCCTATATAATATATAATATATAGAAGAATGTTCTTTAGCTAGTGTTTTGATAAAGCTCTTATGACATTGTATGAGAATTTATAAATATTTAAAACTAAAAATTGCTTAACTTATACTTTTTTCTTATGTTTTGGACTCATTTGATAATCACTTTTTTAATATATTTTTTTTCAAATATTTACCTTACAAGAAGAAACATTAAATAGAGATACATTTGGATTGTATAGAATAATGGTTTTACCAAGGATGAATTTTAAATATGAGGAGCAAGAAAGAGAATATAAAAGAGTATATCGAAGAGATTATCAGAGGGAATTTTGAAGATGACAACGAGAAGAAATGAAAGATGTAGAAAGAGAAGCACAAAGAAAACAACAAAATAAGGTCCATAGGGAAAGATATCGTAAATGTAGGGCTGAATTAACACTTGAACAATTGGAAGCATAGAGTCAACAATAGTATTATATGGCAAGAAGAAGTCATGCAAAAACATCTCAACAAGTAAGGGTTAAAATCATAGTTAGAATTATGATTAAGGTAAAGGTTAGAATTAGGGTTATTGTTAGATTTAAAATTAGGGTTATAGTTAGGGTAGAATCAGGGTTATGATTAGAATTATGGTTACTAAATTATACTTTATGATATCTAACCATGATCAAAACCCTCAATTTAACTATATTTCTAAATCTAACCCTATTTAACATAATTCTAACCATAATTTAGGTCGTAAGTATTTTAAAAAGAAGTCATCAGTATTTTAACCATAATTTAGGTTGTAAGTATTCTAACCATTATGACAGATGGGAAAGCTACATCAGTATTTTAAAAAGAAGTCACGTCCATATCAAAGATGAGGAGGATTGTTGGGTTTGGTCTAAGAATGTGGCTCAGGGAGTGTACTTAGTTAAATTGGGATATAAAATGATATCTCCTAATACTGATCAAGCAACTAATTCTTGGTGGTGGCAAAGTCTATGGAAGGTTTATGCACCTCCCAAGACCAAAATTTTTATGTGTCTTGCTCTTATGAACAAAGGTCTAGAGCTTGCTTCCAGTAGATGGAGGATCACAAAATGTAAGAATAGGTCTATTACACATGTGTACTATTCTCCTATGTTCTAATCCTTGTCTTTTCCCTCCATACTGGTGCATGTTGACTTTGTTGTATGGGTTTTTTCATTGCTACATTTGTTGTTGTTTTATCTTGTTGTCCCTTTTTTCTGGCATGTTGTTTATATGTCTTTCATTAGATATGAATGCTCCTTTTGGATTTAGGTCTCTTTGGTCTTTCTTTATCTCTCCCCTATTTTTTTGGGGGGTTTTTCTTGGTGTCATTTACTCCTCTCTTTTCTTTAGGTTTTTTCCCTTGGAAAATACTTGTTTCTTCGATATGTAATTTATTTTAACTAATGAAATTGCAAGTTTTTTTCTTGGCGTAAAATAAATAAATAAATATAAATGCTAAATATAATATGATTATTATTAAATTGTAGTACAATTTAATAATATTATATTATACATATAAATTATATAAATTTATAGAATTTGGTTTTTTTTAGAATCACTGTAATAACATTTCTGTAGGGATACACACAAGAAGCCATCATGAAGCTGCAATCTTCACGGATCAAACCAAGAAACAAACCACCACAAGAGAATGCTCGAGCATGAGTTTGCATAAGGAGAAAAAGATTTGGGAAGACTAAATTGATATATTATAATGAATCTCACTTATTTTTACAAATGTGATATATGGCTTATATAGCCTTACATTCCTGTGAATTAACCACCCTAACTAGTTATGGGAATAACTTCCCAAACTATAACTATTAAATAATTATTTGCCTATATGCCTAAGTAAACTTAAGCAAGGTAAAATCTATTTACCCTAACACCCTTGTTAAGTGCAACTTAGGGAGAAGAAATTTTATTATGAGATGCAAGATGCAATATGGGTCCCAGCTACACAACCATGTTAGGTACCCATTTACAAAGCAAAATGCAATGAAATGCAATCAATCTCTCACAAACCAGAGAAAAGGAGAGAAACTATGTGGGAGAAAACTCCTCTCCAAAAGAGAGAAAAGAAAAAGATGCATGGATGGAGGACTCACTAATACCCCCCAAGGACTACATACATCATGGATATACAATCAATGATCCTTCCATAGGAAGGAAAGATGGAGACTACATAGCCCCCCCATAATGAATAATGTCCTGTAAAGATAGTAAGTGTTTGAAGGAAAAATAGAATCCATTCCTTACAAACCACTTGTCTCCCTTTAGGAAGAAACAAAGCATACATAGATGTAGGTATGCTTCCCATTTAGGATATGCTTTGAAAGATGGAAGCAAGAAGAATGATGATGATGATGATGTTGTCTCTAAAAAATACTCATGTGTCTCCTTGTCCAAGTAGAATGGTGATGCCACAATCCAATCAAGTACATACCCAATCAAGAAAGAAGGTGACAAGTTGGAACTATGTGGAAACTGATATAGAACAAATCCCAAAGATGAAAAATACTGAAATATGTCTTCCAACCAAATCTAACAGACGATGATGGTCCTGCTGATCAGGAATGATGGAAGTCTCAATCAATGACTCTAGATAAGAAGCCAATGGATGTGAAGGTGGATCAACTATTTTTGAAGAAGAATCAAGATCCTCTGAAACAACCTCAATAGAAGTGTCAAAAGACTCCAAAGTATCACAATCATGGGTTATCTTCTCTGAAGAAGGAAGAGGCACACTATGATCATTTGGGAATGGATGAATATTAGGATCTCCATATAATTCCCAAATGTGAGTCCAAAGAGCATGAGGACACTCAAAATCAACAATAGATTCCAAAATGTCATCATCAACATGCATAACAATGACTCTGAAGACAATATGCCAATTGCTTTTCCAAATAAATTTCTAACTAGGAGTGCCAGGTTCAAGAACAAGATTATGCAAATATGGCAACAAATGAATCCCTCTAAGATGAGTAATGATGGCATCTCTCTATTTTTCATAGTTTCCCTCCTGAACAAGATGATCAAAGAAGAATGAAATGTAGAACCCATATCTAATTATGAAAATTCTTAAAATCTCAAAGATAGAACCATGACGTGAATGTAGATACTTCCAAATAAGATATGCAACTAAAAATAAAGTCCCCCCACAAATTGTACTTCTCCAAATGTCAGGATATCCAAGTTATCAAGTAAGTGCCCGAAAAACACAAAACTCAATAGATAGTACTTGGTGCTAAACTGGAAAAAGTGCATGGACTATATGAAAGATCTCCTTAGCCCCTTTTCAACACCACAAGAATGATAGAAATTGGAGATTGAGGCACCAAGTTACAAGTTTAGGAGTCCAAAGAAGGTTGACTTCAAGCTACAATAAATACTAATAGACAACGAAATCAGGCAGATTAACCTGCACCACTGCGAGGTTGGCAAAGTTACCTTTTTGATGATATATGGAACTCAAAATTTTGACTCTAGATGCCCAAGATACCCTTTGTGGAAAAAATATCACTGATATGGAGCCCACTGAATAAAAGAGGGGGCCAGATTGAGCCCTAGGGTGGATTGACCCTTGATCATACACATGACCACCTACAAATAATGGGCAAAAAATAAAATAGCCTATGAGGCTAAAAAATGGAGCACCATGATTGGTGCAAAATAGGGGGCTCACCGAATGGACTAGTCGATATGTTGGCGGGATACCCGTGCAAATTGATGTGTCACCATAGAAAAATTCACCAAAAAAATAGAGGGGCTTGGATAGAGCTAGTAGATGTCAATCATCAATCAATAACCACTCACAAATTTCAAGTCACCACTGTGAGATACACCATCCACTGTCTCTACCTATGCCCATGAGTGTGAGCCTTTAGAGTGCACTCACAATGCAATGAACGAGTGTTGCACTTTATAAAGAGCAAAATTGATGCCTGTGGGATGAATCTTGGACTAAATTCCTTCAAAAAGCCCCAAAATACAAGGATGGGCCCACTTCTAAAGAACCATAACTGAAATATTTGCAAGGAACTTTAGAGAATGTTAATTTCTTCTTTATAGATATATCGGCTGGCAAGATGTTGCCATGAATCTTCTGTGTGAGGCTATCTCAGCAAAAAATGTGACTGCTTTAAATCAATGAAGTGAGTCTTGCCGGTAAACAAGATGCCACATCTGCAGTTTGTGAGAAAATGGCAGAATGAATGCACTACCACCTAAGAGCTATTGCTAGAAAAAATAACAACATAAAAAATGAGCTAAACTTTTGTGTGTGTGTGATGATCCAGGGGGTTAGCTAGGGGTGGATATTTGGGATTGAGAATGGCCACACAGTTAACCAGAAAGTACACTGCACCGAATTCTTCCTCCACCGCTCCCTTCAGACCTTACAAATTTAGATTAGACAAGAATGAACAAGATAATGAGGTGGATTACAAAGTCACCAAGCCAAATCACAAAACACCACACTTCCACTACAGATACACACCAAAAAAATAATCAAGGGCTTTAAATGAAGAAATCCCCGTGCCTTCATTTTCTCATCAAAGATGCCTTATATTTGTTGTGCAGATGCAATCCTAAAATCTTCATAGAGATAGTGCTGGGAGTTGATAATCTCAGCAACAAAAAAAAGGTGAATTGATCCAGAGCAAGCCCAAATACACCTCGGGAGAATAATGAAGACAGGCATAGATTTATGCCTAATAGATTGATCTCTTTCTCTAGCAACTCAATTCTCTAATACAGGAAGAAAATTCCTTGGTTCAGGCTCTGATACCATGTAGGGATACACACAGGAAGCCATCATGAAGCTGTAGTCTTCACGTATCAAACTAGGAAACAAACCACCACAAGACAATGCTTGAGCATGAGTTTGCATAAGGAGAAAAATATTTGAGAAGACTAAATTGATATCTTACAATGAATCTCACTTATTTTTACAAATGTGATATATGGCTTATATAGCTTTACATTCCTGTGAAATCACCACCCTAACTAGTTACAAGAATAACTTCCCAAACTATAACTATTAAATAATTATTTGCCTATATGCCTAAGTAAACTTAAGCAAGGTAAAATCTATTTACCCTAACAATTTCTTTTATAAAAAAGATCCACACAACAGCAGCAGTCCCTGCCAAATGCTACCAGCATAGATTTGATTTAAAAAATATTATTTTAAGATCTTAGTTTTAAATGGAGGAAAAATGTATTTTAATAGTAGAAAAAAGTACAAGCACAAAAAACATTGAATTGAAATGGAATCCTGATTAGCCAAAAATAAAAGAATGCTAAGAATAGGAATTGAAACTTGTTTTTACTCTTTTAGCTCACAAATTTACCACATAATATCCATCCTTGCATGTTATTGAATATTGTCTGAAATTATCGAGTCTCTATCAAAGTACAAGTCTCTATTTTAGTTCATGCATCATATCTGATTAGTGCAGAATGCAATAGTCTAGCCCAATACCTATACAAGACAAACTAGTCTATAGAATCAAAAAATCCTACTATTACAAATTTGTGCTAGATTAAAGGAGCTTATGCTCTTTCACCATGAATTCTCCTAGCAAGCTGAATGTCCTTTGGCATAATGGCGACCCTCTTGGCATGGATGGCACACAAGTTTGTGTCCTCAAATAGGCCCACCAGATATGCTTTTGCCACCTCTTGCAAAGCTAGAACAACGTGACTCTGGAAACACATGTCAGTCTGCAAGTTGTATGATATGGTTCTCAAGGTGTGGTCACTCAAAACATGTATAGTCAGCCCCTACTTGACAAGAGAAGCCTTATAGAATTACACCTCTTTGTGAAAGTCTTGTTTAATGTTCATGATCATAATAGCTATTCTGAACCAAGAAGTATAAAAGATTATATTTTTACCTTTGTGGGATTTTGAAAAGCATACAATTAAGTCATTTCTATGATGACCAATTTCCATGAGTAACCATTACTTTGTAATAATGACAAGGCAAGGGACCCACAATGCGCACAAGAACCTCTAATCATTTGTTCCTATGGGGAGGAACAATGGTGATTAAAAAGTCCACTACTTTAGGCTTTTCACCCTTTATCGTACTTCCAATTTGGAAAAGGTTTGAGTATATGTATCTCCACTGATGGCTATATTTTTCAATAAGCAATAGATATTTCTTCCTCAACAAGTTGCTCAATTCTAAAGGTCACAGTTCATGCAATAGGATAGTAGCAAATATAGGTGAACTCATTGGCTGTCCATGAATATCTATTGCATTTCCATCAGATTCTCAGAGATTAAAAGCATCATTTGGCTTTGGTGTGTGATCCTCTACATTTGATTGACTAAAAAATGTTCTTGATCCTATGTAGGAAATTTCATTATAGATTAGAATAAGGATGTTATTTCAAGGAATTCATATCCCTTGTTATTTGAAATTAATTTTCTAAAAAGGATAATCAAAGGCAAACTAACTAAGTCTTATAGCTAAGCATTCATTCAAAATATAAGCAAAAAAATGAATAAAAGCCTTGAGTAAATTTATTCCATGCCAACGATGTGTATAACCTGAAGCACTTCTTGTAATTCAACACTTTTATAATAGTGCAACCTTATAATGCTTGGAATAAGTAATACAATTGGCATCCAACAATAACTACTTAAAAAGAGACCTAGAAGGGATTTTTTTGACAGCATGAGCATTCATTGAAGAAGCAGTTGTTCAAACCTATTTAACAACACAAAAGGGTAATGCTCTAACAACTAAAGTGTGTATTGAAGTGATTGTTTGAAACCCGGGAATGAACTAAAGACAATTCTCTACAATAACATCCCATGCTTAGCTATATAGCCATACATGTAACTATAGTGTTAAATTGTAGTTGTTTGCATTTCTTGTTGAGATTATCCACATCTCATTAATCACACCGATCTTATCATTTGTTCTTAGATTCTATTGTTCACTTTGAGTGGGTTATATCAGATATAAGGAAAATGCATAGAGGAGGTTTAGCAGTACTAAAGGGCAAATCAAGAATCAAGATACATATCCAAACACAATTTGTATTTATGTAAATTTTAATATTAATGTTTGAGAGATCAAGAATAACAGATTAGTAATAACATGATGTCACTTTTGTTGGTGCAAGAATCATTGGCTCTTATTTAAAGGAAAAAGCCAATTGACAAATGAACTATAATTGTCTACAAAAAAAATTGATTAAATATGGATTCAAGAAGTAACATTACATAATGATTAGCAATACCATGATGTCACTTTTAATAGACTAACCCTTATCACTACAAAGATATTAACAACAACTCTTATTAAATGTAGCATATGCTTATGACAAGAAATCATATTCATTAGTAGGTATAGTGTTACACAGTAATAACCAATCCAAATTTGAGAGGCCAGGTAATATCTACCTCATAATAATTTTTCAAGACAACAAATTTATCTCTAATTTTGGATTTGGATGTTGTTTGATGAAACTGCTACTCTAGTTTCACTAAATGCTATAGATTTATATTTGGTATGACACTCTAAGCATTTTATTTGTTTAATTATCAATATATCACTCCTGTTGTATTTCTGCAGCTGCATAGTTTATACATTTGGCCAATCAACTAGATTTGTTCCCAAATATTTGGGCATTGGCAAATTTATTTGAGAACATCCCATAGCTGGTTCTTTAGCCAAAGGTTGGTTTCCACATCAATTCTTAACAAGTTTTCAATCCAGCCCATAACAGAATCTAAAAGAGTAGTAAATATGCACACAAACTCAAAAACCTAATCAAAATATGCACACAAACTCAAACACCCAATCAAAAAATGCACACATTTACAATAGGAAGAACCTACTCAGATCACCTGACATTTTCCAGAAGAAATAAATCAATATATTGTTTACCCACGAAGTGCTTTAAGGGTCCATCATGACAACCAGTGACAATGAACTCCACACATCCATCAAAAGCATCCTACACTACAAGTGGGTGAACAAACATTTCAATCCATCACATCTAACATTCAAGGCCTTAGATTTGCATACTCAACAAGCTTTTCCCATTTAAGTAATTCAAAATGGACTTAAACATTGTCCAGGGCAAGTCTAGAGCTTGTAAAGTCTTTAGAAATCTTTAACAAAGAAGAAAGTGATAGTCAAGCACAACATTGTGCACCCCATGGAAAATGGTGTCTCTACAACACTTTTTCAAATTGTACAAGTGTTGCAAAGAGAATTTTCTTTGCCCCTCGTATAATGTAAGTGATATTGGAATTCATTTTTTATATGGTGTTCACCTATTTCTACAAGGTGGTACAAGAGATCCACAACAACCTGATCAACAACCTGATCATTCTCCTTCCCTCTTTCTTCACTCAGCTCCTTCAATAACATCTATAACAAATACAATACATGATAAACCATGTGTTAAGGCATAAATGAGATAATCAATGGAATAACATAACAAAACTAAATACATAATGCTAGACTTATCCACAGTCTTTATGTAGTTTGATTCAATAATGAAATTACAAAGAATAAGACTTGCCATTATGCTTATCTCAATATACTAATAATAATTTATGAAGCAGATAGAAACCCATTGAAAACTATAACAAACATAAATTATATTGTATACCTAGCAATGTTTTTTGGATGGGTGGAGCAAATCTCATCTTCTCCTTCAATTGTTGCAATAAACTCATCAATCAAAGGTGTGAGATGCAATTTTTAATGCCAACCTTTCCTTGAAGATGCTCTATCAGCTCCTGATCTGTGGGGTCAAATTTTACATCCAAAGGTAATCCTAGCCAATCTTGAATAGCCTACTGCAACTGCTTAATGTTTTACATGTCAATTGTTATTCTTTTTTGCATTCATGTTATTATGAGCATTGATCTGCTAATGTAACTACACAATCTTGAAGTAATAATACTACATTGTCATGCATAGATGCTTCACATTTTTCCTTGAAGTGAAAAATTGTTTTTAATATGTTTATACATACAATGATACAAGATATATTGTTATAAAAAGACAAAAAATGTTATTAAAACACATGCTTGAAAGAATCACAACAATCAATAAATGCACATTTCATATACTTGTCAACACATATGTGTTTCCAAAGGTTTGTATATATTGCCCTAAATTGAGCTGACATATCTAATGCTATTGGAATATGCACAATTTCAAAGAGATTTGCTTATTTATGGGAGGAGTCTGTTACATAGAAGTATGGTTGGAGATGATAATTTTTAATAAATTCAATGATATTACTTGGACTTCATACCTTGCTAGCAAGTAGAAATAGGGGCCACATAATTAGGTTTAGATTTGTATCCAAGGAGTATGGAACTAGTAAAAGATCCATTTCTCTGTATGATTCAGCCATGAATTGTTGGCAAGTAGAAATGGGGCCCATAGAATTAGGTTTAGATTTGTATCCAAGGAGTATGAAACTAGTAAAAGGTCCATTTCTCTATATGATTCAACCATGATGATGTCAGTTACGTGGAAAATGTTATTTTAAAAAATTATTTTTAAATATATCAAAGGTGTCAATTGGTTTAAATGTTATCTTCAAAAGGTATTTTTAAAAATATCAAAGGTGTCAAAATTGGTTTTTACTATTTTTCAATTGGGTTTTCTAATCCAATGTTCAAAATTAATTATTGGTTGCTTACTATGTCTTCCTCACGGAAGCTACAAATAAGTTCATTCCACAGCTATGCAAATTTAGAGCTGAGAATAAAATTTTGGGTTGTATAATTAAGTTACTTGAAGTTAAATTTGCTGCCAATAAACTTTTTAAGAATATCAATCCAGGATAGCTACAATATGGATATAGTTAAGTCCATTTCGTAGAAAGAAAACACTTTGTCATATTACTAACTATGCTTCTTTCTTACACAACAAATGGATTGTTGAATTGCAATGAAAAATTAGATGATCTATTCAAATGGCAAGATGTTTAGGGTGAAAATTGATAGTTGATTTAAACTAGGTTAAATACTACCATTTCATCACTAAACATTGGGAGGACAAGGATCAAGCTTGTGAACAAGCTTCTAATCACTTTGTCTATCCCTTATGCTCACATGGTTATGAAACCTAAGGCCCTAATTAAGATTTTATCAAGTGCTTTCCTTTCAACCAAGTAAAACCCTAATTATACCTTAAATCAGTGATATACAGAAATTGATGAAGCAATTGGAAAAACTGAGTATAGAAGTGCAGAGGGAGGGTTTTAGAGAGTGTATCTAGATTCTGAGGGCTGCATGGACTAGGGCACCTGCTCCAATGTCCTAAAAGTTCCCGAATAGGAAAATCTTCTACACATGGTGTCTGATACTGCTAAAAGGCTTTTAGATCCTGAAATAAACCTCTAGTTGGACTAGGGTGCCTGCTCCAATGTCTTGCAAGTCTCAGAATCTAAAAATCTGAAAGTCTATTGCGACTATACCTACAATATCCTTCTTCCTATAGCTTCTTTTCCCTGGAACCTGCAAAACACGATCTGCACATATGAAAGAAGGAAATTGTTGCAGCTATATAGGAGCTTGCCTTAGTCAAGCCCCATCTTTGGTATTTCTACCTCAACAATAGACATGGATAAAGATTTCTAGAAGTGTGTGCAAACCTAACAATGTGTTATGCATAAAATCAAACTGGAGATGTCTTAATCAAGGGAAGATCAACAACTTGCTTTGCATCAATAAACACATACAATTTCACCTCAAGAAGATGAGATAAATGAAGACTTGCATGAACAAGAAGGTGAATCAGCAATGTCCACGGAGGATCTCCAAGCTTGCTGTTGGAGGCTTTAACCCTTCTCTCGATCATGCAAAGGGTGTACAACCCCTAGGAAGAGAAAGATAGACTCAAGATCTTGATTCCCAATCTTCATCCATTTTCTCCAAGATGGCAAATAAAGAATACTTCGAAGAGCTACAACAAGTCACTAATCTTCAATGGCAATTGCAGCAGATTTTTGGCATCAAGCTTGCATAAGAATTGTGTGTGATAAAATGATTTGCAAATGTCTTTTTATATCTAGCTTTAGGAAATTCAAATTTTGAAATAACATCTCGATATTGCACGAAAACTAAAATTTTGAAAATAAAATCCTGACGCACTCGGCGGGAACCAACACCCTTCCAAAATTCAAAATCTTGTGAAATGGGGGAGGACTAGGGCATGGGCGCCCAAGTCCAAGCCCCCAATTTCAGCTCAGATCTACATTTTTGGGGGTTCAAGGGACCCAAGTCTCAAATCTCTTTCTAGGTTCCATCAATAAGTTACCTCAAAAAAGTGAATAAACTGCTCCTAGACTTAGTAAATCAAGGTTTTGGGGAGGCTAAAAAAGAAAAGGCTGAGAGGTCACCAAGAGTGAGAAGCTAAACCAAGGGAAATTGTACCATTCCATACAGGAGGACAATTTTTGACGTTACATTTAGCCCCCACTTTAGTGGCCATATAACACTACGTGCATATGCAACTAAAGAAAAGTTAATACATCAATCACAAAAAGGATACCCAAAAGGATACTATAGAGGAAGCCGAAGTGTTGCCACCAAGAAGGAAGGAGCCCCCAAGTCTACAATCCTGCAAGACCACAAAGTTAGGAACTACAACCTACAAAGGAACACTTGTTAGAGAAATCAAAATCAAATCAACCTGCAACCACCATTAATGAGTCAGTACAAAAAATACTAAAGGGGTTGAGTGTTGAGGCTGAGAGAAAACCGAGGGAGATATATGCCCCCCTTGTTTCTACTTGCTTAGTCCGAGAGTAGAAACAAGGAGATATCCACGCATGTCAATTTCAAGGGAAATGTGTTGTGAGGGTCAAAAATAACGCTCAAACATAACACATTGGGGAAGGAAGAGAGTGGACCTAGGATTCCCATGCAACATACAACACTGAAATCAGAGTTCATCAGCTCAAGAAAAGGGCTCAAGAGTAAAATAGTACACTTTTGCACCTAGTTAGGGATAGGATTTCTCACTCACTTACTTTATGTAAAAGGGATTTGTCACTTATCACTTAACTCATTCTTTTTTCTTGTCATTGCAGAGAGAGAGGGAGAATAGGAGAACAACCATGCCGAGCCGACGTCCATACCATCCACCATGATTGGAGATGAGTCCGAGTGGTGGAGAGATGCTTTGAGGCTGAGGTAGGGTCCTAATCCTATCCTTCTGTCATCTTTCATTGTACTTTTGCTTTCACGTTTATCAATGTCTGTGCTAAGAGGGGAAGGTGGACAGGGTTCCCAGACAGGGGTGCCCAGGTCCACCTAGGGTGCCAGAGTCCCTTTGGGGCACCCTAGTCCCACAGGGGCTCTAGTGTCCCTCTAATGCTCCCTAGTCTTCCTAGGGTGCCCTAGTCTACACAGGACACATGCCCTAGGCATAGGCACTCTATTCAGTTTTTGATAGCTTACTTTGATTTTGAGAGGGGATTCTGATACTCTTGCTTTCTTTCTAATTTGCAGGATGTCCCTGAGATGCATGTACACTCTGGTGGTCATCTGATGGCACTTCTATGAGAGAGAGCTAGCACTTTGACTTTTACAGAGAGATGATTTATAGATGGTGGACCTATTGTGGGTGTTTGAGATGCCCACAATCAAATTCCACTATGTGATGCTTATGACACTGATGGAGAGATAGGATGCAGATATATCCACATTCCATTTACCAATTGGGAAGATTACCATCACACTAGAGGATGTATTCAGGATCCTTCGACTATCAATCCAAGGAGAGACAGTGAGGGTTGTTGGACATCACTCAGAGGAGTATACTCATGAGAGTTAGCTGTATTGCTTGGGTTACACTATTTCTTAGGCAGAACAAGGACACATTTAGCTCTGTTTACTAGAGCAGGGATGCAGAGACATTCCCTTACTATAGAGGATTATGATTGTCACAATTGCACTAGCCATCGCACCAGATGGATGAGGCACTCACCTTCACAGGGGTCTTGTTCACACTATCAAAGTGATGGAGGAGCATCAGATAGTCTACGCATGGGGGCGTAGTATGCTTGCGCACCTATATCGCGACTTAAGGTGATATGTCCACTACGAGTTGTATAGTCTAATGGTCTGCACCTTATTGTAGGTCTGGGCCTTTGAGCACATCAGGTGTACAAGACCGATGGGGTTTTCTATAGAGGTAGCATTCACCCATCTGCATGTCTATACCTTCCCACTAGTTAGGTGTTGGAGGCATGACAATTTGTTATACTAGAGGGTAGTATTTGACAAATTACAGCCTGGTGACATCATCTGGAGACAATATAGCAAATACATTAGATGGCCTGGTGAGAAGAGGTAGTTAGCTCAGATGCAAGGGGATCAGCTGATGGTTGGTTGCCTCAATCATGCTATATCTTGGTTCTATTTTGATAGGGTGGTACAATAATTTAGATAGATATAGGATGTTCCTGTAGTTTGTCCAAGCTACACATGTGCAGCTTGGAGTGTAGTCAGAGTCAATACTGTCCGATGACCAACTATAGCAAACATACCACTTAGTGACGATGAGGGTCCTAAGGATGCAGAGCCAGTGTCAGATGCAGATGATGTTAGGTGTACTTGAGCATATCAGACCTTGTGGCACACAGCACAGCCTACACTTATCTTTCCACCTGGGCATCCTATAGGAGATGCCTGACCTTGGGCCGGTCACGCAAGTGACACATGGGTGGTGGACGATGTCAGTGACTTTGCGGGATACTATGATCTTGAGGAGGGTATGGAGGAGGATGAGGGTGAGTCCAAGGAGGTCCCATCATAGTACGTCTTTAGAGCGAGATTGTGACAGAGACAGCAGGAGGCAGACACTAACAAGGAGACCGAGTCAAGACCACAGTCTAAGGCTCGTGGTCCTACCCCTGCAGACAAGGCAAGGCTTGGTTAGACAGAGCAAGGGGAGAGTAGTAGGTCTATGCCCCCAGCTGCAAATCAGATAACATAGCTCATCACACCATCAGCGATCTGTGATCCATCCTAGCGAGATGGAGATCCAGGTTAGGTTTGATTTATTGGTTTATGTTTTGTATAATTTATTATATGTGATATTTATATGAGAGTCTAACATCTATCTCATACTCTATTTTGCAGTTGGGATTGATGCATGGTGAGACTTTGTGGGTCGCGTCATAAGAGACATAGTACTAATAGATGCCTTAGAGCAGCGAGTGCAGGTAGGTTATTCACCATCATCATCTGCTAGGCAGCATGCTAAGATATTTATGCCTATCATCAGATACAAGACTGCTACAGAGGCCATGCTAGAGCCATCTACATGAGAGAGAGGAGTTTCGACAAAGCGCTGAGCACGTCGAGCTGAGCTCAGGGCACAGTGAGAGTAGATGGCAGTAGTTCCTACATCGGAGGGAGAGTCAACTGTTAGTGAGTTCTTACTGTGGGAGGTCCAGTAGGCAAGAGTTGACAGAGACAAGGTTCAAGCCAAGAGAGACCGGTACCAGAGGATGTACCAGGTGGCACATGAGCAAATGATAGAGATGAGAGGTGAGATCAAGGGTTATGATTTCAAAGCATCTCTAGGAGTCATTTGTGATCCGTAGCCACACATGGTTAGGCTTTTGTCACTTGCACACCATGAGGGCCTCAGGGTACTGGCGATCGAGGCTCAACTATGTGATTCATAGACTTTAGGCACTACGACATCCCATTTTGTTTTGAGGGATAGTCAGCTCAAATGTATACATAAAACTAAGATATATATATATATATATATATTTCTTTTGATTTATGTGTAATGGATTTTGATCTACCATATGTGATTTTTGTAAAAATACAACTAGTGATGATGTCTAAATGCTATAATTAATGCTATTGTGAGATACTAACAATTCTAAAAAGAACATGTAGTAACAAGCACAATGATTAATTATGTTTACACATAACTGTAATTTCCATGCTAAATTCAGTAAATACAAAATTGATCTAAGTAATTACTACTTAAACGTGATACAACAATGATCAACTGAACAAAGATATAATGTAAAATGAATTAAGACAAAACAATACTATCTTGTCAAAATTGAAGCTAATCTATGTGCTAAATTAGCTTAGGAACATTTAACATTCGATCTCAAGCATAAAATCTTTTGAGGTGTGCCACATTAATAGGTTCCTTAAGCGATGTACCTTGCTCATCAGCTAATTTATACACTCTGAATCCAAAGGTTTCAGTGATTATATACGGTCCAAGATAATTAGGGCTGAAATTACCTTCTTCACCAGGTGGTGCGTTTACGTTACGTTGATTTTCATAAAGAACCAAGTCCCCAACATTAAATGAATGTTGTATGACTTGCACATTATAGGCTCATTGTATTCCTTTTCTATAAGCCTTGAGATGTTCAAGAGCGTTAATACATTTTTCATCAAGCATCTCAAGTTCCTATAATCTTTTCTCTCATTCTATGTCATCATCCATGATGTCTCTTAGGGAAATTCTCAAGGAAGGAATTTCTAACTCCAAGGGCATTATTGCATCTACACCATAGACAAGATTATACAGAGTGTTACCCGTAACCATTCGAATACTTGTTCTGTAAGCCCATAGTGCATAGGATAATTGCGTATGCCAATCTTTTTGATGTTTATTAACAGTTTTCCTTAGAATTTGTCCAATAACCTTGTTTGAAGCTTCTGCTTGGCTGTTGGATTGGGGGTAATAAGGGGTAGAGAAGTGATATTGTATATGATATTTTTCAAGGAACTGTTTCACATCCTTGTTCTTAAATGGTGTACCATTGTCTGCAACCAAGGAGGAAGGTATTCCAAATTGAGAAATTATGTTATCTTGTATGAATCAACAAATTACATCGGCGGTCGTGGATCACAAAGGGACCACTTCGACCCATTTTGTAAAATAATCAGTAGCAGTAATGATAAACGTATGTCCTTGAGAGGAGGGTGGGGAAATTTTACCTATGAGATCCAAGCCCCAAATAGAGAATGGCCATGGTGACACCTAGGCATGAAGCTCTTGAGCAGGAGCATCGATTAGGTGCTTATGTTGTTGACATTGCGGGCATCGCTTGATGTAAGCAAAGGAATCTTGTTCCATATGCTGCCAATAGAACCCCATACATAACAATTTTTGCACCAATGATTTTCCACTGAAATGCCCTCCACAGGCACCAGAGTGAGCTTCTTCTAAAGCTATTGGAATCTCTGCATTACTTAAACATTGGAGTAAAAAACCATTATAACTTCATTGATACTTGAGACATTCGATAATATAATGTATTGTGTTACTAGTTTGCGTAAACGGAGTCGGGCATTCTTAGATGTCAAGACCAGAATGGTTCCATCATGTAAATAATTGAATATGTAGGAGAACCATTCATTAGTGTATGTATTACCATAAAGTTCTGAATTCACAACTATAGGGCTTTCAATTATCGGTGTCTTAAGATTATGAACAACGAAGGTAAATTCCTTAGGAGAACCATCAGGGGATATAAGGGAAGTTGTGCTTGCCATTGCATCTACATGCCAGTTATCTTTCCTGGGGATGGTATCGATCAAATATGATTTGAATTGTTTTAAGAGAGATAATGCAAACTCACGATACTACAAGAACTTATCATGCTTAGTTTGATATGATCCCGTTATCTATTTAACAATTAACTGAGAATCACTGATATTGTAATATTCTTGATATTAAGAGCCAAGGTTGCACAAAGTCCAGCAATAAGAGCTTCATATTTGGCTATGTTATTTGTGCATAAGAAATCTAAATGGTAAGATAAGGGAATTGGCTTACCAACGGAAGGTATTAAAATAACACCAGCTCTGGAGCCAGTTTGACATTTTGATCTGTTAAAGTATAACTCCCATTTTTCATCTGCAAAGATTTTTAAAATCTGTTCATCAGGAAAAGCATCGACATTTTGTATAGAAAAGGGCAAGGGAGCTTTAGCAAACTGATCAGATATCACTTGTCCTTTAATTTCTTTTTATGAAATGAATTTGAGATCAAATTCTGTTAACAACATAACCCATTTAGCAAGATGAATTGATAAATTTGTTCTTGCAAAGAGATGTTTCAAAGGGTCAAACTTTACCATTACATGCACTTCAGCATTTAAGAGATAATGTCTAAGCTTTTGAGTGGCAAACACTAAATCCAAACAATGCTTCTCTATAGGTGTGTGTTGCACCTCATAATTGAGTAATGTACGACTGATGTAATAGACAACACATTCTTTTCCTGCATCATTATGCTGTGCTAACAGAGCTGCTAGGGCATTGTTAGATGCTGAGATGTATAATAGGAATGGTTTATCAAAAATAGCGGGTTGCAAAATGGGCAGATTAGCTAAGTAATCCTTTAAATCATCAAAAGCTCTTTGACATTCAAAATTCCATTGGAAATGAGAATCTTTCTTCAGTAGTTGCATAAAGGGGTGAGTCCTATCCATGAGTTGTGAAACAAATTGGTGAATGGCCTATATCTTTCCCTGCAAACTACAAAGTTGAGATATGTTCGTAGGTATTGGCATATTAACAATCCCATCTATCTTTTTCGTATCAACTTCTATACCTTGATTTGAAACAATAAATCCAAGTAACTTTCCACTATCTATGCCAAAAACACACTTTCAGGGATTCAATCACATATTATATTTTTGTATGCGCTCAAATATTTGTCAAAGATTTGTGACATGATCCTTACAGTGGATAGATTTCGTTAGAATGTCGTCAACATAATCTTCTAGAATATTGTGCATGTAATCATGGAATATAAGAGTCATTGCACATTGGTAAGTAGCTCCTGCATTCTTAAGTCCAAATGGCATGACTACCCAACAAAATGTACCCCAAGGTGTTATAAAGGCTATTTTATACTGATCAAGAGGATTTATAAGGATTTGATTATATCCTGAAAATCCATCCATGAAAGATTGCAACTCGTGTCCGTCTATGGAATCAATGATCATATCGATATTAGGGAGCAGAAAATCATTTTTCAAAGATGCTAAATTTAAATCTCAGAAATCTGTGCACATTCTTATACAACCATCGGGTTTAGCGACAACAACAATGTTTGAGATCCATGGAGAGTAATCAATAGGTTGAATAAAACCATCCTATAAGAGTTTTTCTATTTAAGTTTTAACAAGCAAAGCAATCTTAGGATTCATCTTACAAATCTTTTGTTTGAATGGCTTAACATCTAGTTTCAACACAATATTATGTGTTACAATATGAGGATCTATACCAGGCATGTCTAAATAATTCCAAGCGAACTATTCTAAAAATTCATTCAATAGTTTAGTCATTTCTTCTTTTTCTTCCATATTTAAACAATCACCAATAGGGATAACTTTTTTAGGGTTACCCTTATCCATAACAACATCGATAGTCTTTCCGTTAAGGAGAGTACTATAGTCTGGGGGATTGTAAGATTGTAATTGTTCTTCAAGTTCTTAATTTTGCCCTACTATAGTAGTTATTGTGCTAGTAGATTTTCCAAAATATGCATCATTATTTAAACAATAAGGTAGGCTGTGTTTATGGTGATAATGAGGAATACCATCATAAGCACCTAAGAATTCCATTATCACTTCTTTCTCCGTAAACATATCTAATGGAAGTGATCCTGGAGGACAACTAGTGTAAATCATCTCAAGGAATATCAAACTAAGTGTTGATATTGTATTCACATTTAGAGTAGGTCATTTACAGGCTTTGGATTCCTTAAAAGGATTGTATCCAATGCCACTTGAGTAATGCTGCGAAGTGGATTCTATAGGGACTTTGATTCCATGTTGATTTATGCCACAACCATTACCTACATAGTCACAATTTTTGTAAAGGATTTAGAATCCTTTGCCATAGAGAGAGACCATTTCTTTAGATGAAGGCAGAGCTTCATATGTCTCATAATCAGTAGTATAACTCAGAGTATTATCCTTATTTGTCAACAAAGAAGTCTTATGTTTATCATTCGAAGCATGCGATGTGATCGATGTGATATTTGATGTTTCAAGGACAGGGTTTTTAAGTTTATACTCTCCTGTGGAGGAGGATGCGAAATCTAACGAACCCCAGTTGTCACCAACAAATGCATTCAATTGCTTGGGCTCTTGCATAACATTTTTAGAGGCAAGAGGCGCTGACCATTTAGCTTTCAAATTGTTTAAACTCTTAGGACCAACAACATGTTTATGCACTTTCATTTGCAAACAATTATTAGGTTCAAGATCTGAATGGATAGTATGCAATTTACCTTTAAATATAAACTTAATCGAACGGTGTAAAGTAGAAGGAATTGCTCCTAATGCATGCATCCAAGGTCTGCCCAAAATCATGTTATAAGATAAAGAACAAGGCATGACATGAATCAAGGTAGGCACCATCATAGGTACAACTTGTATAGGTAAAGTTATAGTGCCCACAGATTGTCATCCAACATTATCAAATCCACAAATACTTAATGATTCTAGTTTGACAGTAGATATATCAACTTTAACCTTATGCAATAAATTAATACCGTAAACATTAAGGGTTGACCCATTATCAATCATCACTCTCTTAACCAATGTTTTGTTGATTGTAATAAAGATAACCAAAGGATCATACTGCTTCTAAACCTCGAGAGATGGTAACTCATGTTGTTGCAATAAAATGTCTATTTTTGTTACATGCATACAATCTAGTAAAGTGGCAACATCATTTGGTTTAATAGCAGGAGGAACAATCACCTTTTGTAAAGCTTCTTATAGCATTCCATGGTAAGTAGGTGAAGTTTGTATAAGTTCCCAAAGAGATATCTTTGTAGGAGTAGCGCGAGCTCCTCTACAAGATCATAGTCTTTACCAACCTTATATGTTAGACGAGGTGCTTGAGGAAGCATAGGTTGGGAAGTTGGTAAAGATATTGAATTATTCATTTGTTGTGTACTTTGTTTGTTATTCCAAGTATTATATGCATGAGCAATCACATTATGATTGGTTGGTTGTAAGTTTTGTTTCACAATTTGTTTTGCACAATCATAAATGTGATCAGGAGATTGAGAAGAAGATGAAAGACCTTTAACAACAAGCACAAGTTTAGAGGATGGTTGAACCACATTTGCACATAGAGCAATCACAATTTTTAGTTTTTCAATCTGTTCTTTAGATTTAGGCAAATAAATTGCATTTACAAATCTTTGAAATAGTGATGGCTTAGAGGCCATAGTGGAATGTTTAATCGAGATAAAGTCCTCAAGGGCTTCTTCTAACATATCAAAGTCATGATGACTAAACGACTCATCATAAGCATGAAAATCTTTCAAAAAATAATCCGACATTCTAACATGCTCTATTTAAACCAAGATTTAAATGCACAATGATGGCCTTTGCAATTGAAATATAATTTCCAACAATAAATGATAATTTCCAACTCTTTTAATGAAAAGATAAAGAATGTAATCCACAAGTTAACATATGCAATTTCACTAAAGAGGTTTTCTAATCCAATTATGCTCTAGGACATAAAATTATATCAAATCTGAAGTTTAAAAGGATGCAAATTCTTTAAATCTCAGGTTCACCAAAATGTTTAGGGTGAAAATTGATAGTTGATTTAAACTAGGTTAAATACTACCATTTCACCACTAAACATTGGGAGGACAAGGATCAAGCTTATGAACAAGCTTCTAATCACTTTGTCTATCCCTTATGCTCACGTGGTTATGAAACCTAAGCCCCTAATTAAGATTTTATCAAGTGCTTTCCTTTCAACCAAGTAAAACCCTAATTATGCCTTAAATCAACAATATATAGAAATTGATGAAGCAACTAGAAAAACTAAGTACAGAAGTGCAGAGGGAGGGATTCAGAGATAGTGTACCTAGATTCTGAGGGCTGCATGGACTAGGGCTTCCACTCCAATGTCCTGAAAGTTCCTGAATAGGAAAATCTTTTGTACAGGTTGTCTGATATTGCTAAAAGGCTTCCATATCCTAGAATAAACCCCTGGTTGGACTAGGGCACCTGCTCCAATGTCTCGTAAGTCTCAGAATCTAAAAATTTGAAAGTCTGTCACGACTGTACCTACAATATCCTTCTTCCTGTAGCTTCTTTTTGTTGGAACCTACAAAACACGATCTGCACATATGAAAGAATGAAATTGTTGCGGCTATATAGGAGCTTACCTCAATCAAGCCCCATCTTTGGTATTTCTACCTCAACAATAGACAGGGATAAAGATTTGTAGAAGTGTGTGCAAACCTAACGATGTGTTATGCATAAAATCAAACTGTAGATATCTTAATCAAGGGAAGATCAACAACTTGCTTTGCATCAATAAACACATACAATTTCACCTCAAGAAGATGAGATAAATGAAGACTTGCATGAACAAGAAGGCGAATCAGAAATGTCTGCGGAGGATCTCCAAGCTTGTTGTTGGAGGCTTCAATCCTTCTCCCAATCATTCAAAGGGTGTACAAACCCTAGGAAGAGCAAGATAGACTCAAGATCTTGATTCCCAATCTTCATCCATTGTCTCCAAGATAGCAAATAAAGAATACTTCAAAGAGCTTCAACAAGTCACTGATCTTCAATGGCAATTGTAGCAGAGTTTTGGCATCAAGCTTGCATAAGAATTGTGTGTGATAAAATGATTTGCAAATGTCTTTTTATATCTAGCTTTAGGGAATTCAAATTTTGAAATAATGTCTCAATATTGCGCAAAAATCAAGAATTTGAAAATGAAATCCTGAGGCACTTGGTAGGAACCAACACCTGGCCAAAATTCAAAATCCTATGAAATAGGGGAGGACTAGGGCACGGGCGCCCAAGTCCAAGCCCCTAATTTTAGCTCAGATCTGCATTCTTGGGGGTCCAAGTGACCCAAGTCTCAAATCTCTTTCTGGGTTCTATCAATAAGTTACTTCAAAAAAGTAAATAAACTGCTCCTAGACTTAGTCAATCAGGGTTTTGGGGAGGCCAAAAAAGAAAAGGTTGAGAGGTCTCTAAGAGTGAGGAGCTAAATTGAGGGAAATTGTACCATTCCATATAGGAGGACAATTTTTGACGTTACACAAGATATTAAAGAGTAATAATGTATTCTTCAAACATGTATTCTAGTTCTCCATTTGAGGGTTTTGTTATTAAGAAAGTGGAGAGTATATGTCCTATTAGCTAAATAAATATAACATTTAATGGACTAGCCAACTCACCCAACAAGCATTTGTTTTTACACTAGCCCTACAACACATATACAATATGGACTAGAATTTATGTAGGACACTGGTGAATAAATTGCTATAAATTTTTAATGTATATAAAGATGCATTGAATGCCAACATTGTAGGAAAAGATGGGACATTGACTAGGCCATCAACCCATGCCCCTCAACTTTTATTCTCGAGCCTTTGCAATAACCAGAATTTCAATGCTCTGATATACTGGATAGGGCCATGCAAACATAGGAAAGCCCAGAAAAGAATCCTTAGGAAAACAAATTCATCTTCTCTAGAACAAAACTTCAAAGAAGGCATTGATACTAATTCCCATGCCGCCAAAATCACTGGATCTGTAGTGGCTGGCTCCTAGTGAGTGCAACTACATATTCAATACATGGATGTGTTTTAAATATAACATTAATTGGCCATAGTTTCAGTCAATAGGGTTTGTATTGAATGCACAATCATAATTTCTGTAAATGGTTTTTTTATACATATATAAAATGGCCAGAATTTTAGTCCCATGCCCTACTCAATGTGGAAATATGCAAAAATGCATTCATGAAAATGCTCTGGTTTCTTGAACAGGGCCATGGAAGCACATGTAATTGGAAATATGCAAAAATACATTCATGAAAATGGTCTAATTTACAGAATTCTCAAGGGAAAAAAATCCTTCTCTTTAGAATGGAATTTGAAATAAGCCATTGATACTAATTCCCATGCATAGTTTAACCTTAGCAATTGTTCCTAAAATTTTAATCTTATACTATCCTGAAAAGGTTGACAAAAACATTATTAAAATAACAAAAAAAAAGTACAGATAAGAGCATGAAATTGAAGCATAACATACCAAATGGGTTTTCCCTAGAGCTTATAGGAAACCAACTGGGGAAAGAATGGACACAACCTACAAATAGGGCTTTGTTTATTGGAGTTCAAAAAACTAAAGAAATGATTTACAACTAGATCAACTATTAAATTGGTGACATTGTTAAAATAGATAGAGTTTTCTAATAGAGTGAGATACATGGTCAAATCAAATCCAATAGGAAATTAAAAAGTAATATCTCGATTGGATAACTAATGTTCCCTGTGGAGAACAAATGCCCGCTATAACAAATAAAACCTTTATAGTTTCAAAGCTTCCAATATCTATTGTTAAGAGAAAAAATGAGTTTGAGAAGTCAAACATAAGGATAATGTGTTGTAGCAAATGTAGACTATCAAAGTCATTCTCAAAGTTGTATTTTTCATTAAATAAAACCTTCTATAAAATCAAAACACAATTTTCCGTTCAACAGGATGAGCTCAAGTGAATTTTAAAAATGGGCTTTCTTATCTAAGGACATGTACAAATCCAATAAAGTGAAGTACCAAACATATCCAACAGTGAGCCCTCCCAAAGGCCACCCAAAAGCAATAAATTTACCCTATCTAAAATAAAAAGAACTAGCATTTTGAGGAAGATAAAGATGACCTGCTTGAGCGAATCCATTATAGGTGTGTTGACAACATGAATGCAGTTGTATTGATCAGGCTTCTCTTCACCCCATCCATCCAAAATAATGACAACCAAGGGCTTCCCCTTGCCAAGCTTTGGATGATCTATTAACTTCCAATCCATGCTATCCATTCCTATTCTCCATATCAAAATCTTCTACGATGTATACATTCAACAATAGTTAAAGAGATTTCAAGGTTTTGTTCACCTCACCATCAAATTTCAAAGCCTCCATAGAAAATAGCCAGAAAAAAAGCCGCAGTTAAATATCTAATACCACCATGCATTGACCATAGTGAAAGAAAATTTATATTATTTTTTGATTTTGGAAAAAAGAAATTGAGAAAAAGGTGGCTTAAATCTAGAGCAGGGAAAGGCAAGCGAGAAGGATTCACAACAAACAAAAATAGAGGCCTAAAGAATGAAATAATTATTAACATAATGAACTATTTTTAAAATAATTGAATAAGACAAAAGAATTAAATGATATTGGTTGCCCTAAACATACTTAAGCCAGAAACCCTTCTCCTCGTCTTAGAGGATAATATGGCCCCTCCAACTTTGAAACAAAATATTATGCCAATGAAGCTTCCATTCTAATTGTCATAGTATAAATCACCCCTTCATCACCTAAAGGGAAAAAAAAAGATATTGCTTTCTAAAAACTAGAGATAAAGAGAACAACTCTGATAGGAATGTGAATTTACAGCCAATATGAAAACAAATGAGCATATGACAAAAGGAAAAAACTGATCAAAACACTAAACTTACCTCGAGTGAATATTTAGTAAATAGTGGAAGAGAATCCGTTTCAGGCTCATCTCCATTTTCTACAACAATAACACATTATAGAAATAACGAAATTTGATGCCATTCTATGCAAAAAATAGTAGTCAAAATATTGAATGAAAATTATAGTCTTTCCACATAGGAGATTCTATAATCTATCTAATAAACATTGAAATTGAATAGCAACTACTAAAAAATATTTATACATGATAGAAAGCAATGTAGTATTTGTTAAAAATCATAAACATGCTGTAGTTCTTAATTTTATCAAACGGGTGTAATAACAATTCTTCTAAAAAAAGGATAACCCCATTTTGAAGATGCAAGACCTAGCATCACACACTTATAAATGGTCTCTTGTCAGAATTGAGTCTGTTATTGTATACAGAGATTGAATTATAATTTTGTTTATGATAAGTAAAAATTATCATAAGTAAGAAACTATTTTAATGGCAAACTTGTAAGCTTATTAGAAAACAAGAAAGACAAACTCTAAATCTAGTTTAGAAAGACATAAATTTAGAAAGACAAGTATTTTTTTCTACAAACTACTTTGATCTCAAGAGATTCAATTTAGTTTTAAATTTGTAATACTTTTTAACAATAGTAGAGGATACCCAATGTACTAGCACAAAGGGACACCTCATCTCCATATAATTCAATTTTTGCATATTATAATTATATTTAAATAAAAAATATTTTATTATTTTAAACAATAATAAAGAAATTTTGATATATATTTTGATTATTATTTTTATATCTATTATTTTAAGTTAAAATGGCTTTCAACTAAAACATGATTTAATTTTTTAAAATTATATAAATTTTTTAAAATATTTTTAATATTTAACAATTGTATATTACATTTCATTATTTGTGAGAAAGTTTTAACTACTAACTAGTTTTAATCTCCAAACACATTCACATTTTGTGCAAGTGCAAGTGTTGTTTTGTATTGTATTTACAATTTTGATGGGAAAGTATATAATTATAATAATAATAATAAAATAATATAATTTTCGGCGGATATATAACACCTACCCACATGCCATTTCCGATGGTGAGACCCAATTTGATAGCGTATGGCCATATTTTTGCCTTGAAATACAAGTGAAATTTTAGGAATAAAAAAATTGAAATATTTAATTTATGATACTTTGTATTTTAAATAAATTATAATTTGAATATTATATGAGATTTTAAATAATGCATTATTATATATACAAAATTTGGTATTTCACCCTAGAAATTATTGGTAGATGCAAAATTGTATCCACATTAAAAGTCAATTTATAAGAATGTGCTTGAAACCATTTTTGTAATCAATAACATTTTTAACTTTGTAAGTTTTCACCAATAACAGGGTGCTATTGCCACCATTCTTCTTTCCATTGATTTTTTTGTTGTGTAAATATCAATATAGCAAAACTTGCACTTCAATAATTTAGTTTAATCGAATCCACTTTCACAAGCTTTAGAAGGTCATTTCAATAGATGATATGCAGAGGAAGACTCAGGTGTAGACTATGCACGGAGCCATATTCTATAAACCTTATACTATTTTAGAGCTCCCTCTCCAATTGATTACCTCAGTGGTTGCACATAGCACTAGATCTCAGTCGTTTAGACATCTGGGGCTATAACAACTATATTGAAACATTTAAATACGTATATTGATGGATTTGACAAAGTATGTGGTTTAGCTTGTTTACACACCAGCATGTATTTTGAGTGTTGTGCACTAATATGCTATGCAACATGTCTAAGTTTGTTTTCAGTCATAATACATATTAATCGTAGATATAGGAATCATTTTAACATTTGTAAGTTGCTTTATTTTTCCTAAGAATTAAATTTATAAAATGTCTACACTTACATCTTTAAAGCTTTATGTTATTTTACTAAAGAAGATGTAAAAATTACTAAAGTAAATAGGCTAATAAGAAATTGTTGACAAGAATCAAAGAAGGCAACACTTAACCTTGATTCCCACAAATTGATTCCCACAAAGGTCAAACATTTAGACATACAACAAGATATAGAGGTGTCATGTTACATACTTGGGGTTATTATGTTGTCAAAATTAGAGATCCTAAGTCCAAGGAAAGTCAATGCCTTGGGGCATTTGATAGAGTAAAAATTAATTGTTTATCCTTAGGATATTATAGCTATATCCATAACAGGGATCAATGCCATAATGAATTTCTTCTAAATAAATTCAAATCCATACAACTTCTAATCAAAGCAATATTCTCTCTGATCTAACTCCAAAATAGATGCAATTTTGGTTCAATCTACCATCTAATTATACATTGACATATTCAACAAATACAATCTAGAACAATGATCAATTGTTTATAGGTCATAGCTTCACAAATTTGCATTTCTATTATGAATGGTTGCTAAATACTGGCTTATAATACCCATAGTTTGAAATTCAGTGACATGAACTCTCGAAGTAATTGATCAAGCACATTGTGAGATGCTAAAGATATTAGTCTCATATTTTCTATTACCTTGTTGGTTTTTCAAGGGAGAACGACCACACAAGTACTCGAATCTAGGTAACAAATAGACTAATAGATCTAGTATGAACTCATAAGAGCACAATAATGTCAGAACGAAATCATATGGACAAAATTGTTGACAAAATCATTTACCATCCAGATCAATTGATCAGATAAGTGAATCATATGGAGAAAATTGTTGACAGAGTACACGCTGCAAGCCACAACGTAATATGCATTCTCCATCTACATAATATTATTTTTCGATCCCCATATATTATTCTTCTACTCCCATATCTGACAATTTCTCATCCATAATTCAGTTCTATTTCAGAGACCTGATTCAATGCGTCTCTTGTTATTATTATTAGTTTTACCATAATCAAACGATTTAGTTGGTCCGTGATTGTATAGCAGCGTGTACAATCATGAGCATTTGACTGAGTAAATTGCGCGGATGGGATTTTTATTTAAGCATCATCGGTACTTGTGTGGTTTAAAATGGTACAGAGTACTTTGGACAGTTTGAATTGAATGCTTCAAAGAAAATGTAAATATCAGTTTTGCCTCAGATTTTCAAAGGGTAATTGATCACATCCATAAATTAAATAAAAGGTTTTAAAAAAATGATAGAATGGTTCAAAAGATTTATTTGGTCCGTGACTATGCAGCAGTGTGTAGTCTTGAAAGTAAATTGTGTGGACGTTGATTTCATTTAAGCCACCATCATCTTGCCTTCTTTGACTTGAAATGCTATAGGCGTGAACAGGAAAAAGAGGAGACCGCGTGAACACGAAAATATCTCGTGAAAATATTCCGACCGACGAAAAACAGAATTGCCCAATGTTGCTTAAATTTCGTGAGAGAAAAATTGTACGGGACAGTGTAATGCACTCCCAGCTCTATGGAACACCCCAAGCTCTCTGGATTGAATCTGCACCTTTTAATAAGTCTACTGAGATGTCCCTTTCTCACTGACTTTAAGTCGGCAGGCAGTCTTCAATTTTCCATGGACGTAATTTCTTGGTCATCAGATCAGATGCATTAAATTCTGTGTTAGTAATTTCTTGGTCATCAGATCAGATGCATTAAATTCTGTGTTAGTAATTTCTTTGTTGCTTCTCTTCCATTTCCAGGAGTATAGCAAACAACTTTAACTAAAGTATTTACAGGTCTTTGAAGCAGGCTCACGGTTTGCTTCATCTCAAAATCTGTCCATCGTTTGGCAAGTAGTCTTTAATCCATTTATCAACATCCAGACATTTGGAGGACATTATAAGGTTTTCGAGTTTTTATTGGAGCATCAGAGTAGTCTGGTGGATATTATCAATCACGCCGGGGAGACCGCGATCTTCAAAGCTACAGAGGAAGGTCATAAGAAAATCGTTGAGAAACTTTTATCTTGCACATCTTCCCCCTACGACAGGAGGACATCTGATGGCCAAACCCTTCTTCAGTGTGCCATCTACAATACACACAAAGGTATCTACAAAACATCTCTTCTTTCTAGATAATAACAATCTTCGTATACTTATAATAAATATCTTTCAAATTGTGTAGGTGTGCTTAAAAAACTCATAGCTGCTAATCCAGAGCTCCTTCAACATGTAAGAACAGGCTCAAAAAACATCAAGAAGATAGGGCAAAACACAACACTAATGAACAGAGAAAACAAAGGGCAAAACAGAGTTGAATAACCTAGAAATATATTTATCTAGCTTTCAATACATTACATCCAAATGCTATATCCAGTAACCATCCAAAGGCTGTGTCCAACAGCTCTCTACAATCACATTTATGTATAGCTATAGAACCTTTGAAGCCTGGAAGCTTCTAACTTTCTAAAAATCTCTTAAACCTGGAATGTTCTTTTTTTACAACAGCTCTTAGAATGTTCTTTTCCAGAACTGCTCCAGGAATGTTCTAACTTATGGAAGACTCTAGAAATATTCTATCATTTTCTAGACAATCTTAATCCTTAAGACAACAAGTTGACATTTTAGGTAGAACACCTTTGTATAATGCTGCCCATCTTAATGGAATTATATGAGATATTGTGAAGATTCTTTTAGAAAAAGATAGTTCTTTATGTTATAAACTGGACAACAATCACCGATCAGCACTTCATATAGCAGTGCAACAAGGGAACCTGGATTTAGTTGCCGAGATATTAAATTATGCCAAAGATTGCATAGAAATTGTGGATAATGACGGGAGAACTGCTCTGCACTTGGCGGTTGATAATGCAGTACAAACGTTTGACAGAATTTCGAAACGTATAAAAGATTTGGTATTGTTGGTAACATCAAGGAGGTTGATTAATAAACCTGACAAGCTGGGCAAAACAGCATTAGACATAGCAATGGACAACATGGGCAACGATGAACGTCTTTTCTATGGGGTAAGCGGTTTTGTTTCATTTGCTTTTAACCATTATAGCTATTAACATTAATAGTCTATTTTACATGTTATAAATATTATGTAAATATATTAAATAAAAATTCTACAATTAAACACACTAAAAGGTAAATAAAAGTCAAACCGCAAATGAGTTAACATGTTCAGACATTAGTTTTAAAGTTGTTTTTTTTCTCTTACTAAAAATACTTAAATTTTGAACACTTATCAATTCCTTTTGATTTATAAATGTGTAGATTAAAAGGTTGATTGAAAGAAATGGTGCACGGAAGACTGCAAAGACAATGGAAGGAACAAAAGAGCGTTCATTAGCAATTGAAAAATCAACATGGAAAGTTCAAATTATTTCAGTAAATGCAGTGTTGATTGCAACGGTAGCATTTGCGGCAGCTTTCACTCTTCCAAAGGATGACCCCAAGTATCATGTTTTCTTTCAAATTACAGTGATATGCGATGCAGTAGCATTCTGTAGTTCAATTTCATCAGCAGTTCTGCTAATGTATGCACTTTATGGAAAACAAGAAGACCCCCTTCTTCTCAACACCTCTCTCACTGGATTATGGATAGCTTTGATATCTCTATTGCTGGCATTTGGGGCAGGCATTTACGAGGTGGCAGCACCAAAACATGAAGCTGTAGCAGTGACTGTGTTGGCTATGGTGAGTATCGTTCCAATTTGCATAAGGATAATGATTTTCCGTTCCAAGAAATACATCTTTAGAGAAGACGAACATCACCTCTGGACACTCTTAATAATTACTTCTGTCCACATCGTACTTACATTTACAGTTGTACCCGATCGTATGATGGCACTAGGTATGGTTTTAGGTTTGATGGTGGTGTGGTTTGGAGTGTCTAGAGCCTCAAATAAATTCCTTCATTCTAAACGACACATTGCCAGAGATGATGGGCATTACTTTAGGTTTTTTATAATTGGTTTGGTCATGAATGTCTTGGTATATTTGGTGCGCTGGGGTTAAACAGCACACACTAAGCTTTGACTTGCATAGGTGGTTGGTGGGCCCTTTCTCTTACTCTGTTTCGTAAATAACAATCAATCTGTCAAATGTTTATCTTTAAACTATTTGCTTAGCTTTATACAACCTGGAAGAACATACACAAGAAAGATTGAGATAAATTGATGGGCCACTTTGTTTTGTCATTGCTTACTAGTTAAAAGACATTGAAAAATAAAATTGTTAATTTGTAATATTGAAAGAAGTTATTAAATGTTGAAGTATAATTTAAAATAAAAGCAATAAGTAGAGAATATCATATATATAGTTTTTAACTAAATGAATTATATATTTATTAGGAATTATATATTTATTAGGATATCGCTGGTTTTTTAAGTTTAAAAGTAATTTTAAGATGCATATTTTTTAAGTGTATTTTATTTGAAAGAAAATATATGTATGATATATTGTATTTTGTTCATTTAAAAGAGTTGAAAAAATATAATCACTTATTAATTAATAAATTTAAATCATGTAATAAATATTCATAATTATGCATATGGAATTGTATAAGTGCATGAATATTGTTTTCATTCTATTCATTGAGACATTTCATAGTTGAATTACTTTTTATCAATTTAATATATTTACACAACATCAATTTTTTATGAGTCCATTTTTTGTAAAGGATTTATGTGGTATGATAACATGAAAAAAAAATGGGTTGTTAAATTATAATGCTTAAACCAATATGTTTCTTACATGATGATATGTTTGGTGCATTTTTTGTGGATGCATATCAATGATACTTAGTTAGCCCCTACAAATTTCCATACAAAGCACACCACACCACAAAATTATATATTAATATGTAGCATGTAGTTATCATAACTTTTATCCTTGGGATATTTTTTAATTTCAATAAAAGAAAATAGTATGAAGGGTAAGGACTTTTAAAATTTGGTCCTCTTTGTATTTCCTTAAGCATTCTACCTCCCCCTTTCAAAGATAAATCTACACGTATCATCTTTGATCTTTGAGTAATGTTGAAAAGAGAAATGTGTTGATATGCATAAACAATCAAGTGATTTGACTCTTGAAATAGTGTAAAGGTCATCCCATGTTGATACCTTTATAATATTATGTCAATTATTCCTTTATCTAAAGTAAGGCCCTGGGACTCACATTAGATCCCATGCCATATTTAGATATTTATTTTATGATGAACTCTACTAACTATAGTCAAAAGACAAACTTAGGGTGATATAAACCATAGGGAATGCTAATATAACATTCAAAGTCCATAATTAAAAATAGTAATAAGTTAGTTGGTTTTGATCATATCCCATACATAATGTTTCTTACATCTCCAAGACATGCACTAACTAATCTTGCCTCAACCCATAGGTTGCATGACAATAGTTGCATGTTGACCATACACAACTTGAATTCACTTTCTAGTTGGTCATCATCAAAATCTCAAATACAATGGTTGTCTTATATTTAAACTACACTTTTCTATTACATTATTTAATGACTTAAGCATGCACTTTGTTGGCTTGCACCAAAAATTGTAGAATTTATACCTTCATGATAAGCCATATTTTCTACTTGGTCCTTGTTGATAATTGATCTAAGATTTATTTTAATGGGTCCCATTAAAAACTTAATTCTATGTGTCTCAAATCATGCCTGTTGTTAAATCATTATATTATGCCTAGTGTTTGAATTTCATGTTTATTTTGTTAAGTCTATTAACATGCCTTTTCTTGCATTAGAATGCATGTCATAGATGCCTATGCTTATGCTGTGTTTCCATGCATTTAAATTTTAATCTCATGCTTTTTATTTTTCTGAGGCAAATGGTGCTTTGAAATTTGTTATGTCATGAGTGTCTTGAATCCAAACTTAAGCCACTATATGTCAAATTTTCTAAGGATTCTTGCATCTAGAATTAAAATTTAATTGTCCTACATGCTTGTATAATCCTAAACCTAAGTCTATTTTATGTTGTGAATTCTATAAATCTTTTTGTGTTAGGATTAAGGTGATATTACCTTTTCAAATTCTTTGTACTTCATGTGACTCCAACACCTTGGGGATGGGTACGTGGATGCCTAGGGTTGATTTAGGAAATTATTTATTAATTATTTTCTCCAATTTGACTTATAGATTGGTTGTAATGACATTAAGAGAGAAGGTGGATTATAATAGTGGTGGTTACAAAGTGTTTGGAATGCATCTACACCACTTTCTTGATACTAGGCACTAGAAGATAGAGTAGAGCATCCTCTGCATGCTGAGTGGGATCCATATTAGTTGGCCACTTCATTTTAGAGCACCATACTTGGGAATGTGTACCCACACTTCACATGCCCATTAGATATTCTTTTTGTTATAGTTTCTATTCATGGAAGCATTAAATAGTTTTTACATGGGAGCATTGTTTTTTGTCATACCATGGTTTTGGTTTTGGGAATCTATTTATGGTTTTCCCTCTTTAGTTCTTTATAAATTAGATGCCTTGAATAGTTGTTTTAAGGGTATTTTACAAGTTGAACATTATTATGCTACTAGAATATTGTTAGATTCAAGGGGGATAGATAGATTGATTATGTGATATTCTTACTAGATTAATACAAACTTTTCATCTCTTTGATGGTGGGGTATTTTCCTAAAAGAGTTTCTCCATATACGTCCAGTGTTATGCGTTTTATTTTATGGTTTTTAACTTATAATTTGTTGATTTAAAGTTTATCACACTTATTTTATGGTTAATCACATGATACTAAAATAAAAAATTTAAACTTTTTAGTAATAGCATAAGTTTTCACTATAGTACTTTACCCTATTTTTTAATATTTGGTATCCAAGTTTTTTTTGAGTTGGATTTCTTGGAAGTGTTATGTATTTTTTGACTATAGTGGATGTTTTTTTACTAGGTAATTTTACACATCTATGAGTGGTTGAAACCATGGCCTTTATCTCTTATTTAGAGATTGAGAAGTTCAATGGATCTAGGTATGAGCTATGGAAGCTAAATATTGATGATCTCTTGAAAGAAAGGGTCAATGAAAAATTGTAACAAAAGAAAGAAAACCCCAAGAAATGCCTGATAAATATTTTGTAAAGTTGGATAAGAAGGCACAAGGAATCATTCAATTATGTCTTACATATACCTTTCTCTTCAATGTCTTAAAGAGACTACCACACATATCCTATGGAAGAGAATAGGTGATATCTATCAAATGAGGAGTCTTTTTAATAGTTTTTATTTGAAAATAAATCTTTACTCATAAAAAATGAAAGAGGGAGACTCCATTGGAAATCATTCAAATGCTTTTAATTAAATTTTGAGTTAGCTAGGTTCTATTGATGTTAAGTGAGATGAGGAGGATAATGATATATTATTATTTTGTTCTTTGCTCAAATATTAAGAAAATATAACCATTGATCTATGTGGTTCTATTATAGATCCAAAAATGGATGCCCTTTTTGCAACTTTGTTGATGCATGAGCATCTCAAGTGAAAGAGCAATCTTGCATCACCCAAAAACATTTCAGTTTCATTTTGGTTTAGTTTCAATTTTGGTTGGCTTCTCTTGACAATAGATATGGCAAAGAAATTCAATGAGAAAATATTACAATATTATTTTACACATATGCTGGTAGTGGTGAAGACTCGTAAGGTTCAGCTATGTTGGCATCACATTCTTGTTACCATACATATAAATTGTTCCACAATTTGGGAACTATGCAAGTATCAATAATGAAAATGCCAAAGAATATTCTACAAAGGGGTCTTCGCTGGTTGGTATTAACTCCTTCATCGACATGACAACTCCATTTTGGTAGGACTTGAAATGAAGTCTCCTCGATAAGCTGATGGCATTGGTCAATGTAGCCCACTTTCCTATGGTGCCTTTGGTGGGACCCAGTTTGTACCTCGTGGGGAAGCGGGGAATGGTATTTGTAGCAGTGACTTGGATGTCACGTGTGTGATGGTGGGGACCACTTGGTATTTCAATGGGACCTGTTCATGTCGTTGGGAGGTGATATATAGTCCCCTCGATACTACCATCCTACCATGAAGTGTAGACCATCTATGGGATCATGGGAGGAATATATCACCATTGTAAATTTAAAAATTATCATTCGTAGTGGGTTCATCCTACGTGTCTCAGGGTATCGAAGGGACCATTTAGGCCATTGGACTTCCACGTCAAAGACGACGGTTGAACTACCATCTTGGCCTTTATAAAATCAACACTTTGATAGTTAATGCAGAGAGGGGAAGAGAGTAGAAGAAATAGAGGGGATAACAAGAAGAAAAATGAACCAATTGGTGGGTTTTTCAGTTAGATACAGAGGTGGTCAATCATAGAGAGAAGGAAAGAATGATTTGAGAAGCCCTCGATGGCTAAGTAGATATATTTGCATTGTAGATAGATACATATTATATTGCAGATGTATGTAATCATAATTTAATTAAATAAATATCATTTGAGTTCCATTTTGTTGTGGACTATTGTGTATTATTTTTTGTTTTATCTGTCTACACTGCATCATTTGGTACTAGAGTAGGTTTCTTGAGCATTTAGAGGATACACCAGGACCTGTGGAAGGGGAAGTGGAAACAGTTGAAGAGGAGGTTTGTGGGCTATTGCAAGTAAGTGTGAGGCCTACTTTTATCTCACGTTATATTTTTTCTTATGATAATCATTGTATGGACTTTATGGTGGACATGTGGACCTTTGGGGACTGCTGATCCTGTTATCTAGACATTCATTACTATATCTTATGCTTTGATTAGTTAGATGGATTATGATATGTTGATGTTATAGCTTGCATGTTAGATTACATTTGATTCTATGATGTTTAATGCCATATTGAATTGGATGCAATTGAAATGTTTAGTGATGATTGAATTGATGAAATCTTATACAGTGTATGATCCTGATTGTATTTTGTGAAATGCAAATAAATTGAGAATCATGTAAATGTTAGCATGTGTTATAATTGAGAATATATGTGCTTATGCAATTTTGTGTGTGTGTAATTCATTTCACTTCGGCTATATATATTTTGTGCTATTGATGTGTTTGTGTAAGTGTGCAGGTATTTTCCATGACCCATGGAAAATCAAAGGTCAAATAAATAACCCTAAGTTTTAGCCATGTAAAGCCAACCTAGTCCCTAAGATGGACTAAGGTTATTTGTGATTGAGTTATTGAGAAATGGTGAGCAAACATAATACAACAAATTAAACCATTATAGAATAATATAATATTGTCTTCGAATGATGTTGCAATACAATTCAATGGCTTTTTAAAGCCTTATTATTCCCATATATAACTTCTTACGGGAAAGTAGCTTACCAAAACCTAACTTATAAACTAACATTTATTTAATATGCATAAACTAACAATGTAATACTATTTGACTATTATGCCAACATTCCCCCCTTATTACATTATTCCTACAAAAGTACCAGGGGACCCCCCTGAATACTAACATACTCAACAAAGCTGATTACATAATATAAATACATATTTTATAGAATTTCTTCTCCCAAAGAACAAATCCTAAACCAGGCAGGGCTCCATCATGCTGCCTCGTCTACCCTCAGAAAGGTGTAGCTTCAAGCTATGTTCTTGAGCTTTTTAGTCTCAAGCTCTCAAATCACAGAGTCTTGAATTATTTGACAATGAACCCTAAGAGATAGGACAGATCTCTGCCATTGTCTAGTGACCGCAAAAGGGTATAATTCAAGATCATATACTCTTTGAAGCTCGCTAGACAACAATCCATATTGAGCTCAACACCAAATCCCAAACCTATCTCTAAAACAAAATCTTCACAAAACATGCATTCTTCAAATCTGCCAGCTCCGTCAGCATCAACAAAGAAAAACAAAACAACCAAAACCAAAAATGCTTCTCATGCAAAGCATCATCTCAAAGCGAGAAGCTAATTTGAGATGATGGAAAAATCCTCCATCCTTTAATGCCACCTGTTGGTGTAATTAAATATTTAATTACACTTTATTAAGTTTACTTTGGGCTAATTTTAGTCTTAGGTTATTCTTAAGTCATATTAGGGTTTTTCTCTAACTTACAAATATAAAAGCAAGTTCTCACATGTAATTCTTGAATCCATTTCATTAATTCATCCTTTTGTGCAAATTATTCCTCTTTGCTTTTTTCTCTTGTGGAAGGTAAATCTTAGGTTTTGCAGGGGATCTTTGTGGCTTGAATTAATTATCAAATTCAACATGGTATCAGAGTGGATCTGCAAGCCCCTTCTCAAATTTGGAGAAATTTGTTAGCAAGAGCCATTTGCTGGGTGTGTTTTTGTGTAAAACAGAGTATTCCATTGGATTCAAAGCAGTTGGAAAAGGTAGATCTATCTTTTGTTTGGCTAAATTTGGTTTGGGAAAGCCAGATCTGTGAAGGTTTCAAGAGTTTTTTTTATATGAAGAAAAATAGAGGTTTCAGAGCATTTTTGGCCAAAACCGACCTCACCATTGCGCTCATAAGACCCAAAAACCCTTATTTTCATATAAGGCACTCTATATTTTGCTGAAAAAAGGTTTCTGGGTGTTTTTTTAGGGTTTCAAAAATTTGGCTCTGTAAAATCCGTACGACTATACGGCGCCTCGATTTTCGTGCCAACCTCGATTTCTGTGCCATTCTCATTTGAGCTGATTTTGATTTTAGAATTGCCTCGGTTTGCGTGCCATCTTGATTTTTGAGTTGCCTCGATTTGCGTGCCATCTTGATTTCTGTGCCACCTTGATTTCCGTGCCATCTCGATTTCTGTGCACAGGTACAGCTGAATTTTTTATTAATTTCTTAATAAAAAATAATTTTTTATTTTGGAGGGCTAGCCCCTTGGGTTTAACCCTTGGTCGCATGGGGGACCAACCCCTAGCTTCCAAGCAACAGCCCCCAGAGACTCAGCTCTTGGTCGTATGAGGGACCATTGCCCTAGCCGCCAGCCCCCAAAGACTCAGCCCCTGGTCACATGGGCGCCCAGGTGCTTCAATAGTGCCTTTTTTTGGCCTCTTTGCCCTAAAGGAACAGTTTTTGGTAAATCGAGCATATCTTGAGCATACGGAGTCGGATTTTCGGAAAAAAATAGGCGTCGGAAAGCTGATTTCGAGCACAATCGAGTGGTGCAGGTATTTTTTCCATGTTTTTCTGATTGGTATAATTTATTGCTGTTTGAAGTTAAGGCATCTTTTTTGGCGTTCGAGCTCCGTTCTTGCGCCTAGAATCTCCGTTTTTCAAAAACGAATAGGCGTTGGAAAGGTATCAGAGAGCTCTACACAGCCAAATATATAATATTTTCAGATTCAGCCCCAGGTATATTTTAAATTAGTTTGTCGATTTTATGGCTTCTGTTGGATATCCTGGACATGCTGCCTCCTGGAAAGTTTCTGTTTGCTTTGAAAGACTTCTATTATCAGCATAAATCTATTTGCATGTTTTGATCTGTAATCATCTAAGGAGATGGGATTCTACCATCAGTATAAATCTAATTGCAGATATTGTGGAAGTAATCAACATGAGAAAGAGATGTGTCCTCATTTTTCACATCATCTCTTTGAAATGCTTGTTTCAATCGCTTCTCCTCCTGATGAGATCATTGCTCCACCATCACCTACTACTACTTCAGAGTTCAGTGTTGCATCATCATTGGCTTCTAGTGATTCTATGCAGAAGGTCAATATTAGTCTTCTTGATCCACCTCATTGGGATTCCTATCTTGCAGACATATCATCTTTGTTTGTAGAGTCCCATCTTATAGATTTGGAGGACCACATTGAGGACATTTGTCTTCTCTTTGATGACAACTTCGATGGAGTTGCATCACCATCATTTGCTTCAAAGATTGTTCTTCATCCTCCTCTTCTTCAGTCACAGTTTGGCAGTGGATTGGAGACATTTGAGCAGTTTTCAGGAGCATCATTATTGTCTTTGGATCATGTGCAGAGTTCAGAGACATTTGTCCTTCTTCCTGTATATTCCTATCCGGAATGGGAAGACATTATGCACACATCTGCAGTTCTATTTCTTCCCAAGGGGAGGAATATTGTTCGATGTTCATGGGTCTTCATCTTTATTCTGTGTCGAGCATCTTCCAGCACTGCAGGAGTCATCTTGAGGAGCGGCTGCATGGTCTCTCTTCTCATCTCTATTTTGGGAGGGAGCATTTCCTCGCATGGGGTTTCATCCTTCTCACTTCTGGGGGGGTCATCAGACCTTCTCTCTTCTTCCTCTCTTATGGGGGGCGGCATTCTTGATTGTACTTTTGTGATGGATTCACTTCTTGGGGGGTCTTAGTTTTAGTCCTTCTTCCATCACATGTTTATTTTTCTCTCTTTTGGAGAGGAGTTTTCTCCCACTGGGTTTTTCTCCTTTCTCTCCACTGTATGAGAGATTCTTGTTGTTCATGGGTACCTAAAATGGCCTTGTAGCCGGGACCCATTTTTGCATTAGTTGCATGCTTTTCATTTCTCCCTAAGTTGCACTTATGGGGGGGTGTTGGTGTAATTAAATATTTAATTACACTTTATTAAGTTTACTTTGGGCTAATTTTAGTCTTAGGTTATTCTTAAGTCATATTATGGTTTTTCTCTAACTTGCAAATATAAAAGCAAGTTCTCACATGTAATTCTTGAATCCATTTCATTAATTCATCCTTTTGTGCAAATTATTCCTCTTTGCTTTTTTCTCTTGTGGAAGGTAAATCTTAGGTTTTGCAGGTGATCTTTGTGGCTTGAATTAATTATCAAAACCTCCAATATGACCCTGTTATAGTTTAACCAACTAATGTCTTGGATGAGTCTTTGGAGGCCTCATCAGGTGTTGTATAAATGGCTCTGAGAGCAATGTTTGATGTAGCCATGATAAAACAAGGTGTTGGATTCCACCAAAAGTGCACCTTTTACGATATAGTGTAAACACAAATATATCCTTATAACTCCAATGTTTTCTACCTTATTACTCCAAAAGCAAAAACATACCCTTATCTCTCCAAGATATCTAAAAAAAAAATCAAATACTTGCAAGTTTGTGTATAAATAAAACCTTATATCTCCAATGACAAAATAATATTTAAAATGTATACCTCCCATGTTTTGAACTCATAACCTTCTCATACCAACTATTAATTCCTCCAACCTTCATTTAAATCTTTTTTATTTTATTCCCTTCCAAAAATAGCTATGAACCATAATTTTCCAAATGTAAATAGCATTAATGTTTTTAAATGTGAGCTTACTACCGCGTGTTCAAATCAAAACCTAAAATGCCGCACATTTTACTCTCCTTAAAATTTCCTCTTAGAAACTTTTTAACTTTATCCAAAAAAAATTGTATTACTCTAGGTAATAAGTGAAAAATTTTCAATATTTGATTTAAACTTCATAAAACATTTTCCCTCATGTATCATTAAGAAATTTTAGTCAGTTTTAATCTCACCGTATGAATTGCCTCTTTCACCTACATTCAATGCAACAGAGAAAATATTTGCCTTTCACAGGTCTACGCTGCCAGCAAACACAAAATTCATCATAAATTCATCATCCATGGTCTTCACTTCATAGTTGTCTTTATCAACCTTCTTCAAACACACATGCACCTTATCTCTGCCTTCAAATGCATAACAGTCGCACCTCTATTCTTCACATAATTTAATCTTCCTTCATGTGCATCTCACACTGGCGATTTTGGATTCAATATAATTTGCAACCTTCAAACCTTACATGTACAAGCACACAGATTTTAGTTGCTCTTTGTTGTTGTGACCCTCTTAATGCTGACGGGCCTGCAAACAGTCTCCAAACATGACGCCAAACTCAATGCTCTCTTTCAACGTTGTCTGGCCTGGACACTTCCTCTTTGCTCCTTCGCGCCTTAGATCTAGAACTCCATCGCCATCAAAAGACTAATATGAAGGTCGGCTCTGATACCATATTGAGAAATGGTGAGCAAACATAATACAACAGATTAAACCATTATAGAATAATATAGTATTGTCTTTGGATGATATTGCAATACAATTCAATGGCTTTTTAAAGCCTTATTATTCATGTATATAACTTATTACGAGAAAGTAACTTCCCAAAACCTAACTTATAAACTAAAATTTATTTAATATGTATAAACTAACAATGTAATACTATTTGACCATTATGCCAACATGAGTATGATATATTGTGTTGCCTTTAATTGATGATATTTTGTAAGGTCTCACATTTTTATTTGATCTCCTTAAAGTGTTGTAATGTTGTGTCATTTTGGTTTGCACAATTTTGGTTCTAATTATTTATGAGCCTTTTTAAGTGCATTTATGAGGCCCCTTGTCTTAATAATGGTTAATTAATGACCCTAGGTCATACCCCTAGGGTCTAGGGCCATTTATAGCATGCTAACTCTTAGTGTAACCCTTGTATGGCCACATTAACTTGTCCCTTGAGTAAAGTGACGAATTTGGGAGATGTGCAAGGTGGGTGGCAAGTCACCATCCCACCTTGACTAACCCCACTTACCTAGGGTAAGGTTACCCTTGTCTTGAGTGCTTTGGAAGCTTCCAAATCCTTCACATGTGAGACCTCTCCCCTATGATCTCACACATGTGAGAGCATTTGTGGGAGAGTGTGTGGCATAGTTGAAGGAGAAGGTGACAAGTGTCACCTTCTCATTCTTGTGAGGTCTCACTTGTGGGATCCCATCTCCCAATACTCTCACACATGTGTGAGATCATTTGTGGGAGAGTGTGGAGCATGTTAAATGGGAAGGTGACAAGTGTCACCTCTTCATTCTTTAGGGGTTTGTGAAATGATTGTGTGGATGAAGTTCAGAAGGTGACAAGTGTCACCTTCTCATTCATCAAGGCTTGAGGGAAAAACCTATTTATCTCCCTCTTTGTAAGAAGGGAAGGGTTCTTCTTTTTGGTTCTTTTTTTTTTTTAAATTTCATTATTGATTTTGGAGAAGGAAAGTTAGACTTGGAGAAGTGGAAATCTTGGAAGGATTTGGGGAGCAAGCTCTTGGAGCTCTTCATTAACACCTTCCATTGCTTGGAGCTTGGGAGGTAAGGTCTCAAGGCATTCAAGCCTTCATTAATCTTGCTTTTTTCTTACTATATGCATGTGAAAATATATGTTATTTTCTTGAGTTTTGTTTCTTTGGTGTTGTATGGGTTTTAGGGTTGTTTTGGTGAGCTCTCCATATGAGAGAGCTCACCTTATAAAGGGTGCAAGAGGTGTGAACCTCCTCGGGGATAACCTTCATCTTGTTGAGGTTATTTGGTGGCCATGGGCCTTATTGAGAAGTTTATATGATATGTTTATGGAAAGGGTGCCTTTGAGATATTTTGGGTGTAATATGTTCATAAGGGCAAGAGGACTAGATATTTGAGTATGTTTTGGTTGAGTTATTGTGGTTTCCCCTTGAGTAGAGAGATGTTTGCTCTCTCACCCACTAAATCCATGTTGAATGGGTTAGTTTTGTGTGTATCCATGGGAGGGAGTTAATGTGTTTTATGTGAGTGTGTTTGTGTGTTGTAATCCTTGTGTTGTGCATGAACCCAGTTATTTGGATGGCCTCCTAGCTTGGGGTTGGCTTTCTTGCAAGCCTAAGGTTAGGAGGTGAGCTCTCCATGGGATTGGATGAATTTCTTGTGTTTTTGTAGGTTTTGGTGGCTCTTGGAGGAGTACTCTTGGTTTTAAAGCTTGGAAGAAATTATGGGTTTTGAGTTTTGTAAAAATTAAGGCAAAGTGTATGCCTTGGCCATTAGAGACTTGTAGAGTTTCTGTAAACTAAGAGAGTAAAACTCTCTTTGGTGAACCTATTGTTGTATGTAAAGTTCTTGTAAAAATACGAGTTTATTTTCAATAAAATGAGTGTGTTGAAATCTTACTTTATTGTGCATTTGGAAAAATATATATATGTGTGAAAGAAATTTTCTATCTCTCTCTCTTTACCTTGTTATTTATGAAATGCTTAAGTATTCTTACTTGAAAGAAAAACAAAAGAAATTTAATCTAAGCTCTCATCATGGTTGCAAGTAAAGAAATTCTTGATGATCTTAATATTTATATGATTTAAAAAATAAGATATACCCCTCTTCTTTAAATGAAAAATAGATAAGTTTATTTTATATATATATATATATATATATATATATATATATATATAGAGAGAGAGAGAGAGAGAGAGAGCAAATAATATATATATATATATATATATATATAAATGTAAAAGTTATATTGTTGTAAGTCTTAATAATAATAGAAAAGTGTTTGAAAGAAAAGAGGTTCGAACTTAGGGTTTTGTTTTTATTGTTTGAAGCTAAAAAAAATGGATGCATGTTGGGGCCGAACCCCTAGCCTACGCAGGCGCAGAGCTGAGGGCAGCCTATGGGCAGGGGGTTTGGGACCCCTATCCCACACGCAAGGTTGAGGCCCTGTAGGTGGGGCAGGAGCCCCACCCCCGACCCAGCTATGCCGCTCGGGGGATAAACCCCCATCCACCTCTTATTAAATGAAGCGCCTCCTGTAAAAAAATTAATGCCGCCATAAAATATTTAAGATCCTCTACCATTTTTTAATTTGTCCCTTGTGTATTATTTAGTTAACCCTGCAATATATATACTGTATTTTATAATATATTCACTGTGTGATTTTTATAGTGTTCTCTATGTTGTAATGGCAAAGTATATATATATTGTTGCGCATAAATAATATCTTTGTGTATATTTTAATTGAAAAAAAAATAGATAGGGTAACTTTGAAAGCGGATAAACATGGTTATTAGATTTATTTTAGCATGTCATATACATTGTTAGAAAAACATGGAGTGCTCAAACTAATAAACCAATGGTTAGAAAACAAAATAGAATATTAGAAAAGAAAATGATTTTAGAAAACTGTGCATTCAAAAAGGAAACCAAAGTTAGAGAAATGAAAATAGGGTTAGTAGAATGTTAGAAAGGAGAAGAGAAGAATAACCTATAGAGATTAAACCCATTGTTAGGAAAACAAATAGATAAAATAGATAAACTCCTTATTGGGAAAGTACCTTCCCATTTTTCCATGCCTTTGAAACCTGCCAACCAAAAGAAACTAAATGAGGACTTGTGAGTAAATGGAAATTTAGGATTGTTTTTATAAGATAATTTTAGGGTTTTGGGTTGCCTTATGTGTTAGGGATATGTTTTAAACCCTAATCCTTGTTTAGATCTTTATCCCACTTGGGGAGTGGGAGGGCTTAAATTATTTTAAACTTTGTGTTGCAAGTATGAGGTGAGCCAGTGTTGTCATTGATGTCAACATACTCATATTGCATTGACAAGAAGGATTTGATGAGCTGTGTGCTGAGGATATTGAGAAAATTAGCCTCAGTCAGGAACAGTGAAGAACAGTGATGAGAAGAAGGCAAATGTACTGTATAGGATGAGAACCGGAGGATGCGGATTAAAGGGTTAGTAGATATGAGTCTTGAGATGCTTCAGTAAAGATTTCAGAGGTCCGCATGAAGATCTGAAGGAGTTGTGGCTGTCGGTATAGAACCGGTTCCGGCAAGTATCCAGAGGTGACAGAGGATCACAAAAAGGTCCGGTGAGGTCCGGAATTGCATTATCCTAATCTGCGGATTGGACGGAGTGTTTGGGATGTCCTTGTGATGTGTCATCCTGATTTGTGTATGATTTGGAGGTCCGGAAGTACCTCTTGCATTATGACAGTGGCGACAGACTGTGTTCTTGAAGTTCCGGATGAGGAAGACAAGAGATCCCAGTAAGTAGAGGAAGTGCGGATGTATCCGGACATTCAGACAGGCTTGTGAAGGTTCTTGGATCATGTTTAGGTTGTGTTGTTGGTCCGCATTGATGGTAGAGCTCGGAATTGAAGTTATTCTTCCGGATGAAGTTCTTGCTCTGTTTAGCCGACCGGATGAGTTGTTCATCCTGTGAATGTTCTTGTGATGGCCGACCGGATGTGTTATTCATCTTGCGGATACTCCTATGGTTGTTTGCCGACTTAGATGTTTGTTCCTAAGTCGATGTCTTGTATAAATAACGGTTTGTGAGTTCATTTCAAAGTGTGGTGTGTGGATGAGTGTGGCATAGCGAAGAAACGTGCGAAAGGCAGAGCAGAGATTTTGGGCTTAATTGGAACTGATCCGGACATGGTAGAGATGTCATTCTCTAGTTCAAGACTGTGATTTTTATCACTTTGTAGACAGTGTGTCTCCTTGTAGGCAGTGGGCCTCTTTGTGAGCAGTGTGCTCGGGCAGTGAGCCCTTATTGGCATGTGCCATTCATTTTTCTTTATTCTTCTAACAGAGAATAATTCTTGGGTTAATCACCCCGTGGTTTTTCCCTTAACCGGGTTTTCCATGTCAAAATCTTGGTGTTCATTGTGTTGATGCTTATCTGCTCTTGTGTTTATGTATTATGCTTCCATGGATGATTATTTGATATGCTGCTAACTAACAACAGAGAATTAAGTGTTTGAAAGAAGAAGAAGTTTTATACAACTGATTCACCCCCCACCCTCTCAGTTGTATGCCCTAGATCCAACAATTGGTATCAGAGCCAAGTTCCTCTGATAGGAGCTTAACCGCTTGAGGAGATCCAGGATGTCGTCATACAAGAAGGATAGTCCGAAGTTCGATGGAACCAACTTCACTCTCTGGAAAGGTCGCATGAAGTGTCACTTGGAATGTATGGGAAAAGCATACTTGGCTATGATTTCAAAACCATATGTACCTCCACAAGGTGGTCCGACAACTCTGAATGAAATCACAGAAGCTGAAAACAATCTGCGGACCAAGGAAGCTCTTCTAAGCGCATTGAATGACTCAGATCTCTCGAATGTCATTGACCTACCAACTGCATATGAGATTCTAACTAAACTAGAACTTCTGTATGAAGGAGATGAGTTTGTCAAAAGTGCAAGGTTGCAAAGTCTGAAAGGAAAATTTGAAAGATTGAAAATGAGAGATGATGAAAACATCACTACCTTTATGCCAAGAGTAAATGAGCTGGTATGTGGAATCAGAAATGCTGGTGGAACTTTAGATGAAAATGAGATTGTCTGCAAAATCCTAAGATCCCTTCCTGCCGCCTACAAAATCAAAGTTGCTGCCATTGATGAATTCAGAGCCCACACAACTGTCACAAGAGAACAACTGGCTGGCAAACTAGCTGCATTTGAAATGACCGAGTTTGGAGATGATCCTCCCAAGACTGAATCTACTTTCAAAGCCAGTGCCTATGTGAAAGGCAAACAGAGATTTGATCCGGGTGAAAACTCATCAAGGAAAATGTCATGGTATGATCAAGCAAGAAGAGACATGGAAGAAGAAGAAGCAGAAACAGCTCAACTTGAAGCCCTCATTGCAAAAAGACTGCCAAGAGGATCCGGTAAGTATGAAGGAAAACTACCCTTTAAGTGTTTCAACTGCAATAAGATTGGTCATTTTGCCTCAAGATGTCCGGAGAGATCTGCAAGATCTAATACTCACAGACAAAGGTTTCAAAAGAATTGCTATTATGTTCATGAAGAAGATGACAATGAAGGAGTAACAGATGATGAATCAGAACTAGGAAGCAAATCCGGAAATGAGTGGGTGTTTATAGCCATCAAGGAAGAAGATTCAATACTCTCTGAATCTGTCAATCACAAAGTTGTTGAAAAAGCCTTGGCTGCTCAAGTGGAAGAAAAGGATGATTGGGTTATTGACAGTGGATGTTCTCACCATATGACTGGTGACAAGAATAAGTTCTTAGATTTGGAAAGATATGAAGGAGGAATGGTAAAGTTTGGTGACAATTCTGCTGGCAGAATCAGAGGTAGGGGAACTATTTCCTTTGATGGTAAGAGCAAAACAGGAAATGTACTGTATGTTGAAGGATTGAAGCACAATCTTCTCAGTGTTGGTCAGTTAGTGGACAAAGGCTATGATCTCCGGTTCAAGAATGGAAAATGCAGAATCTTTACAAGCTCCGGAACTGAAATTGCATCCGGTACTCAGACAAAAGGTAATATCTTTCATCTGGTTGGTTCAAATAAAAGTTGTTTGTTTGTCCAAATTGATCAGAGTTGGTTATGGCATAGAAGAATGTGTCATGTAAATTTTGATAACATCATCAAGATAAGCAATACTCAGGCTGTGAGAGATCTTCCAAAATTGATGAAACCTACAAATAGTGTGTGTAAAGAATGTCAGTTAGGTAAACAAAGCAGAGTCTCTTTCAAAAGCAAAGATCAGTCTTCTACCGGATTGTTGGAATTAGTACATACTGATCTATGTGGTCCGACAAGAATCAAGAGTCTGCAGGGTGATAGATATTTCATGTTGTTAATTGATGATCATTCCCGAATGATGTGGGTTACCTTTCTAAAAGAAAAATCAGAAGCTTTTGAGAAATTCAAAATCTTCAAAGCTATGGTGGAGAATCAAACCGGATTGAAACTAAAGTGTCTAAGGTCTGATAGAGGTGGTGAATTTACATCTGGTGAATTCATTGACTTTTGTGAGAAACAGGGTATAAGGAGACAGTTGTCTGCTCCTAAGACTCCACAGTAGAATGGAGTAGTTGAGAGAAAGAACCGGACCATCCAGGAAGCTGCTAGGACAATGATGTTGGAAGCAAATGTTCCTCAAATGTTTTGGAAAGAAGCTATCAGCACCGCAGTCTACACTCTCAATCGAGTTCAAATCAGAAACAACACCGGTAAGACCCCCTATGAACTCTGGTTTGGCTTCACACCTACTGTGAAATATTTCAGAGTATTTGGTAGCAAGTGTTATATTAAAAGAGATGAAGATCTAGGAAAGTTTGATGCTAGAAGTGATGAAGGAATTTTCTTGGGTTACTCCACTCAAAGCAAAGCATACCGGTGTTACAATAAGAGATTGAGGAAGATGATAGAAAGCACCAATGTAAAGGTTGATGAAGGAATTGAGAAGCCTTCAAGATTTTATGAGTTTGATGAAGATGACCAAGACAGTGTTCAAGGACCTCAATCCTCTCCGGTGAGACAGAGTCAGCCTGATCCGGTAAATCAGGAAGAAGAGATAGGTCTGAATGAGCCTGATCAAGAAGCAGCAGTGCAGGATACTCCCAAAATTCCAAGGTATGTAAGACTGAACCACTCTGAAGATCAGATCATAGGTGACAGAAGCAAAGGTGTACAAACTAGAAGGAATGTTGCTCAAAATCAGAATGAATGTTGTCTGATTTCAAAGATTGAACCTAAAACAATAAATGAAGCCTGCAATGATGAAAACTGGACCAAAGCAATGGAAGATGAATTGATGCAAATTGAGAAAAATCATACTTGGGATCTTGTTCCCAGACCTAGAGACAGGAATGTAATTGGAACCAAGTGGGTCTTCCGGAACAAACTAAATGAAGCTGGTGAAGTAATCAGAAACAAAGCTAGATTGGTCTGCAAAGGCTACTCTCAAATAGAAGGAATTGACTTTGAAGAGACTTTTGCTCCGGTGGCAAGAATTGAAGCAGTCAGATTACTTCTTGCATTTGCTGCCTTCAAAGACTTCAAGGTATATCAGATGGATGTCAAGTCTGCCTTCCTAAATGGTGATCTGGAAGAAGAAGTCTACATTGAACAACCGGATGGTTTTCAATTGTCTGATAATGATGATATGGTCTGCAAGCTGAAGAAAGCTTTGTATGGATTGAAGCAAGCCCCAAGAGCATGGTATGAAAGGTTGGATAAGCATCTTGTGCAGATTGGATTCAACAAAGGTACTGCTGACAGTAACTTATATTTCAAAATTGATCATGAAAATATTCTGATTGTTGAAGTGTTTGTAGATGATATCATTTTTGGAGGAAGAGATAGTATGTGCAAAACTTTTGCAAATCAGATGAAAAGTGAGTTTGAAATGTCTATGCTTGGTGAAATGAATTTCTTCTTGGGTCTGCAAATTACTCAAACAAAAGAAGGGATCTTCATTTCTCAGACCAAATATGTGAAAGAATTGTTAAAGAAATTTGGTATGGAAGACTCAAAGCCTATGAACACTCCTATGGCAACCGGATGTAAGTTAAGCAAAGATGATGATTCTCCAAAGGCAGATCAGACAAAGTATAGATCAATGATTGGTGGATTGTTGTATCTCACTCAAACTAGACCAGATATAATGCAGGCTGTTGGTCTTGTGGCAAGATTCCAGGCTGATCCTAGAGAATCTCATGTTATGGCAATCAAAAGAATTTTTAGGTACTTGAAAGGAACAGTTGAGTATGGTCTATGGTACTCTAGAGATCCGGACTTCTCTCTTCATGCTTACACAGATGCAGATTGGGCAAGAGATGTGGATGACCGAAAAAGCACTAGTGGTGGAGCATTCTTTTTGGGGAAGAGATTGGTTTCTTGGCTAAGCAAGAAACAAGATGCAATATCTCTGTCTACAACTGAAGCAGAATACATTGCAGCAGCAGGTAGTTGCACTCAAATCTTATGGATGAAGCAGATGCTAAGAGACATCAAAGTTGAATATGAAGAGCCTATCACAATTTTCTGTGATAATTCAAGTGCAATTAATATTTCCAAGAATCCGGTATTGCATTCTAAGACTAAGCACATATCTATCAAATTTCACTTTTTGAGAGAACAAGTAAACAAGGAAGAAGTCAGATTGGAGTATGTTCCCTCCAAGGATCAGATTGCAGATATCTTTACAAAACCTCTTCCCAAGGACTCTTTTGAATATCTCCGGGAGAAGTTAGGGGTCATGGCCCCTCCGGTGATGAACTAAGATGCACTGATGTGCATCAGTCCGGTGGCTATCACAGTCATATCTTGTGATTCGGACTGATGGGGAGCTGCAACTAAGGGGGAGCAGCTGGTATGACTCTGATGTATGAGAATTACAAGTATGAGCCCTTTGCCATTGATGTCAAAGGGGGAGAGAAGACTTGTGAAAAACAAGTGGTTGATGATCAAAGGGGGAGCAGTAAAGGAAGAGAAGACATATGAAAAGTTGAAGTTCTTGTCTTAATGGTTTTTCACATCATATGTTGCCATCAATGACAAAGGGGGAGATTGTTGCAAGTATGAGGTGAGCCAGTGTTGTCATTGATGTCAACATACTCATATTGCATTGACAAGAAGGATTTGATGAGCTGTGTGCTGAGGATATTGAGAAAATTAGCCTCAGTCAGGAACAGTGAAGAACAGTGATGAGAAGAAGGCAAATGTACTGTATAGGATGAGAACCGGAGAATGCGGATTAAAGGGTTAGTAGATATGAGTCTTGAGATGCTTCAGTAAAGATTTCAGAGGTCCGCATGAAGATCTGAAGGAGTTGTGGCTGTCGGTATAGAACCGGTTCCGGCAAGTATCCAGAGGTGACAGAGGATCACAAAAAGGTCCGGTGAGGTCCGGAATTGCATTATCCTAATCTGCGGATTGGACGGAGTGTTTGGGATGTCCTTGTGATGTGTCATCCTGATTTGTGTATGATTTGGAGGTCCGGAAGTACCTCTTGCATTATGACAGTGGCGACAGACTGTGTTCTTGAAGTTTCGGATGAGGAAGACAAGAGATCCCAGTAAGTAGAGGAAGTGCGGATGTATCCGGACATTCAGACAGGCTTGTGAAGGTTCTTGGATCATGTTTAGGTTGTGTTGTTGGTCCGCATTGATGGTAGAGCCCGGAATTGAAGTTATTCTTCCGGATGAAGTTCTTGCTCTGTTTAGCCGACCGGATGAGTTGTTCATCCTGCGAATGTTCTTGTGATGGCCGACCGGATGTGTTATTCATCTTGCGGATACTCCTATGGTTGTTTGCCGACTTAGATGTTTGTTCCTAAGTCGATGTCTTGTATAAATAACGGTTTGTGAGTTCATTTCAAAGTGTGGTGTGTGGATGAGTGTGGCATAGCGAAGAAACGTGCGAAAGGCAGAGCAGAGATTTTGGGCTTAATTGGAACTGATCCGGACATGGTAGAGATGTCATTCTCCAGTTCAAGACTGTGATTTTTATCACTTTGTAGACAGTGTGTCTCCTTGTAGGCAGTGGGCCTCTTTGTGAGCAGTGTGCTCGGGCAGTGAGCCCTTATTGGCATGTGCCATTCATTTTTCTTTATTCTTCTAACAGAGAATAATTCTTGGGTTAATCACCCTGTGGTTTTTCCCATAACCGGGTTTTCCACGTCAAAATCTTGGTGTTCATTGTGTTGATGCTTATCTGCTCTTGTGTTTATGTATTATGCTTCCATGGATGATTATTTGATATGCTGCTAACTAACAACAGAGAATTAAGTGTTTGAAAGAAGAAGAAGTTTTATACAACTGATTCACCCCCCCCCCCCTCTCAGTTGTATGCCCTAGATCCAACACTTTGGTGGTGTTTAATTAATGCAATTCTTTTAATTTATCATTTGGACTCTATGGGGAAAATGTATTTAAACCTACATGATTTAATTTATTTAGTGTATCATATTTAATTAATCAATCTCTTGGGTTGTTTTAATCAATTGATTTAAATATTTAGGTTGAATTTTAATTATACCCTAGAGTAGTTGTTCAATTTAATTGCTTTGTGCAAACATTGAAATGTTGGAGCATTTTAATTCATTTAATGTATTTAATTTAAATTTAAATTTTTGGTAAGGCTTTTAGTGAAAAATAGTATTTTAATTATTTTTTCTCCTTCCATAGTTGATGAGATCGTGTTATGCTATTGAAATGTTTAAAGAATCATTCCCTTTTATCCTGTTATGCTGTCAAATTTTTCCTAGATTAAGATAGGGATATTATTTAATTTAATTCGAATATTTACTTTTCCATCTTAAATATTTTCTTAAATGTTTTAAGATTCAAAATCTTGTTAGTTGAATTAATTGGATTTTAGTTTTAAGTTAGTAGTTACTTCTAGGGTTAGATTTTGATTCATATAGAAATCATACCACCTCACTTAGTAAACCCTAGGGTTGGATTTCGAAGTGGAAACCACCCCTCATAGTGATGCTCTTTCATGACGCATACCCCCTTAGTGTCTATTGTATCATAGGGATTACGAAAGGAGTTTTGCATTATCTCGTATTGTGATTAACTTCCTTGCCTTTGTGCGACGTGCCTAATGTTGGTTGTGGATACAACTATGTTGCGTGTGTGTTTCATCGAGCGTGCATGTTGCACGCGAGGGGGTTTTAGAGTTAGGTGGGGAAATTTTTTTATAATTTGTGTCATGACCACATGACAAATGTGGACATGACATGTGGTTATCATGTCATAACCACAAGGCAAATGTGGGCATGACAGTAAGGAAGAAAGTCCTGAATAGCAAAGAGCTTGAAACTGTTGGTTTCAAAAAAGGATGTCGCCATGTAGGGGAATGCCTAGAATCGAGGAAGTATTGGAGCACTTCTGAGTGTTGATGAGGGAAGACTTGAGAAACAATATTAGGAATGAGGTGAGAAGGGTTACTGGAGATGCCAGAGACTCTGTATGTGGAGAAGAAAGTGAAGTGGAAGAATAAGAACATGGCAGAGACAAAGGACAGCCTAAGGAAGCTAAAGAAGATAAATTTTTGAGGGCTCTTGCAAAAATCATGAAGAGTAATAAGGTGGATGTGCCTAATTTTTTTGGAACGTTGAATCTAGAAGAGTTAATTGACTGGATAGGTGAACTAGAAGAATATTTTGAATTGGAAGACATTAAAGACCCTCAGAGGGATAAGATAGCTCAAACAAAATTGAAGGGACATGCTGTGTTATGGTGGAAGGGATTGTAAAGAGAGCGAGTTGCTGATGGAGATTCTAGGATAACAAGGTGGAATCAGATGGTGATAAGATTGAAATGTAAATTCATTCCTGGCGATTATGAATTGGAATTATTCAAACAATTACATAACTTGAAACATAAATATATGAGTGCAAAAGATTACACAGAAAATTTTTACAAGTTAGGCATTTAGTCAGGGAGACATGAGGTTGACAAGGAGAAGGTAGCTAGGTATGTGAATGGCTTACAGTATAACATTCAAGATGAGATGAGTATGGTGAAGTTGACTTTAGTGGAATAAGCTTACCAATATGCATTCAAAGAAGAGAAGGTAATGAGAAAGAAAATAAACAATTCTAAAGGTCAAGGATGATTTGCAACTAAGAAAGGGAAGGTGAGCAACAGCAAAGAAAACTAAATTGAAGAAGAATCCAAGCCCAGATCAAGCCAAGAAACGGGCTACAATACGAAGGCAAAAGATATACCATCTAGAGGGTGTGGTAGCAATAGCAGAGGTTTTATGGGAAAATGTTATCAGTGTGGAGAAGCCAGACATTGTGCTTATGAATGTCCTCAAATACAAGAAGGTAGCAAGAGGAGCACAACAAGAAACCATTTGGCATAGGAGGATGTAGAGAGTATTGAATTTGCAAAAGGTGAAGATCCTGAGGATGGTGAATCTCTCATGACGAGGAGAGTGTTGGTGAACCTGAAGGTGGAAGAGGAAGAACCATCCCAATGAAGGAGTCTCTTTCGAACTGTGTACAAATCTAGAGGTAAGTGTTGTAAGTTATAGTGGATAGTGGTAGTATGGATAACCTCTAGTTTCTGAGGAAATGGTAAACAAGCTAGGTTTAAAAAGGTGTAAACACCCTAATTCGTACAATATTTCATGGTTGCAAGAAGGGTATGAGATGACAGTGAGTGAACAATGTTTAGTTAATTTCCATATTGGTTCTTATAAAGATGAAGTGTTGTGTGATGTAATGCCTATGAGTGCTTGTCATGTGTTGTTGGGTAGACCATGGCAATTTGACAGGGAGGCCACTTATGATGGTAAAAAGAATGTGTACACCATCTAGAAAGATGGTCAGAAGTACATGTATTAAATCCTCTTAGGGAGAAGGCAACGCAAATCAAAGAATCTAATTCCATTGTTTGTTGTAGTGTTAAGAAGCAATGGATAGAGAAAGAGGAAGAGGTTGGACACCATGATTTGAAGATGTTCAAAGGACATGTTTCCAAAGAGAACAACCAATTGGACCTCAAGTTCTTACAGAAACACCATGAAGAGGAAAGAAATATAAGTCCAAAGGTATTTAGAAGACAGCAAGGTGAACCAATAGCAAGAAGTAATTCAAAAATTCAACTCAGCATAGATGGGGCTGACTACTTGAGTGTGAAGAATGGTAAAGGATGGAAGGATGGTAGAAGGAAAGCTCTCATGGACAAGGAGTAGATTTGGATAAAAAATAGGCATGGGATTAAAGTCTCATGCACATCTCAATGTTCCTGAGCTCTACAACTCAGAAATATTTATTTACCTGGGGTGTCTAATGTAGGAGTATCTCGGGCAAACGAGCAATCTTGTATCACCCAAAAATATTTCATTTTGATTTTGGTTTGGTTTTAGTTTTGGTCAGCTTCTCTTGATAGTAGATATGGCAAAGCCATTCAATGAGGAAATATTACAATATTGTTTTATGCATATGCTGGCAGTGGTGAAGACTCGTAAGGTTCAGCTATGTCGACATCACATTCTCATTACTATATGTATAAATTGTTCCACAATTTAGGAACTACATAAGTATCAATAACAAAAACACCAAAGAACATTTTATGAAGTGGTCTTTGTTGGTTGGTGTTAACTCCTTCATCGTCCTGACAACTCCATTTCGACAGGACTTGAAATGAAGTCTCCTCGATAAGCTAATGGCATTGGTCAATGCAGCTCGCTTCCCTGTGGTGCCTTTGGTGGGACCTGGTTTGTACCTCGCGAGGAAGTGGGGAATGGTATTTACAGCGGTGACTTGGATGTCGCGTGTGCGATGGTGGGGACCACTTGGTATTTCAGTGGAACCTGTTCATGTCGGTGGGAGGTGATATACAGTCCCCCCGATACCACCATCCCGCCATGAAAGTGTAGACCATTTATGGGACCGCAGGAGGAATATATCATAGTTGTAAATTTAAAAATCCTTCTTTCCTTCTCTCAAGTCATATTAACAGAGATAAAAATTCACAAAATAAGCCTTTATCTTCTCAAAATATATGACAAATTCAGGATGAATTTGTGATCCCAAGTCTCTAATAGTTAGTACATAACCTTCTGATGTTACTCAGTAGTTTGATGTGAATTTATTGTTAATCATTTAGGGGCCTTACACATGAAATTTGAAGTAATTTGTATCTAGATATGCAAATATTTGCTCTGTTTCACCTATTCTGAATGAATCTTAAAGAATTATGTTAAATCCTACAATCTCTAACCAAGATGTGCATATATTCATGTGAATTTATCCTAAGTTTAATCAATTCTTCTGATCTTTACTCTGATTAAGATTGTTCATGATGATTTATGTAACTTTGATTAGTTCTTCTGAATTGACTTAGATTTGAACTAATCTTCACTTAATTTTACTTCTGCACCTTAAATTCTTCTAAATATAGTGCCTACAAGCTGATATTTCCATGATTTTTATCATTATTTTCAAGTATTAGCATGATATTTTCAATCTTACCTACAATTTACTCAAATATGCCTAAGATGTTCAATTTTATATAGATGTCTATATATTTACTATGTTTTTCTTATCATTTGTCAATATTTTGTAATTGGTGATGATAATTGATGAAATTTAAAAGAAGTAAACATGAAATTCTAAATTTATTTGAAATGGGTGAGTTTTAACCATTGATCCATATGCACAATAGAATACTTCATGAAAAGATATAAAATCAAAGCATGCTTTGCCAGGATGTTCCACAACTACACATAGTTGATGCTAATATTCAAAGGGATAGGATAACAACAATACAAGTTGAAATGCACCTCAGGGAGCGCAACACTCTAGAGTGACATGTCCAAATATCATACACAAAAGATTACTCAAGATTTATGATTAATTTGTAACATGGATCTCTATTTCATTCAGTGTTTAAAATATATGCATATTTACAATTGGTCACAAGAAAGAACCATGGGGAAATGCTAAGTCACAAAAGTATACTTAGTGCTCACAAGGCTCAACACTTCTCCCTTGATTAAGCTCCTAATAATGTACAAAGGACAATCCATCTCCTTTTATAGAACAAGGAGGATGCGGTTACAACAAATCCAATGATCTAATGATTAGGATGAAATGTGGCACATGATTGCATTTGGTAATCAATCTGGTGGAGTCTAACTGGCATTCCAAAATATTCATGGAATCTTTGACTTGGTCAATATGACCTCTTTACTCTGCATTTCCATCTGATTCGTCATCTGTAGATGACTCTTCTATTACTCTACATCCAACACCCTAGATAAGCTCATATGTCTAGATAGCTTTATCTATTTCTTCTCTATCTGGCACCTATGCCTTCATAGCATCATGCACTTGTGCCTTCAATTGTTCTTGCAAAGCTACCCACCTATTAGTCTGGCTATCCAACTATTCATTATATTTCTCTATTTTAGCCTTCATGTGCATTGCTTTGTCAATAGTAGCCTCATAAAAATGTTGAATAGGATCCTGTGCTACAAGGCTGAAATTATTCTTGAACTCTTTGATAGCAAAATCCTCATCTTGATTTTCTACCTTTCCTTCAACTTCGCCCTCAAGGGCTTCCAAAATCTCTAGCTCTTTTGCTAAGAGTTCATGTGCTTCTGCAGCATATGGGAAATCGGCTGCATAGTACATTCTCGTGGTCACAATGTTCTTTATAATGGGGTGATCTTCCTTGCTATTAATTCTAGCTCTGAAAGCCTTAATGTCTATATTGATGGAATGGGTATCCTCTGCAAAGCCATACTTGTTGTATATACTGTGTGCCTTTGAAAACATACTCTTGAGACATCTTATATTGCAATTCCACAGACTCATCTTAACTAGGGCACTTGTAACATTAGGGTTAACATCACTAAATATATGAAATCAATAAACATGGCATTCAAACATATGCATTTAATCAAAAAGTAACCCTAAATTCATTTCATTTCAGCATTTTAAGTCTTTTCCAGCTCAAAATCACATAATATCCATACAATAATCAACTAAGGCTCATTTTGTACATACCTAGTTTGTAGAACATGGATTAAAATATGTAAATGAATACCAGAATTAGTATATGCTCTTCTGTGCAGTCAAAATTAGTTGTAGGTTCTCTATAGCAATTTCTATTAAATTCTCAGGCTCTCTGTGCAAATTTATTAGCTCTTCAAATGTAATTATGAAATTATGAAAGCAATTTACTGTTCAAATCCTAAAAATTCACAGGTTTAGGGCATATTAATTACTTTCAAGAGGATTAAATGGGCTCCAGTGATGTAATCATGAGAAATCAAGACAAGTGTTTGTTGGCATGATTTTGAATTCAAAAGCCAACAGATTTTATATGCATTAAATATGAAAAGGGCACACCAAGATGGACTGAATCCTATCTTTAGAATATTCATATGAGTCAGGTCAACCATCATTGACCAAAGTTCCTCTATTAGGTTTCAAATCTGTTCGAAATAGGTCAAGATTTTCATGTGGACATGTGGTATAATATCATTGGTTAGACCAAGGATATGGATATTTGGAAGGTCTGGACATTACAAGTGTAAAATATCCATATGGTCATGTTTAGAATGAAAAAGGAGGGTTGTTGATTTTGTTGTTGTATGGGGGTTTTAGTTTGAATCCTCCTTTCCACTAAACATTCCAAGGGCTTTTCAACCGAGTTGCCTCTCCACTCAAGAGGAGAGTCATCTATCAGGTTGGGTTGCCACAAGGGAAGCTGGGAAATTCATAAGTTATCACACAATATCTCTAATTAATGCTTTTATGCTCTCGAAACCCTAATTTAAGAAAAATAGTAAGTAAATCTATAAATTACAATAGATGCTATTGAAATAAGGCCAAGGGCAAAGAACCTTAACTCACTATTTTTCACAATTCAGAGAACGGAGATGTCAGGGACAATGGTGATGGTGCCCAAGTCCAAGGTAAAGGTTTTTCTATGGAATCTCGATCTCCTTCTAACATTGATTTCCACTATATCCTCAGTTTCTGGCAATTTAGATGTAGAGGACACTATTGATGGCACCCTAGTCCACTGAGGAATCTTCTACCAGATGTCAAAAGCTCTATAAACCCTAATTATCATTGTCTAGTTTGTTTCTGTAGCTTTAGATGTGGAGGACAATGTTGATAGCACCCGTGTCTTGAAATCTCACACAGTGTCTACTTCTTTTTGGATCCCAAATCTTCAATGTCCTCCAATCTTCCCTACAACTCCACTTTCTCCAGATTCAATACATGTAACCTGCAATCACAAGGAGTGTGGGAGGGGGTTGTAGTGTTTAGAGGCTTACCTCGGGCAAGCCCTAGAGAGACATTCAATTCTTCTGAACACTGTTGTCAGATGAGAGTGTGTATCCCGTGGGATAGAGGTGAAAATCCAAATGATAATGATGATAAAACACAATAGATGTCACCTTGATGACGAAGCTCTCATGGAAGGAAGATGCTTTTCAATGCCATGAGGAGAAGATGTAATTCAACCTGTAAAAACAAACACAATAACAATGTTATGCTCGACAACATAATGAAAATCACAAGTATGCTAGTAGTTCACAATCATAAACATCTAGTTTCTAAATGATAACCTACATATGCTTATATATGCAACTACAAAGATTCCCACCAAGAATTTCATAATTAAAACTTATGATGTCGGCCTGGGACCCAAATAACAGTCACAAACCTGATATTTAGATTTAGGGATGACCCAAAATAGGGCTAGACTAGGCCGCTAGTGCCCAAGTCTACCCCCTATCGTTGTTCCAGGATCATCAAAATAGTCCCCCTTAGGTCCCATTTGCCACAAGGCCCAAGGGTTTTCTCATTAGGAGTCTGAATTATTATGCAAGATGCTTTAAATGCAATCTAAAGACCCGAGAGATAAACCTTAAGAGGAAAAATCCCCCAAGGGCACGCATTTTTCTGACATAACATTTAGCCACCACTTTAATGTATGTATAAACACAAGGCCAATACATGCATTAAAATAAGGCGAACAAACACAATAAACATGTCAAGCATGGAGAAGACACACCAAACATATTGAAGACAATAACAAGCACATAAAACACACAGAAGATAGTTACAGTCATGCAAAACATGAAGAATACATCATTGAAGACATGCAGAGCATAGAGAATACAATGAATGTAGTGATTATTTTCTTTTTGATTTTCCCATATGAAATGCAAAATGCAAGTACAAGGAAAGTAAACAAACAAATCCCAAAAGAGTGTAGAGGAGCTTATTGCCACGGGTCTTGCACCTTTTGAGAACAGACACACCAAATAAAATCCCAAGGTGTAGACGAGCTCATCACCACTGGTCTTGCACCTTGAGAACAAACACATCAAACAAATCCCAAAGTGTAGAAGATCTCATCGCCACCATTCTTGCACTTTAAGAACAAACACACCATACACACACACATGGAAGACACAGAGAAAACATGGCAGACAAGTGATGGAGTGAAACTACTGCTAGGTTCATCACCATCTTAGGCACATTACAGGCACACACCGATGATTGGGATTCACCACAACAATCGCCAAAAACACACTTAAGGGTTGAGTTAGTCATAGAACTGCTCCCTGCCTCCACAAAGGACTTTTGAAAATGACAGGATAGTGCAATATCCTTGAGAAATACACCATCCCCGCTTTCCGTATGCTCGATATCCCACCTCTGCAGAGGGCTTAAATGATTATGATTGATTTTTCAGATTGTTCAAACACATTTTACTATCATCTACAATAGACAACTTACCTTATATATGCCCCCACCTTAAGGTGGTTGATATCATGTGCCAATATCAAGCACGTTAAGGTAGGAAGAAAACACACAAGGGAAAACGAGCTCTCACAAAGCCCATGTCCCCCAGAGATGACACGTACTTTACAATCTCCAAATGTTCCCACAAATACACAATTTCCTATAAGAAAGGTGTTAGTGTCCACATAATAATGATAAACAACAATGCATATGATCATCTACATGAAAGAGCCATGCAAGGCAAAAGACAAAGTGTGTGGAGCAGTAGTATTATTAAAGTGTTGTTAACAAGATAAGATAACATCGACATCAACATCAAGATAGAGATATCACATGGAGTGATTCCACTAGCCAAGTGTCGGATAATAGGTAACAACCCCATTGTCATGTATGGACTAGGTCCATTTGTTGATTACTCGCTCAAGGGACACTAGGTCCGCATCAGTATAATATGTTTTTCGTCATCCGCCAGCTAGGTGGAAACACTAGAGGAAGCTAAACAATAAATCAGAGGAGAACAAGTGCCTTAGGGATAGTCACATAGGAGGGTGCCCCCAAGTCACCAATTGCAACACTATGTCCGTAAGACACCACACACAATAATGAAATCAGAGGAGAGGAAATATAGAAGAATGATGATACAAAAAGAAGGTCATGACAGAGGCGGTCTCCTAGTATCCTTGACCTTACAAGAGAATCAAAGGTCATCCTAGGAGGCCTAACAACACATAACACATCACAGGGGAAACAGAAAATAGAGGTAAAGGGTTAGAGATACTTACTTGCTAGCACAATCACACTAAATCTTGTAACTTGCGAGCCTCTTGGAGAGATGCTCCATCAAGTTGTATGAGAAGCTTGAGTGATTCTTATTAGGTTGTTGCTTGTTAGCAGAGAGTCCATGTGGTACTTTCTCATCATTTTCTTGTTTTTGTAAAATCTTTTGTTGGTTATGAGGTAGAGAACCATTGTTATTTCCAACTGATGATAATCATCTTGCTTGTTTCTAATTTTTATTTCTCTTGTTATGTTGGTTCTATCTATTGCAACGACAAGGAATATCTTGTACTGTTTCAACCTTTTCTATTGTCATAATCTCTTGCTTTAGTTTTTCCATTTGTCTTTTTGATATATGTTGATTGTCTCCTGATCCCTAAAGGGATAACAGATGAGGAACTTTAGAGTAAATACCTTTTCCTTGTGGGTGAGGTGATAATTGAGTATTTTCCTTATCCACTTCAATTGTGGCATCTATCTCATCATAACATAAATAGTCATCCTCTATCTCTAATGTATTTTGTTCCATCAAATTGTTATTTGTATGCTTAGGGAAAGGATTAGTGAAGATCTGTAAATTTTGATTCAGTGGAGTAACTGACTTATTCCCATTATCATTCACACTAGATACATGTATAACATTCAAGTCGATGAGGTCTTGTATTTCACATTTAATATGCATACATCATTTAGTATCATGTCCTTGTGTCTGATAATAGTGAAAAAAGGCATTAGTATAGAAATAAGGTCCTTGTATTCTGTTAGGATCCATTGGTTTAATTAAGGGAAGCTTCAAGAGAGTATTACTCAGAGCTTGATTCATGATAGAATGATAGGACTCAGATATCGGAGTAAACTTTCTTTGTTGATATTGTGTCTTTTTCAGATTAGTGATAGCGGATATTTGTGTAAAGTGATTTGAATTCAGTCCATTAACCTTGATGAAACTCTTATTATTTCTCTTAAAGTTTCTTTGTGACGATCCATCCTTGGATTGACCAACTTGAGCTGATGTGTTTTGATTTTTATATTGACTAGAAGAAAGTTGGTAGTCACAAAGGGCAGTACATAGATGTTGAAAAGAATTATACTTCATCAAGAGGATCTTATCACGGATGTTAGGCTGCAAATTTGTTATAAATATCTTCTGAACATCATCATCTTTCATCTGATATTTAATTTGTACATAAAGTCCTTGATACTAGCTAATAAACTTAGTCAACCTCTCTTTTGGACCTTGCTTGCAATGAACCAAATCAATCATAGAGACTTGGGGTCCAATGTTTTCTTGAAAATGTTGTAGAAATTTATTAATTAACAGTGAAAAAGAATGTATTGAAATCGGAGGTAAAGAGAAAAACCATTCTAAAGAAGTATCTTTGAGAGATCACAAGAAAAGCTTTGCTAATAAGTCCTCTTCAAACTAGAAATCACTACACATAGCTATGAACATCGTCACATGAGTATTAGGATCACCTTTTCCAACATATTTTTCAAAGTGAGGAGTTTCAAACTTCTCAGGCATAGGAGTTCCCAAGATTGTAAAAGATAAGGGATTATGAGCATGGTAAGTCAGTATATTAGGTTGTGAAGCATTTGACAAGCTTGTCACTTTTTGTTGTAAAGAGGTCATGCCTTGCAAAAGTTGATTTAGGATGGCATCATTAGGAGATGCAGTTTGTGGTGAGGAATTGGAACCAAAGTATGGAGGAGATTGAGCATGGGTAGTGACAAGTGGAGGTTGTGAATAATTGAGCAGTGGTTGGACACAGTGATAGGTGGAAGATGGTTGAGAATAAGCGGATTGAAGGGGTGGTTGAGAGTGATATGAAGACACCCTATAGGCAAGGTTTTGATAGTTGAATCCGACAACTTTGAAATTTTGTGAATTAGTGCCATTAGATACTCCAATACCAGTGGTAGTGTTACTACAAGCATTTGCATTAGTTGTCAAAATATTCTATGTAAATGTAGATATTCCTGCGGTCGTTATAGGTACTAATGCTTATGTATGAGATAGTGACAAAGTGTTATTTATCACTTTTGTACATTTAGTCATTGGCATAATATTAGTTTGTACAATATGTGCTAAACCATGAATTACATTAACACCATCTTGTCCTTTTATCAATTCTCTTATGTTATGAATTGCAGGAAGAGCTTCTTCAACTATCCTCTCATTTTCCATAAATGCTTGAAAATCGGCTAAATCTTTATCAAGTTTATCTACTTGTTCGTCAGATACATGTGTGATCACCTCAATAGTATCATCAACATCATTAAAATTTTGCTCTTCCATTGTATTTCTGATAGGTATAGTATTTTGCTCTTCCATTGTATTTGTGTCTCTCCTTTTGTAAAGGTGTTCAATGGATTTTCAAAGGTAGGAATACCAATTTCTTCAAAGGCACTAGATCCCATGAGTTTTATGCTTCTTCTGAAAGGTATATTTCCATTAGGGTAGCAAGTTATAATACTCATGCAACAACATGCACAAACTAATAGAATAAACCCTAGGAGCAAGATATGTTTAAGGTGATGCAGATCAGGGGTTCCAACTCAATCTACTATAGGCATATTTCACAACAATGGCCTCAAATGAACATCTTCTACAAGTTTCACAAGCAACCTTCTCAAGACAACTTCCTTCTTCAAGGGCACAACTTGGGTTTCCAACTTCTTTGACCTCACAAGGTTACCACAAGCCTCTTCACATATCAAGGACACAAACACAACCAAACCAACCCCTTACCAAAGTCATCCCCCTTCAATTCTTGACCATTCCCTAATTGGTTGCACCAAAAGCTAGTAGCCCTCAAAATAGGACTGTCAGTCTTTCTCTTTCCAACCAGACACTATAAGCCAGAACTAATTATATATTTGAGTATCCTTTAATCTAATCTAAAACATATTCTAAAAACTCAATAGGTCACTTTGGACCAAAACCACCAAAATAATTCTACTATGTTGCCCCACTAGGCCAATTAGGCCACTTTAACAAAGCAACACCCACTCAATCACTTCCCCAACTCCAAAACTCAATTGCAAAGTCTTAACTAGACTACAAACAACCAAAATCAACCACTTTTGTTAGGGGAAACTCTCATCAAGTCTCATTAACACCAAACCCTCAATTTAGCCATTTTCCAAGAGGGTTTATTGAGAACTAACATTCCAAGCCTCCAACAACTCTGCCAATGCCTCAAACACATTCAATTATGTCTGAAAATGATCTACAAACCTTCACACAACCCTAATTCATGCATTTTATGCAAATTTCAACTTGGAGCCATCATTTTCAAGTTAAAAACTTAGAAAATACAACTGGGGCAGCATTTAATTCTCTCCAAATGACTTCCCTACTGTTAGAAACACACAAACACAACATCCTACACCTAAGGAAGCCATTTCACCAAGTTAGACTAGGTTTCATTAGGTGGAATGGCTTAGGGTTCCATTTTTCACTCTCAAACCTACTAATTTTGAGTTACAGGCTCCCCACAGTAATTTACTTGTCAAACTCTTTAATCTCAATAAAACTTAACCAAACCACAACCAATATGGAGCTAACACATATATTTTCCAATTACAATGCACTTCAAATTGAAAAGCAACCTATACGGGCTATACAGATCTCTGGAGCAGCAGGAAAATAGTAAAAAAAAACTTAGAAAATAGGGTAGATTAATATTATTTGAATTCAAAAATGTCTTCAGTCTATTTGCCTTGAATTTTTTAGGCATATTTAAACATGTTTCAAGGGAAACCAATGGTATCCAACCACCATTTGAGTTCCATGACTGTTCAACTTCCACTTTTTGCACTTTTTTTACATTTTACCCATGACAACTTTGACCACATTACAAAATATGACAATATGACTCCAACTATACTAATTACATCATAAAGTGGTCTGTTATGACTTTATTACATGACATTTAGAATCAACACACCTTAAAGCAAACTTAAGACTATATTTACATGACTTGACATGGTGCCCCTACACCATACTCTCGACCAAAAGAAATCCCAAGCCCTCTTGGACTGAGGGTAACAATAGTTATCCACCTCTGAATGCTCCTCCTTGATGCCTTCTATGCTCTACCCTATGTCTTCCTTAAAGTAGCTCCATGTAGTCTTCATCTTTACTTTAGGTTTCATCTAGTCCATACAAACTTGCTTTCCTTTTGCCTTGTCACCTTGCAGCTGATGTCTTTTGTCCTGAAGGATTGCATGATCTGCCTCAACACCTTGCCCTTCTTCTTTCATTTTGAACTTTGGTTTGTCCATCTTTTCAATAACAAGAACTATGTATACTCCTTCCTTACTCTTTCTCCCTTTTGGTATAGATATGATCCCTTCACCTTTGGTCCTCACTTTTCCCATCTGCTACTTTACCTTTAACCTTGCCGCCTTGTTAGGATTACAAACCTCTACAGTGCAAAAACTAAAAATCCATTATCCTCCTTGAAAATCAATGAAGAAAACATCATGCCATCGTACCTTTGAGACCAACTTTGATCCTCCAAAATTAAGTCATCCTTGACCTTAACCAAATCATCTTTTGCCACCAATTCAATATCATCTTCCACTAAAATCAGATCAAGCTTCACACCTACTATTTTAACATCTTCATGGGTTTGTCTTCCTCTACCATCATCTCATCTTTCTTGGCTTGTTTCTTGTCTTCTTCCATCAACAAAGGTTTCTTCCCATCTGGTTTTAATGCTCTCATTTGTCATCTCTTTTGCATCAGCCTTTGAATAGGATATACAACCTTCTTCTTCATTATCAAGTGTCAATTGAGTGCTCTTTTGAGCAACTGCTCCATCTCATCTTCCATTCTTCTTCTCATCTCTTTCAGTTATTCCATAGCTTGCCTTAGTTCTTGTATTTCTTCCTCAAACTCCATTTGCCTCATCTTTTCCTCTTTTCTCTTCTTCTATTTTTCTTCTTGCTTCTTCTTTTGTGAACCCCCAGCCTACAGGTACCTTCTCAACAAATCCATCTCCTCTTCAAGAAAGTCCCTTTAACCTTGCTTCCTCTTGTCTTTGCCTCACCTAGGTCTATTCTCTTTTCCTCTACCTAGTCTTTTGGAAACCAGGTTCTCTCTTCAACCTGCACAAACACAAACACACAAACACCAAACTCTCTTGCCCAAACCTTCTAAGCTTTGATACCAATTGATGTAGAGTAGGGGTTCAAACTCAATCTATTGTAGGCATATTTCACAACAATGGCCTCAAATAAGCATCTTCTACAAGTTTCACAAGCAATCTTCTCAAGGCAACTTCCTTCTTCAAGGGCACAACTTGGGTTTCCAACTTCTCTAGCCTTACAAGGTTTCCACAAGCCTCTTCACACCTCAGGGACCCAAACACAACCAAACCAACCCCTTACCAAAGTCTGACCCCTTCAATTCTTGACCATTCCCTTATTGGATGTACCAAAATCTAGTAGTCCTCAAAATAGGACTGTCACTCTTTCTCTTTCCAACTAGGCACTATAACCCAAAACTAATTTTATATTTGAGTACTCTTTAAGCTCATCTAAAACATATTCCAAAAATGCAATAGGTCACTTTTGACAAACACCACCAAAATAGTGTTGCTACGCTGCCCCACTAGGCTGATTAGGCCACTTTAACAAAGCAACACCCACTCAATCACTTCCCCAACTCCAAAACTCAATTGTAAAGTCTTAACTAGACTACAAATAGCCAAAATCAACCACTTTTGTCAGGGAAACTCTCATCAAGTCTCATTAACACCAAACCCTCAATTTAGCCATTTTATAAGAGGGTTTATTGAGAACTAACATTCTAAGCCTCCAGCAACTTTGCCAACACCTAAAACACATTCAATTATGTTTGCACATGCTCTACAAACCTTCACACAACCCTAACTCATGCATTTTATGCAAATTTCAACTTGGAGCCATCATTTTCAAGTCAAAAACTCAAAAAACACAACTGGGGCAACATTTAATTCTCTCCAAATGACTTTGCTACTCTTAGAAACACACAAACACAACATCCTACACCTAAGGGATCTATTCCACCAAGTTAGACTAGGTTTCATCAGGTGGAATGGCTTAGGGTTCCATTTTTCACTCTCAAAACTACAAATTCTGAGTTACAGGCTACCCACAGTAATTTACTTGTCAAACTCTTTAATCTCAATGAAACTTAACCAAACCAAAACCAAGATGGAGCTAACACATATTTTCCAATTACAATGCACTTCAGACTAAAAAGCAACCTGTACGGGCAGCAGGAAAATAGTAAAAAAACTTAGAAAATAGGGTATCTTAATATTATTTGAATTCAAAAATATCTTTAGTCCATTTGCCTCAAAGTTTTTAGGCATATTTAAATATGTTTCAAGGGAAGCCAATGGTCTCCAACCATCATTTGAGTTTCATGACTGTTCAACTTCCACTTTTTGCACTTTTTTTACATTTTACCCATGACAACTTTGACCAAATTACAAAATGTGACAATATGACTCCAACTAGACTAATTACATCATAAAGTGGTCTATTATGACCTTATTACATGACATTTAGACTCAACACACCTTAAACCAAACTTAACACCATATTTACATGACTTGACATGGTGCCCCTGCACCATAAGGGCAAAAAATGATTGATAACTTTTTTCAATGCAAATGAATGAAAGAAGAGGTGTTATAAAGATTTTCAAGAGGGATAGGACATGATATGCCTAAAAACAGTCCACTAATGCAAAAATACCTCTCACAACACACATTTACAGTAAATCTAGAGAGTCTAAGTCAAAACCTAGTGGAAATAGGCCAAAATATGCGATTTTTCACCAAATCTAAATACAAAAGAACAAGGCAATGGGTGTTGTAAGGAAAATGATGATGGAAAAAAACTTATAACAGTAATAACAGCCACCTAATGATAAAAAATCCATTACAACAAGCTTATAGTGCCAATCCAAGTCAAACCCTAGTGAAAATATAGCTAAAATATGCAAATTTTCACAAAACTTCAATGCAAAGGCCCAAAAGAAAGGATGTTGTAAGGAAATTGAGAAGGGGAATTAGATAATAACCCTAATAAAAGCCAATTAGTTCAGAAAAATCCCTTACAACATGCTTGGAGTGCAAATCTAACAGGATGATAAGGCCAAATCTAGTGAAAAATGCAAGTTTTCAAACCTTAAACATGAAATTTTGCAAGGAGGCCAATATGATGCAAAACTACAATTATAAATCAGACCTAATGAGTGTTTTGACAAGGTAGTAAAATATGAAACAAGATTTTGACTACAACCCTAGCTCATGTAAAACTAGGTTTTCATGAAAAACACACAATTTTCAAGCAATTTTTTAACAAATCAAGCATGTAAACACAACGTAAATAAATTGTAAATGATGAATTTCTGAAATTTATATTAGATCTAATGAAAATAACAGAAATTAAATTTAATTTAATGCCAATTATTTCAAATTTTACAAAAAATGCAAGCCTAATATGCCAAATTTTCAAAATTTTAAAAAATTTTCAATTTTGTTGTAATTTTGCAAACGCAATATTGAAAATAATGAATTGAATGATAATGAATTTCAGAGATGATGTAAAAATTAGAGAATTAATTGAATGAATGCAAACTATGTCAAAGAAATCAAACCCTAGAATGCAATTTTTTTGAATTTTTACAAATATATCAATTTTTTTTGTAAATTTTCAAATGCAATAAGATGAATGAATGTAAATCTATGAAACAACACTCAACAAGGTGCCAAAAAGTTCAAAAATATGGGTTCAACAAAAAATTTTATATAGAAAATAGGTGGGGTTGTTTGGTTTTGTTATTGTATGGGGGTTTTAGTTTGAATCTTCCTTTCCACTAAACATTCCAAAGGCTTTTCAACTGAGTTGCCTCTCCACTTGAGAGGAGAGTCACCTATTAGGTTGGGTTGCCAAAATGGAAGCTAGGAAATTTAGAAGTTATCACACAATATCTCTAATTAATGCTTTTATGCTCTTGAAACCCTAATTTAAGCAAAATAGTAAGTAAATCTGCAAATTACGACATATGCTATTGAAATAAGGCAAAGGGTACAGAACCTTAACTCATTATTTTTCACAGTTCAGAGAATGGAAATGTCAAGGGCAATGGTGATGGCACCCAAGTCCAAGGTACAGGTTTTTCTGTGGAATCCTGATATCCTTTTGACATTGATTTCCATTGTATCCTAAGTTTCCAACAATTCAAATGTGGAGGACATTATTGATGGCACCCTAGTCCACTAAGCAATCTTCTATCGGATGTCGGAAGCTTTACAAATCTTGATTATCACTTTCGACTCTATTTCTGTAGATTCATATGTGGAGGACAATGTTGATAGCACCCATCTCCTGAAATCTCGCAATGTCTACTTCTTTTTGGATCCTAAATCTTCAATGTCCTCCAATCTTCCCTACAACTCCACTTTCTCCAAATCCAATACTTGTAACCTGCAATCACAAGGAGTGTGGGAGGGGGTTGTGGTGTTTAGAGGCTTGCCTCAGTCAAGCCCTGGAGAGACATTCAAGTCTTCCGAACACCATTGTCAGATGAGAGTGCATATCCCACGGGATAGAGGTGAAAATCCAAATGATAATGATGATAAAACACAATAGATGTCACCTTGATGATGAAGCTCTCATGGAAGGAAGATGCTCTTCAATTCCATGAGGAGAAGATGTAATCCAACCCACAAAAACAAACAGAATAACAATGCCATGCTCTACAACACAATGAAAATCACAAGTATGCCAATAGCTCACAATCATAAACATCTAGTTTCTAAATGATAACCTACATATGCTTATATATGCAACTACAAAGATTCCCACCAAGAATTTCATAATTAAAACTTATGATGTTGGCCTAGGACCCAAATAACGGTCACAAACCTGACATTTGGATTTAGGGCAGACCCAAAATAGGGCTGGACTAGGGTGCTAGCACCCAAGTCCAGCCCCTATCTTTGTTCTAGGATCATCAAAATAGTCCCCCTTAGGTCCCATTTGCCACAAGCCCTAAGGGTTTTCTCATTGGGAGTCTGAATTATCATGCAAGATGTTCTAAATGCAATCTAAAGACCCAAGAGCTAGAAACCTTAAGAGGAAAAATCCCCCAAGGGTGCATTTTTCTCACATAACAGGTCAAAATGTCTGGATGACGTCACTAGGAAAAAGCTCCTTCATTGTAACATGATAGGGTGATGTGATCAGGATGAAGATATTAAGGATGAGGTGCAGAGCGTTGAAAAGTTAACATCCTTATGGGTTAATATCCAAATGATGTAAGTAGGCTCGGGTGTTTTTATAAAGTCAGGATGACATGATGTCATCGAGATCAGGATATTAGGCAAAGGGATAATATTTGACCAAGTTAATATCCATACAATAAATGTTTATGTGATGTAAACTATTTGCATAAGCGAAGGATGAATGACATCATATAGACATGGATATCAACCTGGATATGGACATTAATTTAAGGTATGGATATTAAGTTAATATCCAGATGATAACTTAATATCCATGCGCGTGACATTTAACCTTAACTATGATTTAATTTTAACGTCCGCACATTGGTGAATGTTAGGATGTTGAGCACTAAACAATTTTTGGGGATTAGGACATTAAAGTAATATCTAGATACTAGGATAATGTGAATATTGCTATGACCCGTTGACCACACTTTGACCAGGTGTAGCTTCTTTATTATAAGGAATTTCAATATGCTTCAAAAGGCAAATCTGCTTAAAATTTCATTCTCCTTCATTTGTTAAGGTTTATAAGAAGAAATTCCAACTTTGTAAATTTGATCCATATGTCAAGATCTTGACATATATTTGCTACTATTTTTTACCATACCACCCAAAAGCAAAGGGAAACAAAACAAGACAAGCAACACAAAAAATGTTCAGTCCTTATTTTGCTGGGGTGAAATGGGGCATGTTGTGTAACTATATACAACACTATGTTATTGTGTAAGTATGTTTTTGGTGATTTAAAGAAGTTTAATCAATGTAATTTTGCCACAAAGACATGAAAGAGTTAGGTTCTTTTAATATTTTTAGAAATTTTAGTTAAAATGAAACAATTTTGATTTGTATTTGTGTTGATTCATTAATTTTAATATTTTTCAGCAAGTTTCAACCCCTCAATACCTCCAAACCCTCATCCACCTAATGAAATGCATGATGAAATTCATGTTGAAAAGCATGATTAGAATAAAATTCTCTATCAATTCTAAGGCATCCTTGTGAAACCAAAATTTTTTTTAGAGCAAATCAAACATAACAAAAAGGAGCTTCAAACATTAGTAGAAACCTTAAAAAAAATGTGACAAAAACACATCAATAAGCTCTTGCTACATCATTGGAATCTATAATATCTAACATATATTTAGTTAGTGAGAAAATAAATACATGGACAACTTATAGAGAAAATGCTCACCAATGTTTTGCAACAAAACTATCTTATAAAAAAGTGAAAGATAAAAAAAATATTAAAAATGATTTATGTGCATGATTTGTAGACCCTAGAATTAATTATCCCATGTATATAAGCTGCAAATGTTTCCCTATCCATTGGTGCCAATAATAAGGAAAAAAGGAGAGGTTGAATGGATGATTCTAACCATCACTCATGCAATAATAATGAAGTGCCTCAATATTTATTAAGGAAACTCTATTGTGATTTTATTATTAATGAATTTTAAATTATTTTGATGTGTTATTTTCAAGGAAAATGTAAAGGCTCTGAATAGAATAGATAGGAGCCACATCATGTCCAAGACCAACCAACAAGACCCCTTGCTTGCCCATTTATTCAACATATTCCAATCCCTTCATTGTGATGGAGTGTTAAGGTGCACACCCTGTAGTCCATCAATTCACTTACACAAGCCTTATTGTAGCATAGTAGAAATTTTTCCTAGGGTGATGAGGGTGAATCTTCAAGGCATCAACTATCACACACATTTGTTATTCTTTTGGGTTTGCATGTGATTATGTATCTGAAGATTTTACAATGAGGTATAAATGCAATATGTACATAGTTATAATGTTGGTACACATGTTGAAGAGAATGCTGCACACTTTGAGGAGTATGCCACATAGGATGAGACACATCATACTTCTATATTGGATAGTATGGTCCTAACCAATGAGTTAAACTACATGTGACCTTTGTCATTGACTGATAGGTAATTTTCAATAAGGTTGTGCAATTTAGATGTTTCATATTTAAATTCACAATTAACTATATTAATTGATTGTAAATCAAATTAGTGTCAAAAATTGTATGTATTATAAAATTTTAGGGTCAAAGTACACATTATGCATTTGTTGGCCCTTCATCACATGCTTATGTAGACATATCAAGTTCACAAATATGTTATTTGTAATAAAATAGTAAATATACAACATGTAAATTTATTTTCATATAACCATGCTAATTTCAAAATGACAATTTGATAATGTACAGGTGGATTTTGGACATTCAACATTAGGATAAACTATGGTACAATTCAATTATCAACTTTCACTAAGGTAAGTTTTATTATTTTTAATCATGTTATGTATGTAATTAATGTTATGTAGATTTTGGTCAAATAACATTGTTCTTATTTTTAGTTGATGATGTCAGCACAGCCTCCTTATAATATTCATGGATCAATGGAGATAAGAATTGCTATGGAAATTTTGTCTTATATGCCTCTCACATAGGTATGAACCAATAATGTAAATGTCTCTATGTATTTGTTGTTTTTTTTGTTTTTTTGTCAATAATGGGAGCACATGGCTTCACACTTTTAATAACTAGAGACATGAACTGATGGTTCAAACCCATGAGCTCATTGGCCCAACGAAGGCACAAGGCCTGTGAGCACTTTGGCCCAACGAGGGTTTGAACTTGCGTGGCTGCCACTACAACTGAGCGACTTGACCACCCAACCACACCCTGATGGGCATTTAGTATTATGTATTTGTTGTTTTATCTAACATATTTTAGTGCAAATAAATGATATTCATCTTTAGTTTAATTTACTTCTTCATGCTTTCCATAGGAGGAGGTAACAAATCCACTTCATGCACCTACCCCTTAGGTGGATGAAGAGAAGCAAAGGATGATTGAGGAGAATCATTGGTTTACAATAAGTGATTAAATTTACTTATGTCATTTCATATTTTATTTTTCTATAATAATGTGTATATTTCTTAATTGTATTAATAGATGGGCACACAAAAATTCTTTAGACTAGGAGGTCTAGTCAATGAAGGAAAGTTATCAATTATGACATTGGTTCTCCATCTTCTTAGTAGAGAAAGATGCATCAATTGTTCAATGACAATTCACATAGTTTTCTTATTTGGACATTTTTTTGTATGCCTTCAGAGCATGCAAGTGTAGATTTATATTTTGCCAATATATCATTGTAAGACTATTTGCCTTTCTACAAATGGATTGGTGTTTTACCAATGTATATCATTCTATGCCTAAATAGCATTTTTATGACATTATGTACATACCTTCATGGCCTTATATATATATATATATATATATATATATATATATATATATATATATATATATATATATATATATATATATATATATATATATATATATATATATATATATATATATATATGCTCATGGTTTAAATTGTTGGATTGGATTGAATAATAAGGCTTAAGATTACTTATTCTTGGTGTATACCCCTAAAAATGACATGACTCTATCTAAATAAATATTCTTAATATTTATTCTATTCTAATTCTTCTATCAATAAATAAATAAACAAATTTATTTATTTGATTCATATTCCTCTAAGTTTATTAAATATCAAAATATTTAATTACCTCTTCTAAAGTCAAAATTAAATAAAATCCTTTATTTAATTAAATTCTTCCAAATAATTAAATAATTCTTAATTATTTAATTAAGTCAACTTATTCCTCCAAATTTAAATAAATAAATCAAATTTATTTAAATTCTCTCCATCTCTAAAAATAAAATATAATCAAATATTTTATTTAATCTACCAAATCATGCACAAACAATTAAATAAATTTATTTATTTAATTTGCTTTCTTATCTTCCAATTCCTCAAAAATCTTCCAAATTTTCTAAAAATAAATCTTCTTCTTCATGCACACAAAATTAAATAATTTATTATTTAATTTCCCTCAAATCATGCAAAAGCAAGTCATAAGTTGAGTTATTTGATTCAATCAATCTTGTTTTTATCAACAACTCTTAAATTAGAAAAAGCATTCTAATTTATGAAATCAAATCTTATCTTTATAAAAGAAAGCAGTTAACTCAAACAAAACAACTTTTTGTGTGACACTTGTCTTCTTTCTATTCGCGCACGTCCTATCAAGTCTTCTATACCATTGATCTTATTATTCTTTCTATACCGTTGATCTTCTCTCTTTCAAGTCTACAAATTGAACCCTATTCCTCCATTTCATTCATCCAAGCTTTTAGTACACTTACTCTACAGGAATTACAACATGCCTTTGGCACCCAAGTCATTCCATTTGCTTACGATCAACTTGTTACCATATCATTACCATTGTTGTGAATCTCATCTTCATTGCAATAAACTATCATAGCCATTCCCACTTGACATCTTGGAAATAGCAAGGAAGTGCACCTTTTGAGGGCCATATTCATATACAAGATCATTTGAGATAGGCAATCAATGGAAGCCACAAAGTGAAGAGGTTTGCAAAGGTTTGAAGTTCTTTGTTTGATTGATTTCTTTGTTTCTTATTTCATTGAGTTTTGGGTATTGTTGATATATTATTGATTATTCATTTACACCAATTTTTCCATAACATTTTTAGCACCCACTATAGGACCTTGCCCCGATTTAATCCAAAAATTAAGTTTTTTGTGCTAAGGTTCTATACATAGGAGGTTTCAGTGCATCTAAGCTTTGTTTCCATGCATCTGATAGATCAATGCATACAAGCTCTATTTCAATGCATCTATGCTCTGGTATGGTGCATCTAATCTTTTGGCGCATTTACCTCCTGAAGCTATGCATCTGAGTTTTGATACAACACATTTATCTAAATGACGCATATACTCTTTGTTTCAATGCTTTTAACTTCTATTTTTGTGCTTTTGAAATTCCTACACTTCTGAGCTCTATTTCTGTGCATTCAGGCTTTGAAGCTACGCATCTATTTTGAATAGTGATTTTAGGGTATTTCTTGTGGTTTTTGGTAATGCTAACACTTTTCACAGGGATATTCTCTCATCTACTTGCAGGTTAGGGGTTGGTTGGGACATTCTAGCTGCTTTGTTAACACACATCATAAATTTAATTAGCAAGGATAGTAATCAGATATTCATGCAAAATCACATCTAGATCTAACTAGGAAAGGAGTAACTTGATCTTGTTGCATCAACAACTTGAATTTAGTCCCAATGCTAGGAGGATAAAATTGAACGATTGCTATCTTGTTCTTTTCAAAGTTAACAACTTGCGTGTGTGCCCAAATAGATAACTCATTTAGTCTTTTTCATTTTTAATTAGGGGAAAAGAACCAATGTCTTTCATATTTTTGGAATGATACTAGGCCTATGCTCTCCCCTATCTTGGGTGACCAAAATGCTAGACATATCATTTTGCATGTGTTAAACCCTTAGAGAGGCCTATCCTTGGATATCCTTTCGTCCAAGTGGGAATGACCTTAAGTCGTAACAAGCTAAAGCTAAGCTCTGCCAAGCCACTATAAATAAATTGTGTTTGGAGAGAAAGCTTCAAACAATGAGTGAAGTTGTGTTATACCGACAGCTAAACTCCCCCAAAACCCTCCAAGGCACAACCCTTGTAGGCTGGGAGACTCCATAACGAAGAGTAGTGTTTTTGCATGTATAACCACTCAAATGGTTGCACTTACTAGTCATCCTTTGTTTTTAGTAGCCAAAAACCCCTATAAGCAGGTGCAAGGAAGGGCGATTATCACCTCCTGAAGATGCCTCATCTAGAAATAGTTAGAATTAAGTTTATATTGTCCCAACCAACCTAGGATTTGTACTTGCCTTTTAGTCAAAAAGAGTCCAAAAAATTTACCAAAAAAATAAAAAATTATGAAAATATTCTGTGTTTGGTGTGTCTTCTTGCCATAATTGAAAAAAATCAGATCAAAAAGACCAACTTGCAACCAAGAAACCAAAAACATAAAAAATGTGTCAAAAATTACAAAAAAAATCAAGAAAACCAGAGCTGTGCTTATACCCTCTAAAGCTGTACATTTGTTTCAACCTGCTATGCATTTACTGTGACTTCCTATGCATTTATCTTCTATTGCAGTGCTTTTATCATTTACCAAAGCTACGTGCTTGCATCAACTTTCTACACATTTATCCTCTGTTTCAACACATTTATAGTGAGCATTTTCACATCTTTGGGGAGAAATGTTTTAGCATTTTTGGGTACCCATTTCAGCCTTATTCCAGTTTCTAAGATCAAATTTACCGTGTAGTCACCTTTTCCATCCGTTTCCATAGTATACCCTCTCTTTCGTTGATCGTCTCATCCACCTTCTACCAGGTCTTCTTGTAAACAAGTCAAGGTTCCTATATCAAATTAGTGCAAGTCCTTTTCAGATCATTTTGGATTCAAGTAACCCTAGTAAGTCTCCACTATCAAGGATTAGACATCCTTTTCTCTCAGAACTTCACTAGTGGTCTTGGTGCAAGACTAGTCTCTACATAGTAAATAGGTACTGGCTATCCTTACTTGTGGCTATCATCTTGTGTCAACCAACTTACTTGGAATCATTGATCAAAAGAGTCCCTTGTTTGAATCTAGTCACTGCAAGTATCCTCTTCTTAACAATCTCCACAAGCACCTTACCAAAATTTCTAGTTTCACCCTACTTCTTCCCATGTTGCCTTGCATGATCTTAACTAGATCCCAATACCAAAAGCAACTTGAAATGGCTAGAACATCTGACTGTATTGTATCCCCTCACGACAGTGATGAGGAAAGCTCTCATGAAGATTACCAAGGAGCCCTCCAAGATCAGAAATTCCAACGTATGATGGACAAAATGCTCAAAGAGAACCCTCAAAGGTACTTTCTTCATCTTACAAACCAAGGACTTAAACTCCCCACAAACTTTAATCTCAACAAACTGAAAGAGACTGTAGAAGAAACTCATGAAAACCACACTAGTGAGGATAAAGAAAAGAAAGTCATAGACCCAAATACACCTATAGGAGAATTAAAGAAACAAGTTGAAGGCCTAACACAGCAATTGGTGGATCTCAAAACAGGGACGTCCACTAAAACTTATTCATTGGAAGACATTGCACTGTATCCCTTTGACAAAAGCTTGAACATGGTACCCTTCCCCTTTAGGTTTGAAGTTCCTAAGTTTGACAAGTACAAAGGGAAAGGAGACCTAAGAGACCACATTAGGGAATTTAACGCCACATGCCTAGAAGTAGCTCACAATGAAACTTTCCTAATGAGACTATTCTCTAGATCTCTAGGTGGACAAGCCATGGAATGGTTCTCACAACTTCCCCCAGGTATCAAAACTTTTGATGAGTTAGTAAACAAGTTCATCACACACTTCTCATATAACATTGAACACGAAGTTTCCATGCTTGAGCTATGCAATACAAAGCAAAAGAGTGGTGAATCCTTCACCACCTTCTTACAAAGGTGGAGATAACTTGTGAGCAAATGGTCATATCACATGCTTGAGAAGCAAATGATGGTGATGTTTGTCCACAACCTTAACCCCAATCTCAGTTACCAAATCCAAATTCAATGCCCTACCTCATTCACAAAAGTCATTGAGATGGGATTATTTATCAAGAAAGCTATGATGGACAAGGGGCAAATAAAGTTGTACAAGGACACTCCTAACTCTAACTACACCATGGACAAGTCAAATTTTTGGACAAAGAACAAAAATATTGTCAATGATGGAGTAATTGATGCCAATGTAGTGGCTCCCAAACAATAACCAATCTTCACTCTCAAAGGAGAAGCAAGCAATGCTACACCAAATAAAACATTCTCTCGCAAGCCAAAGCAATGGTTCACCTCCAATCCTAGACAAAAATTCACACCACTAGGTGAGTCCCAAGAGTCTGCATTAAGAAAGCTATTAGCCAACAATGAGATCACTCTTCCACCCACTAGCAACTATGAATCACAAGTAAAACCACATTATTGGAAAGACACTGATTTTTGTGAGTATCATATAGGAAGAGGCCATAAGACCAACGACTGCATCCATTTGAAACACTTCATTGAAGACATACTTGTCCAAACTCAGGTAGGCACTAAAGAACATACCTCTAACAAGACACATGTGGCATACAAGGATCCACTCCTCAACCACGATAGGCCATGACAACAATAACAACAACAACATAAACAACAATAACAACCTCAATAGGTAGAATCAAAACAACAGACGCAACAATGCTAACTATGCGAGTGTGCCATTCGATTATACCGCCAACTCCATATTGGAGCACATCCCACAAGTCAATGTGGTCACATTCAACCAACAATCAAAACCCAACAAAACTGATTGTAGCATCAACACCCGCAGTGGTAAGGTCACATTAAACATGCTTCCTTCAAGGTTGTCACCTTCTTCATCTCATTCCCATACATACAGTGTCATAGACCAACTTTAGAAAACTCTTGCCCACATTTCTATCTTAGATTTGTTGCGTCTCTCTCCATCCCACAAGGAAATTCTTGATAAATCCCTAGTAGAAATGACTGTGCCCATGAACCTGGCCCAAGAGAAGTTTCAAGCCATGGTAGAAAATCTAACCTCCTCTAGCACCATATCATTCACTGAATAGGATGACCTTTCAGTGTCTCAGCCCCATAACACTCCCTTGCATATTGTTGCCTTCATTCATAAACACCGTATCAAAAGAGTTCTCATTGATGGAGGAGCCAATTTAAATATTTGCATGCTCAAGCTAGTTCTTACATTGGGGTTCTCTGAAAGTGTAGTGGATCCTAGGAAAAAGATCACTATTAAGGCCTATGATGAAGAATAAAGAACTACTAAGGGAACAGTGGTGTTACCAATACAAGTGGGACCAGTAATAAAGGATGTTGTTTGCCAAGTCCTCGACAGGGAGGTAGCCTATAACATCCTCCTAGGAAGATCTTAGATTCATGCCATGAAAGTAGTACCCTCTACCTACCACCAATGCATCAAATTCCCTCATAATGGCAAACAAATTACCATCCAAGGTGATACAGATCCTTTTCAACATTGCAACTCTATCCACTCAAAGCCTGATTGCATCATTCCCAACAATAGAGCTTCTACATCCCCCATCTCACAACATGATTCTACCTCTGAGGCTTCCTCGTCCAAACCCAAAGAACAAAAATCACAATCAAAGAAATAGGAGTAGGGGAGTACTCCATCGAGCACAGCCTCAACTTAACCAAAATGCCTCAATCTCCAAGATCCTTTGGGTGACCTACACCTTTTCCAAATCCATCTGCTCCTCCCAAAACTCCCACAGCTCCCTTTTTAAAATGGGGGACCCTATCAAATAAACAAAAGAAAGAGACATCTTGCAATGGCTCTACATAGAGGAAGATAACACACAGCAAGAACCACCTAAGCTCCCAACTAAAATCTATGGGCGTGGTGAGTCTATCTTACATAGAATGGGTTATGGTGGACAAGGTCCCATTGGCCTAAGAAAAGAAGGAATAATAGAACCCATCCAAGCCTCCTCATCCTCATTCACAAGAAACACAAAAGGGATGGGATATAAGGATAAAGACAAGGACAAAGGTAAGGCTAAAACAAATGCTTGTTTTATGGAGTAGATCCACGCCCTCCAAGAAGATAGTGACACAGACTCTAATGAATATGAGTGGGAGGAACTCATAGAACACTCCTACGAGGACAAAGGAGTTGACATCGTTCAAACCTATAGCCACTACTGTGAGGGACTAATGCTAATGCATAGACCATTACAGTATGATTCGCCAACTCTTGAGAGTACGAATTTCGAGGATGGTTAGAGTTCCATTGCAATAAACAATCTTGAGGAAAGTACCATTCCAGATCCTATCCATATCAATCCGAACCCTACTCATGTATCCATTCAAACTATCACACCCAATGAATTGGATCTATCTTTTGATCCCCTTCCCCTTGTGCATCCTGAACTTATCGACTGGGATTTACAGGGAACCCCGCAACTAGACATGTTCCAAAATGATGAGGCCTATATTGACTTCATGGAACTTAGGGACCACCTACCTATAAGAGATCATAAAGCTGGCTTCACCATTGAACTCAACATCGTGGCTTATTTTGGAGAGGGTGCCAAGCCTTCTAGTCACAAAAACATAAAAATAAAAAATGGATCTGATGGTGAAAACTACTCTACGGCAGTATCAGATCCCAAAATAGTAAAAAGAAAGGATGCATCAAATGGTGAAAATCTCTCTGAGGCACTAGATGATGGAAGGCTTGACACTCTCCCCAATGACATGTACTAGGGGAAGTCTCAAATTGTTGTGGAACCTACAGAACCTATCAACATTGGAATAGAGGATAATCCCAAGATCATTCACTTTGCAAAGTCCCTATCTCCACTAGAAAGGACCAAATTTGTACCATTCTTCAAGAAAAAGCAAGTCAACTTTGCTTGGTCATACACAGATATGCTCAGTTTAGATCTAGATTTGATCCTACATCATCTTCCACTAGATCCAGGGGTCAAACCAATCAAGCAGAAGCTCAGGAAGATGCATCCACACATTGCATTACTAGTGAAAGAGGAACTCAAGAAACTGTTTGATGTAGGGTTCATTAGGGCAATTGATTAGCCAGAGTGGGTATCCAACATAGTGCTAGTATCCAAACCTGATGGCAGAGTCAGATTGTGCAATGATTTCTGAGATCTAAACAAGGCTTGCTACAAAGATGATTTCCCATTACCTAATATTAATATCATAGTCGACTTGACAGTAGGAAATACTATGTTATCTCTTATGGATGGCTTCTCTAGGTACATCAAATCAAGATAGCAATAGAAGACCAGCATAAAATAGCTTTCACTTGTCCACGGGGCACCTTCTGCTGGAATATCATGCCATTTGGGTTAAAGAATGCAGGGCAACATATCAATGTGCTATGACCACTATCTTCCATGATATGATGCGCATCACAATGGAGGACTATGTAGATGACATTCTTACAAAGTCACTCATAAGAGAATCCATCCTAGATGTACTAGAGAAGGTCTTTCAGAGACTAGAACACTTCAAAGTCAGGTTGAATCTGAAGAAATGTGTGTTTGGAGTCACCTCTAGAAAGCTCTTGGGCTTCATTGTATTAGCGAATGGGATCGAAGTGGATCTCGTGAAGGTCAAAGCTATCATGGAAATGCCACCACCAAATAATATCACTCAACTGCAGTCTCTACAAGGCAAGTTACAAGCAATAAATCAATTCATATCACAACTGGCAAACAAGTGTCAACCTTTTACTCACTTATTGCACAAAAACATACCATTCAGATGGGATGAAAAGTGTGAGGAAGGATTTTGCAAGATGAAAGAATACCTCATGAACCCACCTATTCTCATGCCACCTATCCAAGATAAACCACTGTATCTATATATATCTGCTACAGTAACAGCTCTCAGAGCCCTATTAGCACAACGAGATTATGAAGGCAAAGAAAGAGCTATCTACTACATTAGTCACACATTGGTGGGCTATGAACTGCAATATTCCCAAATAGAAAGATCATGTCTTGATGTGGTTTTTGCTTCCTAAAAACTATGACATTACATGCTAGCACATCTAGTCAAGCTTATTGCAAAGATAGATCTAATGAAGTACCTATTAAGCAAAGTAGCTCTAACAGGCCGCCTAGCCAAGTGGGTAATGTTGTTAAGTGAATATGACACTGAGTATGTAGAAAGGAAGGCTATCAAAGGATAAATAATTGCTGATCAGTTAGCAGAAGCACCATTACAGGATACCACACCAATGGCATTTGAGTTTCCAGATGAATCCATATTTAGTATCACAACACATGCATGGATACTCTATTTTGATGGATCCTATATAAACCATGGATTGGGGGCAGGAATCTTGTTTGTCACTCCTCATGGCAACACCATACCGAAGTCTTATCGTCTGTTATTCCCATGCACAAACAATATAGCAGAATATGAGGCCTTGGTCATTGGCCTCAAAATGGCAGTAGAATGGAAAATAAAGGAGCTACATGTCTATGATGACTCCCAACTGGGAATCAATCAAGTCAACAATGACTATTAGACCAAAGATGACAAGTTAATCCCATACAAGCGTATGGTCGATGACTTTAAAGAGTACTTTGTGATCATTTCCTTTGAGTAGACACCTTGCATCGAAAATAAAGCAGTAGATGCCATGGCAACCATTGCCTCGCTCCTCGAGATCCCAAAGAATGAGTCATGGTATGAGTTCTTGGTGGAGTCAATTATGCAACTAGCTTATAATCTTCTGAAAACACACTCCATATGCCTATTAGTCAAATTTGATTCACCCTTGTACGGTAAGATTTACACTTACCTTAAGGATAACACCCTACCGCCTGACTTGTTTGCTAACCAATGTCGAACCTTCATTCACCAAACCTCTCGTTACATTATTATCGCTGTCACCCTATACCACCGAGGGCTGGATGGTACTTTACTCTGATGTTTAGAATGGGAAGAATCTCAAACCGCCTTACAAGACGTGTATGAAGGAATTTGCAGAACACAATCTAGCAGTCCTTCTTTAGCTAAGAAACTCATGTGTTTGGGTTATTATTGGCTGGATTCATATCAGTTTGTGAAGAAATGCAAGTAGTGCCACATACATGGAAACCTCATCCATGCACTAGCTCAAGAGCTTTGACCTTTAACAACACTTTGGCCCTTTTGTCAATGGGGACTTGACCTTGTGGGAAAAATCCACCCACCATCATCCAATGGCCACAAGTGCATAATAACTGCCACTGAATACTTTACCAAGTAGATTGAAGTCGTTCCACTCACAAATGTCACAGGCAAACAAATTGCCTCATTCATCCTTAATTACCTCATCTATAGATACAGAATTCCCTCATCCATTATCACAAAAAATGGAAGACCTTTTAAGAACTAGGATGTCCAAGATCTTTGTGACAAATTCAAAATCCAACATCATTTCTCCAACCCCTACTATCCACAAGGCAATGACCAAGCAGAGGCATCCAACAAAGCAATCTTGAAACTCCTCAAGAAGACAGTCAACGATGCTGGCTGTGATTGGCACATACAACTCAATCCTGCTTCGTGGGCCTATCGAACCAGTATACGCACTCCCATAGGTGCTACCCCTTATGCCCTTGTCTATGGATCAGAAGCCATTTTGCCCATCAAGGTCGAGTTACCATCTTTAAGGGTGTCATTAAAAGGTCTAATAACTGATGAAGAGTATAGAGTTTCCGGATTGCAAGAGCTAGAACTATTAGAGGAGAAGAGACAGAATGCCTTCAACCATCTCAAGGCATATAAGAAAATGATTTCATGAAGCTACAACCACAGAGTCCATCCAAGAGTATTCAATGTTGGTGATCTAGTACTTAAGGAAAATCTCTACAATCAACAAGATCTGGAAAAGAAAGGAAAGTATGAACCCAACTGGCTTGGGCCTTATGTAATCATTGCTGCTTATGGATCAGGAGCGTATCAGTTAGCAACATCTGAAGGTGATCTATTCAATGACTAAATCAATAGTATACATCTTCGTCGGTTCTATACCTAAGAGAACCCTAATGTAAGGGGGGCAAAAATTTAGAAAAAATCAAAAAATAAAAAAAAATCAAAAAAATAAAAAAAGTGGAAAAACAAAAAAGTGTCCTTTGGTGAAAACCTAGCAAATAGGCATCTTGGATAGGTACCATGATGAAAACTTAGCAAACAGGCATCATGTGTACTTTTAGTTTTCGTGCAAATAAAAACAAGTGGTGAAAACTTGGTAAATAGGTGCTACTTATGATAAACCGCTTCCTCCATCTTTGGGAAACCAATCACCTTATGTCCATTCCTCCTTCCATCGTGTCTCATCTAAATCCATATCTGCTCCACAATAAAAACCTAATGATAACCTATCATGGCTTGATACTCTATCTCTTTTGTCACCTTATCAACTAAGGTCTTATCCAGTATCCTATATACAGTGTCAGCCTAGCATGGTGTCTATTGTCAATATCTTATCCTCTTGAACTACGTTGCCTCTAAGTCATCATGTAGGTAAGGCCATTATCAATGTGCCCCCGAGGCTCCACTTCCCATCTGTCCCATACCTTGTCGTCTATAATCTAGCACATCCATGGTCCAAGTCCCCGAACTACGTTGCCTCTGCATCATCTGGTAGGCAAGGCCATTTAGCAATGTACCCTTGAGGCACTAGGTCAGTCCCTTCAGGTCTATTTTACCAATAAGGATTGTGGTATCTTTCACCAGGCAAGCACGTGCAAGGAAAAACCCTCTTTCAAATAGAAATTTTGACGCAAGGCATCAACCTATCCAAAGCAAAGCAAGCAAGTACCTAACACACTCCAAATTATTATCTCTAAATTATGGCAAGAAAACACATCTAATGCAAGAAAGTTTTGTGTTCGTGATCAGGTTAGGTTATGGCATTGTCATTTTTTTGTTATCATGTCTTTCTATGCTACTCGAGGATGCCAAAATCTAGAGATGCTATGATGGGGACATGATTACTTGCTTTGTTTACTGCTTGTGGATCAATCTTTAGTAATGTGAAGCCTTGTCTAACGACATGATCAGCAAAAGATCATCGAGGACATCAAAGGTCTAACATGAAAGGGGGCAATCTTTATTTGTTGATATGTAAGAAATACTTAGGACATCTCGGTTCAATTATACCTCGATGCTTGTATTAACTTGCTAAATCAAAATCCATGTAATCAATACTCAGGTCATCTCAGTTTAATTATACCTTGATGCTTGTATTTTCTTACAACATTTCAAAAGAGAAAAGAAAAAAAAAATGCCCAATGATGAAACAAGCACTTCAACATACTTGCAATATCAAGATGACAAATATCCATATCTATATCCATAACGTATCCAAATGCATTCCATATCCATATCCATAATGTATCCAATTGTGTCTCATATCCGTATCCATATCAAATTGCATTTCGTATACTATCCATGTAATAAAGATTCTATGCAGAGTATCAATGTTTACAAAATCTTGTGAGTCCTTTAGTCAAGTCATTCTTCTATCAATCAAATTTCTATCTATCATTGTATCACTCATTCCAATCAATTTCAATCCAAGCAATGATACAAATGCAAGTCTATCCTTAATCCATACCAATCGAGTCAAGTCAATCTTGTCAAATAATCCAATCACACTCAGTGGTCTTGATCCTTGTTTGGTCATAAACTAACTCAATCAGTCATAATTATCAGTGGGAGATACATTTCCCATGCCTATAGTATTTCTCTAGGGATCTATCATTCCTTGCCATGACAACACTAGCCTATAGTGTTGCTCTAGGGATCTATCGTTCCCCGCCATGACAACACTAGCCTTTGTGTTTCTCTAGGGATCTATCGTTCTCTGCCATGACAACACTATTGTCAATCCATATCAATTAATCTTTGGTTGATCGCCTGACAGGGGTAATACCTTGTTTGTTCTTGTATCATTTGTGCATACTTGCTTACTTGCTTGTGTGTGTTATCATTTTATCTTGCATCACGTATCATTCATATCATTTCACCCAATTTCTCCAACCTAACCTATCTTTTCACCTTCTTCATCATGAGATTGTCCGTCTCACATCCTTGTGCCTTCTTCCCATCCAATCTCCTGAGGGGGCATCTTGTCATTGTAACCTATACCAGGGGCAAATTAAGACATGTATCAGTATCAAAAAAATTTCTTTTCTTTGAAACAACGTGATAAAACACAGTGCATAAAAAGAGGAGCAAAATGTATACGCCTCAAAATGACATGACTTTGTCTAAATAAATATTCTTAATATTTATTCTATTCTAATTCTTCTATCAATAAATAAATAAACAAATTTATTTATTTAATTCATATTCCTCTAAGTTAATTAAATATCAAAATATTTAATTACTTCTTCTAAAGTCAAAATTAAATAAAATCCTTTATTTAATTAAATTCTTCTAAATAATTAAATAATTCTTAATTATTTAATTAAGTCAACTTATTCCTCCAAATTTAAATAAATCAATCAAATTTATTTAAATTCTCTCCATCTCTAAAAATAAAATATAATCAAATATTTTATTTATTCTTCCAAATCATGCACAAACAATTAAATAAATTTATTTATTTAATTTGCTTTCTTATCTTCTAATTCCTCAAAAATCTTTCAAATCTTCTAAAAATAAATCTTCTTCTTCATGCACACAAAATTAAATAATTTATTATTTAATTTCCCACAAATCATGCAAAAGCAAGTCATAAGTTGAGTTATCTGATTCAATCAATCTTGTCTTTATCAACAACTCTTAAATTAGAAAAAGCATTCTAATTTATGAAATCAAATCTTATCTTTATAAAAGAAAGCAGTAAACTCAAACAAAATAACTTTTTGTGTGACACTTGTCTTCTTTCTATTCGCGCACATCCTCTCAAGTCTTCTATACCATTGATCTTATTATTCTTTCCATACCGTTGATCTTCTCTCTCTCAAGTCTATAAATTGAACCCTATTCCTCCATTTCATTCATCCAAGCTTTTAGTACACTTACTCTACAGGAATTACAACGCGCCTTTGGCACCCAAGTCATTCCATTTGATTGCAATCAACTTGTTACCATATCATTACCATTGTTGTGAATCTCATCTTCATTGCAATAAACTATCATATCCATTCCCACTTGACATCTTAGAAATACCAAGAAAGTGCACCTTCTGAGGGCCATATTCATAGACAAGATCATTTGAGATAGGCAATCAATGGAAGCCACAAAGTGAAGAGGTTTGCAAAGGTTTGAAGTTCTTTGTTTGATTGATTTCTTTGTTTCTTGTTTGATTGAGTTTTGGGTACTGTTGATATATTATTGATTATTCATTTACACCAATTTTCCCATTACACTTGGGAGTATAACGCTCACTTTAAAATTAAGATTTTTTCATTGTAAATAGCATAATCAAAATATGATTCTTTGTTGGCACCTGTAGATTCAAGGATCTCTCTCTATCTCCATCTCCCTCTATTTAAGAATTTTCTATGCCATTAAACATTCATTTATCTATCTCTCATTTACTCATCTAAGACCAAGTGTAAGGGGTATATTTTGGGATTTGCACACATTTATGTGAAGTTCTAAGAGTCATGGGAAATATGTAGAAGATGCTAGAATATCTCTAAACAACGATTTTCCATCTTATAGCTAATAAAATCCTTTATGTTTGGTGGGTTTAGAGCCTATGCACACGGGTAATGATAAGGGAGCCTATGTGAGGCTAGAAATCTAAAATATCACTCTAGGACTCTTTTGGTCTTAGGGATCTTAAGATAATTTGTCAATCCAATATAGATTTGAAGGATTAAGATGATTGAGTAGAAAAATACACCTCTAGCAGTACTAACTGATCCAACCAAATGTGTTGGTATTGTCAGTTCAATGCCACAAGGTGTGAAATACAAAATATCAATCCAAACACTCTTTTACTAAACAAAACTAAAGCTTTTACAACATTACATTCATTTCTACCACAACCAAGAATCTTAAAGTTAACATAATGGAGATACGTATTTGAATTTACTCCCAACATCTACTTTTAGGTTCAAATGATACATTCTTAGGTGCCATGGTTTGAGAGAACATTCATGCCAAATTTTAGCACTTTTGGCTTTAGTGCTCTGAAGAGACATTATTGGTCTAATGTAACCCAAAAGGATTGGAATTCTTAGGTAAAAGAGATATCTCCAACAGTAATAATCTACCCACCTAGATGTCTTGGCATTGTCATTTTGGTGCCATAAATGCAAAAAATACTCCTGGTACCCTTTTATTAAACAAAATTGAAGCATTTTGTAATAATATGTTCATCACCACTACAAAAAAATGAATTTGATAAATGACAAAAATTTAGATAGGTATTTATAGTTAGACTCGACATCTACCTATAGGTTTAGATGAGACACTCCTAGGTGCCACAATTTGAGAGAAGAATCATGTTAAAGCATGGCATTTTTTGGTTTTAGGGCTTTTAAGATAATTTATGAGTCCAATGTAGCCTAGAAGGAGGGTCATCCCACAATAATGGGTTACACTTTTTGGCCAAACTTGACATTGAAATCAACATTTTGAACTAAATCTTCACTTTCTGACACCTACAGCTATTAAACTGTTAGGAATTTGAAGATGATGTGAACTAGTGATTTGTGATATTTGTTTTGTAGATTCTAAATATATATATGATGAGACACTCCTAGGTGCCACAATTTGAGAGAACAATCATGTTAAAGCATGGCATTTTTTGGTTTTAGGGCTTTTAAGATAATTTATGAGTCTAATGTAGCCTAGAAGGAGGGTCATCCCACAATAATGGGTTACACTTTTTGGCCAAACTTGACATTGAAATCAACATTTTAAACTAAATCTTCACTTTCTGACACCTATAGCTACTAAATCGTTAGGAATTTGAAGATGATGTGAACTAGTGATTTGTGATATTTCATTTGTAGATTCTATATATATATATATATATATATTAAAAAATTTGGAGTTAAATTGTAAAATTTTTTGCGTCTCCTTTGATAACTAGTTTTTAACAACATTTTTTAAACTGATGTATATTCTGTAGCACATAACTTTTCTCCTACAAAGGATAAAATTATGATCCTTTTGAATTTAGATTGGTAACACTAATATATAGGGCATGCATTTAGTTTCATAATGCTTTGTTGATTTTTTTAAAATTAAGTTTTGAAGTCAAACCAATTATAATTTAGACATAGGCATATTCCGTAAAACATAACTTTTTCTGTATGTATCGAAATTCAATTTTTTTTGTTGAAACAAGGACATCAATACCTAGGGCATAGATATTTTTCAAAAAAAATTTCACTAATTTACTAATTTTCCATGTGTGTAGAATAGAGAACTTGATGTTTAGTGAAAAACCTACATTCACAAGAAATAAAAAATAAATATAATAATCAAATTAAATATATTTAAATTATACTTTTTGGGAAGCTTATAATAAGGACTACACACTTACAAAACATAAATTTTAAATGAATTCATTTGATCCCCCAAAAGGTAGATCAAAGGTGTTTTTTTATCAACATTTTGATAGGTGTAGAGGAGACTCCATTATAGGTATGGTTTAAAACTAGCAGGGTTCTATCCAAGGGGATTTGAATCGAAAGGGGTTTGATCAAACCATCTTCAATTAAAATCCTTTAAATGGAACCTTTCAAGGCTTAAATCATGATTTCAGAAAAAATTAGGATGTCCCAGAAAGTGTAACCCATTATTGTGGCATCACCTAGGATTGAGATGCTTGGGCACAAAAATTACACCTCCACTAGTACTAACACATCCAGCCAAACATTTTGGTGTTATCAATTTGGTGCTAGGAGTTACGAAATGACAAATATCACTCCTAGAACCCTTTCACTAAATAAAACTAAAGCATCTCACAATATTACATTTGTTGCCACTATGAAAAAATGAATTTGAATTGAAAAACTTAAGATAGGTATTTTTAGGTGAACCTAACATCCAATTGTAGTTTTATATGAGACGTCTCTGGATGCCAAGGTTTATATTGATATTCATGCAAGGGAGTAGGCATAAGGGCTTTAGCTTGCATAATGAATTTTCAAACTAGGGTACATGACACAGATGAGTAAGGATGACATGTTGTTTGGATTTTAGATTTTGAGATGCTTATGGTTGTAAGGGTTTGATTTTTAAACTCAAAGGTTTCTCAATGGTTTGTAAGAGAACACATCAAATGTAACAAGCACATTGGTTTAAGGGTGGATTCAAAGGATGTTTACTAGTTTAGCACATGAAGACACATCAAGCACATTAATAGCCTATTCTATTCAAGTGGGTGTATCAATCTCTATGGGCCCACAAATGTTCTATCTACCAAGTTGGGGATAGCTAGGGAATGAAAGGTCATGTGTCACCTATACACCCCTTACCATGGAGGCCAAGGTCTTCCCCATAGTGACCCTTATCTCTACAAACTTAGAAGTATGACATGAGTAACTTCCCAAGGCTAACCACTTATTGGTGCACCATGAAAAGAGATGGTTGAAAGGTATCAATCTAGGCTACACAAGCTTTTAGGGGATGTCCTCATTATATGCTAGGTAGATGAGGCCTAAGTCTGTGAAATGAGGGGTATGTCTAATGGCATGGTTCAAGAGGGTAACCCACTCTCCTCCTTCACTTTACAAGGTATAAAGTTCTTGAAAGCTTATCCAAAAGTGACAAGTGTCCCCCAATAAGAGAGTCTTTCAATTCTCTCCTAGATTTGTATACCTAGGTACTAGAACATAAGGGTTGGGTCATCTCTGAAGGTGATGAAATCCGTAGGCATGGTCACTAAAAGGAAAGAAGTCCAAGCATTTCTAATTTCTAGGATCACCTTTCAATGCAATGGGAAACATAATAAAAACAATAACTAGAAAATGTTTCTAATTCCCAAGATTGCCTATCAGTGCCAGGGAAGAAGATACACACTTGGAAGTTATTACAACCATAGAAAACAATATTCATTCACAATTAAAAGTGTGCAACTAAAATAGTAATTAATATTTGGTCTTTGGCAAACATAGATGCACAAACATGTTAGTAGTTTAGAAATATGAGCCTTTGACAAGTGTTTGCTGCAATAAAGATGCATTAGAAATGATAATCAAAACCCTCAAAAAATTAGAAAATAATGTTATGACAACAAAACATAGGTTACCATGGTGTTGTCCATGAATTTCTATATGATTTATTTAAAATGTTAAATTTCATTTTTTAATGTGAAAGATATGCACATTTGAAGTTTATAAACAAAGAGTGAGTTCAAATAGGTATACCTAAAAATTTGGGCTTAACTTGTAAAATTACCTTCTCCACAACATAGTGCTTTGAACCTACTTTACAATGCCTATAAAAATGTAAAATTTTGATACAAAACAAAAATGTTATGCCTAATTAATAAAAATGTGCAATTTTAAGGCCTCCAAGAGCTAGGGGTCAACCCTGAGGACTAGGAAAACTCTAGTGGTCAAGTGATGTTCTAGTTACATGGCAACAATTAAGGTTGTATTTAATGGAAGTCATTGTTAAAAGTAAATGCTAACAATTAGTAGTTAAGTTTAATACTAATGTTAGCATTAAATGCTAAGTTACTAACTATAAGGGTTAAAGTTAATGTTATATCTGGTGGCTAAGGCTATGGTAATTGCTAAATTTCAGCAGTTGACACTGTATGTAAGAATTAGTGTTAAACGATAATGTCATTGGTAGATGGTTAGGGGAGTGACGAGTAATTGGGGTTAGGATGATGGTTAGAGAAGGTGGTTAGGGTTACTACTACCTTGCAAACAAAAAATGCAAGCGACCATTAGAAAAAACATTAAAATTATAGACAATCATTTGGTCCAATAGATAAAAGATTTAAACTCAACGGAAAAACAAGTTGACTAAACCAGTGAATAAAAAATTTGTTCAATGGATATTATCTCAAGACTTGTGGACAAAAGAGAGCCTATGGATAATTTTTTTTCTCAACAGATATAGTCATTAGACTAGTAGAGAAAATTGTTTTAATCCATAGAAAAATTCAAAAAAATATATTTCACATTCTCTTGTGTCCTTAACTTAAATCCAAATCTTGGAGGAAAAATATTTTATTTTTATCATACTTAAGTTGGTCGAAACAACACCTACTTTTTACATTTTTTCGAAATTTTTAATAGTGCCTCATTGAAATATTCAATTTCACTAATGAAATTTTAATTTTTTTAAAAAAATAGTAATCCATAAACTACATTGGATTGCCTACAACTTCTATTACTATTTTATTTTCACATTAATAGATAATTCATTAATTTTTTATAGGAATTTTATTAAGTCTATTTTTAGCATTCTTGTTGCCACTTAGGGGTATTATTTGGCCCATCATTGTATCTTTGTGTGCAAGCATTTGTCAGAATTCATTTGTTTGTTTACAATTTTGCATAATTAGGGTTTTGAACATAATTGGACTTAAATCAACACATTAATCATCAATTTCTAAATTTCCCTATCATTACAAGTGACAACCAACATGTAGGTGAATCCTCTTGCAGAAGTTATGATTCAACTTGGTTAACTATCCTTGAATGTGTGTAGTGAAAGGAGGATCTAGCTAAACTATCTATCAATCCCATCTTCCCCTTTTTTCCTACATAACATTTTGGTGAACCTATGTTTTATTGAATTTTCCACCTTGCTAAGCATTGTATTTCATATTTGCATTCATTCATTCCATTGTCATCATATTGCATTTGAAAATCAACAAAAAAATTGAAAATTTAAAAAAAATCAAGTATCCTAGGCTTGCATTTTGACATAGTTTACATTATTTGCATTGCATTTCATCTAACTCATTTAAATTTCTAATATTTTCATAAGATTTGATATAAGATAAATGGTAGTACATCATTATATAATCATTTGCATCAAGCATTTTCATACTTCATTTGTTAGAATTTGTTTGAAATTGTGCATTTTTCATATAACCTAGTCTTTGCAATAGCTAGGGTTTGTGGTTAAAATCTTGTGTTAGATTTTAATTCTCTTTTAAACACTCTTCAAATCTGATTTTGGACTATAGTGTTGCTGCATTATATGTATTTTCATCTTACTTTTTCATTTTAGAACATTTGTATTGAAAAACTTGAAAAAAATAAGCATTTTAGGTCTCAAATAAGCATAGTTTTGCATCTATTTCCTTGCATAGGTGTTGAAAATCCTTTAAAAATTGCTCATTTAAAAATTGCACATCATTTTGCACTTTTGCTTGTAAACTTGGATACTTTACATTACATGGCTTCTCATTGCAACAATAATGCTAGGGTCCCTCCTAGGCTTTATTTGAAAAGAAAGACTCCTGAAACTGAAATAACATTCACACCTCATGATAAGACAAGAGGAGATATTGAAAGACCTCTCTATATTATAGTGAATGTAATGGAGGTTCCTGTTCATGGAACACTTATAGATCGTAATTGTATGACAAATGTAGCAACAAAAGAGTTTTGTTTCTCACATGAGTTGATACAAGAATCTTATGAACCTATGGATATAATTATTAAGACACATACTAGAGCCTTTATTCCTACCTATAGACACTTAAAATTGTCCATGTCTTGCAACATCACCTTGTCAACACATTACTAGAGACATCATATGACATTTTGTCCTAATCCCACTCCTAATCCCATTTATCCCACTAGAACAATTAATTAAATAAATCTTATTTATTTAATTAATTTCCTTCTCCCATTTTCCAACTAATTCAAATAAAATATTTGAACTTGTCCTCACCTTTCACCTCATTGCAACACATGTCACATACTACATTTTTCATTTAATGCCTTCAAATGTCCAACTAATTTAAATAATTTTATTATTTAAATTAGGTCTACCCTACACTTGTCACATGACTACAACTCCTTGTCGAGTGGGAAACCCTATTCAATCTCAACCATCCACATCATTCAAATCAACTTTCAATCATAGCCCTCCATTCAAATCACTCATTTCCTATAAATCAACCCTTGCCCAAGCCATTTGGGGGGATCGATTATGCAAGTAGCCTCATGCTATCGAATTTCCTCTAGAATCGTTCTTCATTCATCTTCATGCCATTGTTATGATGTTGAAATAGTGAGCAATCAACATTCATCCTTCAGTATTTTTTATTCTTATGCAAGATTGAGAAGAGCAATGGAGGAGAGACAAGCTTAGCATAGAGATTTGGTTTTTGTTTGCTATTTGCATTTGGGTTTCAATGTTATCTTGTACTTTGTTGTGTTGTTAGGGTTTTATGTTTAATGTTTATGGTTTAGCCCTAATTTTTACCCTAATACACTACCTTTGGGAAGATATCCTTATTGGTTATAGTATATAATAAAGCTGTGGAACAATTATTTGATGTCATCCTTTCACCTGACCTCTTCTACATAAAATTAGGACATCCATGGCTCAAGGCTATGAAGGTTGTCCCCTCAACAATTCACAAATGCATTAAATTTCCTTTACATGGATAAGTACATACTATTCATCGTAATACATGGTAGTCCATGGCTATAGAAAATAACTTTACTCTTGATTGCTTTTGGCCACAACTTGATAGAGAACTTGAGCCATGAAGAGATCAACTTTTCTTAGCATATAGAAAATACAAAGCAAAATTACTATCTAGAGTGGCCAGACCTTTTATTCAACAAGCAACAAGAGAAGAACAAATTGCATTAGAAGAACTTCCTAGATTGAAAGGTAAAGTACTCTATGCTAAGTTTCCTCCTTTGTCATCCTTAAAAGGATCGGGAGTTACGCGTGGAAAACAAAGCGCTTCATCGCAGCAAATTAGATTTGAGCAAGATTTCTCCTTTGAGATAAGAAAACCTATGGAGAAACATGAGACTCCTTTTGGAGATATAAGCAATAAAACAAAAAAGAATAGATAAGCAAGAGAAAGGAGGAAGAGAAGACAAGATTTTGCCCAACAAAATGCACTTCAACAAGAAAATATTCCACCAACCATTGAATCAAACAAAGAAAAACTTAAAGAAAAAGAGATTAAGGATGATGAAAAATGTTGGGCTATGGTACCTTATGTACCTCTTTCCTCTCGCATTCGAGATTGGGAAGATGATGATTTGCTTGTTGAAAAATACTAGTTTAGTTGTGCAACAAGTAAGTATTTCTAACCTTGGTGGTCACCTATGTCATAGCATTATTTGCTCATTTATGTGACCTCCCCTCTTGTGTTGTGTTCCCCCTGTGATGTGTTATGTGTGGTTTAGGCCACCTTTGATGACTCTTGATACTCTTTTAAGGTCAAGGATACCATGAGGCAACCTCTATTGTGACCATTCTTCTATTTGTTTCATCATTCTTCTATCTTGCTTCTCCTCTATTTTTATTGTTGTTTGTTGGGTCTTAGGCGCATAACATTACGGTTGATGAGCTGGGGCCATCTTCCTACATGATTTTTACTAAGACACTTGTTCTCCTCTCTCATTTTATTTTTGACCTTCTTCTAGTGATTCTATCTAGTTAGTGGATGATGAAAACAAACATATACTGATACGGACCATGTGTCCCTTCAGAAAACAAAGAAAAAATGGACCTAGTCTGTATATGAAGATGGGGTTGATTTATATATCCGACACTTGGCTAGTAGAATCAATCCGTGTGATATTTTGATGTTTTCTTATCTTTGCTAACAAATCATATCAATACATCTACTCTGTGCACTTTGATTGTTTTAGGTGTCTCGCCTTGTTGTTACACTAGGTTCTAAGATGCCTGTAGTATAAACCCCATGGCTATACTCAGACTCAGACCTATTTGTGTATCCTTGGCTACTTCATTTTCATGCATAGCTTTCATGTTTTTATTAGATTAAGATGTGTTTGTGGGAACATTCAATGATTGTAAGTACATGTCACCTTTGGGGGCATGGGCTTTACGAAAGCTCTTGTTCCCTTGCATGTTTTCTCTCTACCTTAATGTGCTTGATATCAGTACATGACATCAACAACCTTAAGGTGGGGGCATATAAGGTAAGATGTATGATGATTTTGGTACTAATGATACATGTTTGTAAGCCCTCTGCAGAGGTGGGATGTTGTATCTCTAATGCGAGTTCACATCTTTATTCTATATTGCAATCAAAAGGCCCTCTATGAAGGAGGGATATTGTGCATATTCTTTTATTCAAAATCCCTTTGTGGAGGCAGGCATGGTGTATTTCTTGAGCTAATACACATACTTTTTATTTCAAAAGTCCTCTGAGTGGGCGGGGTTGGATCTGAGACTATCCTCCCTTAAGTGTGTCTTTGGTGGTTGTTGTTGCATAAGCCCAACTATCAGGTGTGTTTGTAGCATGTTTGAGATGGTAGGAACTTAGTGATAAGCTCCTTCCATCGCCTTGTTTGTTGTGTTTAAGACTTATAGTATGTCTTGGGCATGCTATACAATGCTTGTGTTTTTTGTGTGTCTTCTGTGTGTTTCCCCCCATGTGTAGTTTCAAGGGTGTGGCAAAATGACCTTCCTACACTTGAGCTTTGTATGGTGTGTTTTATCCCAAGCATAGTCTCAAGGGTGTGGCAAAATGCCCCTCCTATGCTTTGGGTTTTGTATGGCATGCTTTCTCTCAAGTATAGTCTCAAGGGTGTGGCAAAATGCCCCTCCTACACTTTGGGATTTGTTTGGTGTGTATTTTCCCCCATATGTAGTCTCAAGGGTGTGGTGAAATGTGCTTCCTACATTTTGGGGTTGTGTGTTGAATTTTTACTTTCCATGTATATGCATATATATATGAAAAAGAAAAAGAAATATCACTGTATTCATCATGTTTTACGTGTCTTTAATACTATCTTCTCCATGTCTTGCATGTCTGTTACTATCTTCTCTATGTTTTGCATGCCTATTACTATCTTCATTGTGTTTGACATTTTTGTGATGTGTTTTCTTTAATGTCTACCTGAGATTGGGGCCTAGAAATAGTTCTTCAATCTTTGTGTATGCATTAGCTTCAAGTGTCTAGTGTGTTTGTTGTCTTTTGACCATACTTTAATGCATGTATGCGTCATAAGATCATACATACATTAAAGTGGGGGCTAACTGTTATGTCATAAAATGTCTCCTTACGACTTTTACCTCCTAAGTTTAGCTCCCAGGTCCCTTGTTTTTCATCATGCATATTAGAATTGAATCCTGAGATAAAATAGTCTAAAACCCATGTCAAATGGGGCTTGAGGGACATTACAAAGCTTAAACCCTGACCCAAATAGCTCTCAGGGCTTGGCTGCTCACGCCCTTGCCCTACCCTATTTTGGCGGGGTCTAAATTTTGAATGTCGATTGGAGACCATTAAAAGGTGTCCGTTGCCGACATCTTAAGTTTTAATTATGAAATTTGTAGTGGGAATGCATATATAAACATGTTTAGGACTTCATTTGTAAACTAGAAGATGATTATGATATTATTGGTGAACTTATGATTTTAGATCATTCAAGGCATTCATTGTGGCAGAGCAGATTTATGTTGTTGTTGTGTCTGTTATTGTAGATTTGGCTTCATCTTCTCATGTTGTTAAAGATCTTCATCTACATGTGAGCTACACCTTTGAGGTGATATCTATTTATGTTTGAATCAATCATTTATCAATTTGTTTTTGCCTATGTCCTGCAAGGATACATACTCTTTATCTAACAATGGTGTTGGAATGCTTGAATGCCATTCCTAGGCTTGATCGAGGCAAGCTCCTAAACACAACAACCCCCAACCCCTCTTCTTGTGATTGTAGGTGACACGTGTCAGATCACGAAGAGTGGAGTTGCAGAGGAGTGTTGCAAAGCATAAGGAATTCTGGATCTAATGGAAAAGTGTAGAAAAGAGCACCATCAGGGCTTGGGCGCTAGTCCCTTTGCCCTCCGAGTTTGCAGAGCCTGAAATCTCTAGAACAAGGATAATTAGTAGAAAAAAAAGTTTGGAAATCCCCGACAAAAATCCTACCTTGGGCTTGGGCACAAGTCCCTTTGCCCCTGACTGTTCAGGATTCCAAACATCAAAATCTGATATGTATTTGATCTTCATTTAGTATCTCTGTGTGCGAGCATTTGTCAGAATTTGTCTGTTTGTTTATGATTTTGTATAATTAGGGTTTTGAGCATAATTGGGCTTAAATTAACACATTAATCATCAATTTTCAAACTTCCCTATCATTACAAGTGACAACCAACCTATAGGTGAATCCTCTTGTAGAAGTTGTGATTTAACTCAATTAACTGTCCTTGAATGTGTGTAGTGTGTTGCCCCCCCTTTTTCTCAAAAGGTGTCTGCATCCATTTTCATTCTTTTCCTTCATTCTTTGTTGGTCCTTATCCTTAGTTCTTCACTCCAGTCTAAGTCTCCTTAGTTATTTTTTAGTAAGTCAGTGATTCTTCATATTTTTGAACTGAAGTCGGGAGGTCCATAAGTTCTTGAAACGCCCGACTTACCAAATTGTCTTGAGTTATCATGCTTTGAGCCTTTCTTTGTGTTCTAATGTAGAATTCTTTCCTTTGTAATCAGGAAGTCGAGGATTCCTTGAAGTTCTGAATCTCCAACTTCTAGTTCAAATGTTCAAATTCTACTTGACTTGCCAACTTTGAACATCACACTTTCCCAAGTGGTGTTGGTTGTGATGGCATATAGTATGAAAGAATGACACTTGTCACTTTGCATTTAATTTGAAGTATGTGAAGACATAGTGGCATAATCATCAAAGGGAAAGTCGAGGCATGCATTTATGAGTTATAAAGATGAATTCACCACCAATCTTTAATATTTTTCCTTGGTGAATTAATGAGAAATGACTTCAATAATTTCTTGAGCGTGCCTAAGGTGGTATTGTGTATAAAGGGAATGCGTTGCAGAAGAACAAATGGCTAGTTGCTATGTACAAAATTCCAGCACAGTTCCACTACTATGGGTCAGCCTAGTGAATAGTTTCTTCTCTTTATAAAGGCTCAATATTTTCTTCAAGGATTTAGAGATTTCAATTCCCATGTATTTGCACAAAGAATTTTCTATTGGTGTCTTACCTCACCCTCCACTATCTGGATTCCTTTATGAACCTTTGATATTCTAGTTTCTCAAGCACATGAAGATGAAATTTAAGTTTCAAGGGACCCCTATAAGCTCTATTGTAGAGAATGGTCTTTTTGAAGTGAGGGATACAAATTTGGGCCATGTCAATTTGGATGATTTTTTGAGAAGAATGGGGTTTGAGAAGAAAACCTCTCTGGTGGAGAAATTATTAGCAGCGGCTTAGACAAGGCCAGTGGTTTTCCTCTGGCTATACATTATCCTAAACTAATGGTCACATGTGCAAATAGTTATTTCCTAGATTCCCAAGAGATAAGGACACCCAGTGGCGTTGTGGTAGAAAAAATTGATGCTGAATATATTGTTTTGGCCCTACACTTGGAAGAATATGAAGATAATGTTGATGCTTCTGTATCCTCGGCTTGGAATTATTACAAGAGGAAGGACTGGTGTTGTACCAGCATTGCTAAGCATTGGTTGGAGAATGAAAAGACTGGTAAGTCTCGGCTGCCTACCAATTTAAAGAGGAGCCATTTCAAAGAAGAAATATCATATCTGATAACCTTTTTGAATAGAGTAGTTGGGAGTCTTGACTCAGATGTTTTTGAATTTTGGATGTGTAGATTCATTCTGTTGATTTGTGGAGACTACTATATTGACTGGCTGAAGATTATCAGTGATTGCTTACATGAAAAACTAATGAACCTTGCATGAAATGTGAGTTTCCACATGTGCTCCCAACTAATCTACATATTAGCTCAGAGAGAGGCTACTTGGCTTGGTTTGAGGACTCAAGGGAGTTCTACGGCAAGTGCACCTATGTATTAAATTTTTCCCCAATTGCAAAAGAAAGAAGGTATAAAAGATTTCAGACCTATTAATGATGCTTTTTCTATGATGTTAGCTAAGAGAATTGATGGTTCAATTGAGAAGAGATTTTTATTGGAAGCATATGCACTTGTCATAAAATTTAGAAGTTTTTATATACAATTTGATTGTTTCTCTTACTTGAGAATTGGGGGTTTTGAAAATGCCTCATTAAAATTGTCGCGGTACCTTTTTGATTATTTGGTGTTGCTAGAAGTATGCCACCAAATGGAAACAATGAATGTTAAGTACCAGGTGATGAAAAAGAAAGGGTATTCTTTCCCTGTGTCATTCTCATTTTATTCTTGCAAAAATAATGATTGTGCTCAAAATGTTGACAAGTTGTTGTCTGAGTCTAGCCTACATAGTCTGTCTCCCTGTGTATCTTTTGACAGTAAAAATTTCATAAAGGAAAACATGCATGGGGGTGGTTCCTAGTCGCACCATCCTTAGCTCGAGGAATTTTGGGAGGATTGCACTGATGAGAGAGAGGTTCAATGGAGAGAATGGATGAGGCTAACTGTGGATCAAGTCCATGCCTTCAAGCTAAATATTCAGGTCCCTGATATCACTAATGACTTTTCAAATATATTGGGTGAAGGTTATGATGTAGCATCCAAAGAACCCATGCCTCCTATAAAATGGTCAGAAAAGGAAGTCACTGATATCATGTTGCTTTCTTTACATGTGTTGAGGAGAACAAAGAAGTGGCTACAAGGAAAAGTGAAGGAGTGTGCTAGTTCCACAACACCAAGGGATTCCACCTCTCAAAATCATGCCAGATCTCAAACTACCAATTTGTATAGGAGGTCATCTAGTTTGGACCCAACTCTTCAGAGAGTTGGTTCACAATCGAATGGTGATGATGAAAGGCTACTTGAAGACACTGGGAAGATAAAGACCACCTATGAGCAAGATGTTCAAGTGATGAAGAGAAATACCAGATTGACTTCTTTGTCATCTAAAGCAAACCATGTGCCCCTGCCTAACAATCATGTAAGTGATTTTGATTCTTTCATCTTCTCGCAAATTAGAGAAGATAATTTGTTGCGTTCATTGCTTAGTTCATCAAATTCTCCACAACAGAGAGCTCATTACCTGAGCAAAGTTCTCACCCTACACCTGTAATGGCTACTTCTAATGCTGCTAATGTACCTTCTCCATCCCCAAATTAGTTACTGAAGGTAGTCCAAAAGAAGAAAAGATACACCCTTCCTGCTAATGAAGGTGTTGACATTGTAGCTAGTTTGTTAAAAATGGTTCCAAAACCCAAGCATGCAAAAAGGATGTCGAGAATAGTGATTGATGCCACCTTGGGAAACTAGTTTCTAGAAATTGCAGACCCACTGGTAGAGAAGAATAAAGATGAAATAATAGAATTTGACTTCAGAGTAAGTCAAGTGGATCTAGGACTAGCCACTACTGAAGGTGATTTGTATCATGTCCAATATTCAGTTGATAACATTTCTAAAAGAGTGAAAGAGTTGCAAGAAGATAATTCAAAACTATTAGCTCATGTAAGTTCCCTATCTTCTTTTGCTAATTCACTTGCTAAAGAATAACTCCCTCCACTGAAGCCTCCTCAAGTGGTAACCTCCGCACTCTCGATCCTAGTTTACTACAACAAGTTAACGTTTCTTTGTCTCTGAGGAAAGCTATGGATCAATGGGTTGAGATGAACATCTTTGATGGTCTCATTTTTATTGAGGAGGCAGTGAAATTGTTTGACTCCATTCATGCTAAAAGGGAAGTTTTGATACTGGAGTTCGATAAATCTCATAGTGATCACCATAGCTTATGTTTAGCCTCTAAAGAAATTTAGGAAATAGCTAACATGGATCCTGGTAGCCTAATGGATGAAGAAGTTATAGCTGATCCCAAGGAACTGGATACCGCTATGTGGGCTGATGTAGTGGAGTGGAAAATCTCTATCATATCTGTAGCAGAGGAAGAAATGGGAAAAGTAGTTGCAACTTATTACAAAGAAATAATGAGAATAAAAAGGGATTTTGCTTCTTTAGAAGTAGAGGCTAACAGGTCTGATGATGAGAAGTTGTTAGACGTGAAGGTAATCAACCTAAATTTCAAAAAGGTGGTAATGGAGGAGATGGTGAATTACAATGCGATTACAAGGGAATCATTGGGGAGGCTTTCTAAGTCGGTGGCCTACATTAGCAACTGTAGGGGTGACATTGATGAAACGTATCATAAGGTGATGGATTGTGAAAGAGTGATTGTGAAGAGGAGACGTCGCATCAGTATGATAGGATCTCCACCTAGCATGTCATTAACACCTGTCATCAACAAGTTCTCAGCATACAAGGCTAGATTGCCAGTATAGGTACCTCAGGCAGTACAAAGTGTCACTAGAGAAGTAAAACAATCAAAGGAAGATGAAGAGATGGACAAGGTGGATGATGGTGATGGGGACTTGGAAATTTTGAATTGATTTAATTTTCATATTTTTAAGATATTTCATGCTTGCTCTAAAACTATTGGCTCTGGAGGGCCCTTTATTATAATTATTGTTTAAACATCTTTTAATCAGCTTTTTCAAGAAGTCGTTATCATTTCAAGACAGTTATAATTTGGTTTAGCTATAAATTCTGGATGGCTAGTTGAATTTCTAATCTTTTGAAAAACTTTGTTTTGAAGGGGGATAGTTAATTTTATTTCAACTACTTTGATATATGCAATACAAATTGATATAGTGGAGATTTAGATGATCATAATCTATGTGTTGTGATTTTTTGAATTCATATTCTTCCCAAGTTTAATGTGTTTCTATTGATGTTAATGGTATTCATGTGTTTTGGTGGTTGGATATTCATATTTCTACTCACTGCTAAGAATATTTATCTATTGATAGATCATTTGAAGTGGTGATATATATATATATATATATATATATATATATATCTGTGTGTTTGTGATATTGTTAATTCATGCTATGTGGTGGGAAGTCTGTGAACTTCTAGTTTTTATGTTGTAGATTTTGCCTTTATTGTTTTCGAGTCAAAAGCTCTGCCTTTGTTTTACTTTCTGATTAAAAGCAATTGTGAATTTTTTCATTCATCAAAATATCTGTCGAAGGTAGCTACACCTTGTTAAATAAGTAGAGAGCCTATGTCAAATACCAATATATTAGGCTCAACTATTGTTTACATTTGTAACTTGTCTGGGTGTGAGAATATAGAGTTAGGTGAAAAATCTGTTAACCAACAGATTTTTGGTGACTCTAATAGGGACTTTGTGGTATCAAGTTATATATATATATATATATATATATATATATATATATATATATATATATATATATATATATATATATATATATATATATATATATATACCTTTGAGAGTTGCTTGGTTGAACTTATGGTTCTTCATGGAAGACATGCGCTAGTTTTGTAGCCTAATGTGGACTAGTTGATAGGAGACCAAGAAGATATTATTACTAGTCTCAGACTTGTTGCCTCACAGACTAGAAGAACTAATCAACAGTATCACCAAGTTGACGAAGTGTTGGAAGAATAAGAAGAGCTTGGTGAGATTATCATAGAAAATGTATGTCATTTTACCGACACTCAAGAAATAATCTTTATTGAAAGGGTTGTTCCTATGCCGAGAAGAGAGAGAGGCCTTTACAAATCCAAGCAGTTCTTGACAATAGGCCAAGAAACCTTGTTGTCAGACCAGGAAATCGGATTCCTATAAGACTACCTCCTCCCTGTAACAACCAATAATTGATTTGGCAACTCTACTCAATTGTTTTATTACTATATCTATAGAAGTGGGCTATGAATATATATACACAAGGGGATAGGAAAAATGGCATAGCTAATATTGACTTTGATTTACTTCAATCTTTAAATTTTGCTCCCTTTCCTCCAACAAGAAGAGTCAAGTCTTTGAGTAGGCCATCCTCTCCCACACCTGCAAGAAGTGCTGCTAGTTTGTCTTGTCAAAGCTTAACTCTACACAATACTCCCTTACCTTTATAAGTAAATTTCTCTCCCTTTACCATGGCTCAACAACAACCTCCACCTATTGCATGGGGTGTGGCTATTGGACCGCTGCTTAGGCTTGGTGCCAACTTTCATGATTTGCCTAGGGGATCAGGAAAGATCCTACCTAAGTTCAGAGGTGATGGCAAAGTTACTCCTGAAGAGCATATCAATGCTTTCTTTGTTGCATGTTCTATTCTTGGAGTTCAACATGAAGATGTGTTTGTTAGACTGTTTGTTGAGTCACTTGCTGCCACAACGCCTGAATGGTTTTATCACCTTCCTAATGCCTCAATCAGAGAGTGGGCTACAATGAGATAGCAATTCGAAGATAGGTTTAAAACTACTCACAATGAACACACATTAGTGGCCCAACTTTCTTCTATGAAGAAAGAAATTCATGAGCAGATGAGGGAGTATGTAGACAAATTCAATAGGCTTGCAAATAGAATTCCCACCAATGTTAGACCTAGAGATGGACTAATGATGTGCTTCTTTAATAATTCATTGCCACCTAATGTTAGTTATGCTATTTAAAGACAAGGAGTTCCTAACCTGGCTACTGCTCAATCATTGGCTATTGCTATGGAAGATGATTTGATTACTATAGGGAAATGGAAAAAATAATTATAAACTAGTAAACCCTTAGTAACTAGTTATATTGAACATGTCATTCAGATGTTGGGAAATGACATTATTACTTTGAAATGCCAGATGCCTAAAGGTTCTCAACAATCTCCTCAAGGAGGTTATAATAGAACGTTGCAATTACCTGGTCCTACCTAATGATTAGCTATCGAAGGACCCTCAGCTAGAAAAAATAATTACATGGTTTGCAACTTCCATCTCACTTTTGATCATGATGGAGCGTCTTGTCCAGAGATGCTGAGATTTATGCAAATGCTTTCCACGAATGAACATACTGAAGAGCCTCTGGTAGAAGAACTTCCTACACCTAGTGATGCTGGGGTGAATTACTTTGAATATGAATCAGATGAAGGGAGTGGAGAAGAGACATATACTGAAGTTGACAACTCCAACTGTACAGTGTTTACTAGGGGTCAAAAGACATAAAGAGGATTGAGTACTCAAGGTCAGTCTAGTAATTCAAGCCCTGCCCCTAAATATATCTTGACTAGACAAAATAATGCCAAGAAAGCGAAGAATGTAACACCTAAGGTTGGAGCTGTAGAGGTACCATCTACTTCATCTTCTCAAAATCTTGTCTCCAGTTCATTTGATATTGTGGAAACATGTAAAAATACAAAGATTGAGATTGCCCAAGCTGAGTATTTGAGGCTTAATCCATCTAAACTTGATAGACTAGTCAGATATGTTAGACATGAACCCTCTCCTTCAAATTGTAATGCTCAAGTGTCTAGTGAAGTGGAAATGCTTGCAAAGGGTCAAAACTGTTCAAATAATTGTTCTCAAGATACTAGCCCTCAGAATCCCTTTAACAAACTAGAGCCTTTTTATGTTTCCTTGTACATAGCTAGTTATAAACTCAAGAATTGTGTTATTGATTCTGAAGCCTCAAAGAATGTTATGCTTGCTCAAGTTGCCAAAGCCCTGGGTCTGTCCTATATGCCTTCTCATGGAAAATGCTTTCTAATGGATGGTTCTCTGGTACCTATCTTAGGTTAGATTAATGATGCTCAAACTACTCTAGTTGTCTTCCCAAAGAAAAGATTGAAACTAACCATTCTTGTGGTAGACATACCTGCCAGTTATGGAATGCTCTTGAGTTGTAGCTTTTATAAAGACTTGGGTGGGGAAATCCAGATGGATTGGTCACATCCATTGATACCTGTGGATGGAAAGAAGGTCTGCCTAAACCCTGAACCCAAAGCCAAGTTTACTGTGCTTAAAACTAGGGATCCTAGAGAAGACATTTTGTTTGTAGAAATTGGACCACGTACCTACATGTGTACATCAATAGGGGATGAAGAGATGAGTTTAATCAGTCCTAACCTAGTTGATGAGCTGTGGACTCTAGAATTTGATGGGAGCTATTCTACCATAGGGTTTGGGGTAGGTGTTGTTCTAATTTCACCAGAAAGGATATACCTTTCCTTTTTCTTTCAAATTGGAGTTTGAAAATACTAATAATAATGCAGAATACGAGGCCTTATTATTGGGTCTAGAACTAGCCAGAGAAAGAGGTGTAAAACAATTGAAAGTTAAAGGGGATGCTAAGTTAATTGTTAAACAAGTAAGGAAACTGTACACAGTCAAAGATGGTAGACTAAAACATTATCAAAATAGAGTATGGGACTACATTGAAGACTTTGACACTTTTTCTATAGAAGCGATACCTAGAGAACAAAATTCTAGGGCTGATTCCTTACCTATTTCTGCATCTCTTTTACTGCTACATCTAGACTTCAAGAATAAATCATATAGGATTGAAGTGGTGTACAAGCCTAGTGTTCCTGACAATGTTAATCACTGGCAAGTTTTTAATTCTGATCAGCAGATTATTTTGTTTCTTGAAAAGGTTGAATCATTTACTAGTGTTTTCTTTGAGGGTAGTAGTGATGAAAGCAATGATGTTGTGGAAGAAGAGGTAAAATCTCTTGATGATTCAAGTTTAGAAGTTGTACAATTGAAAGGGAATAAAATACCTAAAGGACTTGTTTCTCTTGAAGATCTTTTCAATCGACACGATCAATATCTCAAGAAGAAGAGTAAAATTTCTACCACAACTTCGACCGATTATGATAGGGTGAATATTGGCACTGAAGCTGATGCCAAGATCGTGTGTATTGGTAAATGTTGTTCTAAAGGAGAAAGGGAATGTTTGATTTCTTTATTTGTTACATATAAAGATGTTTTGCATGGTGTTATGCAAACCTTAAGAAATTCAAGAATGGAGAAATGCAGCATCATATTCCCTTGAAACCTGGCACCATACCCTTTAGACAAAAGCAAAGAACTTACAATCCAAAAATAGCCAAAGCCATTTTCAATGAAATTTATAAGATGTTTAAAGAAAAAATCGTCTACCCCATTCACCATTCTACTTGGGTGGCATTTATTGTACCTGTTAAGAAGAAGAATGGAGAGATCTGGATTTGTGTTGATTTCAGAAATCTAAGTCAAGCTTCTTTAAAAGACAATTATCCCTTCCCTGTGATGGATCACATTCTACAAACTATGTCAAGTTCAGAGATGATGTCTATGCTTGATGGATTTTCAGGATACAACCAGATTGAGGTGGCTTGGTAGGATCAACATAAGCCAAAGAAAGAGGTGTAAAACAATTGAAAGTGAAGGGGATGCTAAGTTAATTGTTAAACAAGTAAGGAAACTGTACACAGTCAAAGATGGTAGATTAAAACATTATCGAAATAGAGTATGGGACTACATTGAAGACTTTGACGCTTTTTCTATAGAAGCGATACCTAGAGAACAAAATTCTAGGGCTGATTCCTTACCTATTTCTGCGTCTCTTTTAGTGCTACATCCAGACTTCAAGAATAAATCATATAGGATTGAAGTGGTGTACAAGCCTAGTGTTCCTAACAATGTTAATCACTGGCAAGTTTTTAATTCTGATCAGCAGATTATTTTGTTTCTTGAAAAGGTTGAATCATTTACTAGTGTTTTCTTTGAGGGTAGTAGTGATGAAAGCAATGATGTTGTGGAAGAAGAGGTAAAATCTCTTGATGATTCAAGTTTAGAAGTTGTACAATTGAAAGGGAATAAAATACCTAAAGGACTTGTTTCTCTTGAAGATCTTTTCAATCGACACGATCAATATCTCAAGAAGAAGAGTAAAATTTCTATCACAACTTTGACCGATTATGATAGGGTGAATATTGGCACTGAAGCTGATCCCAAGATCGTGTGTATTGGTAAATGTTGTTCTAAAGGAGAAAGGGAATGTTTGATTTCTTTATTTGTTACATATAAAGATGTTTTTGCATGGTGTTATGCAAACCTTAAGAAATTCAAGAATGGAGAAATGCAGCATCATATTCCCTTGAAACATGGCACCATACCCTTTAGACAAAAGCAAAGAACTTACAATCCAAAAATAGCTGAAGCCATTTTCAATGAAATTGATAAGATGTTTAAAGCAAAAATCGTCTACCCCATTCACCATTCTACTTAGGTGGCATTTATTGTACCTGTTAAGAAGAAGAATGGAGAGATCTAGATTTGTGTTGATTTCAAAAATCTAAGTCAAGCTTCTCTAAAAGACAATTATCCCTTCCCTATGATGGATCACATTCTACAAACTATGTCGAGTTCAGAGATGATGTCTATGCTTGATGGATTTTCAAGATACAACCAGATTGAGGTGGCTAGGTAGGATCAACATAAGACAACTTTTACTAGTCCTATTGGTGTTTTTCCATACAATAGGATGCCTTTTGGTCTCATTAATGCTGGGGCCACATTTTAGAGGGCTATGGATCTGAATTTTGGAGATTGTAGTCTACCTTGATGACTTAATGATTTTCTCTAAAAAAGAGTTGACCATTTACATGACTTGAAAGTGGTTTTGCAACATTGTAGGGAAAATGGTATTTCACCAAACCCCAAGAAATCAATTTTTGCAGTCATTGAAGGAAAATTATTGGGGCATATTTTTTCAAATGATGGGATAAAGATTGATCCAGAGAGGGTTAAGGCGATACAACAACTAAGTTTACTCGCAACAAAAAAAATATAAGATCCTTTTTTGGTTAGGTAAATTTTCTAAGATGGTTCGTTCCTGACTTTGCTGAGGTAACTGGACACATTGCAGAAATGATGAAGAACAATCCTATCTTTAAGTGGAGTGCTGAAGGGAAGAAAGCATTTGAAGACATAAAAAGGGCCATCATTAATGCACCCACACTTGTATATCCTAACTTCCAAAAAGATTTTATTATCTATTGTTATGCCTCTGGACATACTTTATCATCTATCTTGTTGCAAAAAACTGAACAAGGAATTAAAGCTCCTATTGCTTTCATTAGCATGTCGTTGAAGAAATATGAGCTTAAGTATTTTGTTTTGGAAAAAACATGCATATGCAGTGGTGAAATCCCTAAAGAGATTCAGGTTTACATTTTACATTCACATGTTGTTGTGTATGTTCTAAAATCAATTGTAAAAAGTATTCTCATTCAACAAGAGATCAGATGCAACAATAGGGGAGCTTGGATAGCTAAATTTTTAGAGTACAATATTGAAATTAGGCCCACTAATCTAGTCAGGGGAAAAGGATTGTGTAAAATGATTGTTGAAAATGAGGTTGAGGAAAAAGAGGAATTAAACTTTACTACCACTACTCATGATTGGTTCTCAAATGTTTCTTATTTCTTAACTTATGGTGATTGCCCACCCCACCTCTCTACCAAGGAAAGGAGAAATCTGAAGCTAAAGGCACATAAATATGTTACTTGGGGAGGTAACCTTTTTAAAAGGGGGGTAGATGGGACATTCCTAAGATGCATGGATAAGGAGTAGAAAAAGAAGTTACTAGAAACTTTCCATAACGAAGCTTGTGGGGGACATTTTTCTACATTAGTAATGGCCTTCAAGATATTGAGGTAATTCTTTTATTGGCTCGGTATGTTTAAAGAAACCTATGTTTGGGTGTTGAAATGTGAGAAATGTTCAAAGTTCATGGGTAGACCTCAGTTAGCTTCCTTGCCTTTGAGACCAGTGGTTATAGATGAAACATTCTAGCAATAGGACTTAGACTTCATTGGGCCAATTAATCCTAGTTCCAGTGTGGGACATACTCACGTCTTAACTACAATAGATTATTTTACCAAGTGGGTAGAACTTATTTCGGTTAAGAGTACCACTTCTGAAGTTGTTTGTACCTTCCTAAAGGAAAATATTTTAGCCAGATTTGGCGTGCCCAAGAAGTTGGTGACTGATAATGCTTTGAGTTTTTGTTCCACAGAAATTACTCTTTTCTGTTATGATTTTGGTATCATCCTTGCCCATTCATCTGATTATTACCCACAAGGCAATGGGCAAGAAGAATCAAGTAATAAAAATCTCATCTCTATTATCAAAAAGCTGGTAGAAGAAAATCAAAGGGGATGGCATAAAAATTTGTATGATGCTCTTTGGGCTGATAGGATCACATATAAAAGGGCAATTGGTATGTCTCCTTTCTAACTAGTCTATGGTATTGATAGTGCAATTCCTATTCCACTAGAATTGTCTACATTGAATTTGTAGAAGGCAATTGAAGATGAATAGTTTTAGTTAGCACTAGAGAAGAGAATATTGTACTTGAACCATCTAGAAGAGAAAAGAGATGTTGTGGACAGGATTGCCAAACATCAACAGACTGTAAAAAGTCCATTTTTTATAAAAAGTCTAAACAAAGGAACTTTATTGTGGGAGATTTTTTACTCTTATGGGATAGGAGAAGAGAATTGAAAGGTGCACACAAGAAATTTGATTCTTTGTGGAAGGGCCCCTTTAAGATTAGAGAAGTGATGGGAGAGAATGCGTTTCTGTTGGCTTACCCTGATGGAACACCACTACCTCTTTCCTATAATGGGAAAGATCTAAAATTATGCAATTGGTAGAGTTTCTGAGTCCGGTCCTGTACCATAGTTTCTTTCCTTGTTGTGTGTTGTCCCATTTTTGGTGTGACTCTATTGCCCTTTAGAATAAGGCTTGTTCATCATGGTTTGCCTAGGTTCTTTGCATCCTCTTGATTCTTTGTCCCCAATTAGAGCCAGCTGTTGCCCCCCTTTTTTCTCAAAAGGTGTCTGCATCCATTTTCAATCTTTTCTTTCATTCTTTGTCGGTCCTTGTCCTTAGTTCTTTACTCTAGTCTAAATCTCCTTAGTCATTTTTTAGTAATTCGGTGATTCTTCATATTTTTGAACTGAAGTCAGTAGGTTCATAAGTTCTTGAAATTCTCGAATTACCGACTTCTCTTGAGTTATCATGCTTTGAGCCATTCTTTGTATTCCAATGTAGAAGACTTTCATTTGTAGTTGGGAAGTTAGGGATTCCTTGAAGTTCCAAATCTCCAACTTCTAGTTCAAATGTTCAAATTCTGCCTAACTTGTCAACTTTGAACAACACACTTTCCCAAGTGGTGTTGGTTGTGATGAAGTACAATATGGAAGAATGACACTTGTCACTTTGCATTTAATTTGAAGTATGTGAAGACACAATGGCACAATCTTCAGAGGGAAAGTTGAGGCATGCATTTATGAGTTATAAAAATGATTTCGCCGCTAATCTTTAATATTTTTCCTTGGTGAATTAATGAGAAATGACTTCAATAATTTCTTGAGAATGCCTAAGGTGATATTGTGTATAAAGGGAATGCATTGCAAAAGAATAAATGACTAGTTGCTACATGCAAAATTTGATCATAGTTCCACTACTTTAGGTCAGCCTAGCTAGTAGTTTCTTCTCTTTATAAAGGCTCAATATTTTCTTCAAGGATTTAGAGATTTCAATTCCCATGTATTTGCACAAAGAATTTTTTGTTGGTGTCTTGCCTCATCCTCCACTTTCTGCATTCCTTTTCAAACCTCTGGTATTCTAGTTTCTTAAGCATGTAAAGATGAAATTTAAGTTTCAAGGGACCCTTGTAGCCTCTATTGTAGAGAATGGTCTTTCTGAAGTGAGGGATACGAATTTGGGCCATGTTGATTTGGATGCTTTTTGGAGAAGAATGTGGTCTGAGAAGAAAACCCCTCTGGTAGAGAAAATTATCGGCAACAACTTAGACAAGGCTAGTGGTTTTCCTCTAGCTATACATTGGCCTAAATTAATATCGCATGCGCCAATGGTTATTTCCTAAATTCCCAAGAGATAAGGACACCCAGTGGCATTGTGGTAGCAAAAATTAATTCTGAATCTGTTGCTTTGGCCCTACACTTGGAAGAATCATATGAAGATAACATTGATGTTTTTGTATCCTCAGCTTGGAATTATTACAACGAGAGGAAGGATTGGTGTCGTACCATCATTGTTAAGCATTGGTTGGAGAATGAAAAGACTGGTAAGTCTCAGCTACTTGCTAATTTAAAGAGGAGCGATTTCAAAGAAGAAATATCAAATATGATAACCCTGCTAAATAGAGTAGTTCAGAGTCCTGAGTCAGATGTTTTTGAATTTAAAATGTGTAGATTCATTTTGTTGATTTGTGGAGACCACCATATTGACTGGCCAAAGATTATCAACAATTGCTTACATGAACAACTGATGAACCTTCTACAAAATGTGAGTTTCCACATGTGCTCCTAGATAATCTACATATTGGCTCGAAGAGAGGCTACTTGGTCTAGTTTGAGGACTAAAGGGAGTTCTATGGCAAGTGCGCCTGTGTATCAAATTTTCCCCCATTGCAAAAGAAAGAAGGTATGAAAGATTTCAGATGTGTTAATGATGCTTTTTCTATGATGTTAGCTAAGAGAATTGATGGCTCAATTGAGAAGAGATTTTCAGTGGAAGCATCTGC